>JAJTWQ010000002.1:8922500-10122500 GCA_029007595.1 Solanum commersonii | reverse complement strand
GACAAAAGTTTTTAAACTCGAGACGGTAAGTTGGTAATTGAGCTTAAAATTGGAAATTAAGTGCTAAGTTAGAGAAAATGAGATTAATATTTCAAAAATGGAATAAAATAAGTGAGCTACTTGCTTGACTTCACTAAGCTAGTAGGTGACAAGTAGGTGTATCACCTACTTTGACTAATTGACCTGTCCAAAGGACCAAGTAGGTGCATCACCTACTTGAGCTATATGGATCTAGTTAAAAAGGCCAAGGTTTCTGGATATGCTAATAGACTTACTTGAGGCCCAAACGAAGTTAAATAAAATGAAAATGAAAATGAAATTAGAGCCCAGCAGCCAAATCTGCCAAGGCCCAATATATTTAAGCCCAAGTGAAAGCAAGTAGGTGCATCACCTAGTTTGACCTTTCAAGCTGCTTGATGTACATATGAAGGTGCATCATCTACTTGCCAATTAGTGGCTGAAAATGGACAAAAAAAGGGAGGTTCTAGAGAATTATTTTTTTATGGCCAAGAAGGCTCCATATAAACTCAATATGAGCTGATCTTTTCACTCATTTTAACATACAAATTTCAAAATTCACTCCAACTCTCTCTCTCTCTCTTTTCTCTTAAGGATTAAAACAGTAGCCTTAATGTTCCTTCTAGGGTTCTTGAAGAAATATTCATATCTGCAAACCAAGGTAAGCTAAACACTTATGGATTTAGTTTAATTCTCCAATGGAAGAACAAAAAACATGTTATTCATGCTCAATTATAAGTAGAAGGCAGAAGTTGCCACAAGCTACTACTCACTTTCCTTAATTATTAAGATACTTTTCTCTTCTTCTTTGGTTTCAGTGTGAAGGGAAGCTGAAGTTCTAGAGGAATTCAAGTTATAAGGAGAAGTTGCAGAAATTGAGGTAAGGTTGCTGCTCCATTTTCTTCCACCTTATGTATGAGTGTGAGTGAGGAAATATGGGTGTGCTGTCATAAAGAACTCAAGGGAGGTGGTGAGTTCAATAATTGGTTGTATGATAAAGAATATTTTAGGCAATTTTATATGTATTGTGGTTGGTGTAGCTTGGGTAATCTTGGAAAAGGATATATAATGTATGTATTGGGCAGAGAAGGAGGGTGTGGTGATACACATTATTTTAAAGGTTGTATGGGCTCATTATCCATCAATGTTAGCTACTATTTTACGGGGCTCACGGTGTGATAGCTGCTAATTTTAGTTTATAATAACTTATATTGTAGATTAAAACCTGAAAGGAGAGGCTGAATCTTGATAGTTGTATTGGTCAGAGGATAAGGTATGTAAGGCTATTCAATTTCCTATTTCTTTGGCATGAATCCAACACTTGTATTACAAAGTAAGATTTCTAAGTCTTCTTGGTAGTGATTGATTAAAGTGAGTACTCTAATATCGTCAAAGTACCCTTGGCATGTATTCCCCTTATATAAATCAGAATGATCTTAGATTACACATGGTACATATGTTTATATGTTGGATATACATCTACCCATATCTTGTCGCTGATCAACTAGTCATTTGTATCATATGTCTTATAAATATTATAATGCAAAGAAAAGTAAAGAAAAGATTGTAACAGACACGATTCCACAGGTATAAGCAAAGGTGGTCTCTAATCCTTATCTATTGGTATTTAGTTTCACTTGAGCTCTCATTTTACATATGGTTATATTATCCCTTACATATTCAGTACATTCTTCTGTATTGACGTCCCTTATTGGGGACACTGTATTCATGTTACAGGTACATGCACTCAACTAGTAGATCTCCCCAATAGAAGCACATGATACTCAGCAGTTGTTGGTGCGCTCCAGGTTTATTCGGGGCTTTGCCGAGTCTTTACTATGCGTATTTCATAGTGGTATAGTCATGGATTCTAGTAGAGGCTTTTTAGACATTGTAAGCTATCATCTGAATTCATAGTTTCACTTGTCACATGTATTGGTTCAGCTAGACAATATGTGTTGTATGTGAAACTTCATTAGTAAATATATCTACATAGTAGTAGTTTACTTTCTCATCATAGGTGCCTTGTTAAGCATGTGTTCATATGGTATTTGTCTGCCTCAGTAGGGTTGGGGTGTGACAATATGTTCTTGTGAAAATGATGAGTTTTATAAATTACAATGTCCATTTCAAGATTTAAATCTAAATACTATGATATCTGATAATATGATAGATCTTTTAAAACAAGTCACTGATAATTATCTTTGAGAAAAAATTATTCATTTAGCTACAAATAATAATTCTAGTTCAAGTTCTTCAAAAAAATTGTAGAAACAAAATAATGATCTTGAATTTGAATATGCTGCACCTTATTCATTGTCTGAAATTAATAACAGACTTAGTAAATAGACTAATCCTACAAGAGATTCTTCCTTTAATGATTTGAAAGTTGAAATTGAAAATTTTAAAAATGAGATTAAATTTCTTAAACAAAATCAAATGATTTGTGATCATAGACTTACTCAGATAGAAACTGTTAATAACAAAGGAAAAAATATTGTTGAACAAAATACTCTTGCAAAACCTATTAATCTTGATCCTAGACAAGATATGTTTTTTGGAATGATGCGCATAGTTACTGCTCATAAATGGTATATTAAATGCACCATCTTGATTGATAATAGTTTTTCAATAACTGATATTACTATGATTGATAGTGGGGCCGATGTTAGTTGTATTCAAGAAGGTCTTGTACCTACTAAATATTTTGAAAAAACAACTCATTTGGCTAAATCTGCTTATGGACATGCTTTAGATATAAAGTATAAATTAGCTAATAAACGTATTTGCCAACATAAAATCTGCATTCCGCATTTCTTTTTCTCGGTCAAAAATCAGTTATACCCTCCAGTCATACTTGGAACCCCCTTTATAAATGTTATTTATCCAATTACTAGCATAACTGTTAAAGGATTTACTGCTACTTATGAAAATAGAAATATAAATTATACTTTTATCATTGACCTTATTTCTCGTTATATTAATGCTTTAATTAATATGAAACAAAGACATGTTGATTCTTTACAACTAGAATTATTTCGTATAAATATACTTGATACTCTGAAATCCACCAAAGTACAAGAAAAAATGAAATTAATTTCTGAACAAATTACTATTGATATTTGTGCCGATCATCCAAGTGCTTTCTTGAATCGAAAAAAGCATATTGTTACTCATCCATATGAAGATGATTTTTCTGAGAATGATATTCCTACTAAATCTCGTCCTAGTCAGATAAACACCGAATTAGTAGAATTCTACAAAACAAAAATTGATAAACCATTTTGTATCAAATTATCAATTTCTTTTCAAGTAAACCAAACTGGGTACAAAAGTTTCCTAACTGAGATCTTTCTTTAAGCTTATTCATCTAAAGCTGTCTAGATAATTATAATTCATTGCACAAATTTAATCCTTCTTGAGTGCAAAATCCTATTAGCTTACCATAAGTATAATCCTATAAGGAATTTCACCATGATTATTTCTCAAAACTTTTCTAAATCTTTCGGCAAATAAAGGGGGAAAGACATCTATAAACTTAATTTTCCAATGTTCATAACTATTTTTGGGCAATTCCATGACCCTACTCATGTAAGTATCTTTGTACCATCTAAATTCACCTAAGGTTCTACAGCCTAGACCATTTAATAAGATACAAACAATCTCATACTGATTAGTAAATCTACCATTAATGTGTTCTAAAATTGTCAAGACTAAAGTATAAACAATGTCTTATTTATTTTTTACTAGAGCCATCCCTAAGCTATTAGTTTTTATCAAAAAAAATTTATTATATAAAGCATCTTGAAATTTTAAAACATATTTAACTATTGTTAGCATTTCATGAGCCACAGTAGCATATTTTTTCTGGGCTTCAGTCCATTTTCCTGAGTGAAATATAATCAAATATTTACTTTAATCGTTAGGAAGAATATGGTTTAATATTCCTCTGTAACCAATACTAGAAGCATTAGTTTCAATAATCTTTGGCCATATAGGATATGCAAGACTTAAACAAGGAAGAGATTTAACACGTTCCTTAATATTTTTAACAAGACTAGTGTGACTTTCAGTCCAAGGTTGTTTATAATCCTTTTATATTCTATCATATAAAGGGGCTAAATCACGAGAAAGATTTTTATAGAATGGGGAAACATATCTATGTCGGATAAGTAACTTCTCTTTTATCTTCACTATGAAAGATCAAGACTTAATCAAAATATAAATAAATTTATATATGGTTTCTTGATTTGGTTCAAAGATGGTAGCATAGTCAGATTCGATACTATTTTTATTGGCTTTGTCTTTGTGACTTCGTCTAGCCACCCATGTTTCTAAGCCCGTTAAGGAGTTGAAAAATGGCGCATATACCCATTTAGAACTGCTAGACACATGTGCTCAATAAAAACACGTATTAAATTTTGACAGGCCCCTTGCTCGGGTAAAAGGATAGATCCTTCCATACAATCATAAAACTATATAAAAAATTGTATATATTTCAATTCAAATTTATTACTTGAATTCGGATGCTAATCTAGATTGAAGTTGACTAGGCAAATTATCGCCAGTCTTCAAAGATCCTGAAAATGGTATCAGAGCTTAAGAACTTTAATGGTAAATATGAGATTGATGTGAAGTATACGACATAGATATGTTCTTTTAACATGGATCTAAGAAAAGTAAGTACTAAAAGTATTAGATTGGAAGAGGTAGATATACCTCAGAACTTTGATTTGTTAAACAAATGGACTATTCCTAAAGTTGATATTAAAACTATTTATGGTTATGGTTGGTTTTATAGAATGTCCTCCCATAAACAGTTAATAAAACCTACTGAGCAATCTTTGGCATTAAATTTGTCTGAACAAACTCTTCATTTATTAAACAAACAAGACATCGATTTATATAACAATCCGTATAATTTCTTGCATATTGGCATGGTTCAAATTGCTTTTAAATCATTAATTCTGAAAGGGTTACCTGGGACATTTTTAGCTACTCTACGTGATGCTAGAAATTTAAATTTTAGACAATCTTTGATGGGTTCGATTGAATCCACTATGGCATATGGTCCTGTATATTTTAATACTCAGCCTAATTTGCAATTATCTTTAACTAATGTTAATATTCTTGATGCTTTAACATTAAATTTTAAAACGCATGGTTATAATTATGCACCTGTATCTGAATTAATATGTTTATCATATAGAATTTATTTTAAATTTCTATCTACATTAAACCCGAAATGTAAGTTATATGATACATCTTATCAGACTATTTTAGTAGAAACTAATTTTGTTAAATCTAAGGTCACTACTAGAAAACCTATAAAATGGGAAGAAATTAATTTTCCAACAAATTGGACACTGGATTCTGCTATATCCCCAAGTCAGATAACAAATGTTGTCACTAATTCTGAGTATTCTCATATTACTCAAAATCCTAATGGTAGGATTTGCATCAGTTTGATGATAAAAGTGTTCCATGTAGTAGACACTCATTTTCTAATAGAAGATTGCCTGCTATTCAACATATTTCACCAATTGAACCTTTGTATGGTCCAGCTCGTAATCGTGTTGTTTCTTTACATACCATACCTTCTATGGTTTCTTTTCCTATGATATCTGCTGATCAAAATAATAAACTTGTCAATAAAATAAAAATTGATCCTCCAATGAATATTGTTCAAGCTAATGATAATTCTTCTAATATTTCTGTATAAGGATATTCCTTCTGTATTTGAAATGGATTTTGATACTAATAAAACTTAATGATGAATGTACACCAAATAGATTTTAGTCCAGGATCACTGGCAAGAAAGTACATTCAGAAAGAATTTTCGAGCAATAAATGAAACTGGTTTAAAACATTGTTTTTTGACACTTATAATGCTAGTGATTTGTATAATATTTCTCAAGAATTTTATGAAACTTGTGCTCTACATAATGAAAATATGTATTTTGTACCCTGGTTTATAACCACTTATTTACATTTACACATCAACGTTCTTGAACAATCTTATAAAGATGGAATTGGTAATATTATTAAGACTGTCTATCCACCTCAGTCATTTTTTATTTTACCAAATAATACAAGTATCACTTTTACTGCCTGTCAAATCTTTGTTGAAGAAGATGTTGAGACAGTCAACATCAATGAAATAAATAATTTAATTTCTCAAAATAATTATTTGGTTCTTTATGTTAAAGTTTTGGGTGAACATGTTAGTTCTCTTGACAAAAAAATGGATGAATTAATCACTTTAGTAATCCAAATAGAAAATGATACAAAAACTTCTGAAATTGCCTCTACTTCTAAAAGTAATTCAAAAGTTCAAGTTGTTTCTACTCATGTGCAAAGGCAACATGATATTCAGGATTTTAAATTTAAATCATTAAATGATTTGAAGAACTTCTTGATAAAAATTTGTCAGGATTAAGTGCAAAGACTATTGATTTGTCAGACAATTTTGCGGATGAAATGGAAAATACCTTTGATTTTAAAATTCATGTTTCTTCTCAATTTAATAAACTCCGTGGATATCCTAAAAATAATAGTAATTCTAAGTATTCTCATAAACCAAGCATGCATACCTATTATTATCCCAGACCAACTCCTCAAGATGTGTTAATAGATGAACGAGACTGAAATCAGACTAATAACTCTTATAGTGGGTCTGAAATTTAAGAATGGAATCTTGATGGTTTGGTCCCATTTTCAGGTTATATAAATTTATATATATTTTGCTAAAGTATAGATCTTTCATAGTGAATATAAAAGGGAAGTTTAGGAACCCCTCTCTCTACTTTCTCTCTCCAAATGTAAATCTCTGAACTTGTAAAGTTTTCAGTTCACCGGATACTGACCGGAAGTTAATAAAATTTGTATAGTTTGCTCATAGGCCTTGCAGTAAGCCATCCCTACAAGGTAATATATTCTTTCCTGACTTCTTCTTTTAGTATTTCTCCAATTTAAGTCGTGACTATGTCCGGCTAAAAGAATCATATAAATGTCGGATAACTAACTCCTCTTTTATATTCACTATGAAAGATCTAGGCTTTATCAAAATATAAATAAATTTATATATGGTTTCTTGATTTGGTTCCAAGATGGTGGTACAGTCAAATTAGATATTATTTTAATTGGCTTTGTTTTTGTGACTTCGTCTAGCCAGCCGTGGTTCTAAGCCCGTTAAGGAGTTGAAAAAGGGCGCATATACTCGGTTAGAACTTTTAGACACATGGGCTCAATAAAAATTATATAAAAACTCTTTATGAATTTAAATATTCTTGAGACAGAAAATCTGGAAGAGAGTTATCACTTCCCGTTTTATATTGAATCTTGTAATCAAAAGGAGCTAACTGGGCCTGCCACCTAGCAAATATTAATTTTGAAGAATCATGTTTAAAATCTTTGTTAAACATGTATTTAACAGATTGAGCATCAGTTTTTATCAAAAAAATTTGATTATATAAATCATTTTGAAATTTTAAAACACATTTGACTAATGTTAGCATTTCATGAGCCACAATAGCATATTTTTTCTGGGCTTTCATCCATTTTCCTAAGTGAAATCTAATCAAATATTCACTTTTATCATTAGGATTAATCTTTTTTAATATTCCTCCATAACAAATATTAGAAGCATCAGTTTTGATAATCTTTTGCCATACATGATTATCAATAGTTAAACAAGGAAGAGATTTAACACATTCCTTAATATTTTTAACAAGACTAGTGTGACTTTTAGTCCAAGGTTGTTTATAATCCTTTTTAGTCTATCATATAAAGGGGCTAAATCACTAGAAAGATTTTTATAGAATGGGGATACATAGTTTAAGCTTCCCAAAAATCTTTGTCACTAAGTCCTGTCAGTAATAACATCCAGAAATTTTGATGCAAAATCAATTGATCGTTGAATCGGAGTAATCTTACCCTGACAGATATTATGTCCTAACAATCTAACGTCTGTTTGAAACAAACTCATTTTTGGTTTGGAAATAACTAAACCATTTTGTATAACAATTTTCTTAAATATATCCAGACGCTTGATGTGTGTTTCAAATGTTTTAGAGAATACTAATATATCATCAGTGTAAACAATTCTAAAATCCAAATAAGGATTAAAAATATCATTCATTATTTTTTGAAACTCAGAAGGAGCATTTTTTAAACCAAAAGGCATAACATTCATTCATATTGTCCAAATGGAACATTAAAAGCAGTTCTATAAGTATGCTCTTTAAATATCTTAATTTGCCAATATCCCAATTTTAATCAAATTTGGAAAATATATTAGCATCATACAATCTTGAAAGCAAAACTCATTTATTGGGGAAAGGTTAACTTATCCATTTTAAGAATTTATTTAAATGTTTATAATTTATAACCAATCTAGGATCGCCACGTTCCTTTTCAGCAGCATTACTAACATAAAATACAAGGCAAGACCAAGGTGATTTTGAAGGTTTTATTAATATCTTTTGTAACAAATTAACAATTTATTTTTTGCAGAATTCTTCTAATTCGGTGTTCATCTGACAAGGATGAGATTTAGTAGGAATATCATTCTCAGAAAATTCATCTTCATATGGAAGAGTAACAATATGCTTTTTTCGATTCCAAAAAGTAGTAGGATGATCGGAACAAATATCAATAGCAATTTGTTCAGAGATTAATTTCATTTTTTCTTGTACTTTGGTGGATTTCAAAGTATCAAATATATTTAAACTAAATAATTCTAGTTGCAAAGAATCAACATGCCTTTGTATCATATTAATTAAAGCATTAATATCACATGAAATAGGGTCAGTGATAAAAGTATAATTTATATTTCTATATTCATAAGTAGAAGTAAATTCTTTAGCAGTTATGCTCGTAATTGAATAAATAGCATTTATAAAGGGGGTTCCAAGTATGATTGGATGGTATAACTGAATTTTAAGCAAGAAAAAGAAATGCAGAATGCAGACTTTATTTTGATAAATACTTGTATTAGGTAATTTATATTTATATCTAAAGCATGTCTAGAAGCAAATTTAACCAAATGAGTTTTTTTTTTCAAAATATTTAGTAGGTACAAGACCTTCTTGAATACAACTAACATCGGCTCGACTATCAATCATAGCAATATCAGTTATTAAAATACTATTATCAATCAATATAGTGCATTTAATATACCATTTACGAGCAGTAACTATTTGCATCAGTCCTAAATACATACCTTGTCAAGGATCAAGATTAATAGGTTTTGCAAGAGTATTTTCTTCAGCAATATTTTTTCCTTTGTTATTAGCAGTTTCTATCTGAGTAAGTCTATGATCACAAATCATTTAATTTTGTTTAAGAGATTTAATCTCATTTTTAAAATTTTCAATTTCATCTTTCAAATCATTAATGGAAGAATCTCCTGTGGGAGTAGTCTGTTTATTAAGCCTATTATTAGTTTCAGACAATGAAAAAGGTGCAACATATTCAAATTCAAAATAATTATTTTGTTTTTCCGATTTTTTTGAAGAACTTGAACTAGAATTATTATTTGCAGCTATATGAATAATTTTTTTCTCGTAGATCATTATCAGTGACTTCTTTTAAAAGTTCTATCACATTATCAGATGTAATAGTATTTACATTTAAATCTTGAAATTGAGAATCTAGTTTATAAAATTCATCATTTTCACAAGAACATATATCACCACGACAAGGATTGCAAATATTCATTTTATCATGCTGATTACTATCAGATATATCAAACAAATCAACTTCTTCTTCAGAACCTCAATCAGAATCATAATTAAACTCAGAACCAGAAGTATATAACAAACTATAAATCTTACCATGAACTCCTTCATCAAGTTCAAAGGTTTTCAACTTTTCAAGCTTACAATTTGGTGCTATGTGACCAAAATTTTCGCATCTATAGCACCTGATTTTAGCTAGATTACGCTTTGACCTATTTTTGGTAAATCTATTAGAATTACGAAAAGCTTTTCTAGCGTCACACTCTTCCTTAGATCTATATCTAGACCTTTTTTTCTTATAAGGTTTATCAGGGTTACAGTATTTAGAATCCCTATATTTATTTTTCTTGCTATAAGAAGAAGTATCAGGTAAACCGAACTGGGTACAAAAGTCTCCTAACTGAGATCTTTCTTTATGCTTATCCATCTTAAGTTGTCTAGATAATTTTAATTCATTTCACAAATTTAATCCTTCTTGAGTGCAAACTCCTATCAGCTTACCATAAGTGTAAACCCTATAAGGAATTTCACCATGATTATTTCTCAGAGGTTTTCTAACTCTTTCAGCAAAGGGGGAAGGTTATCTATAAACTTAGCTTTCCAATGTTCATAACTATTTTCGGGCAATTCCATCACCCTACTCATGTAAGTATATTTATACCATCTAAATTCACCTATGGTTCTATAGCGTAGACCATTTAATAAGGTACGAACAGTGTCATACTGATTGGTAAATCTACCATTAAAGTGTTCTGAAATGGTCAAGACTAAAGTATAAACATCATCTTCTCTATTTCTTACTAGTTCCATGCCTAAGTTATCAACACCTTCATTGTTAGCAATAACATTTATCAACACTGTTTTTTGCTCAATGCTCATATAATTATCCCACCAACCTCTGAGTTGGCAAGTAAATCCTACAACAATCATTTTGCAAATATTTTTATTCGTATTATTAACTCTTTTACAAATAGTTGCATACATAAGCATTCTATGAACAGGAATAGTTAATTGTCTATTAGTTAATACCATCAAGATTCTATTCGTAAATTTTTGACCCACTATAAGACGTATTAGTCTGATTGCAGTCTCGTTCCTCTATTAACACATATTGAGGAGTTAGTTTGGGATAATAATAGGTATGCATGCTCGGTTTATGAGCATACTTAGTAATACTATTCTTTTTAGGATATCCACAAAGTTTATTAAATTCTGAAGAAACATGATTTTTAAAATCAAAAGTATTTTCCATTTCATCCGCAAAATTGTTTGAAAAATCAATAGGCTTTGCACTTAATCTTGACAATTATTTATCACGAAGTTCTTCCAAATCATTTAATGATTTAAATTTAAAATCCTGAATCTCAGGGGGCGTTTGCACACGAGTAGAAACAATTTGAACTTCTGAATTACTTTTACAAGTAGAGGTAATATCATAAGTCCTTATATAATTTTTTATTTGGATTACTAAAGCAGTTAATTCATCAAAAAAAAATTTGAGAGAACTAATATGTTCACCCAAAACTTTAACATAAAGACCCAAATAATTATTTTGAGAAATTAAATTATTTATTTCATTGATGCTGATTGTCCCAACATCTTCTTCAACAAATTTTTAAAAGTCAGTAAAAGTGATACTTGTATTATTTGGTAAAATAAAAGATGACAGAGGTAGATAGACAGCCTTAATAATATTACCAGTCCCATCGTTATAAGATCATTCAAGAACATTGATGTATAAAGGCAAATAAGTGGTTATAAACCAGGGTACAAAATACATAATTTGTTTATGTAGAGCACAAGGTGAAGATCTTCCCCGGGATCGTCCCACATATCCTCTTCTAATTCCCCAGTTAAACAAATGGGAAGAAAGATTTGATAAATTCAGAAATCTCTCAAAGTTAGTCTTCATCTTCAATACATCTATAAGATATTCCAGAAAATAGTTTGTTATACGCACAATTGCAGGCATATTTATCTCAAAAGCAGAGTGATACTTTTGCATCAATAGCTAAAGAAGATAATGATGATATCAAATCTTATGAAAAGTTACCTAAAAAAGAAATCATATTTCTTTTAGAAAACTTTGAAATTCAGAGAAAAGAAGAACCCTGGAAGATATTGTCACGACCCAAGCCTACACCCTGGACATGGCCGGCACTCGAGAATCATTGTTGGTCCCCAAGTGAACCCTCATCGTGGCTAACTTCAAGTGGAAGACTAACTTAAGCATGCAAAAGCTTAAAACTAAAATAAAAGTTCATACAACTTAAATACAAACTTTAAGTCCAAAGAAAACTCTGTATAATAAAATATATACACCTTGCCATAAAAAGGCAACTTTAGTCTTTAAAACATTTAACAAAATAAATACAGACTTCTATAACTCTACTATCTATCTATGAAGCCTCTAACTGATAAACATGAAAGTCGGGACAAGACCCACGACATCCTAACTACTGATATAACTAAAAGGTAAATGAAATCCTCTGAAAGCAAGGAGGCTCACCATAGCTAACTCAAACTCTTGGATGTATCAACGAAGCTCCTAGTGATGATCCTGAATACCTGTGTCTGCATCATGAGAAGATGCAGGACAAATGGCTCAGTACGTGAAATGTATGAGCATGTAAGGGGAATTCTAAAACATAACCATAAGCTTGAACTTGATAAAAAGTGGAAACATACCTACCTCCTTTCAAACTTACTCCACTCAAGCAATACTCAAGGATACTGAAAACTACTCAACTCAGAAGTACTCAGGGATAAGATACTCAACCCAGAGATTGGATACTCAACTCAAAGATATGATACTCGACTATTGGTACTCAACTCAATATAAAGCAACAATATACATGCAATATATGGAAAGCTTTATAAACAGTAAAAACAACTTAGTTCGTTAAAGAAAATGCAATAACAAACTTAACTTTACTTATATAATAAAGTAATATAGTTTATGTGTGAGTTTCTATAAACGACAACCATCACTATGAGCCTAAGTGTTGGTACACCGTTTTACCTCACATTACCAAGGACCATCCTATACCTTGCCATTGGTATAGAACCTGAACTACTAAGTGGATCCACTAGTCTATGCTAAACGCATTTTAAGGAAACATCTAAAAGAATGATCCTTTACTACCCATGATGGCTACATGGTTTATGGAAACTTGAGTTATCTGAACTCGCATCCCCATATCGTTGCTCAATACTACTCCCAAAATATACTTAGCTCATATGTTTGGAAATACAAAACTCTTTCTGTGATTTAAGATAATTGCTCAAAAACTTAGCTCAAAGGCTAATTTGGAAATCAGGGTTTCCTCTCTTGCTTTATTTTGAAAGCATTTACTCTTTAACTGAAAACTAGCCCAAAGGCTCTTTACTGAAAAACTAGCTCCAAGGCTCTTTGGAACACTAGGTCAAAGGCTCTTTCGAAATTCTCAATTTTTCATTCTTATTTAAATGTGAAAACATTTAAAACTGTTTTGGGAATACATAAACCCAATATACTTTTGAAGAAATGAACGTCAACTTTACTCTTTACTGAACTCAAAATTTAAGTCTTAAAACAAAATTTAAACATTTGTGAAAGACTTTTTAAAATATGGTTCATGCCGAATGATGGGCATGAACGATTCAATGCAAGGTTTTCAATAACCATAGGTAGAACTCAATAATTGGAACTCAAGAACTTCAATGACACTACTCATCTCAAAACTGTTCGACTTGTAATGTTCATGCGGAATTATGGGCATGAACAACTCAACTCATGGACTTCATGGGCAACGTGTAATAGTCCCATGATTATAAATATAATATCAAATGGGTTAGAAACTCAATACTTAAGACTTAAGACATGGAGATATTACTCCTCTCATAGATACTCAACTTATGGAGTTCATGTGGAATTTATGGGCATGAACAACTTGACTCGACGGTCTACAAACTACATGGAACTCATGTATACGACACTTCTCATTCTTTTACTTACTACCTCAAGACTTAGTTCAAATCGATGGTTGATCTCAAAAGATTCACAATTGAACTCAAAGGATTTCTTGAACTCTACTTTTAACTCTCTTCTGAATGTGAATTATGAATTTAAGATTTATGGTTCACGTTATGAAAGATCTCATGATGAAAAAGTAGACTCATGAGCACATTCTCCTCATCCTCACACTCACTTGCTCGAGTCTTGAAACAAGTTACTAGAAGTTGTAGAAGACTCAACAAAAGGACTCAAAGGGACTTTCTTAGAATGTTCGAAAGAATTCTCAAAACTTAACTCTCAACTCTACCTTGAATTTGAATTATGAATTCAAGGTTATGAGCATGTTAGGAATGATTTTAGGTGTTTAGAAGTAGCTTAGAGTGGTTAGAATCGAAAAGGAGTGAAGGTGCACTTTAAATGAACTCAAACGGGGAAACTGACAACAAACTGGAGGGGGCAGGAAACCCTAGCGCTATGGGTGGCACGGGGCACCAGCCCCTAAACTTCAGAGGAGGGTTTGGGGCACTCTGGCTGGTGCATCGCGCCAGGCCCCAACCCAGAAAATGGACGAATTTTCCTTGCTCGTTTTCTCACCCTAACTCGCCTAGAATCGAACGGTTTCTTCCCCAATCACTTAGAATTGATTAATTAACATAAGTACACTCTAATATTCTCAATAAAGCCCTTAAAACACTTACTTTTATCTCATGAAATCATCAAGAACCCAACACAACAAGATTTATAAAGAACTTCCAGAACATCTATCAAGAACTTAAATCCTTCAACTTTTTGAGAATGAAACTTCGGTGAAAATAATATGTTTGGAATGTGGATGAACAAACCCAACACTATGGAAGCTTACATACCTCTTAGGGATCAAACCCATGGCGACAACTCGCTACAACTCTCAAGAATTTTGATAAACGCTTCGATCCTTTCTCTTTTCTCGTCTTTCCTCTTCTTCTTTTCTCTTCTTCAACTCTCAACTAAAACCCTAGACATAAACTAGGATTATAAAAAAGAATATAATAGGATTAGACCCTTAAAATACTACTAAAATTGAATTAAATCTGATTGGGTAAGGAAAAGACCAAAATACCCCTTTAAAATCCGATTAACTTTCTTTAACTGGATAGCCTAACTTCAAAAGGTCAAATCTCACTCATCCAACCTCGAAACTTAGCAAAATTGGCGGCGTTGGAAAGATAATTCAAAGGTATTTCCTACGGTATATGGTAGAATACCTCAATCATTCTGAACTATGAAGTTATAGTCGTTTGAAGTCGACCCAAAACTCATACTTATCTTAACTTGCAAATTTTCAGATTTTGCTATTTCCAATTAAATTCTTTTTGGAACTGAAGGTGCTACATCTAGTGACCTTAACACTTAAGAAATTTTTAATTCCTTGGTAAAAGCTCACTCACTACAAAGAACGGTTCGAGTCTTAGTTCGAATATTTTTCTAGGGTGTTACAGATATTCCAGCGATACCTAATTAATGGATTTCATTTCCCAGGTGAGTCATACAAAACACGATCTTATTATCAGACTATACTAATAAGCACTGGTAGTGTTGAATTTCAACATTTTTCTATGATTGTTTATAAGTTCTCTTAAAATGATAATTAAACAGATTATATCAGTTGAAGATTGGGGAATTTCCACTATGAAAGAAAGGTAGATCAGCCTAAACAAAATCTCTATGAGTTTCACCTACTGGAATTATATTCAGGCTTTTGATAAAGTCTTCTATTATAATAATGATAGACATAAACACACTTGGTTTATAAAAAATATGTGCAAAGATATTTGCAGGACCAATTCCTAATTTGTTTTTGAATTGGTAGTCATACCACGGCCCAACCGTCAAAATATTGCCTGATCCATTTCTTAAATTATATAAAGAATGGATTAAAGTCTTACCTCATCTAAATGAGTTATACTATATAGATCATATTTGTTATATGGAAAAAATAGAACAAATATATTTTTTCATTGAATTCTCTATTACTTGGATTCATAAATAGATGCCAGAAGTAGGATTCACGAAAGAATAGATTCCTTGTTTATATATGACATTTTATATTAATTTTTAGGACAAATTAATGAAAAAAGATCTCAAAACACAAATATTATATGGACAAGAACACCTAGATCTTATTACAAGAAAGGTCCAAAAATATTCTATTACTCCTCAAAAAGGAATAATTGTTGATAGCTCAGTTAGGCATATTGCCAGAAAAATATCCATTCTAGATGGAGATAGAGAAGAAATGATCAATAATTATTTGGAAGAGGTTAAGTGGAGTCTGCTCCAAAATATTACTCAATATGAAAAATCATACACTTCCATGAGAAGTGAAACAAGCGATGATGTTTTAGATGATATTCAAGAGGCTCAACCTATTGAGTCAGAGAAGACTACATCAGAAGATACTTTGAAAAAAATGGAAGATTTCCTTCGCAAATTAAAAGAAAATGACAAATAGTGAAGCCGTCTCTATAGTAGAGCCGACATGACCCAACATCAACAGTAGATACACTGTTAAGGGATCATATGGGACCCTTTGTTACAAAATGTTTTTTTTTCTATATATCAATTTGTTTTTTAGTTTGTTAGATAGAAGTTTGGGAACCCCTCTCTCCACTTTCTCTCTCCAATTGTAAATCTCTTGACTAGTAAAGTTTTCAGTTCACCGGATACTGGCCGAAAGTTAATAAAATTTGTATAGTGTGCTCATAGGCCTTGCAGTCGGCCATCTCTAGAAGGTAATATTTTTTTTCTGACTTCTTCTTTTAGTATTTCTCCGATATAAGCCATGACTATGTCTAGCTAAACAATTCATATCTATGTCAGATAACTAACTTATCTTTTATATTCACTATGAAAGATCTAGACTTTATCAAAATATAAATAAATTTATATATGGCTTGTTGATTTGGTTCCAAGATGGTGGTATAGTCAGATTCGATGGTATTTTTATTGACTTTGTGTTTGACTTCGTCTAGCCAGCCATGGTTCTAAGCCCATTAAGGAGTTAAAAAGGGGCTCATATACCCGGTTAGAACGGCTAGACACATGGACTCAATAAAAATACATATTAAATCTTGACAGGCCTCTTGCTCGGGTAAAAGTATAGATCTTTCCATATAATCAAAAAACAATATAAATATTTGTATATATTTCAATTCGCATTTATTCCTTGAATTCAGATGCTAAACTAAATTGAAGTTGACCACGTGGATTACCGTCAGTCTTCAGAGATCCAAAAAATTTATATATATTTCGATTCAAATATATTCCTTGAATTCGGATTCTAAACTAGATTGAAGTTGACCGCGTGGATTGCTGCCAGTCTTCAAAGATCATGAAAATGCTATCGGAGACTAGGAACTTTCATGGTAAATATGAGATTGATGTGAAGTATACGACATATATAAGTTTTCTTACATGGATCTAGGAAAAGTAAGTACTAAAAGTGCTAGATTGGAAGAGGTAGATATACCTCAGAACCTTGATTTGTTAAACAAATATACTATTCCTAAAATTGATATTAAAACTATTTATTATTATGGTTGGTATAATAGAATGTCACATAAACAGTAGTTAATAAAAACTACTGAGCAATCTTGGACGTTAAATTCGTGTAAATAGACTATTCGTTTATTAAATAAACGAGCTATCGATTTATATAAAAATCAGTATAATTTCTTGCAAATTGGCATTGTTCAAATAACTTTTAAACCATTAACTCTTAAAGGGTTACCAGAGACATTTTTAGTTGGTCTACATGATGCTAGAAATTTAAATTTTAGACAATCTTTGATAGGTTCGATTGAGTCCATTGTGGCAATGGTCCCCGTATATTTTAATACTCAGCCTAATTTGTAATTATCTGTACCTAATGTTAATATTCTTGATGCTTTAATATTAAATGTTAAAATGCATGGTTATAAGTACACACCTAGATCTGAATTAATGTGTTTATCATGTAGAATTTATTTTAAATTGCTATCTACGTTAAACCTCAAATGTAAGTTATATGATACATCTGATCAGACTATTTTAGTAGAAACTAATTTTGTTAAATCTAAGGTCACTACTTGAAGACCTATAAAATGGGAAGAAATTAATTTTCCAACAACTTGGGACACTGGATTTTGTTACATCCCCAAGTCAGATAACAAATGTTGTCCCTAATTTTGAGTATTCTCATATTACTCAAAATCCTAATGGTAGGATTTTCATTCAGTTTGATGATAAAAATGTTCCATATAGTAGACATTCATTATCTGATAAAAGATTGTCTGCTATTCAACATATTTCACCAATTGAACATGTTTATGGTCCAACTCGTAATCGTGCTGCTTCTTTACATACCATGCCTTCTACGGTTTCTTTTCCTATTATATCTGCTAATCAAAATAATAAACTTGTTAATAAAATAAAAATTGATCCTCGAACGAATATTATTCAAGCTAAATAATTATTGTTGTATTTCTAATAAGGATATTCCTTCTGCATCCGAAATGGATTTTGATTCTAATAAAACTTAATGATGAATGTACACCAAATATATTTTAGTCCATGTTCACCAGTAAGAAAGTACATTCAAAAAGAGTTTTCGAGTAATAAATGGAACTGGTTTAAAACATGGTTTTTTGACACTAATAGTTCTAGTGATTTGTATAATATTTCTAAAGAATTTTATGAAACTTGTGCTCTACATAATCAAATTATGTATTTTGTACCCTGGTTTATAACCACTTATTTACCTTTATACATCAACGTTCTTGAACGATCATATAAAGATGGAGCAGGTAATATTACTAAGGCAGTCTATCCACCTCAGTCATCTTTTATTTTACCAAATAATACAGGTTTCACTTTTACTGCCATTCAAAAATTTGTTGAAGAAGATGTTGCCATAGTCAACAACAATGAAATAAATAATTTAATTTCTCAAAATAATTATTTGGGTCTTTATGTTAAAGGTTTGGGTGAACATATTAGTTCTCTTGGCAAAATATTGGATGAATTAACGGCTTTAGTGGTTCAAATAAAAAATGATATAAAGTCTTCTGATATTGCCTCTACTTCCAAACGTAATTTAGAAGTTCAAATTGTTTTTACTCATGTGCAAAGGCCCCTGAGATTAAGGCTTTTAAATTTAAATCATTAAATGATTTGGAAGAATTTCTTGATAAAAAATTGTCAGGATTAAGTGCAAAGCCTATTGATTTGTCAGACAATTTTGCTGATGAAATTGATAATACTTTTGATTTTAAAAATCACGTTTCTTCAGAATTTAATAAACTTCGTGGATATCATAAAACGAATAGTAATACTAAGTATGCCCATAAACAAATCATGCATACCTATTATTATCCCAGGCCAACTCCTCAAGATGTGTTAATAGAGGAACGAGATCGGAATCAGACTAATACCTCTTATAGTGGGTCAAAAATTTACGAATGGAATCTTAATGGTTTGACTGATATACAAGTAACTATTCTTGTTCTGTAACATCTTGCAAATTGAAATAACTAGTAAAGAGTTAAAAGTTTGGGAAATAATCATTTTTAGAAAGTATATGAACGTTTGGAAAATTGTAAAGTATGTTAGTTGAGTTTTTGATCAACTTCAAGTGGCCATAAATCATAGCCCAGTATAAGGTGTATTTACAAAAATGTTTGGAAGGATCTTGGAATAAAATTTTCAACACCACTGCATTTGCGCGATTTCGAGTTTGTATGAGTGAGTTATGCCCTTTGGAAGTTGGGATGTTGGAGTAAGGAAAGTCTAATCCAGATTTTGGAAGGGCAATTTAATATTTTCCTTACCTAATCATTCTATTTTATTTTTAGGAGTTAATTGAGGTAAACTAAGATATTAGTCAGTTTAGAAAAGTTGAAGTTTCACGCTAGGGCTTGAAGAAAAGAGAAAAGAGGAGAAGGGAGAAGAGACATCAAGATTCGTCAAGATTGTCAAATTTAGCTTGTGGATTTCATCAAGGGGTGATCTCTACGAGGTATGTGAGATCACATAGCATTGGGTTAGTTAACCCACACACCAACCATGATTCAATTCAGTTAATTTAAGTCTTTGAAAGTTTAGAAATTGAGTTCTTGATGAACATTGTTGAAAGTTTCGTTTGAATTTCTTGTGGGTTGTGTTGTTTGAGTTTCTTGCGATTTGATTCATGTTTTTGGGTGTAATTTCGATTTGAATCTTTCATATAATGAGGGTATAAATGATTCTATGTGTTTGGGGAAGGAACCATTGAAGTCTAGAGGGTTTAGAGTTGAAAAACGAACAAGAAAAGTCGTACAACAACTGGGGAAAAGGGTGAGGGGTCTTGCCAGCCAGCGCGCCTCAAAAGTTTCCTAAAAATTCACCCTCGAGGCACCGCGCTAGCCAATGTGCCCCAGGTCTGGTTCTCAACTTCAAGGGTTGGCCCGCGCCTTTCAAAGCACCAGGGACGCCAGTTCTTACCATTTCTTCTCCACCTTTTTGTACATGTTCCTTAGCAATGTACCTATGTTTTCTAATTGATTCCAACAGTCTAAGTTACATCTAAACATCATGAAATCATTCATAAACATGAGATCACGAACCCTGAATCCATAATCCAATTCATGGAAAGTTAGGATCAAAGTCCAGAAGAATTAAAAGGCAAGTCTAAAAGATAAGAATCAAGTCAAGAGAAGTTTATAAAGTTTTTCTAAAGTCTTTCACAAATGTTTTAACTATGTTTTTAGACTTAAGTTTCACGTTAAGCAAAGAGTAAAGAGTTGAGTTCATTTCTGAAAAAGCTATAAGGAAACTAAGTATTCCCATGAGTTTAAAATGTTTTCACGTTTGATCAAGAAAGGGAACACCGATTCCAAGAGAGCTTTTAAGCAAAGTTTTGAGTAATTATCTCAAAACAAAGAAAGGAGTTTTGATTTTAAATCATATGAGCTAAGTATATTTTGGGAGTAGTATTGAGCACCGATATGGGGATGCGAGTTCATTTTAACTAAAGTTTCCATAAACCATGTAGACATCATGGGTAGTAAAGGATCATACTATTTAGATGAGTCCTTAAGATGCTTTTAGCATAGAGTAGTGGATCCCCTTAGTTAAGCGTTCTATATGACAGCAAAGTATAGGACAATTCTGGTAGCGTGGGAAAGACGATGTATCTCCACTTAGGCTCATAATGGTGGTTGTCGGTTAGAAAAACTCCCATAGAAACTATATTACTTTATTACATGAGTAAAATTGAGTTTGTTATTGTATTTTCTTTAACAAACTAAGTTGCTTTTATTGTTCTATAAATCCTTTTAATATATTGCATGTGTTTCATTGCTTTGTTATGAGATAAGTTATTCATGAGTTGAGAAGAGCCAAGGAAAGTGTTTCTTTCATAATCTTTTTAAGCCTATATTATGTTTAGCATTCCAACTCGCATACTCGTATATTCAATGTACTATTAGCCAGTTGGCTTGCATCCTATTATGATGCAATCAGAGGTAACCAGGATCAACATCCAGTGCCTCGTTGATCTAGTTAAGCACTCGGAGTCAATTGGTGAGCCTCCTTGCATTCTGGAGACTTTTTTTTATCATTTGCTTTTAGTATTTCATTGTTAGGATGATCGGGGGCATTGTCCCAACATCCCAATTTGTTTTAGAGGCTTCATAGATAGTCAAACAATTACTAGATTAGTTGTCTTTTCAATTTCATTTCATACGTTAAGACTTGAGTTTCAATTTTGACCAAATTGAATGTTTGACTCTTTAAGCATTTTCAGTATTTTATTATTCAAGTGAGTATAGTGTTATTGATCATTATAAATATGCATAGAGTCTTCCGTTGAGCAAGTAATCCAAGCCAAGGGTTCACTTAAGGCCAATATTTGGTATGGAGTGCTAATCACGTCCGGGGTGTAGGGTCGACGAGTGACAAACTTGGTATTAGAGCCCAGCGTTCAAGAGTACTAGGGATTCTATGAAGCCATGTCTGTAGAGTCCTAGTTATCGGTGTGAAGTGCGACACATCTATAATTAGGAGGCTGCGACATTTATGAAATTTTTCACTTCTTTCACACTCATTTTGTGCGTTAGAGTTTTATCTCTAAAAAGTTTCTTTCTAATTCGTACGCGTATGTCTTTTTCAGATGTTAATCATACCTCCACAAAGAGCTATTAAAGGTCATCCTGCTAGATGTAATGTTGTGGAGCAAGATTTATCAAATGCACCTGAAGTGCAACCTCAAGGGGCAGTCACTAATGTTGAATTCAGGGAAGCAATCAGGATACTAAGTCAAGCTATGACTAATCAAGTTGAACAACAAAGAGGAGCTAGATAGGAAGTGACTGATACTTTGAAGATCTGAGAGTTCTTGAGGATGAATCCTCCAAGTTTCACGGATTTAAGCATTACTGAGTATCCAGAGAGTTTTGTTGAGGAACTAAAGAAGGTGTTTGACGTTATGCATATTGTCGATACTGAGCGAGTTGAACTAGCTGCATATCAACTGAAGAATGTTTCTAGGAGTTGGTTTGACCAGTGGAAATGGGGCAAAGCTGAGGATGCACCACCTATAAGTTGGGCATGTTTTGAGGAGGCCTACTTGGGGCATTTCTTTCCCCGAGAACTGAAAGAGGCTAAGGTAAGAGAATTTCCTACTCTTAAGCAGGATTCCTTGAGTGTTCATAAGTATGGGTTGAAGTGCACCCAATTATCCCATTATGCTCCGGAGATGATTGCAGATATGATGAGTAGAATAAGTACGTTTGTTGCTGGGTTGTCTCGTCTATCAAGTAAGTAGGGCAGGGCAGCGATGCTAATTGGGGACATGGATATATCAAGGTTGATGGTCTATGTGTAGCAGGTTGAGGAAGAGAAGCTGAGGGATAGGGACGAATTCTGAAATAAGAAAGCTAAGAAAGGGAATGAGTCCGCGCAACAGAAAAGTAATGTGAACCATTTGTCCTTTCAGCAAATGCAAAAGGAACTTACTCCATCATTCCATCATCTGCTAATACACCTACACCCAAAAACAAAGGTGAGTATAATGGTCAGAATTCACAGAACTTCAGAACTAGGCTTGCATAGTCTCAAGGTAGTGTGGCACAAGGAGGTAACTGGGCTCCTGCATGTGCTAGATGTGGTAGAACCCACCTAGGTAAGTGTCGTGATGGCCAGACAGGTTGTTTCAAGTGTGGGGAAGAGGGTCACTTCATGAAAGAGTGCGCTATGAACAGGTAAGGTAGTGGAAATTAGGGAAATAAGGCCCAATCTTAATTAGTTGCTCCACCATACAGAGCTGTACCTAGGGCAGCTACTTCCGGTACTGGTGGAGGAGCACACCGCCTTTATGCATTCACTAGTCGTCATGAGCAAGAGAACTCTCCAGATGTTGTCACTGGTATGAACAAAGTCTTTACTTTTGATGATTATGCTTTGCTAGACCCAGGAGCAAATTTATCTTTTGTAACCCCTTATGTTGCAAATAAGTTTGATGTTCTTCCTGAGAGACTTTGTGAACCCTTTTGGGTTTCTACACCTATTGGGGAGTCTATTATAAATGAGCGAGTTTATCATGATTGTGTCATTTCCATTAATCACAAAGACACCATGGATGATTTAATTGAGTTAGATATAGTAGATTTTGATGTCATTCTAGGTATGGACTGGCTTCATGCCTGTTATGTGTCAATAGATTGTAAAACTTGAGTTGTCAAGTTCCAAATTCCTAATAAGCCAGTCTTAGAGTGGAAAAGTAGTTCAGCAGTGCCTAAGGGTCATATCATTTTGTACCTTAAAGAAATAAAGCTAGTTTCCAAGAGGTGTGTCTATCAATTAGTCTTAGTTAATGACTCGAGTGTTGAAATACTTCCTATTAAGTCAGTTCCTATAGTAAAAGAGTTTCTAGAAGTCTTTCCAGATGATCTACCCAAAGTCCCTCCTGAGAGAGAAATAGACTTCGACTTAGACATTCTTCCCGATACTCGTCCTATCTCTATTCCTCCATATAGAATGGCACCAACAGAGTTGAAAGAGCTTAAAGAGCAGTTGAAAGATCTACTAGATAAAGGTTTCATTCAACCAAGTGTCTCACTTTGGGGGGGCTCTAGTATGGTTTTTTAGAAAGAAAGATGGTTCCCTTACGATGTGTAATGATTACCACCAGTTGAACAAGGTTACCATCAAGAATAAGTATCCTCTTTTGAGAATTGATGATCTTTTCGATCAGCTTCAGGGTGCTTCTTGTTTTTCTAAGATTGACCTCAGATCTAGCTACCATCAGGTGAAAGTAAGGGAGTATGATATTCCCAAGACAGTATTTAGGACCCATTATGGTCATTATGAGTTTTTGGTCATGTCGTTTGGTTTAACCAATGAACCCACAATGTTTATGGACCTTATTAAAAGAGTACGCAAGCCTTATTTAGATATGTTTGTTATTATTGTAATTGATGACATTCTAATCTATTCGAGGAATAAGGAAGACCATGCTAGCCATATCACAATAGTTCTTCAGACTTTGAAAGATAAAGAATTATATGCCAAGTTCTCTAAGTATGAGTTTTGACTTCAATCTATGGCGTTCTTGGATCACATAGTTTCCGGTGATGAAATTAGAGTTGATATCCAAAAGATAGAGGTAGTCCAGAATTGGGCTAGATCCACATCTCCAACTAATATTAGGAGTTTATTTTTTTTTGGCTGGATATTATAGAAGGTTTGTAGAGGGGTTCTCATCTATTTCATCTCCTTTGACCAAGTTGACCTAGAAAATAGTGAAGTTTCAATGGTCTGAAGCTTCTGAGAAAAGCTTTCAGGAATTGAAAAAGAAGTTGACTACTGCCCCAGTTTTGACCTTACCACAAGGTATGCAAGGCTTTGTTTGTGTATTGTGATGTGTCTAGAGTGGGTTTGGGTTGTGTGTTAATGCAGAATGACAAAGTTATAGCTTATGCCTCTAGACAGTTGAAAGTCCATGAGAAGAATTACCCAACCCATGACTTAGAGTTGGCTGTTGTAGTATTTGATTTGAAGATATGGTGTCATTATTTGTATGGTGTTCATGTAGATGCATTCACTGATCACATGAGTCTTCGATATGTGTTTATTCAGAAAGAACTTAATCTCAGACATAGGAGGTGGATAGAATTACTCAAGGATTATTACATGAGTATTCTTTATCACCCAGATAGGGCTAATGTTGTTGTTGATGCCTTAAGCAGGTTTTCTATAGGTAGAACCGTCCATGTTGAGGAAGAAAAGAGAGAGTTAGCGAAAGATGTGCATAGATTTGCATGCATAGGAGTCCGATTAATGGATTCCACAAAAGGAGAAGTACTGGTGATGAATGGGGCTGAATCTTCATTACTGGAAGAAGTGAAAGAAAAGCAATACCAAGATCCTATTTTGCTTGTTTTAATGGCAATGTTCATAAGCAAAAAGAATTAGCTTTTGAACAAGGGGGAGATGGTGTATTAAGATATCAAGGTAGATTGTGCGTACCAATGGTAGATAATCTCCAAGAGAGGATCATGGAGGAAGCTCATAGCTCCAGATATTCCATTCATCTGGGTTCCACAAAGGTGTATCGCGATTTGAGAGAAGTCTATTGATGGAGCAGCATGAAAAAGGGCAATGCAGAATTTGTTGCTAAGTGTCCAAATTGCCAACAAGTTAAAGTACAAAATCAATGTCACCCCTCAAATCCCATTAAGACGGACAGGCACACGATGCCCTAAAGGCCCGAGAGAACCAACACGTAACCTTTGCTTACTATGCTTATAACTATGACAATCTTGTGACAAGTTCACATAGGATGCAGTGATACGAACCCACATAAGTAGACCCAAAACTTATATACAAGACTTGGTCGTTGAGGCCACCCCTTGTTAAGACACAACTGAACTATATACATAAGTCTACAAAGCCTCTAAAAGATAGAAAACCTTAGAGTAGGTCGGGACAGACCTCTCCTTACCCTTAACTATGATACAATACCAAAATGAATCTACCAAGGACTAAGTAAAGCTCTGAATCAACCTGGAGCTCACCAAAACTAGCTGAGTGTCGTGTGCTCCTATTGGGGAAGTCTATTAGCTGGAGTACCTATGCTTGCAACATAAAATGCAGTGTCCCCCGCGAAGGATGTTAGTACGAAAAAATGTACTAAATATGTAAGGTAATAACATATATAAAATAATAGTTCGAATGAAACCAATTATTAATAAATGTGTGCATAAGTCAAAATAGAAGACCACCTTTGTTAACTCTTGTAGGATCATGTATGTTACATTCTTGTCTTTACCTTTATGTGTGTTATGATCTTTACAAGGAATGTGACACAAATGGCAAGCTAATCATTGGCAGTAGAGGATGACCCATTCTAGGCATTTTAACCCCTAGGATGCAGTCCTCATAATTAGACAAATTGGGATGGCCCATGCTAGGCTTTCGCCCCTGAGCTGCCACCCTTCTATACCAATTGGGATCGGACCGTGTTAGGTATTCACCCCTGAGCTTCCACCCTTATATACTAATTGGGATTGCCCCATGCTAGGCATATATCCCTAGGCTGCCACCCATAATTATACATATTGCTTTATTTAGATTCTTTGATCCTTGAGATTTTTGTTTTGGTGGTCATTATTATTTTTGAGATTTGGAAATACAGACAAGTAGTAGAAGACATTAAAATAATACTTCAAGGTAGTAACAATGAAATAAAGAGATATGTAACATCAATGCATTACTTGTGAGCTTAAATGACACAATTGACTTCAACTGACTAAGAGGAATACTCACCAAACTTGCTTTTGCAAATACTAGTTTTATATCAGCACATAGGAGGATAATTACACAAGTATAGAGTATGGAACATATAATGAAGTAATTCTATACACTAAGGAGAGGGGGGAATATTGTTAGCTATTTGGAGATCGTACACTGCCACTATGTTTCCTTTACTAGGAATAAAACTAATGAAATTCACTTATTGATATTAATCGCAAGTATCAGATTTCATGCCGAAGAATATTGAATCGAATAGCCTTACATACCTTATCCTCTAATCAATACAAATATCACAATTCATCCTCCCCTTTAGGTTTTAACCTACAATACAAGTCATGAAAATCTAAATTTAGCAACTATAACACTGTGAGTCCCGTAAAATAGTAGCTAACATTGACATATAATGAGCCCATATAGCTTTAAAATATTGCGTATCACCACACCCTCCTTCTATACCCAATACATACATTATATATCCTTTTCCAAGATTACCCAAGCTGCACCAACAAAAATACACATAAAGCAACCTCAAATATTCTTTATCATACAACCAATTATTGAACTAACCACCCCCTTGAGTTCTTTATGATAGCACACCTATAATGCCTCACTCAAACTCATACATAAGGAGGAAGAAAATGGAGCAGTCAACTTACCTCAATTTTTGGAAATTCTCCTTATAACTTGAATTCCTCTAGAACTTCAACTTCCCTTCACACTTAAACCAACCAAGAAGAGAAAAGTATCTGAATAACTAAGGAAAGTGAGCAGTAGATTGTGGGAACTTCTGCTTGGTACTTATAATTAAGCATGAATGGCATGTTTTCTAGTCGTCCATGGGAGAATTAAGCTAAATCCATAAGTATTTTTCTTACCTGGGTTTGCAGATATGAGGATTTCTTCAAGAACCCTAGAAGAACTTTATGGTTGCTGTTTCAATCCTTAAGAGAAAGAGAGTGAGAGAGAGCTGGAGTTAATTGTCAATATTGTGTGTTAAAAATGAGTGAGAATAGCATTAACATATCTTATATTGAGCTTTCTTCACCTTTAAGAATATCCTCTAGAACTTCCTTCTTTTTAGCTTCATTTTCAGCCACTAATTGGTCAAGTAGGTGATGAACCTGCTTATGTACATCAAGCTGCTCAAAATGTCAAAGTAGGTGATTCACCTAGTTGCCCTTTTACTTAGTTTGGCTTAACTTACATTGGGCCTTGGCAGATTGACTGCCGGGTTTTAAATTTCATTTTCATTTTATTTAACTTAGTTTGGGCCTCAAGTGAGTCCATTAGCATAGGCCCAAATCTGATCCATAAACCTTGGCCTTTTTAACTAGATCCATATAGCTCAAGTGGCTGATACACCTACTTTGTCCTTTGGACTGGGCAATAAGTCAAAGTAGGTGATGCACCACTTGTCAGCTACTAACTTAGTTAAGTCAAGCAACCAACTTACTTATTTTATTGCATTTTCTAAATATTAATCCCTTTTGTTGTAACTTAGCACTTAATTTTCAACTTTAAGCTCAATTACCACCTTACTGTCTCGAGTTTAAATATTCCCGTTGGTGTTAGCTTGCAATACATATGCTGAAATGTGCAACGCATCACATCACCTTCCGATCTAGTTTAAACCAACTCTAATCATATAAGAAACATGGTCCCTCACCTATAATATAAGGCTATGTCATGTATTATAAGAATAGAACAAACATATGCATAATACGGTCTGCTACATCCTTCCCCCGTTAAAACATTCATCCTCGAATGTTAGCATGGTTATCCAGCCCAAACAAGTTCAAGCCTAAGTTAGTACTACTATTATTCACATTGAACATATAGAGTTATACTTACTTGTCAATGCCTCAACTCAACATTTTCATCTTTCTCATATGTCTAGAAGAGATAAGGATACTTCAATTTCATTGCTTCTTCCACTTCCCATGTAACTTCTTCTACTTGTTGGTTACTCCATAATACTTTTACAAAAGCTACTTCTTTATTTTTAACTTCCTAACTTGTCGATGCAGAATAACAATGGGTACTTCTTCATAAGTGAGATCTCTCATAACCTGTACATCTTCAGTAGGAGTAATACGAGATGGGTCACCTACGCATTTTCGAAGCATTGAGACATGAAATATCGGATGAATGCTTGAAAGCTCTTGAGGTAGCTCTATATCATACGCAACTTGGCCAATTCTTCAGATAATCTTATATGGCCCTATATAACGTTGACTCAACTTTCCCTTTTTACCAAAACTCATTACCCCTTTCATTGGTGACACCTTCAAGAACGCCCAATCCCTTATTGAAAATTCTACTCCTCTACTTCTAACATCCACATATGATTTATGTCGATTTTGAGCTGTTTCTAGCCGCTGTTGTATCACTTTGACTTTTTCCATAGCTTAATGAACAAGATCTGGCCCAAATAAGGCACTTTCACCTATTTCGAACCAGCCAATTGGGGATCTACATTTTCTACCATATAAAGCTTCAGAAGGTGCCATTTTAATACTTTAATGGTAGTTATTTTTTGAAAGTATATGAAAGTCTGGAAATTTGTAAAGTATGTTAGTTGAGTTTTTGTTCAACTTCATGAGGCCATAAATCATAGCTCAGGATTAGTTAGGCGTATTTCCAGATATGGTTGGAAAGCTCTTGGAATAACCTTTCCAACTCCACTGAGTTTGCGCTATTCGGATTTTGTATAAGTGAGTTATGCCTTTTGGAAGTTGGGTTGTTTGAATAAGGAAAGTCTAATCCGGATTTTGGAATGGTAATTTAGTCTTTTCCTTACCTAATTATTCTAATTCATTTTGAGGAGTTAATTGGGGAAATATCAGTTTTTTAGTCAGTTTAAAAAAGTTGAAGTTTCACGCTAGGGCTTGGAGAAAAGACAAAAAAGGAGAAAGGAGAGGAGAAATCAAGATTTGTCAAGATCGTCGAGTTTAGCTTGTGGATTTCATCAAGGGGTGATCCCTACGAGGTATGTGAGATCACATAGCATTGGGTTAGTTCACCCATGTGCCAACCATGATTCAATTCAGCGAATTTAAGCCTTAGAAAGTTTAGAAATTGCGTTCCTGATGAAAATTGTTTAATGTTTCATTTGAATTTCTTGTGGGTTGTTTTGTTCAAGTTTTTTGTGATTTAGTTCATCTTTTTGGGTGTAATTTTGATTTGAATCTATCATATATTGAGGGTATAAATGATTCTAAGTGTTTGGGGAAGGAACCATTGAAGTTTAGAGTTGAAAAACGAGAAGAAAAGTCGTAAAACACCTGGGGAAATAAGTGGGGCGTCACACCAGCCAGCGCCCCCCAAAATTTTCTCTGAACTTTCACCCTTGGGGTGTCGCGCCAGCCAGTGCACCCCAGGTCTTGTTCGG
Source organism: Solanum commersonii (assembly GCA_029007595.1). Classification (NCBI taxonomy): domain Eukaryota; kingdom Viridiplantae; phylum Streptophyta; class Magnoliopsida; order Solanales; family Solanaceae; genus Solanum; species Solanum commersonii. The sequence continues at coordinate 10,092,544 of JAJTWQ010000002.1, read as the reverse complement.
AACTGCAAGCGTTGGCGCCCCGTGCCTCTTAGAGCGCTAGGGACACCAATTCTTCCTATTTCTTCTCCGCCTTTTCGTAGTTGATACTTAGCAATGTACCTATGTTTTCTAGTTGATTCCAACACTCTAAACATCATGAAATCATCCATAAACATGAGATAATGAGGCCATAATCCAATTCAAGGAAAGTTAGGATCAAAGTCAAGAGAAGTTAAAAGTCAAATCTAGAAGTTAAGAAGCAAGTCAAGATAAATTTATAAAGTTTTTCTGAAGTGTTTCACAAATGTTTTAAATTTGTTTTAAGACTTAAGTTTCCAATTAAGCAAAGATTAAAAAGTCGAGTTCATTTCTCATAAATCTACAAGGGAACTAAGTATTCCCAAGAGTTTAAAATGTTTTCACATTTGAGCAAAAAAGGGACCGATTCCAAGAGAGCATTTAAGTTAAGTTTTGAGTAATTATCTCAAACCAAAGAAAGGAGTTTTTATTTTAAATCATATGAGCTAAGTATATTTTGGGAGTAGTATTGAGCACCGATATGGGGATGTGAGTTCATATTAACTTAAGTATCCATAAACCATGCAGCCATCATGGGTAGTAAAGGATCATACTTTTTAGATGACTCCTTAAGATGCTTTTATCATTGACTAGTGGCTCCACTTAGTTAAGAGTTTTATATGACGGCAAAGTATAGGACAGCTCTGACAGCGTGGACAAGACGTTGTATCACCACTTAGGCTCATAGTGGTAGTTGTCAGTTAGAGAAATTCCCACAGAAACTATATTAATTTATTACATGAGTAAAATTGAGTTTGTTATTGCACTTTCTTTAACGAACTAAGTTGTTTTTACTATTTTATAAAGATTTTCATATATTGCATGTGTTTCATTGCCTTGTTATGAGATAAGTTATGCCTGAGTTGAGAAGAGCCAAGTAAGTGTTTCTTTCAGAATCTTTTCAAGCCTATGTTATGTTTATCATTCCAAATCGCATACTCGGACATTCAATGTATTGATGTCAGTTGACCTGCATCTTATTATGATGCAGACGTAGGTAACCAGGATCAGCATCCAGCGCCTCATTGATCCAGTTGAACACTTAGATTCAGTTGGTGACTCTCCTTGCATTCCGGAGGACTCTTTTTATCATTTGCTTTCAGTATTTCATTGTTAGGATGATCATGGATCTTGCCCCGACATCCCTCTTTGTTTTAGAGGCTTCATAGACAGTCAAACAGTTAGTAGTTCAGTTGTCTTTACATTTTCATTTCATATGTTAAGACTTAAGTTACCACTTTGTCCAAGTTGAATGTTTGACCCTTTAGGCATTCTCAGTATTTTATTATTCAAGTGAGTATAGTGCTATTGATCATTATAAATATGCATAGAGTCTTCCATTGAGTAAGTAAGCCAGTCTAAGGGTTCACTTGGGGCTAACAGTGGTTCTTGAGTGCCTTGCACATCCGGGGTATAGGCTCGAGGCATGACATGTTCATATAATGCTTTTGTATGCAACTATTTATAAAACTGTTAAGAACATAGATAGAAATATTGACAAAATGATTGTTGCTGGTTTTACTGGCCAACTCAAAGGTTGGTGGGATAATTATATGAGCATTGAGCAAAAAGCAACAGTGATAAATATTATTGCTGATAATGAAGGTTTTGATAAATTAGGCATGGCTTTAGTAAAAAATAGAGAAGACGATGTTTATACTTTAGTCTTGACCATTTTAGAACACTTTAATGGTGGATTTACCAATCAGTATGAGACTATTCGTACCTTATTAAGTGGTCTACAGAGCAGAACCTTGGTGAATTTAGATGGTATAAAGATACTAACTTGAGTAGGGTGATGGAATTTCTCGAAAATAGTTATGAACATTGGAAAGCTAAGTTTATAGATGATCTGCCCCCTTTATTTGCCGAAAGAGTTAGAAAAGCTCTCAGAAATAATCATGGTGAAATTCCTTATAAGGATTATACTTATGGTAAGCTGATAGGAGTTTGCACTCAAGAATGATTAAATTTGTGTAATGAATTAAAATTATCTAGATAACTTAAGGTGGATAAGCTTGAAGAAAGATCTCAGTTAGGAGACTTTTGTACCCAGTTCAGTTTGCCTGATACTTCTTCTTGTGGAAAGAAAAAGAAATATAGGGATTCTAAATACTCCAACCCTAATAAACCTTATAAGAAAAAGAGGTCTAGATATAGATCTAAGGAAAAGCGCGATGCTAGAAAAGCTTTTCGTAAGTCTAATAGATTTACCAAAAATAGGTCGAAGAGTGATCTCACTAAAATCAAGTGCTATAGATTCGGAAATATCGATCACAACACCAATTTGTAAGCCTGAAAATTTGAAAACCTTAGAACTTGATGAATGAGTTCATGATAAGATGCATTGTTTGTTATATACTTCTGGTTCTGAGTTTGATTATGATTCTGATTCAGGCTCTGAAGAAGAAGTTGATTTGCTTGATATATCTGATAGTAATCACCATGATAAAATGAATATTTGCAATACTTGTCATGGTAGTATTTGTTCTTCTGAAAATGGTGAGTTTTATAAATTACAATCTCAATTTCAAGATTTAAATGTAAATACTATTGCATCTCATAATGTGATAGAACTTTTAAAACAAGTCATTAAGAATGATCTTCGAGAAAAAATATTCATTTAGCTGCAAATAATAATACTAGTTCAAGTTCTTCGAAAAATTTGAAAAAATAAAAGAATGATTTTGAATTTGAATATGTTGCACCTTATTCATTGTCTGAAATTAATAATAGACTTAATAAACAAACTACTCCTACAAGAGATTCATCCTTTACTGATTTGAAAGATGAAATAGAAAATTTAAAAAATGAGATTAAATCTCTTAAACAAAATCAAATGATTTGTGATCATGGAGTTACTCAGTATTAAAATATACAAGACCATATGCCACAGTGGATTCAATCGAACACATCAAAGATTGTCCAAAATTTAAATTTCTAGTATCACGTAGAGCAACTAAAAATGTCTCATGTAACCCTTTAAGAGTTAATGGTTAAAAAAACAATTTGAAACATGCCAATATGCATGAAATTATGTTGATTTTTATATAAATCGATATCTCATTTATTTGATCAACGAATAGTCTGTTCAGACGAATTTAACGGCAAAGATTGCTCAGTAGTTTTTATTAACTCTTTATGAGACATTCTATCAAACCAACCATAATCATAAATATTTTTAACATCAACTTCAGGAATAGTCCATTTGTTTAGCAAATGAAGGTTCTGAGGTATATCTACCTCTTCCAATCTTGTACTTTTAGTTCTTATTTCTTCTAGATTGATTTTAAAAAATATATATGTCATTTACTTCACATTAATCTCATATTTACCATGAAAGTTCCTAGGCTTTGATACCATTTTCAGGATCTCTGAAGACTGGCGGTAATCCGCGTGGTCAACTTCAATCTAGTTTAGCATCCGAATTGAAGGAATAAATCCGAATCAAAATATATACAGATTTTTATATAGTTTTATGATTGTATGGAAGGATCTATCCTTTTACCCAAGCAAGGGGCCTGTCAAGATTTAATACATATTTTTATTGAGCCCATGTGTCTAGAAGTTCTAACCAGGTATATGCGCCCTTTTTCAACACCTTAACGGGCTTAGAACCACAGCGGGCTAGACGAAGTCACAAAGACAAAGCCAATAAAAATAGTATTGAATCTAACTATATCACCATCTTGGAACCAAATCAAGAAACCATATATAAATTTATTTCTATTTTGATAATGTCTAGATCTTTCATAGTGAATATAAAAGAAAAGTTAGTTATCCGATATGAATCTTTTAGCCGGACATAGTCACGGCTTACATCGGAAAAATACTAACAGAAGAAGTTAGAAAAAAATATATTATCTTGTAGAGATGGCCGACTGCAAGGCCTATAGCAAACTGTACAAATTTTATTAACTTTCGGCCAGTATCCGGTGAATTGAAAACTTTACAAGTTGAGAGATTTACAATTAGAGAGAGAAAGTAGAGAGAGGGGTTCCTAAACTTCTATCTAACAAACTGAAAAACAAACTTATACATAGAAAAAAACATTTTGTAATAGTGGGTCCCATATGTTCCCTTAACAGTGTACATACTATTGATCAACAGTGTATCTACTATTGATGTCGGGTCATGTCCGCTCTACTGTAGAGACGACTTCATTGTTTGTCCTTTTCTTTTAATTTGGGGAGGAAATCTTCTGCTTTTTTCAAAGTATCTTCTGATGTAGTCTTTTATGACTCAATAGGCTAAGCCTCTTGAATATCATCTGTAGATATTCAAGAGCTCCTTCATTGAATAAATCTGTATCAAAATATATACAAATATTTATATAGTTTTATGATTGTATGGAAGGATTTATCTTTTTACCTAAGCAATGGACCTGTCAAGTTTTAATACGTATTTTTATTGATCCCATGTGTCCAGCAGCTCTAACCGGGTATATGCGCCCTTTTTCAACTCCTTAACGGGATTAGAACCACGCCTGGCTAGACGAAGTCACAAAGACATAGCCAATAAAAATAGTACCGAATTTGCCTATACCACCATCATGTAACCAAATCAAGAAACCATATATAAATTTATTTATATTTTAATAAAGTCTAGATCTTTCATGGTGCATATAAAATAGAAGTTAGTTATCTGACATAGATATGAATCTTTTAGCTAGACATAATCATGACTTAAACCGGAGAAATATTAAAAGAAGAAGTAAAAAAAAACATATTACCTTGTAGAGATGGCCGACTGCAAGTCCTATGAGCAAACTATAAAAAATTTACTAACTTCCGGCCAGTATCCAGTGAACTGAAAACTTTACAAATTGAGAGACCTACAATTGGAGAGAGAAAGTAGAGTCAAGAGTTCCTAAACTTCTATCTAACAAATTGAAAAACAAACTTATATATATAAAAAAAACATTTTGTAACAGTGGGTCCCATATGTTCCCTTAACAGTGTATCTACTATTGATCAACAGTGTATGTACTGTTGATGTCGGGTCATGTCGGCTCTACTGTAGAGATGGCTTCACTGTTTGTCCTTTTCTTTTAATTTGCGGAGGAAGTATTCTACCTTTTTCAAAGTATCTTCTAATGTAGTCTTTTCTGACACAATAAGCTGAGTCTCTTGAATATCATCTGAAACATCATCGCTTGTTTCACTTCTCATTGAAGTGTCTGATTTTCATATTGAGTAATATTTTGGAGTAGACTCCTCTTAACTTCTTCCAAATAATTATTGATGATTTCTTCTCTATCTCCATCTTGAATGGATAATTTCCTGACAATATGCCTGACCGAGCTATCAGCAATTATTCCTTTTTGAGGAGAAATAGAATATGCTTGGACCTTTCTTGTAATAAGATCCAACAATTCTTGTCCATATAATATTTTTGTTTTGGGATCTTTTTTCATTAATTTGTCCCAAAAATTATTACAAAATATCCTATATGAACAAGGAATCTGTTCATCAGTTAATCCTACTTCTGGAGTCCATTTATGAATCAAAGGAATAAAGAATTCAATGAAATAATATATTTGGTCTATTTTTTCCATATAATAGATATGATCTGTATGGTATAACTCATTTAGATTAGGTGAGACTTTAATCCATTCTTTATACAATTTAAGAAATGGATCAGGCAATATTTTGATGGTTGGGCAGTGGTATGACCACCAATTCAAAAACCAATTAGGAATTGGTCCTGCAAATATCTTTGCACATATTTTTATAAACCAAGTGTGTTTATGTCTATCATTATTATAATAGAGGACTTTATCAAAAGCTTGAATATAATCCAAGTAGGTGAAACTCATAGAGATTTTATTTAGGCTGATCTGTCTTTCTTTTATAGTAGAAATACCCCAATCTTCAACTAATATAATTTGTTTAATTATCATTTTAGAGAAGTTATAAACATTCTCACCGGTATTGTAGCCTGAAAAATGTTGAAATTTAACACTACCACTTTTTATGAGTATAGTCTCATAATAAGATCGAGTTTTGTATGAGTCACCTGGAAACTATAATCCATTAATTAGATATCGCTAGAATATCTTGCAGGGTTCTTCTTTTCTCTGTATTTCAGAGTTTTCTAAAAGAAATATTATTTCTTTTTTTGGTAACTTTTTATAAGATTTGATATCATCATTATCTTCTTTAGCTACTGATGCAAAAGTATCATATTTCTTTTGAGACCAATATGCCTGTAATTGTGCGAATAACGGACTGTTTTCTAGAATATCATCTACATGTATTGAAGATGAAGACTCACTTTGAGAGACTTTTGAATTTATCAAACTCTTTTTTCCCAATTGTATCACTGGGGAGTTAGAAGAGGATCCGTAGAACGATCTTGTGGATGATCTTCCCCTTGTATTATTACTCCTACCTCTACCCTTGGTAATTCAAGGAGGGTCCATCCTGCAAACATAACACTTTGCTTTATTCGGATATATCATAATAGTCATTGTAATAATTATCACTATCAATATCAACACCTTCTTCATAATCATGTATAGACAAATCTTCTCTAATAATATCATTAATAATTTTACATATTATAAATTCTGCAAGTCTTCATTTAGAGGAATTGCCTTTAAAATAGTAATTAATGTTTTTTCATCAATAAAAATTGTATAGAAACTCATTATGAATTTAAATATTCTCGAGACAGAAAATTTGGAAGAGAGTTATCACTTCCCTTTTTATATTGAATCTAAAAATCAAAAGGAGCTAATTGGGCCTACCACCTAGAAAATATCAATTTTGAAGCATCATGTTTAAAATCTTTGTTAAACATGTATTTAACATATTGAGAATCAGTTTTTATCAAAAACTTTTCATTATATAAATCATTGTGAAATTTTAAAATACATTTGACTATTGTTAGCATTTCATTAGCCACAGTAGCATATTTTTTCTAGTCTTCAATCGATTTGCCTAAGTGAAATCTAATCAAATATTCACTTTTATATTTATGATTAATCTATTTTAATATTCCTCCGTAACCAATATTAGAATCATCAGTTTCAATAATCTTTTGCCATATAGGATTAGCAAGCGTTAAACAAGGAAGTGATTTAACACGTTCCTTAATATTTTTAACAAGAATAGTGTGACCATCAGTCCAAGGTTGTTTATAATCCTTTTATAGTCTATCATATAAAGGGGCTTAATCATGAGAAAGATTTTTATAGAATGGGGATACATAGTTTAAGATTCCACAATATCTTCGTAACTAGTCCTGTCAGTAATAACATTCGAAAATTTTGATCAAAATCAATAGATCATTGAATCGGAGTAATCTTACCCTGACAGATATTATGTCCTAAAAATCTGACTTGTGTTTGAAAGAAACTCATTTTCGATTTGGAAATAACTGAACCATTTTGTGTTACAATTTTCTTAAAAATATCAAGATTCTTGGTGTGTGTTTCAATGTTTCAGAGAATACTAATATATCATCAATGAAAAAAATTATAAAATCTAAATAAGGATTAAAAATATCATTCATTATTTTCTGAAATTCAGAAGGAGCATTTTTTAAACCAAAAGGCATAACATTCCATTCATATTGTCCAAATGAAACATTAAAAGTAGTTCTTTAAGTATGCTCTTTAAATATCTGAATTTGTCAATATCCCAATTTTAAATCAAATTTGAAAAATATATTAGCATCATATAATCTTGAAAGAAAATCTCTTTTATAGGGGATATGATATCTTATCCATTTTAAGAATTTATTTAAAGGTTTATAATTTATAACCAATCTAGGAACACAACGTTCATTTTCAGCAGCATTACTAACATAAAATGTAGTGCAAGACCAAGGTGATTTTGAAGGTTTTATTAAACCCATTTGCAAAAAATTATCAATTTTTTTTTTGCAAAATTCTACTAATTCGGTGTTCATCCGACTAGGACGAGATTTAGTAGGAATATCATTCTTAGAAAATTCATTTTCATATGGAAGAGTAACAATATACTTTTTCGATTCTAAAAATCACTAGGATGATCGGTACAAATATCAATAGCAATTTGTTCAGAGATTAATTTCATTTTTACTGTACTTTGGTGGATTTCATAGTATCAAATATATTAAATAATTCTAGTTGCTAGGAATCAACATGATTATTTCTCAAAACTTTTATAACTCTTTCGGCAAATAAAGGGGGAAGGCCATCTATAAACTTAGTTTTCTAATGTTCATAACTATTTTCAGCAATTCCATCACCCTACTCATGTACGTATCTTTATACCATCTAAATTCACATATGGTTCTACAACGTAGACCATTTAATAAGGTACGAATAATCTCATACTGATTGGTAAATCTACCATTAAAGTGTTCTAAAATGGTCAAGACTAAAGTATATACAACGTCTTCTCTATTTTTTACTATAGCCATGCCTAAGTTATCAACATTTTCATTATCAGCAATAACATTTATCACCGATGCTTTTTGCTCAATGCTCATATAATTATCCCACCAACCACTGAGTTGGCCAGTAAAACCTGCAACAATCATTTTGCAGATATTTCTATCTGTATTTTTAACACTTTTACAAATAGTTGCATACATAAGCATTCTATGAACAAGAATAGTTAATTGTCTATCAGTCAAACCATTAAGACTCCATTCGTAAGTTTCAGACCCACTATAAGAGGTATTAGTTTGATTCCAGTCTCGTTCATCTATTAACACATCTTGAATGCTAATACTAAGTATGCCCATAAACCAAGTATGACAATTTTTTATCAAAAAGTTCTTCCAAATCATTTAATGATTTAAATTTAAAATCCTGAATCTCAAGAGGGCTTTGCACATGAGTAGAAACAATTTGAACTTCTGAATTACTTTTAGAAGTAGAGGCAATATAAGAAGCCTTTATATCATTTTTAATTTGGGTTACTAAAGCTGTTAATTCAAACCATTTTTTGTCAAAAAAACTAACATGTTGACCCAAAACTTTAACATAAAGACCCAATTAATTATTTTGAAAAATTAAATTATTTATTTCATTGATGCTGAATGTCGCAACATCTTCTTCAACAAATTTTAGAAAGGAAGTAAAAGTGATACCTGTATTATTTGGTAAAATAAAAGATGACTGAATTAAATAGACAGGTTTAATAATATTTCCAGTTCCATCTTTAAAAGATCGCTCAAGAACGTTGATGTATAAAGGTAAATAAATTTTTATATACTAGGGTACAAAATACATAAATTAATTATGTAGAGCACAAGTTCCATAAAATTCTTGTGAAATATTATACAAATCACTAGCACTATCAGTGTCAAAAAACCATGTTTTAAATTAGTTCAATTTATTACTCGAAAACTTTTTCTGAATGTACTTTCTTGCCAGTGAACCTGGATTAAAATCTTTTTTGTGTACATTCATCATTAAGTTTTATTAGGATCAAAATTCATTTCAGATACAGAAGGAATATCCTTATCAGAAATATAAAAAGAATTATCATTATCTTGAATAATATTCGTTCGAGGATCAATTTTGATTTTATTAACAAGTTTATCATTTTGATCAGAAAATATAATAGGAAAAGAAATCATAGAAAGTCTGGTATGTAAAGAAGCAGCACGATTACGAGCTGGACCATACACAAGTTCAATTGGTGAAATATGTTGAATATCGGGCGAATTCTATGAGAAAATAAATGTCTACTATATGGAACACTTTTATCATCAAACTAAATGCAAATCCTACCATCAGGATTTTGAGTAATATTAGAATACTCATAATTAGTGACAACATTTGTTATCTGACTTGGGGATATAACAGAATCCAGTCTCCAAGTTGTTGGAAATTAATTTCTTCCCATTTTATAGGTCTTCTAGTAGTGACCTTAGATTTAACAAAATTACTTTCTACTAAAATAGTCTGATCAGATGTATCATATAACTTACATTTTGGGTCTAACGTAGATGGCAATTTAAAATAAATGCTATATGATAAACATATTAATTCAGATCCAGGTACATAATTATAACCATACGTTTTAACATTTAATGTTAAAGCATCAAGAATATTAATGTCAATTAAAGATAATTGTAAATTAGGTTGAGTATTAAAATATACATGTCACGCCTCGAGACTGCCCCGAGACGTGGACATGGGACCTAGGACCACAAGTGATCCCAAGCTAACCCTGTTGGCCTGATCATGACCATACTAAAGATAATAAACTGATACGGAAGCTAAATCATAAATAAAAATGAAAAGATGGGGAATGCCCATATACTATAACTGAGATAAATGATAAATGATAAGTTAGATACAAAGATAATATTAACTGAATACTAAGTTGAATCTAACTATGCCTAAAATAGCCTCTAACTGACTAGAAATGCTGGGACAGGCCCCAGTTAAGTCTAGCAAAACTGAAATTAAGGACTAAAAATACTGAAAATAAACTCACGACTATTTTCCTCAGAGAATAAGGACTCACCACTGATTCTGCTAAACTAGAGATCGAAAATCGATCTAAGCGTGATCTGGATGCTGAGCACCTGAACCTACATCACGAGAAGATGTAGCACAAAGTATGCGTCATTACTCGAAGGATACTGAGAATGCAGGATAGAATACAATTGAAATAACGTATAACTGAACAAAGAAAATAAACAATGACATAATCTAAACATGATATAAATATTGAATGCTGAGATAACTAAATGCAGTGACCAATTTATAACATGATAAAATTAAATATTGGATATACTGATAAATGGTCAATGCAATAGGATCTAACTGAATTGTGGGAGCTGCTAATAACTGATAATAAAACCACATAAGCTAAATGTGGAGTTCGATGTATATGCCCCATTGAGAGGACCCAATATACCCTACCGAAGGTATAGAGGCATGCTGGCGTGATCACTGAAATGATGCCCACAGAGGGGACTTACAACCTACGTGGCTAGTAGTTCTAGAACTATTTGGTTACGCTGAACCCTAGTCCAAATTGGTATTATGCTACTCCAAATGGGTTAAGTGATTAACACATTCTGACTGAATTTATGTTAGTTACTGGATAACTCAAACTAAACGTGCAAACTGAGTATGCGTAACGCCCCTCAAAATAAAGTAGGATAAAGTAGGGCCTCACATGGGTTTTATGCATTATTAGATTGTTAAAATAATGAAGAATAGCCTTTTTAGTCAGTTTTAATGAGTTTGGAAGTCAAACGTCAAGGGACGACCAAGACAATCGGAAACTAGTCTTTTACGTGTTGGTGTGTTCTAGTATGTTGTTCATGTTTTTATGTGTTGATTGGAGTCTAAAATCAGTGGAGGTGACCCAGTGTCTTAATAAATATTTTTAGGGTCAAAACATTCGGGTACGACTCCCCGAAACCACCCTAAGGGTCCCCAAGGAGGACCCCAACCCTTGGCCAAACAAGCTGCCAAGGCAGCTTGAAGTTGCTTATAGAGGGAGCATGTCCGCGTCGCGGACTAGCTCCACTAAGGGCCAAAAGTTTGGTCTGTGTCGCGTACTCTTCTGTATCAAAATTTAATTTCCAGAAAAATGTGGGAACACCTCCGTGTCGCTCACTTGTTTCTTGACGAAATCTGTGAAAATAAAACTCCAGTTTGACTTGTTTAAAAGGTCCAACTAAGTGAGGGGTAGTTTGGGTACTTTGGGGAATTATTATAAACGACTATTCTACCTATTTTAGGGTATTTTAAGTGGTTAAAAACCCAAAACCTAGAATTAGACCTCATTATCCAAATTGAACCTTCCATCTCAAATAAATTCTCTCTCTAGAATCCATGGAAGACATTGATGATGCTTCAAGCCAGGGGATGGGTTCCTATTGATTTTTCTTCAAATTCCTATGGAAATTAATCATAAAGGTATGGGGATTTTATCTTTGATTCTCCTTTCAATCAAAGAGCCAAATCAAAGTGATTTCAATGTTTTTCAAAAACACTAAAAACCCCAATTTCAATTCTATGTTTGGGTTCTTGCATGAAAATATTTCAAATGATGATTTATGTTAATATTGATGATTTTAAGATCAAAAAGTCCATGAACCCTTGCATATCTTGAAATCTTAATTTTTGGGTCTAAAGTGGGTCTATTGATTTTGCGCTAATAATGTGATATTAATGTGTAGATTGTTATGGGCTATTGATTTATGTATTGTACTATATTGAATTATGAGGAATTGATGGTCAATTGTGTTATATTGGATGTTGGCCTTGAATGGGCAATTGTGACCTAAGGTTTATGATAATGATGAAGTTGTGAATAGATTATTGATTCTAGTATTATATATATATATATATATATATATATATATATATATATATATATATATGTTGTAGATATTAGAATTGTGAGGTTTGATCCCTTTGAAAGTGGGGAGGTGTTTACTTTATAAGCATGCTCTGATTATTGCCTTGTAGGCAAAGATGGATGATTGTTTTTTCGAGTAATGTTGATTATGTGAAGGTAATGTGATATAATGTGAATTTCTGTATGGTCTAAGAACATGAAAGGTGACCTTGTGTAGAGACTTTATTTGTTATACTTGGTTGTTGTCTTCTTTGAATGACTTATAATGAAGGTGAGGTTAATGATAGTATCCAAGGAAGCTCTACTCAATTGAAGGACAAGGATGAAGCTTTAGAAACTCCAAGGAGTCCCATAACAAGATCTCAAACCAAGGAGTTCAATGATAAGCTCAATGGGCTTCAATCGCTGATCCAAAGGTGTCTTATTGGGGAAGAAGAGCTCAAGCCCAAGGGAGAGGAATTGTCCAAATGCTACAATTATTTGGTGGACCAAATTCAAGCCCAAGATGGGGAATTTTAAGGTCCAATTTCGTGCAAATAAGGTCAAGAAGAGTCCAAGAATCAGCCACAACAAGAGTTGCTTTCTGCCCAAGTTTTAAGAGAGGACTAGTCAAACTTTCCAAGATTGTCAAGATTCTTTTCCTAGTTGGGATTTACCTTATTTCTTTATTTATATATAGGTTATTAATATTTTCCTTAGTCTATTTATGGTCTCCTAAGTACCATTCAATGCTTTCCTAGAAGTACTAAATTTGTTCCTAGTTAGGTTGCTTTATTTTCTTTCTATAGTAAGATTCCTTGTAATTGTCTTTCTAGGGTTTGGCTGACCTTTTAGCTTCTTATAAGGGGTCTTGGATGTTCTTCCCCCTTCTCCTATATATAGGAGTCCTTTTCATTCATTAAAGGGAAGTTAGATTGATATTAATAATATTTGAGAGAGTTCTTTGAACCTTTGTGACTTCTTCTTTGAGAATTTATCTTTAAACCTTTACTAGTTTCATAGTTTAAGGTATAAAGTAACTTCTTCTTGTGATATCTTTGGTTTCTTTTTGGTATTCTTTAGAAGGTGATTAGTTTCTACATACTAATTGTTGTCTTTAGTTACTCATAAAGCGGTCAAGATCCGAATCTATCATTTTGATTCGTTTTCTCAAGTAAAGGCGTTAGATTTCTTCCATAAATCTATATGTTGTTACTTGGATCTTTTCAAGACCTTAGAATATCTAATCCTTAGAAATTCGTGGATCTTTCCTTCGAATTTCCCATATCTTTAGTTAGTTTTTTTTGTTTCTTTTCTTTGTGCTTCCGCATTCTAATATTCAATTCTCTATTTGTGATCTCCTTAACCTTTTTGTTATCAGTTAAGATAGACTATGTTTACCTACTCTCACACTTAGCGAAGAATGAATAAAAAGAATGTAAGAATGTGAGAACAAATGAAAAGAATGAGAGTTAATGCTAATGAATGAAAGTTGGGTCTATTGTAAGCATAGTCTCATACAGTACTCCTTTAAATGAATGGGGTTCCTAGATGAAAGGTTTTCTCATCTTTGAATCCAAGAGCTTTCTTAATGAATGAGTTGGGCTAGGATGGGTACTCCTTCGTGAGTTGAGATAAGAGTACTTAGTAGAAATCCTTATCCCTAAAGGAATGAATGTTGGGCTAGGATAGGTGCTCTTCGTGATTTGAAATGAGAGGACTTAGTAGCAATCCTTATGAATGAAATGAATTTCCTAACTCCGTGAGGGAGTAATGTCTAGCACCGAGAAGATATGAAGATGGGTGGATACTCCTTCGTTAGTTGAGATGTGAGTATTTAGTAGCAACCCTTAAGAAGGGTGTCCCTTCGTTAGTTGAGATGTGGGTACTTACAAGCAATCCTTCTATCCCTTAACTATGTGCCCAGATGGGACTAGCTATAGGTCTCTACCACATAAAGGCTAAAAGAATGACCCTACATTAGGCAAGTAGGGATCCCTCATCCGGTAAGGGTACTACCGGGATTCCATGTCAAGCTCCATGGTCTATGTTAGTTAAGGCTTTTTCCCCCTCAGTAATGAATGAATGAACTAGGGTCTCTTAAGGATGTACTACTTAGGATAGGTGGTGGAATGGGACATCATCTAGACATTGCACAAGTAGACTTTTAAGGGAGATCTGGTGTGTCTTAGTAATGATAATGAATGAATGAGTCTTATTGGGCTAATTAATGAAAGTGTTGGTCTTTCAGCAGGCTTATGTAATAGTGAGTCATAATGAATTGAATGTAAGTGCTTATGTTTAATTGAATGTATGTGATGATCTTATGTCATTAGTGAATAAAGTTGTGTAAATGCATTAAGATGAATCAATGATTTATATTGAGATGTGAATGGAGCTTGTCTTGTGTAGCCTTAACGATCACTTTGGTATGGTATGGAGAGGTAGTATGGGCTTCCTCACCATGTCTTACTTAGGTGAGTCTTGGGATAATATTTGATGAGTGTTCTAATTTTATGAAGTGACTTGTTGGCTTATGTGCTTATATGTCTTATGTGATTAATTGGTGAAGGTTGAGGTATGCATGGTAAGTACACTTTGTGTGACCTTAAGGTGATGCCTTAGTATAGGTAATGGTATGGGACGTTGCCTATACATTGCACAAAGGTATTGCTTAAGGGTTACTTAAGGTGGAGGTCCAAGGCAAGAAGGTAAAGGTAAATGGGTTATGTATGTTTATGAGGTATTGTGAAGCATATGACTTTGTATTATTGGTTGTGACGTGTAAGGTGCCTATTATGTTGATGTTAATGAGATTTTATCAAAATTGCATGAAAGCATAACTTCCACACAAATGTCCTTTTTTAGCATGTTTTGCATATCCTCATACTTAGTACGTGTGTTGTACTAACCCCTTTCTTCTATTTTACTACAAGTGTAGGTTGTGGTAACTAGGAGGAGATTGTGGTTTGGAGTTACTTGGATTGCTTCACTCTTCCAAGTCTTTGGTATGTCCTCAAGATTCGAGGACTATGTTTAGAAGTTTCTTAGTCATTGTAATAGACACTTAAGTTTCATTTCATTGTAAAGGGTCGTGTCCCTTAGTACGCTTTAATTTCTTGTCTAAGATTGGCTAAAGACACTTAGTAGTTTCGCTTGCGTATTGATGTTTGCAAATGTTGTTGACTCTTGAAGTCTTATGGTTTTATTGAATAAAAGTTTTAAATTCTTAGTTATTTTTATGATCTATGCGATGATTGAATGCTAAAGCTTGTATAAGACCTCCGAGAGGTCGAATACGCATGTAAAGGCTAGGGGTGATCTCGGGTCATTACAATATGCAACAATTAAAATAATATTGATGCATTAATAATTGAATAACTGAAATGTCTGACCTATTATGTGTAATTCAAGAACTAAAGAAATACATAGCTAAGGTTCTGAAATTCATGAAATAAACTAAGAAATAACATGATAATCTAATTTGGAACATTTAAATAACTAATTCATGATGATCTGTCGAAGTTCTAAAAACCCTAGGTCTGTTCATAATAATGGAATCAAGAATCTAACTAAATTCTACGGACCTAATGGGTGAAAGGAACCCATTAGTGCAATTCCACATACATGGTGATGAATTCCACAGAGAAATCTTTCGATTTGTGGGCTGGAACTGATGGAACCTTGTTGCGTTCTTCAACTAGGGTTGTTGACTTCTTTCTCCTCTTACATTATAATTTCTCTAAGTTTTGGTAAATGATTTAACTTAGGTAAGTTCTAGTTATGTTTCTAGGCTTAAACTAAATAAAACCTCATAATTTAGGGTCTAAACGACGTAGCTTAGGGGTCCAACAAAATAGGAAAAAAAAAAAGACCCCTGACTTAACTTCTGTCGGAGTAATCAACGTATGGGACCTACGGGCCGTGGATCGAATGATAGTCCGTGCTGGTCAGCCGTATTTTCATCAGAGGTTGGGTAAAGCGGGCCTCTATCCACAGACATAGACCACAGACTGTGGTCTGACCTACGGACTGTGGGTTTGTCCATGGGTCAAGATTTAGCCGATTTTTTAAGCTGGGTTTAGGGAGGGGTTGCAATGGCGAACCACGGACCACCAGTAGGGGCCGTTGTCTGACCTACGATCTGTGGATGGAAACCGTGGGTTGTACCTGCAACGTCTTAAAATCTGCATTTTGGTTTATCTAGGACTACAATCCCTACCACTAAACACTGAGAACTGAATTTTGACTGAACTGAGTTCCAAGAACATGCAATAATATGAAAATGCAAGTATAAACTGAAGGAACATGATTCTGAGACTAAATTTACTCATGAATGACTGAAAAATTGAAGAGGAACTATTACCTCAAGCTAGAGTGGAATTAGAAGGAAAGAGGTGAGGATACTTGGCTTTCATGGCCACTTTTGCTTCCCAGGTAGCTCCCTCTACGGACTAACTCCTCCACCAAACCTTGACTAAAGCGACTTCTTTGTTTCTCAACCTCCTAACTTGACGATCAAGAATCATCCTCATAAGAAAGGCTATCTTTTATAGCCACATTCTCTAATTGCACTACGGATGTTGGATCACCCACACACTTCTTCAAAAGTGAAATGTGAAAGACTGGATGCACTGCTGCTAAATCTGCTGGCAACTCTAACTCATAAGTCACTTTACCAATCATTTTCAAGATCCGATAAGGACCTACATATCTGGGACTGAGCTTTCCTTTCTTGCCAAATATCATCACCCCTTCATAGGTGACACTCTCAGGAAAACCCAATTATCAACTCGGAACTCTAGTTCCCTTCTTCTGACATCTGCATAAGACTTTTTGTGACTCTGGACAGTCTTAATTCTATCTATAATGAGTTGCACTTTCTCCATAGCATCAAGAACTGAATCTGGTCCTATCAAGGCTGCTTCACCTACTTCAAACCAACCAACTGGAGATCTACATCTACGCCCATACAATGCCTCATAGGGGTCCATCTGAATGTTGGAATGGTAACTATTGTTGTAGGCGAAATCAATAAGAGAATGGTGATCGTCCTAACTACCTTTGAAGTCGATCACAAAAGCTCTCAACATTTCCTCTAAGGTCTGAATGGTACACTCTACCTGACTATCCGTCTGTGGATGAAATGATGTGCTAAGGTTAACCTGATTACCAAGACCCTTCTGAAATGACTTCCAGAAATGAGAGGTAAACTGGGGACCTCTATCTAAGATGATAGACAAAGTAACCTATGCGACCTCACAATCTCATTAATGTAAAGCTTGGCGTAATCCTCTGCCAAATCTATAGTCTTGACCGCCAAAAAGCGAGAAGACTTAGTAACCCTATCAACAATCACCCAAATGGAGTCATAGTGTCTACGAGTACGAGGTAAACCTGTGATGAAGTCCATATTGATCACTTCCCACTTCCAAGTAGGAATGTCAATCCCTTGAGTCATGCCTCCTGGTTTCTGATGTTCTACATGGACTTGCTGGCAATTGGGGCACTTAGCCACAAAGTTTGCTATATCTCTTTTAATACCATTCCACTAATAGACTTCCCGCAGATCGCGGTACATCTTAGTGGCGCCTGGATGGATAGAATATCTGGAGTTATGGGCCTCTGCAAGGATATGCTGTCTCAATTTGTCCACATTAGGAACACATAATCGACCCTGGTAGCGAAGCACACCCTCTACCCCTCGGGAGAAAACCTCCACTCTCTGATATTCTCATAAGACGAACTCCTAGGCGAGCATGTCCATGAACATCCTTTACTAGCTCTTTTCTTTCTTTCTCAACATGTGCTACACTACCCATAGATAATCTATTAAAAGCATTTGCTACTACATTCGTCTTAGCCGGATGGTAATGCACGCTCATATCATAATCTTTGAGGAACTCAATCCACCTTCTCTGGTGAAGATTCAACTCTTTGTGGGTGAATACATATTGGAGGCTCTTATGGTCTGGGAACACATCTACATGAACACCATACAAGTAGTGTCTCCAAGTCTTGAGTGCAAACACCACTGCTGCAAGCTCTAGGTCAGGATTTGGATAATTCTTCTCATGCACCTTAATCTGTCTAGAAGCATAATCTATAACCTTACCTCACTGCATTAATACACAACCTAGGACGACCCTGGATGCATCAGAATATATCAGATAACCATCTGAACCCTTTGGTAGAGGTTCCCATGGCCATTTCTATGCAGCTCCAGCTACAGTATAGGACAATACGTCAGCTGATGTGATCGTAGGTACAGTTCTCTTATACCATTAGTTTGCTTCAGCTTTATTTGATCCTGATTCTACTTATTCATATGTGTCTGCTTATTGTGTTCCTCGGTTGGGGGTGAATCTTGACCCCTTAGTGTTACCATTGCATGTTTCTACCCAGTAGGGGATTCTTTTGTAATGGATTAGGTTTGTAGATCCTGTATAGTAACTATTCGGGGGTAGGATACCCAGACGAATCTTATTGTTCTTAGTATGGTGGATTTTGATTTGATCTTGGGCAGGAACTAGTTATCCCCTCACCGAGAGGTCTTGGATTGCTATGCCAAGATTTTTACTTTAGCCATGCATGGTATTCCGCCAGTGGTGTGGTAGGGTTCTCGTAGTCGCACGACAATTGTGGTAATTTCTTATGTACTTGCTCGGAGGCTGGTGGCTGGCGGGTGTTTTGCATATTTGGCTTGTGTTAGAGGTGTTAGTAGGGACGACCCTATAGTCGATTCAGTGCCTATGGTCTAAGAGTTTGTAGATGTGTTTCCTGCCGACCTTCCTGACCTACCCCTAGAGTGGGATATTGATTTTGTCATTAACTTGGAGTCAGGTACTCGACCTATTTCCATCCCACTGTACTGTATGGCATGTGCAGTACTTAAGGAGCTCAGTGTTTAGCTACAGGATCTCTTGGGTAAGGGATTCATTCGGCCTAGTGTATCGCCTTTGGGTGCCCCACTCCTGCTTATGAAGAAGAAAGATGACACTATGCGGGTGTGTATTGATTACAGATAGTTGAATAAGGTGATCATTAAGAACCTTTATTTTATGCCTCGTATTGATGATCTGTTCGACCACCTTCAGGGAGCCATAGTGTTTTCTAAGATTGACTTGAGATCTGGCTACCATAAGTTTAGGATTAGAGAAGCGGACATCCCTAAGACAACATTTAGGACTCATCACGGACATTTTGAGTTCCTCGTGATGTCTTTTGGGTTGACTAATGCCCCTGCACCCTTCAAGGATTTGATAACTCATCTATTTAGGTTCTTGAGGATATGTTGTGGGACTGTGTTATGGACTTTGAAGGTCAGTGGGACCATTTATTTCCTTTGGTGGAGTTTGCATACAACAACAACTACCATTCTAGCATTCAGATGGCCCCGTTAGAGGCCTTTTATGGTATGCATTGTCGCACTCTAGTTGGTTGGTTTGAGTTTACGGAGCGTATGCCGCGTGGTACATTCTTCTTTTAGGAGATCTTAGTTTATGTGAGATTAATTAAGGATAGGCTCAGGATGGCTCAGAGTAGACATCAGAGTTATGCAGATTGCATGCGTCAACAATTGAGAATTTTCGTTGGTGACCAGGTATTCCTCCAAGTATCGCCTATGAAGGGTGTGATGGGATTTGGGAGGCGTGGCAAGCTTAGCCCAGGTACATTGGGCCTTTTGAGATTTTGAGGACAGCTAGTGATGTGGCCTATGAGTTAGCTTTACTCCCAACATTCTTAGCTATTCAAACAATTTTCCATCTTTCGATGCTGCGACGGTATGTTCCAATTAAGTCTCATGTGCTCCAATATGATGCCGTTGAGTTGGATTATCACCTTACAAATATTGAGGAGCCAATAGCTATTTTGGCTAGAGATGTGAGGCAGTGATTAACGTTTCAAGGACATTTCATCCAATTTTAAGTGTCAACGATTGCAAGTCAGTATAAGCCCAACTAAATGAGTTGGAGTCGATCCCACAGAGAGTAGCTTTCTTTTGAATTTGAATATGAGAGTATAACAATGACCTTTGCAGCTACACCAACACCACACTTAAGAGTCTATAAGTTAAACTTCCTGAATGATGTTACCAACACACTTCAACAATCAACACGGAAGAATAAAATAACGAGATAACACTTGGGGGATTTGACTAACCAACTGATGAATTCAACACAATAGGTGTAAATCATTACCAACATTGTTAATTCGTCGTGGGTAGAATGGACTATAAGTAAAGCAAGTTTCTCTTGAACAATTACTTTATTTCTGTTGAATTCTCTCGAACTTCAACACTTTCCATAAGACACCAAACCCACTTTCTCATAAAATCTACTCTTTCGAGCTAGATACAGAGGCTGAATGTCAAGTTTCACTTCCTCAAGTTGAAATCATCATGACCCACTACTAAAGATGCCAAATTATTACTTTGGTTCTATACTTCTCTCTCGAGCAAGCACAAAACTCCGAACTATATTACACTTAATATGCATTAATGAAATTAAACCACAATAATAATTCATCCCCACTTTAAATTAACACCCATTTAGTAAAATGCAACAATTGGTCACATTGCCGAACCCCCAAGGTTAGGATTTTAGCCAATCATAGTAAAGAGATGAAATTCAATTCCTGCCACATTTTCCATAGCTGGGTAAATGAAATTCGAATGTCAAAATTTAATAATATCTTCTTTATTACAAAACCCAAATGAAAAACCTTGCTAAAATCACTTGAAATCAACAATAGCAGCTCTATCTTTTGTTCCTCATAGTTTCTAAATGCTTTATTTTTCTTGCAAAAGTCAATTTATACTAGTATGGTGTGTGACTTTTTGGGACCAATTAGCGATGAAAGTCTGGCATCGCCGACCATTTGGGGATACGCCGATCGTCCTTTTGTCTCGCCGTCATTCTTCACCTCTTCTTCCTCCATCCATTGTAATTTTTAGCAAGCCAGATCAAGATCGCCATTTCATTGCACCCTTTTGTCTTTTGGCTCGCCCATTAGTGTTTTTCTAGATTTTCATCAGTATCTTTGGCGACATGGTCGTCCTTCGTCGATGCGATCGGCGTTGCGTCGACTAAGACTAGTGCTCGCAAAACTTATTCCTACTCCAGTCTCAGAGTTGTATAATTTTAGGTGGTAAAGGAGGAACTTGGTGATTCACCGAGTTATCTCGGTGATCATCAGGTTTGTTTTTCCTCTTCTCTTCTTCAGCTTGTGTTGTCCATGTTGCTCATTTCTCTCCTAGGCTTGTTCCTTAATCCATATATTTGAGAATCAAGGATTTTACATCAGTTATTGGAACAAATTAAGCATTTGAGGGCACTAATTCCATAAAAATAAAGCCCTAAATGAGTCTAAATCTCGGACTCATCAACACCCCAAACTTAAACTTTTGCTTGCCCTCAAGTAAAACTCAAGTTCAGTAGTTCAAAAAGGATGTCTCAAATAGTGCTACAAAGACTCAATCGTGAATGCACACAACAAGATTCAACTTACTCATGCAAAGATCAATTGTGCTCTCAAAGGTTCAAGTTGTGACTCACCATCATCAAAGATTCTCAAGTTCACAATACTTGCTGAAAATGCAAGTTCAAGCACAACAAAGGTACTAAAATGCCCTCTCACAATAATGATTCAACATTCACACACAATAGGTCAACAAATAATTTTGGAATCATATACAACTCTCACACTCACAAAGATGAACACATGCATGACTTCACCCATAGGTTTTCCCTTATTTTCCAATCAACAATCGCTTCAGGTCATTTAGGTTCAATGGTTGCTATTCTCATAAAATGTGGTATAAACATCACTTTCCTTCCTTTCCTTCCACATTTAAATCCATGCTCAAAATTTCACCCCATTATTCATTTCCCATGGAATATTGGACACCCCATTTATTTTGCAACTTACACAACTTTTATTTCTCAACTTTTTTGTTTTTTTGGTGGAGGGGTTTCATCTTTCTCAAAACCATGGATAAAGGGAGACTTATTTGCACTTCTTCATTTACCTTCTATTTTCACCACACCCTAACTTAGGCTTTTGCCCTATGTTGGCTACTCAAACCAACCACACTTCATGAGGATTATGGGTGAATGGACAAAGAGGGGTAAAAATTGCAAGAAGTTTCTTCTAAGAAAAGCCTAAGGCTCAGAGGGTGTTTTAGCAAAGTTCACACATCTCAAAAGGTTGGCCACAAAATAGGTATATTGTCAAATTGTTTTACTCTTCAAAATTGTTGTCTAAGTTCATTTCAAGAGCTTGCATCACTTAGTCAACCGGACCAATGGGGCAAATTCTAGGTGTCAGCACATAAGGTTTACGGTAAGCTCATCATGCAAGGCATTAGTTCCAATATCAAACAAGACTCCACACTTTTGCTAGTGTGCAATGTCCATCACAAGAGAATCCATTCGATAACTGGCTAGTCACAATGAGATGCAAAGAGTTCACATATTATCTATGCAATTTCACTTGGCCTTCTCTTAGATGCATATTCATCGTTGTTTGATTAAAAGCATGATTTAAGTCATCAATATTGATCATAACTGATACTCAAATTTGTAACTTTTTTGAACAAGCAAGGGACTCACTGAATTAAACGCACACACCCCCACCAAAAGCATTCAACATTTTCCCCAATGTGAGTAGAGAATAGACAATACCAAAAATGAAAAATAAAGATAAACTATTGGTATGTAAACATGCAACGCAAGATGACAAGGAATCCTCACTAGGTGCCCGTTTGGCGAGAATCTTAAAATAGTCGCCGAACTACTCGGCTAATCGCCCAATGGTCTAGCTATCACCTTTATTTTCAGTATGTAACACACTTAGAGAGGGGTGAAAAGGTGGGGTTGAAGGAGTTCTCCCAATAGGTCAGCTCTTCACATAATGGACTTTCTACCCCGCCAAATGACCCATTGGGTCAGGATGTCAGAACTGGGCAGAATGGCAAAGAAAATTGGGTCGCCCAATCACTTTGGCGAGTTGTCGAGTGATGCAGATTCCCCACCTAATGTTTTAGTATCTCAGCTCCATCTTTAGATTCTAGAAGGCAGAATATGTCGGGCTCGCTGAATAGGTTTGACGATTCGCCAATGTTTTCTGCATCTCACACAATTGCTTGCAGCTGCAAAATCAACACATATTATTTGAGTTACTAACACTTGGGTTGCCTCTCAAGAAGTGCCTTATTTAATGTCATGGCACGATGTGGAAATGCTCTTAAACATCTTCTAGATACACCACCTCAATTAGAGATATCTCTTGGCATTCGCCGAAGTACAACTTTAAGCATTGCCCATTTACTTTGAATGCAGGTCCCTTTTTGCCTTTGACTTCAATGGCACCATTTGTGAACACCCATGTTACTCTAGATGGACCTGACAATTTGGATTTGAGCTTTCCCGAAAAGAGTCTGAGTCCAGAGTTATATAGTAACACCCAATCTCCTAATCTGAACTCCTTCTTAAAAACCCTAGCATATATGCCACTTGTGCATCTTTTTCCTATAAAAAGCTAAACTTTCATAAGCCCTGAAACTGAATTTGTCCAACTCATTTAGCTAATATACTTTCTCCTTTGAAGTTTTTGCCCAGTCCAGATTTAGAGCTTTCAATGCCCATAATGCTTTGTGTTCTAATTCAACCGGTAAATGACATGATTTTCTGAAGACTAGCTGATATAGAGACATACCGATTGGTGTTTTGTATGCGATGTGATACACCTATAGAGCATTATCAAGCTTTGGAGACCAATCAGTCCTATTTGCATTCACTGTCTTAGCCAAGATACTTTTTATCTTTTGGTTTGACACTTCAACCTGGCCACTCGTTTGAGGATGCTATGGAGTTGCTACTTTGTATTTCACTCCATACTTGTTTAATGCAGATGAAAAAAACTTGTTGCCAAAATTGGACCCCCCCATAAAAAATAAAAGCCCAAGAAGTACCAAATCTAGCAAAGATGTAGCGCTTTAGGAATTGAACAATACTTCTCCCTTCATTGTTCAGTAGTGAAACAACCTCCACCCATTTAGAAACATAATCTAGTGCCACCAAAATGTATTTGTTACCAAATGAACTAACAAATGGGCCCATAAAATCTATACCCCAAGCATCAAATAACTCAACTTCTAAAATGGTCTTGAGAGGTAACTCGCGTCTTTTGGACAGCCCACCTTGTTTGTGACATTGAGTGCACTTCTTAACAAACTCATGAGCATTCTTGTAGAGGGACGACCAGTAGTAACCACTTTGAAGAACTTTAGCAGATGTACGTACACCACCATGATGACCCCAATCGGTGAAGCGTGACAAGCATGGATAATTTCAATGGTTTCTTCCTTTGGAACAAATCTCCTAATGATATGGTCAGCACACTCTCTGAATAAATATGGTTCATCCAAAAAGTACTTCTTAACGTCGAACAAGAACCTCTTTTGTTGGTAGAAGTTCAGTTCTTTCGGCATTAATCTACACACCACGTAATTAGTAAAATTTGTCCTAGACTTTCTTTGTATGTATTGACCTGAGGGGGTATAAATATATCTTTTTGGACTTTTGGTGTAAATGGTTTATCAAATAATTTGGTCATATTTGTATTGACATATCTTGTTTTGGTTTCCTCCTTTGTTGCAGATATTTTCTCAATCGTATTTTCATTGTCTGGATCCGTTTGAGTAGCTTTGTCTTGATATGTAATCTGCAATAACATTTTTGTCGGTACTTATCACTTCTATTGTGAATGTGAAATTTTGTATATTTAATACGAGTCTTCGTATTTCTTTAGTTGTTCTTGAATCTTGTATCTTTCTTGTGATCCACCATTTCACTGCGTGTTATCTCGTTCTTACAATAAACTTGTTATAAACAATATATGGTTCAAAAGCTAATAAACATTTATACAAAGCATATAGTTCCTTTCTATTTATTTCCCATTTTATTTCGGGATTTGTAAATGTTCCGGAGTAATATCTACAATGATGTTCTATTTTTTCTTTATCATATTTATATTTTAATACTCCTCCATAGCTTATTTCACTGGCATCTGATTCTACTATGTATATGAATTTTTTATTTTCGTCTGGAAAGTATAATTTTGGTAGTTTTTTACATAATAGTTTTATTTTTTTATTTGGACTTGGTCTTTTTTGTCAAAATAATATTCTACATCCTTTTTTATTTTTTTATGTAATGGTTTAAGATTTTCTCGCTAAATTAGGTATATATTCTCGTACTGATTTACTAATCCTAAAAATGATTGTAATTTCTTTTTTGTCTATATTTTCTTCGAATTTATTATTTTTTGTACTATATGGTTTTGCATTTTTATACCATTCTTATCTATTTGTATTCCTAAAAATTCTATTTGATTTTTCATTATTTCAGCTTTCTTTTTGCTTAGGCTTATTCCTGAGTGTGTAATTATATGAATAAATTTTTCTAATAGTCGTATATGTTCTTCTTCTGTTCGTGAATATAATAAGATATCATCTATGTATACTATGCAGTTCTCTAGTTGATTAAAATAATTATCCATAAAATGTTGGTATCTACCTCGGTGCATTTTTATACCCAAAAGGTAATACGTTCCATTCATAAAATCCTTGAGGTACCGTAAAAGCTGTTAATTTTTTAGATTCTTCTTCTAACTTAAGATGGTAAAATCCTGATTTGCAATCAAATTTACTAAAATAATTATAACCTTGTATTTGTCTAACTTTTAATACTTTATTTGGTATGGGGTAATTATATGTTTTAGTTTTTGCATTTAAATTTCTATAATCAATAACCATACGGCTTTTTCCTCGTTTTTGTTCACTATGTTTATTTACGATGAATGCTGGGCTTGTATGTTTACTATTACTTTCTTGAATATATTTATTCTCTAATAATTCATTTATATGCATTCTAAATTCTTTTAAATCATCAAAATTGTATTTCAATGGTTTTTGGGTTATTATGCTATTTTCATCAATTAGTTCAATTTTTACCTTTGTTTTATGTTTTTCCCATCCTTTTAAGGGATCTTCACTATATAGTAGTTCTAGTTTTTCTTGGATTATTTTTACCTTGTCTATTGAAAATATTATTATTTCTATATTATGTGTACTTTCTTTGATATTTTCTAATTTTTGTGTTATTTTGTCACTTCCTTTAATCCATGGGGTAGATTTTCTATTTTTATTTGCTACTCTTTTTGCTCCTACCTTTTGTTTGCATGGTGTGGTAAACCACCAATGTGTTTTTGTTATTATATGGGGATATAGTTTTTCTAAAAACGGCATTCCTAAAAGCATATCTTTATTAATAAATTCATAACTATATATTTCTTCTATAGTTAATATTTTATCCCATATTTGTAGCTTTATATTTTTTGCTTTGTATGTTATCATACTACCTTCATTATTAAAGCCGGTTACTACTATAGGGGTTTTTAGTTTTTCCCATTTTTCGTCTCTGGTAGACAATTATGTTTACACATATTTGCTTCGCTCCCGTATCTAACATTGGAGTATAGTATCTATTATAATAATTTTCTACTATTATTTTTGCAAGTATATAGATTTTCATAATGCTCTTTTTATTGTGACTTTTTTGGTTTTATAAGTTATAATTAATTGTGTATTATCTAGATTATAGGGTTTCATTTCTTCTAACCATTTTATTCCTAATATTATATTATTACCTTGGTTTATTGTAAATTTTATTAATATAATTATTCCTCCTATTCTGTTGTGTCTTCTATGCATGATAATTCTTTTGGTAATTCGGGACATGCTTGTTTTTTAGAGATTATCTCTTCTTCATCTACTAGTTCTCTTGGTATATAATTTTCTTCTTGTCCAGTATTTATTATAATAATATGTTTTCTTTGTTCTATTATTCCAGTTATATAATAATGGTATGGTTCAATTTCTTTTATTATTGGGTATTCTACTGATTTTCGTTGAGGTTGAGATGTTTCTGTTTTATCTATATTTTTCATTCTTTTTGATGTACTTATCCTATCACTTACTATTTCTAAATCTTCCTCTATATCGATTTCTTTATAACTATAATCATTATTATCTATGACTGTTACAATTTGCTCAAAGGGGTCTTCTATTTTTATCTTGTTTATCTTATTTTTAGCTTATTTTATGTTTTGTGGTTAGTACATATAGGTTTTTACAAAATGAGCCGTGAATATTTTACCGCCCGGGGCTAACTCTATTCCCGACATTTTCCAATATAATACTAATGATTTATCTATATTTTTATCATCTATTGCTACCGAATAATTTGCACTAATTATGAATTTAAATTTTTGGTATATCGATTTCCTTTTACCGCACTTATTATACTTCTTTCTATTGGCTCTATTATTCTATCATCTGCTAAATATATTTCTATTGGTGTATCTATTCCTTCCCTAAAACAGGCTTTTATTAATATCTCTGTTCCTCCTAAGTGTACGTATTTTATAGGGTCTTTAGCTTTAATTGCTTGGATTTCTTTATTTATTATTCGTTTATTTATTATAGGTATTCTTGCTTTTCCTTTAGCGTATTTACAATCTATTATATGTTCTTTTTGACTTACTACATAGTATTCTTCTTTTTGTCTTTTAAAAATATTTCTTATTAAGGGTAACTTAAATATTTTTTCTACACTGAGATCTAATTCTTTTCCTTTTATTTGTTCAAATATATTAACATCAAATATTACTTTTTGTTCTATAGATTCTTCATTTGTATATTCTTCTTTTATTATTTGTACATCTTTGTCAGTCATAATAATTATTATCTTCTTCTATTTCATTTTCAGGTTGTTCGTGTTCAAGTTCGTTCATATCGAATTCATATATACTATCATCACTATCTGGGTTATAATCTATATGATCTAATTGTGTATATATTTCATCATTAATTATTATTTCGGATATTTGTTTTCTTTTTGGATCTCTAGGTAATTTACAATCTTTAGCTAAATGTCCTAATTTTCCGCAATTATAACATGTACATTCTGTTATTTTTTTCTTTGGCCTAAAGGGTTTTTTTTCTTTAGTGTTTTTTATATAATATCTTCTTCGTGGTTTTTTATATTTATATTGGGATTTGAATTTTTTAAATTTTCCTGGTTTTCTGTTTTTCTTTTTATAGTAGTTATCATTACATCCAAATTGGGGTGCTATTCACATATGAATAGCCAATATGAAGTTCATAGATATGAATTAATTAGAACAGTAATAACAAAACGACAAGAATTAAAATATACGACAACAAACAAAATTAGAAATTCAACAAATAGAAGAAGTAAAAAATGATAGAATACTTGCACTAGAAAAAGAACTAGCCATGCTTAAAGAATTATATGCCGCTAAAAAAAAAGAAAAAGAAAAAGAGACTGAATTAGAAATAGAAATAAAGAAATTTAAAGAACAATTAAACCCAGATATAAGTATTGATAATGTCGACATAGAAGAAAACTGTTCAGAACAAGGTTCAGATATAAGTGAAACATATACAGAAACATTAGGACAAATAAAAGAAACCGACATAACCAATAGCATAGAAGTAAATACTGAAGAAGTAGAAAATAAGGCAAGTACAAGCACAAGTACGTGAAGTTAAAAATCCTAGAACAATGAGTCCGAATTATTATACGGTTAGTTACCAAGAATCGAGATAGATATGATACTTTATGGAACAAAAGATTAAATAAAAAATGGACACCATCTACAACAACCGAAAATGCTAATTTTCTAGATTTAGATTGTGTAGCCGACATAAACAAGACAATACAATTATGGGTAGGCTACATATCAAAACAACTAGTAGATAATAAAATTGGAATAACGAAGTACCAGGATACATAGAAAGAACATTTATAGGAACAGTAAAATTATGGTTACAAAATTTAGGAGAAGAAAGCACTAAAATATTAAGAAACAGTAAGAAAATGGATGGAGAAAATGCAACTACTCCCATTAATATTCATCTCATCGTGAAGGTCACGTTCTGACTAGGTGTGATTGAATTTGGGGACCATTGGGTCCAGTTTTACTAATTTTTTAAAGGTTTATCTATAGTCACAACCACTGATCTAGCATCCCTATAATGTTGTTAGAGATTTTGTATACTTGGATGTATAGCTTGCTAGGTGGTTACTTGATCATTTCCTTGTTTGGGTTAGATAAGTTTGATCCTCCCTTGATTAGTACGTTATGTCTAAAGATCAAATATTTATAGTTTAATCTCGTGGAAAGATTATGTTGTGACAAGGGAATCCGACATGATCTATGATGGTTTGTTCAATATAAGTATATAGTGGTTGGTTCAGGTTCACTTCTGGTTGTAGTGGGTATTGATTCAAAATGGTATCTTGGTTATGTGAGAAAAGATTCGTTATGATGATTATGTTATGGTCCTGTGGGTTTCAGTTTAGATTGGATTCATGGGTTAGTATGTGGCTTGATTATCACTCTTGATTTATAGATCTTTCAAAGCTCAATTCGAAAGTTCAGTATTTAGTAGTTGATCTTGATAGAATAGTCTTAAGGAGGAGCTCACTTGGAGAGATGAACACCGACTCTGGGAGTATACCTTAGGCATTTGGTAACGTCGGTTATTCATCTTCTCCTAAAGTTCGAGGACGAACATGATTTTTAGTGGTGGATAATGTAGTGACCCGTAAGGCCATTTTTGGCACTTTTATACAACTACCATTTTACACCTCTCGACATTTGCCTGAGTCAATTTTGATCAATCGCTGAAATTGGTTTGAAAATTTTTGAGCTATTTGTTAATAACAATTATTTAGTTGACTGGTGATTTTAAATAATTAATTTTAGTTGGTGGCTAATGGGCTAAGTCCATAATTTATTTAGTGTTAAAATAAATTGGATGGGGTTTACTCTTATTTAGTGATTACTCAATAAATTGCAGTGTTTTCACCCTAGGTGACAAAGGAACCCTATTGCACGAACAATAAAAACAACAGAAAATTGACAACTTCAGGTAATATTTTCCCTGTCAATCTCTGTTAGACAATTGACATTTTTTCCAGCTTATTATTTTTACTATTTTTTACTTATTTCAGTTTAGTGCTTCCTATTTTCTAGCTAGACTTAGTCAACTTTAGTTGCTCAACTTTTTGAAGTTAGTGGCCCCTTTAATGGTTGTTAGTGGCACATGTTCTTATTTAGTTTTAACATCCACTTTGTAAGTGGCTACCAGATAGGAAATGGTTAGGTTTTTCATTGTATAAATTTGGATCTTATGCAAATTAATACATAGCTGGAATTTCATATGGTCACTCTATTTTTATTCTTCAAATTAGTTTCTTGAGTATTTTTGTTCTAACAGTTGCATCAAAGCCTCTAGTTGATCTTACATGACCAAAAAGTTTTAACCTACATCACAAATGGCATCCAACAACCTACCTTTAAATCCACCATTCACTTTCACTGGTGAAAATTACCAAATTTGGTCCGTGAAGATGCAAGCTTTTCTGGAAGACTATGAACTTTGGGAAACTATGATGGAAGATAAACCACTTGTTGCTCTACCACCAAATCCTACCTTGGCTCAAATCAAATCCAACAACGAAGAGAAGGAAAAGAAATCTAAAGCCAAGTCACTTATGCAGAATGCTGTGGCAGATTCTATGTTTTATAGAATCATGGCTTGCAAAATAGCAAAAGAGGCTTGGGATAGGTTGAAAGAAGAATACCAAGGCAGCGATAGAACACGTCAAATGCAAGTGTTGAACCTGAAAAGAGAGTTTGAGTGCTTGAATATGCAAGACGATGAAACAATCGGTAAGTATGATGATCGAATCTTTTTAATTATTAATAACATTAGACTTCTTGGTGAAGAATTTACAGACAAACAAATTGTGGAGAAAGTTCTTGTGACTCTTCCTGAGAGGTTTGAATATAAGATTTCCTCTCTTGAAGAATCCAAGGGCCTGGGAAAACTTTCATTAGGTTAACTAATGAGTGCTCTTCAAGCAAAAGAGCAAAGGAGGACTATGAGACGGGACTAGTTCACTGAAGGAGCTTTCTTTATACAAAAACAAATATTTGGTAAAGGAAAGCAACAGATCAACCAAAAGAATAAGGGCAAGCATGATGGAGGAAATAATAGTGGAGATGTGAAGTTGAAGTTCCCTCCATGCAAACATTGTAAAAAAACTACACATCTGGAGAAGTACTGTTGGTGGAGGGTCGATGCTGTATGCAGAAATTGTAAGAAGACAGGGCACATATCCAATGTCTGCAAATCAAGAGCAAAGGCCTCTGGTGCTTTGCAAACACAAGTAGCAGAAGCTATAGATGCACATGAGGAGCTACTATTTGCAGTTTCATACTTTTCAATCAATGAATCCTCTAATTCATTACTGCTTGATAGTGGTTGCACACATCACTTGTGCAATGATGCTGAAATGTTCAACTTCCTCGATGGTACATACAAATCTAAAGTAAAAGTGGGAAACGGCGAGGCAGTAGATGTCAAAGGTAGAGGTACAATGTCTATCTCAACAATATTAGGTTTCAAAACTATTCCTGATGTTTTGTACAGACCTGATATGAGTCAAAGTTTATTGAGTGTTGGACAAATACTTGGAAATAATTATTTCATGGATTTTAAGAATCGTGAATATGTTGTTTCTGACCCTTCTGGAGTAGAATTATTTTATGTCAAGATGAGCAATAGAATGTTTTCAGTTGATTGGGAGAAAATAACTAAGCAGGCTTACACTATTACTTCACAAACATGTACAAACCTATGGCACAAAAGGTTTGGTCACTTCAATCTGAGAAGCATCGTAGAGATGAAAAAGAAGGAGCTAGTGGAAAATATGCCTGAATTTCTTTCTAATGCTCAAGTTTGTGAAAATTGCCAACAGGAAAAGCAAACAAAATTGCCATTTCAAGTAAATCAAGTATGGAGAGCTAACAAGAAACTTCAACTCATTTATACAGATGTTTGCGGCCCAATGAAAATAGATTCATTGAGTGGTAACAAATACTTTCTCCTCTTCATTGATGACTACACCAAAATGTGTTGGGTTTATTTCATTAGACTGAAGAGTGAAGTCTTTGATGTTTTTAAACAATTTAAAGCTTTAGTAGAAAATCAATGTAATCTTAGTATTAAGGCTTTAAGGTCTGACAATGGAGGAGAATATACTTCTTCTTAGTTTGTGGAGTTTTGTAATAGCACATGTATTGAATGCCAATTGACATTACCATACACTCCACAACAAAATGGCGTGTCTGAAAGGAATAACAGGACAGTAATGGAGATGGCCAGATGTCTTTTGCTCAAAAGAAAGATCCCAAATCAGTATTGGGCAGAGGCAGTTAATACCTCTGTATATTTGCTGAACAAATTACCTACTAAGGCCTTGCAAGACATGACTCCATATGAAGCTTGGTGTGGGAACAAACCATCAGTACACCATCTCAAAATCTTTGGGTGTATATGTTATTATCGAGTTCCAGAAACAAAGAGGACTAAGCTGGACAACAAAGCTCATAAAGGCATATTTATGGGCTATAGTTCATCCAAAGGTTATTGGATTTTCTATTTGAAATCAGAAAAACTAATTCTCAGCCGAGAAGTGACGTTTGATGAAGCAGCTGGTTGGGATTGGAAAAATTAGAAGACCACTTATTTTGATTTATTTCAAAAAAGTAGCCTCAACTTTCAGAAGATGAACTAGTGGATAATGTACCAGTGTGGGGAACTCGATCCTTAAAAAATGTCTATCAGCGGTGTAACTTGGTTACCTCTTAACCAACAAGCTATGCTGAAGCACAAGATTCTCAAGCATGGAGGAGAGCTATGCAAGATGAACTAGACATGATCGAGACGAACGAAATGTGGAAGCTTGTTGACAGACCTAGAAATCGAAAGGTGATTGGTGTAAAATGGATTTTCCAGAAAAAACTCAATCCTGATGGAACAATTTGCAAACATAAGGCTAGATTGGTGGTGAAGGCATACACACAACAATATGGTGTGGATTACCAGGAAAAATTTGCTCCTGTAGCAAGGTATGACACAATCAAGCTTATTCTTGCATTTGCATCTCATAGTTCCTGGAAGATTCATCAACTTGATGTCAAATCAGCTTTTTTGAATGGTTGCTTCCTGAAGAGATCTATGTAGAGAAACCTGATGGTTTCTCAATTCCTAGAAAAGAGGATCAATTTTATCTCTTAACGAAGGCCTTGTATGGCCTAAAACAAGCCCTAAGGGCATGGTATGAGAGGATGGACAATCATCTCATCCAACTTGGGTTTAGTAGAAGTCAAAGTGAAACTACTCTGTATGTGAAAGTCACTGCAATTAAGTCCTTAATTGTCTCAATTTATGTGGATGACATGCTTGTGATAGGAAGAAAAATTGAACTAATCCAAAGGTTCAATGATGAAATGGAGAAAATCTTTGAAATGACTGATCTTGGAGTCATGAAGTACTTTCTTGGCATGGAAGTGTTGTAGTCCAATGATGGAATTTTCATATGCCAACATAAATACATTTCGGATATTCTAAACAGGTTAAAAATGCAAGACTGCACACCTGTGAGTACTCTAATCTCTACTGGTATAAAGCTTGGCAAGGATGAGGATTCCAAAAAAGTGGATAATAGTATGTATAGAAGCTTAATTGGCAGTCTTCTATATCTAACCGCAAGCAGACCTGACATTCTATTTGTTGTAAGTTTGCTCTGTAGGTTCATCCATTCACTTAGAGACACACACTTCACAGCGGCTAAAAGATTTTTAAGGTATGTTAAAGGATCCAGCAAGTTTGGAACTTTTTTCCCAACATCTGCCGAAGTAACTATGAACCTAATCGGGTACTCTGATAGTGATTGGGGTGGCGGAGTTGATGATTCCAGAAGCACCTCTGGATATCTTTTTTGTTTGGGGACAAGTTGTTTTAGTTGGAGCTCTAGGAAACAAGAAACTATACCTCAATCAACAACAAAAGCTGAGTAGATAGCTACTGCATCTGCTGTGAATTAAGCTATCAGGCTAAGGAAGATGTTGAAGGACTTGGGTCATGAACAAACACAAGCTACCAAGATCATGTGTGACAACAATTCAATAGTTTTAATCTCAAAAAATCTAGTGTTTCATGGTCGAACTAAGCATATCAAGATCAAGTTTTATTTTATTAGAGAAGTCCAACAATCTAATAAAGTGTTTCTTGTTCATTGTTCATCTGAGAACCAGCTAGCTGACATTTTCACTAAGTCATTGTCAAAGGAAAGATTTGAAGATCTGAGGTAACGAATTAGTATTTTCCACAAAAAATCCAAGGAGGACTGTTAGACAATTGGCTTTTTTTCCAGCTTATTATTTTTACTGTTTTTTACTTATTTCAATTTAGTGCTTCCTATTTTCTAGCTAGACTTAGTCAACTTTAGTTGGTCAACTTTCTGAAGGTTAGTGGCACCTTTAATGGCTGTTAGTGGCCCCATTTAAGGTTGTTAGTGGCACATGCTCTTATTTAGTTTTAACATCCACTTTGTAAGTGGCTACTAGATAGGAAATGGCTAGGTTTTTCCTTGTATAAATTCAGATCTTATGAAAATTAATACATAGCTAGAATTTCATAAGTTCACTCTATTTTTATTCTTCAAATCAGTTTCTTGAGTATTTTTGTTCTAACAATCTCTTCCTCCTTTTGTATGCAATGATTGGTTGTTATAGTGGAGGGTGGTATTAAAATTAATTTCTTTGATATAATGATGCGTGAGTGAATGAAAAGGATGGAGTAATGAGTATCAAATTATAATTCAATGATTAGGAAGAATAGGATGGAGTATTTAATGAATTGCTTTCTCGAGTGCAAGTTACTGGTTTGGTAACTTCACTGTGAATTTGATTTCTTTTTTTCTTCTCTTTATGATTATCATCTAAAAATTCAAGTTTTAATAATATTTGTATATATAACTAAATATTAGATTATTGACATTTGAGAAATAGGAACTTAACCCTAGTCTTGAAATTTGAAAAAGAATAATTAATATGAGAGTTGATATATTAATTGGTATCAAGATTAGGAACTTGATTATAGATTTGGGTGATTTTTTGGATCTAGGTTAGACATATAGTAATATGAGTGTTGTTAGTTTTGAAAGATAATTGTGATTATTTATTTGAATAGATTGTATTTATATCGAAGTCCAACTAAAGAGGAAAGCTCAAGTCCCTGAGTGATTGTTCGACTATTTGAGACAAGTGGATTTCTAAACCCTTGTTAAGTGTATAGAATCGTGTATTTCCTTGTAGTATGTGTTGGGGTGTAATCAATGGGATTTGGTAATGGGTTGACTTGTCCATATTGAATAATTATAATGATGAAAAATGGGTAGTAAAAGACAATGTGATTAATGGTTGGTGTGTGTGATGTGTTGAGAATGGTTTGGAAGGCTTATTGATTGATTGTTGATGTTGTATCCCGATTGTGTGGTTGTGAATGTACATTGTTATGAAAATGGTCATCTCCTCATTTTCTATGTGAACATGTCATTTGCATTGGTTTTGAGACATGGTTGTGATAAGTGTAATGTGAATTAAGGAATACTATGAAATTAAAAAGGAGGCACCATTTCGAAGGACATGTCGCGCGCCGCGACGGATACTATATTTCAAGGGACGTGTCGCACGCCACGAAAGATTTTGTTATCGAAGGACGTGTTGCACGCCTTGACGGATCTTATTATCGAGGATCATATCGCACGCCGTGACAGATGCTTGGACAGATATGTCCCCCATGTGTCCCGAACTGTGAGACAACGGGTGTGTATTATTAGGTTAGACATGCATCATTATACTTGACATTGCATTGCACATCTTTATCATTGGAGAACTTGATCTTATATGTTGTTGATCTTTTGAGTTCCTTTTCGTGGAACTTGTGATTGATGAATATTGAGTTTGTTGTTGAGGATATCTATTTGTTAGAGTGTTGGTGTTGAGATATGGGCTATGTAAATTGTGAACTGTTAGGTTGGGCTGGTTTTATGCAGGTTCGGTTGGGATTTAAGGAGTACCCGTATTTTATTCCCTTAGCTTGTGTTTAGAATTTTACTTGTTAGGTATCGTGTGGTTTGGTACTCACCCCTTGCTTCAACATTTTTTGTAGGTTATGAGTTCGGATCTTCATGATACTTTCTATTCTTTACTTTTCCGAGGCTTCCTGTGGAGATTTGTGAGGTAGTTGTTTGTCATCTGAGATTTGTGTTTTTTTCTTTTGAATTAATTGTAATACTTTAGAGGGTTGTACACGCGACAACCAGGTTTTGGGGGTTTTGTTAAGTTGGTTTAGTTATTCGCACTTATAATATTTTTAGGAGAAAATGGTCAAATGACCCCCCAATCTATTACCGGATTTCCAACTACACACTTATACACGGGGTCCTATTATCCCCCCGAACTCTTTTAAAGTTGAATTATTTCCTCCCTAAAACGTCATTACCAGGCATGTATCTTGTGGTGAAATACATGCACTTGACACGTGTATTTCATCTTTTAATATTTATTTTTATTTTAAAAAATCTCCTCCTTTCTTCCGCAATCATTTCTTCATCCCTAACTATAATAAACACCATTTTTTACCTCAATAAATTTCTATATCTCTAACAATTTATTAAAACAAAAATTTAAGTCATTTTTTATCCATTCTGAATCTCTAGAGCATAGAAGATAAAGGCCCTAATTAAATATTTCATTCAATCAATTCAACAATCTTTTCATGCTTTTTCATTTCATTTGATTTTCTTCATTAGACAATTTCATATACATATTGAATGGGTCATGAATATTCAAGATCAAATTAAACCTCCGGCGATTTCGCCGATGGCTCAAACCATTGCGAATTCTAACACCAATTTGAGACCAAATTCTAACAACAATTTGAGAAACCCCTCTCTCTCTTTTTTCCATTCTTTCTCTCTCTAAAATTTTCAAGATTAATTTATAATTTGATTTTTTGATTTTGATTCTTCATGGGTTTTAGAAGAACATGTAGTATCCTTCCTTAAAAAATATAGAAGAAATTGTTTTGTGTCAGTTACTTCTAATAAGTTTGAAAATATTTTACTTCACTTTGATGTTGTTACTCTTGAGTTCATGACTTTAAAAAAATCAATTAATAAGTATGTTTTTTTTTTTAAAATAAAAATTGTTAGATATGTAAATAAGTCTATTGAAAAATTATTTATTCATAAAATAGATTAGTTGTTGATAATTTTTATACCAAACATCCATTGATAAAGCTTCAACAATAATAATGGTGAAGAAGGTATAGTTGTGTAGCTAAAATAACAAGAAAGAAAGAGAAAGAAAAAATAAAAAGAGAAAGAAAATGGAAATTAAATAAAATAGGCAATTCACTCTCTCAAAGAGAGTGAAATACACTCTCTATGCCAACTCAACACTTAAGGGGTTATTTATTCCATTTAAAAGTAGTTCAGGGGGATAATAGGATTTCCGTGGAGTATAGGTGTGTAGTTGGAAATCCTGTAATAGGCTAAGGGGCCATTTGCCCATTTTCTCTATTTGGAGATTCAATCTATCTTACTTCCGCATTTTTGTGATATTTGGGTTTTAGGCTGACTTGTTTTTGTGGGTTAAGATGAGTTCCATCACTTCCAATTTTGGGTTGTGACAGATAATCAATACTAGTTATAATAAGTTAAGACCATTAAAAATGTACACAACAACAACAAATAATTTTTTTAGAGACAATCTACTTGTCTGAGGTCGTTTATTCACAAGTTTTCGTTATTGTTACTCTAACAAAATTCATAGAAGGAGAAAAATAAATTTGAAATAGCACGAAAATAATATTGTTGACCCTTTTAGAAATTCATTCTTCATTAAACTGCTACTCTGAAGGCCCTTCTAGATGCTTCATCAATGCCACTTTACTTTTCCAGAAATATGTATGTGTAATTGTTGCATTATAATGGAAGTACAAGTAGATTAAAATGTTGAATTCTAGACTCATATTAAAGAAACATTCTCGTACATTAAAAAAATTAAAATGAGTCTAACCTAGATAACTCAAACGCTCAGCAATGACTTGAGACATGAAGGACAATAAATCTATGTTAATAGACATATTTTTTTGTAGCTTAAGATATTACTTTTAGTTAGAGCAGGTTTTGTTTCATATTCTTAAAATTAAGCTTGCTTAAAATAGTCATAACTCACACCAAAAATATTTAGAAAAGCGGAATGAGAGGGAAAAAAAGAAATTCATTAAAAAAGATGAAAGATTTGTCCAAGTGAGATCATATACATACCATACGAAAAATAATCAATACATATTTAAGGAGTCAACAAAATAGCGAGAAAAAACATACATTAAAGAGAGTAAACTATGAGATATCCAATGATGATAACAAATCATTCTGACCAGAAATTTTTTCATGTTTTAAAATAACATACCTCAAAATATTGACTAACACTTCAATCAACTCTCAATCCTTAAAGTACTCATAATATCCACTGATAAAATTTAATAAAAATAGATAGCAACAACATAAAAATTAAAAAATATGGGCATGCCAAATTATTAACTCTCAAAAGATTTTCTAAAGAACACAAAATCTCATCCTTCTATGTGAAGTAATGACGTTGTTGATGAAGAAAATAGAGATTTGAAAGGGCTTTTTTTATCGTACCTTCAACAATTCCACTAGAGAAAACTTGGTTGAATACTCAATTAATAGTTGTTATTTAATTTGTACTAACAAATACTTATAACAATAATTTTGCAAAAACATAAAAAACAAAATTTAAAGCTTGTACTAAAAAATAATAATTAATAATATAAGCATAAATTAATTATTGTAAAAAACATATCAGGATGTGTAACAATAGAATGAAACATAAGGAAAAATCAAGCCCACTAACTTCACAGTGTCCCCTTAAGTAAATTATTCCCCTGTAGTACCCGAGGTTTAAAGGAATAGATCCTCTAAGGATAGAACCATTCTATTCACAAGTGTATTGATACAAAAACAATTTTGTCAGTAACTAATTCAAAAGGAGCAAAGTACACAAATATTCAATTTTCCAAAAGAAGAAGAAAAATATCAAAATTTGCGTTGTTTTAAATTGAGAAGAAAATCCTCTATTTATATACAACAAAGGGTAGTGTAAAGAAATGTTTATTGTGTCTTATCGGAAATGTCACAATTCTTTGGAAAAGTTACTACTCTTCGAAAATGTCACAACCTTTCAAAAAAGTTGCAACTCTTCATAAAAGTCGCAACTTTTCATGAAAGGGGAAGGCTAGTTTTGGAAATACAATAAATTAAAAGGGAATCATGGTTTGTGGTGGCGCCACGTAGGTGGGTCTAGGGTTCTCTTTATATATATATATATATATATATATATATATATATATATATATATATACATATATATATATATATGATATATGATTACTAATATCATATCCAATTCAATCCATTAAGTTGTCTGCTTGATTTCCTACCATAATCTTTCATCTTTAATTCGTTTTAGCTCCAAACTTCTTCATATTTACACCAATTTCCAACTTCAAATAAAATACACTATTTAGCACAATTTATAAAATCCATGCTCAAAAAAGACAAATACAAATAAAAAACGTAAGATAAATAATGATTAAAAATATATATTTTTGACCTCACATAAACATCCCACACTTAAATTTTGTTCGTCCTCGAGCAAACATTAAAGTTCATCTCAAAAAATCATATTAGGAATGCCACTACTTTGGTTGATACAAAAAATTAGGCCATATAGAAATTTCAAAACATCAAGAACAATTCCCACTCATTATGCAAGACATTCAAATAAACAACAAACTTCTAACATCCTAACCTCAATGATGGACTTCCAACTCATCAATTTTTAAGTTTGCTCACCTACTCTCATCAAAGAAAGCTAATAAAATCATCTATCTATCATGAAAAGAGTGCCCTCACAAGAAGAAATAGTCCAAAGAATCAATTAAAAAGACTGAATATGAATTAAGGATTTAGCATCAAAGAACAACCCTCAGACTCACAAATAAAATTCACATGTATGAACAGAGAACCATATGCTTGCCCATTATGTACATCTTCGCTAATTAAGCATGCTCGAGTAGGATCAAATATGACTTTAAATGGCTGTAATAGAGGCTAAGGGACGGGTAGGAAGACTATATAATAGAAGTCAAGTCTTACATATGCCTTAGCCTAGTCTAAATCCATAGCTGACGCAACTCCGTACCGACACCTCACTCCGTTCATACGATTCTCAAAGCAGATGAGGAAGGGTGGGCAGCATGTACCATGAGCCCTCTGTCCCACACATCTATCCAGAAGCAAGTGTAGTTCACTGGTTCCACCGAATTCTCCTATCTCTCAGCAAAGATTATGTGATTGGTCAACTACCAACTAAATCTATACTTCTTAACTACTCGTACAGGGAAGGTGGAAAAAATCCAGTCTCTCTTCTTTTTGGGGTTAGTAGAGAAGTCAAAGAATGAACCAAACCAACTGATTGTTCTAGAATGGCTATTCCTCACAATTGCTCTTTGTGATGCAATGGAACCATGTCAATTAGGATCTCAAGATGCAACAAAACCTATAATGCAAGGAATAACAAACTTACATCATGATGTCTTTTTCTTCGTTATTCTGATTTTGGTTTTCGTATCATGGATCTTGGGTCGCGCTTTATGGCATTTCCACTATAAAAAAATCCAATCCCGCAAAGGATTGTTCGTGGAACTACTATCGAGATTCTTCAGACTATATTTCCTAGTATCATCTCTATGTTCATTGCTATACCATCATTTGCTCTATTTTACTCAATGGATAAGGTAGTAGTAGATCCAACTTCTATCATCTTAGGAGCACTAGCCGCCAAAGCCCAAATGAAAGTAAAAAGACTTTTAGCTCATAGTTCAATTGGACAAGTAAGTTATATTCGTACTAGTTTCTCATGTGGAACCATAGAGGGAATTCAATAACTACTAATTGGTATCTTTATTTATGCATCACTGATGATAGATGCATTCGCCATAGTTTTAGCATTACGGCAAACCCGTGTCAAATATATAGCTGATTTGGGCGCTCTAGCCAAAACAAATCCTAATTTGGCTATTACCTTCTCCTCTTTGTTTCACTTTATAGGGTAGGGTCAATGTGCCTATGTGGGTCATAGAAAATAAAATACATAAAGCCTAACAAGCAAGCGCGGTCTTTTTTGCCTCGCCTACAATTGGGAAAAGAGAGTCGGTGTCATTCTTCTCTTCATTCGAGAATCAACTGCTCTTCCTTAGGCCTTTAAAGAGGAGGCAACTTTTTACAAAAATTCTAGGGAAAGGCTTGGTTCTAGAAGATGAACTGATGGAGTCACTTGAAGGTTGATGAGTCAAGCAATCAGAGCCAGGTTAAAGAACAAAGAAAATGAGAGAAAGTATCAAGTTCTATTAGGTAACTTACCGGATAAGGTGGAATGCAAGATGATCCTGACTTTGCCAAGAGAGTTCATGGAATGCGTTTACAATAAACTTTGAGCGGGAGACAAGGGGCAAAAAAAAGAGGAAAGCCATGGTCGAACCCTCGTAGTACCCATATAGGGCAGTTTTGTGGAGCTTTTCATGTCAAAAACTAGTTCGACGTCAAAACTGATCTCAAACTCCTAATATCACCATTTTCAAAGAAATGACTTTCCCTCCTGGAAGCAAAGGCAGGAGCAAAGCCTATTTATTCACTAGTTTGCTAACCTACTTGTTGGCTACCCACACTCTGTAACAAGAATAAGGCTCTAGACTTAAAACCATGTTAAAGTCCTGCTATACCCAAACCTACCTTACGCATCAAGGGGGCTTTCAAAGAGAGGGCTCCAACCCTCTATAATCGAGTGATGGTGGAATGACCAATCCAGTTCCCTCAGCCCCTAGCATATGTTTTTGAATTAACTACATTGTAAGTTGCTATAGCTCTTGCCAAATGGACCGTAGATGGTAGTCGTGGTTGATTTTGATTCGAGGATCTTACGCGGCTGAGCGAACTCTTCTATCCCGTTGCTTTGTTTCTAGTCTATGTTCAAAAGTAGAGAAATTTTAGTGGTCAGTAAGAAACTCCACTATCAAGATGAATGAGACCTTTCATGGAAGTCTTAGTTGGACTTTACAGCGCTACGCACCTTACGTCGATCTAGATGACAGCAAGGCATTTCTCTCTCATGAAGAAGAAGTAGAGACTTAGGTTTCCTTTGTCTGTTAAAATGTGATGCTATACCTTTTGGTTGAAGTTCTGATGAACTGGGTATTCCCCTCCTAAGCCCAAATTTACCCACTTCCTCGCCCCTCCCTTTTTTTTAAATAAATAATCCCCGTGAGCTCCTCTATGATAAGGAAGAAAACAAAATAATCCTAATTTTACGACAAATTCGGGCATGAGCCAATCTACCAGTCACTAATGGAGCTCCTTGGTAGGCCCCTAATAAACTAGTAAAAAGGGGTCTACTTGTTTTTCAAATAAATCAAGGGATTCATTAGCACACCTGATATTATTATAATTAAATGGGTATAAAACAATTTGAGAGCAAAGAATACCAAGGGAAAATAACCCACTTACAAGAATCCCCGTACTTGTTATGAGCCGGGATCGATCATATTCACATTTCCACCATGTTTCAGCAGCCATCTAAAGCAAAGAGATCAAGTCGGTATATTCTACCAAATAGAAGTCGATGCTCCCAAACTACTATAGGAGTCTAATTATCATTCCCTTCCCGCATTGGTAGAAAGATAAAGCTTTTCTTATTTCAGTGAATCTTAAGCTGTCTTGGTAGATTTTTAGACGACAAGAGACTTTAGGGCTTGTTGGAGCTTCTGA
The DNA here is from genome assembly GCA_029007595.1 of Solanum commersonii. Classification (NCBI taxonomy): domain Eukaryota; kingdom Viridiplantae; phylum Streptophyta; class Magnoliopsida; order Solanales; family Solanaceae; genus Solanum; species Solanum commersonii. The sequence continues at coordinate 10,049,253 of JAJTWQ010000002.1, read as the reverse complement.
ACGTAATGGATCGAAGCCGAAGACGGATCACGGAAAACAGTTATAAAAAGTCTATGCTACAGTGCTTAAGCAAGAACGGTGTAAGAACTAGGGATTAAAAAAAATTAATAAGGGCAAAATGTGGCTACCAATGAAAGGTTACGTGATCAAAAGAGCTAACTAGTGATTAATCTCTTAAAAGGCTAAAATTTACAAGACAAATAAAGGAAAGCCTTTTATCATCTTCTAAACAAAGCAACACTCTTTATTTCACTTCAATAACATGCAGGGCAAGTTCTAGACTACGATGCAAAACATGTAATAAACCAATTCTCACCACATGTGTAACAAATATAAATCAAGATGGATCAATTCCACTTCAATGAGAGACATTGTCATGCCCCGAGCTTACACCCTGGACATAACTGGAACTCGAGAACCATTGTTGGTCCCACCAAGTGAACCATAGGCCTGACTCAATACTCAGCGGATCTCTTACTTGACAACATATGAACTCAAAAGTAAAGATTTACTCATTTGTCTTACAAATAAATAAACTCATAAATGTATGGAAACATTAACAATGGAAATGGAAAAACTCCTCAAAACACTACTATCTAAGAAGCCTCTAAATACTATGATAGACTTCGGGAGAAGACCGACGACATCTTAACAAGAATAAAAGATAAATGGGGAATCATCTGGAAGCAAGGAGGCTTACCAAAAAAAATCTAGAACTGCAATGGTATCACAGAGTGCCTGTTGATTACCCTAAATACATGTATCTGCATAATGAATGATGTAGGACAAATGGCATCAATATGAGCATGTAATGGGTACTATAAAGCATAGACATAAGCTTGAACGGATAAAAATGAAGAACATACTCACCTCATCTCAACTCAAGAATACTCAACTCAACACAATTTAGTATGAAAAAAGATATAAATATGTAGTATAATGAAAGCTTTTAAAATAGTAGATAATAATTAAATGTATATAAAAATACAATTATAAACTCTTTACTCTTATTTGGGAGATTCTCTAACACACAACCATCACTATGAGCTATGTGATGATACAACGTCTCGCCACGCTGCCAGAACAGCCCTATATCTTGTTGGAATAAAGGACATCCTTAACTAAGTGGATCCACTAAGGTATAATTAAAAGCAATAAGGAATCATCTAAAAAGTATGTTCCTTTACCATGTCAGCATGCATGGTTTATGAAGATTTTGAGTTGGCTGAACTCATCCTCATATCGGTGCTCAATACTACTCCAAATAATATATAACTCATGCTCATATGTTTTAAAGAAAACATAACTCCTGCTCAATTTGAGATAATTATCCAAAATTTCTCTTAAAAGATATAATGCTAAAAAAACCTCCTCATTGACTCATTTAGAAGTCAAGGTTTCTTCTCGTTTTACATGTAAAAGTGTTACATACTTGGGAATACTTAGTCCCCTCATACAAATTTTGAAAAATGAACTGAACTCACTTCATCCTCATACTCATTTTGAAAAATGAACTGAACTCACCTCATCCTCATACTCGCTTACCCACGTCTTAAAACAAGTTAAAAATAATTGTAGAAGACGTTCCAAAATGACTCAGTCTTTCTCAAACTTTACTCTTAATCTTTACTTTGATTTGAAATGAAGATTTTAGAGCTATGATTAGAATGTATGATCTCTGAATGATTTAGGAAGGTTTAGATAGTTGATAATAAGAAACGAACAAAGAAAAAAACTGGAGAATACTGGCACAACACGGAGGATGAATTAAAGTTTGGGTCACGAAATAATTTTTGAGATAGAGGATTCTGTATCCTCTCTGTGATGCGGAGAGGGGGTGACTATCTGAAAGCTAAAATTTCTAACGTATTCGCGACGCAGACCTGAGCACTTATTTTTACTCGATCATTTTTTACTTTCCCAAACTCGATTCAACTCATACCCACTTCAATTCCACGGTCCAATTTCACAAACCTAGAACATTTTCAATGAAACCTGACGAGTCTTAGATTTTGACTTATTTAGGGCTTTGTTTTCATAGTTTAAGTGTCCTCAAATGCCTAATGTATGCTCTAAACTTATGTTTAAGTCTTGATTTGCAGCAATGAAGGCTAAGGAGCAAGGCAAAGACACTATCAGACAAAAAGGAGCAAAAAAGGATGAAGAATTTGAAGGAAGGCAATCCTGGTGATCACCAAGACCACTTGGCAAACCACTGAGTTTCTCTTTATCTCGCCTAAAGTTCCAGCATGCCAGCCATGGGAAGATCCTACTTGGAAATAGAAGTGGAAAGTTGGCGGACCACCAAACTACTCGACGACATCAACCTCAATCACCTAAAATCATAGAATCCTGAGGACCAAAAGTCAAGGCAACCTGGCGATAAATTGGAGCGAAGGGCTCATCGCCAAGCTGGTTGTCGATGCACAACTTAACTCGCCTTATGGTCCTGCATGCCTGGATTTGGGGAACTATAAATTAAATTTCAAAAAGATCTTTTATAACTTTTGCACTATTGAAAAGAATACTGAGGAGTTCATATTATTCCTGAGTATTTTGCTCCATTGTAGAATCTTTCTAAAGGAGTTTTTCAAGTAGATTGCAATTAGGTTTTTGATTTTACTCGATTGGGAACATTGTAGAGACTTGAGAATCATTACCCAGCTTATGGCTAATATAGTTGGTAATTGGTTCTTCCTCTTTATGATCCATAGCTAAAACCCCAATTCTTGGGGTGTGATCATGTGGTTATTGGCTTAATTAGCTTATGGGTATTGTTGTTTACTGATTTTAATGCTTAGTTGAAGTGGGCTTAATCGATAGTTTTGTATTAATCTATGAATTGTAGTTGCAAATGCAATTCTAGCTTAGTGCTATAGGCTTGCTTGAGAAAGATGTTTTAGAACCAAGGTTTCCAAATTATGATTGTAGTTGTTGGGTTGATGTGGGTTCAGCTCGAGAAAAAGAATCCTCAACTCGATTCTACCTATCTAGCTCGAGAGAGTAGATAAATTAAGGTTTTGGGCTTTTTACATTGTGAAGGTTGTTGAGGTTCGAGAGAATTTGCTTGAATCGTAATAGTTGTTCGAGAGAAAGCTATTTCATCTATAGTCTAGCCTATATATCGAGATTTAGTAATTGTTAGTAAATTCCAAATACCAATATAGAGAAATTAGCATATAATCGATCATACCCGAGAGAATTCCTCTCTACTTGTTCATTCCCCTGTTTTGGTACTTGTTTTAGTTGCTAATTGCGAACCCAATTCCCCAATCTGACATTCGTTGTCAACCCATCCGACTTATTTAAATGTTCTGAATCATTTCTATTCCTATAACCAAATAGATCACATTTGTAACTATGTAACTAAATTCGAACGTCTACTGCTCCTTGTGGGTTCGACCTCAACTCTTTGTTGGGGTTTAAACCAGATTACAATCGGCTACACCTAGTATTGGATGAGATGTAGTTGATCGTTTATCAAAAATGGCACCATTGCCGGGGGGTGGTGTTGTTTAGAATTCTCTTATTGAAGTTTGAATTGTGATGTTTTTGTGTTGTTGTTGAATTGACTTACTTTGTTTTGTGTTTGTGTTGGTTGTGTTTTCATTTGAACAGAGGACGAGATGAGTGTCAACGGAAGTAATGGTAGCCAACTAGGCCACCATGATGATATAGGAAATTTGAATGATGTTAATGATCCGATTCAATTAGGTCGTGTTGGTGCAATACGTCTACCTCCTGTTGAGGGGAATGTTGTCTTCCATGTCACGAGCACAATGGTACAACTTTTGCAAATGAAAGGTTTAGATGGAGCGCTAGCTCATGAGGATCCCCATGAGAATATTAGGAATTTTATAGATTTATGTGGTCCATTCTCATTCAAGAACATCTCTCAAGAATTAGCTCGTCTATGGTTGTTCCCATTTTCTTTGATGGGGGAAGCTACCAAGTCGTTAGCTAATTTCCCGAGGAATTCCATCACTACTTGGGATGAACGTACCATGGATTTCTTTGTAAGGTTCTTTCCTCCGTGAAGGATGATGATAGTAAGAGATAGTATTCAAGGCTTCAAATGCTTGGAGGGTGAACCAATCCACGAGACATGGATAATATTTTAGAAGTTGGTACTTCAATGTTCGACTCACGGACTTTCAAACAACATGTTGTTGCAACACTTCTTAGGAGTCTTAACTCGGTTAAAAAAGGTGTTGTTGATCAACTTGTTCTAGGGGGTATAATGCAACAACCTTATGAGATGCATCTAATCTCCTCGATGGCATGACCAAGATTAACAGAGCATGGTACACTCGAGAGGAGCAAGTGTCTCCTCTTACCTTTAGAATGACAAAAGAGCAGATCGAGAAGGACCAAGAGAGAGACAAAACATGGCCAAAATGATGACCCAACTGGATATCTTGTCTAAAAATGTGATGGGTAGTAGGTTGAAGAGTGTAAATGTTGTTGGTATTGGTGGAGCAAATCTCGAAGAAGCACACTTTGAGGCTCTACATAATGAGGAAGTAATATTTCTTGCGAATCAAGGAGGAGGTTTTTGTCCGAGCTATCCAAGGCCGGGCGGGAATCGAGGTTAAAATAGAGAAAGGGATGATGGATGGAGAGACCGTTACTGAGAATGGCGTGACTGTGGGGCTAATTTGAAGGAAAGGGATGGAGACAAAGAAAGATACATTCCACCCCATGAACGTCGAAAGCCTATAGAGCAAAGGGCTAACCCAGAAAACTTTTGTACAGAAGATATGCTTGCACGCATTCTCAATAAGGTAGAAGGGTTGGACAAAGTCTTGAATGAAATGAAAGAGCATGTCTCCACACTCAATCAGACAGTATCCTCTCACTCAGTGTCCATCAAACAATTGGAAACACAAATGGGTCAAATTTCACCTCATTTGAACCCAAGGCAAAATGGGGGATCTACCAAGTGATACCTTGGCTAACCCAGAAAATTAACCTTGAGAAGTGTATCGACATCGTGCCACGATGTTAAATAAGGCGCTTCTTGGGAGGCAACCTAACTTTTAATGCTTTTATTACTATTATTTTAATAACGGGTGTTGAATATGCATAGTGAAAAGTTGAAATTTTAGGAAAATGGCAATTTGGCGAGCCAAAGATCAAGTCACCGACTCGCCGAACAGGTTGGCAATCCCGACTTGGATTGCCGTTGGTACTACCTAGCCTGCTAGAGGTTCTATAAAACTCGGCAGTCTAAAGTAACACTTGGCGTAGCGCCGAGTGGGTTGGCGGCCATGAATTACTTCACCGACTGGCACGTGAACTAAACATTTTAAAAGGACACACTATTTTAAATTCAAAAGTCCTTTCATTTCTTACTTTTCAACTTCCATATTCTCACAACTGCTATAAATTTTTGTTATCGTATTTTTGTTCTTACTTTTTCATGGGATTTTTTGCTTGGGGTGGTCGTTTGGATTACATTGCTTCCTAGCTTTTCAAATTTGCGGCTTCTAAGGTAGGTTTTCCGAACCCCATTCTATAATTAGTTGAAATCGAATGAAAATTATTATTTTGTGGTGGTTATCTGTGTTTATTGTTGTTGTGTTTGTCGTGTGTTAGTTTGGTTGCCCGTTTATAATTGAAATCTCAATTATTTGGATTTTAATGGTATTTTCCCATGTTGTTGATTGCTAAATAGTTTGGGGTGTGTTGATAGTATTGTGGGTCTAGAAGGGTGAAGTCTGAGTAACCCCGAATTGTGCTAATTATCAAATTTTGCCCTTGATAGAGCGGATGATGTCATTCTTAAGGGCAAAAAATGTCAATTGGACAATTTTGGCCAAACTTGGGGAAGTCTAAGTACCCCGAGGGCATGGGTCTTATTGGATGAGGTGTAGTTGAGTGTTTATCAAAACCCACCCAAAACTCTATCGAGAGGCTCAACTCATTAGCAAAACCCCTCATCTAAAAGACTTAATGACCTCCATTATCAATAAAACTCAAGAACTTCTCATGGGTGAAAATTTTACATGATTGGCATAAGGGAGAACAAATCCAATAGTATGAAAGTTTACATACCTTGTAGAAACTATGTTCTTGGCGAAATTCCTTAAAGCTTGCAAGAATCTTGAGCGTTCTTGTTTTTCTCCTCTTGAACTCTCTAAAAACCCTAAGCTATTTTGGAATGACTAAACCTGATTCCAATCAGTTTAGACCCCTAAAAGGGTGAAAAAAATGTGCAGGCCTAGTGGGGTAAGGAGAAGACCAAAATATCCCTCCTTAAAATGGATAATTTTTCCTTCACTGCACAAGCTGTACTAAAACGGGCATATCTCCCTCACTTGAACTCGAAATTTAGCAAACTTGGCGGCATTGGAAAGAGGAGTCAACAACTTTCGATTTGATATCTCATGGGCCACCTAAATCAACTTGTTTTGAAAGTTATGGTCATTTGAATTTGACCCAAAACTCACAATTTAAGAGTAACTTGAACAAATCTCAATTTAGTTCTTTGTAGATGAAGGTCTTTCTAAGACCGAGGTGTTACAGATATGATCATAAAAACTACAAATTAAAATAAGTTGTATACAAAGTCACAACTATAAGACTAGGTGTCAAAGAGTGGAACTTCAATAGCAATCAAGCATGCACAAGAAAGTACAACAAAAAATTAGGCTTAAATAGCAAGTATCACACAACTCAAAAGGGTGTTTTCTTTTCCCTCCAATAAAAATAAATACAAAATTAAAATTTACTTTCTATAAAATAAAAGATACTCGGTTCAAAGGGACTATTCTCAAGGAAAGAACCAAAAACAAAAGCCAAGAAACCCATCCTATAAAAAAAAGACACAATAAAATAATATAAATTAGGAATTAGTTCCTCCACCCACACTTAAAAGGATGCTATGTCCCCAATGAAATAATTAAAATTCAAAACAAGGGTTAGGAAAACTCTTTGAGGCCTAGCTAGTAGCATGTATTGTCAATTTTCATCAAGGGTCGTATGCACCTCACTCTTAAGCTCAAACGTGCTAATTTGCTTCAAATTTTTGGGTTCTCAAACTTCCCCTAATATGTAAAAGCAAAAAAAATAAAATATGACACTAAAAATAGTGGAAAAAAAGAATAAGCTACACTATAAATTAGGTTACCTCCCAATAAGCACCTAATTTAACGTCGCGACACGACACAAGAAAGTTCACCACTTTTCTTTCCACTTTGAACTTGTGAATTTCACCCCTAACTTTGCATCAATTTTTCTGCTCCTTTTTAAGGGAGGTGGTATAAAGATAAGGGAACCAAGTAATATATGTTGCATCTTACACTTCTTGTCCCTTATGTGAGGAATGTCGTTTTGTCTACGTGGACCAGGAAACTTTAGAATGTAGGGGCCTTGTTCTTCATCTAGACATTCATCCATTAGTTCAAATGATTCGAATTTTATGTCATCATCCAAACATAAGATTGAATAATATTTAGAATAAGGTCTAATATGCCCCAACTCCAAAGAAGCATTATTTACAACATTCTAACTTTTGTACTCCTTCTCAATATCGACTCTAAGGTAGAGTTGAATGGTTGAAATTCCTCTTTCTGCTTGTTGATCATCATCGACGATAATAGGTGATTGGGCATCAAAAACTTTAATATTTTTGTTCAAGTGAGCCTCAAAGTCATGAATATCAGAGCCAACTTGTTCTATTTCTTGTGTGAGCTCCACTCTTCCTTCTATCAGTTGGGTTGTCATGCATGTCAGACAATCACTGATAGACTCTTGAAACTTTAGAAGTTGAGTATGTTCTTATAGCAAAGATTGGCTCACTATCTCTGCTTCTTCATAACTTTTTCCTTGCTGGGATTCAATCTCTTCATATAATTGAGTATTAGCTAGGCATGTCACTTGCTAATCATCAACATCAACCTTAGCTTGCAGTTCCATCTTTATTGCCTGTATTTCCATGTTTTTTGTTTATTGTTCCATTATTATTGATTCCAGTTCTATGAGTTTTAATTTTTTTTTCCATCATCCATATAAATTGCTCTAAAAATATATTTCGCGACTCTTATTTAGTATTCTTCACCTCATCACCCTTGCCAACATCCCAAATAATAGAAGAATCATAATAGCGCTTCGGGGGAAGGAAATAAGAGTTAGGAAACTATTTCTATGTACATATTGACCACCAGATATTGACATATAGGATACTTGATATTCAATTGGTGTCCATTATAAGAATACTCCTCACCCAACCATAATTTATCCAATCATCTATATCAATAAGAGTTCCAAATTCTTCAAGGAAACGAGCATTTGTAAAATAATAAAATAATGATAAAAACTTAAATAAAGAAATAAAAAAAGTATAACTTAGAAGAACAGTTAATTTCTAAGTCTCCAGCAGTGGCACCAAAAACTTGTTGTTCCCAATGGCACACGCAAGTGTACGCGGTCACTCAAGTAATATAGTGGCTCTAAAAGAGCCGGATTATCAAACCCAAAGGACTTGTCAATTAACTATTTTACTAAATTATACTAGTCGAATAATTTATTTAAGAGTGATAAAACCTTTTTATTTATATTTAAATACTAAGAATGCAATAAAATTACTTAAAATGGTTTAAAAATTCCACGGGTGCAACATGCTTAAGGTTTCATGTATCACATCTTATGTAATGAATTAACTACGGTTATCAAATTACTGATTTACATGGCTAATTTTATGTTCATGATCTCCTGACTTCTAATCGCTATACTTCAATTAACTGTTTAACCAATCGTTGAGCAGGGATGTACATACTCAATTAGCAAGCATTTATATTTCATCATGTTTAGTAACCAAGTTCGGTGTTGATCTGGGTGTCAATACTGAACTTGAATCTGAACAAGTGATATGCAACAGAGATCAAGCTCTTTATATTCCTTGGTCTATCTACCTCTTCGTCTCCTGGTCCAAGAATAGACAATATATATATCTCTATGGTGATTTTTTCTCCCCAATATACACGCAAGTGTACGTGGTCACGCAAGTAATATAAATTCTTAAAGAAACGAGTTATCGTTCCCAAAGGACTTGTGATCAACTTATATTAACTTAATTCTACAACTAGAAGTAGAAAGTAACCTTTTCAAGAGTTTATGATTTATTATTTATCAACTAATAATTATGCAATAATTAAACGTAACTAATTGTGAACAACTTTGATATATTGTTTCAAGCAAGTTAAAAGCAATTCCAGGGCTGTAGCATATACTAAATGTCATGTATCACATTATTGGCTTAGAATTAATTTCAGTTGTCAAGTTACTGGTTTATAGGGTTGATAGCATGATCCAGGTTATACACCTCTCGTCGCCTACCCCAGCTACCTATCTAACTACATCGTTGAGTGGGGATAAATAGACTAACTGGTGAGCATTAAGATTTCATCCTATTGCATAACCAGGCAAGATCTTCGTCTGGGCATCACTCCTGAACACTAATCACCTCAATCTAATGGGTGAACCAAGCTCTCTATATTCTCTGGCCTATCTAATCTCTCCTCTCTCAATTTTAAGATTAGACACTAAATTTATCTTATGGCGTGCAGGAATAAAATACTAAAACAAGAATATAGAAGTAACTTATACTGACAATAAAAATTAATTCAACAACCTTAAATAGTCAACAATCAATTCATAGCTACAGTCCCAGAACTAGGGCATTTAGACACTCATGCTATTAGAAAACAAGAAATTACAATAGTTCATGCAAATTCTAGAAAATAGAAGAGTTGAAGGATTAAAGCCTATTACAAATTTGAATTCTTGCTCTTGCACACTAAATCAAAAGTTGAACCCCCATTATGGATCCCTAAGGATATATTTATAATAGTAGGAAAGTTGGGAACAAATCCTTCTCAAATTAGGAATCCTATCTAATGTTTAAAACTTGGCAAAGTCGGCAAAAGATGAACATGTCGCGCCTCTCAGTGCACCTCTCACTTGACTGTGACGTCCCCACCTTGGCGTGTCGCGCCTCTCAGCTCGCTTGAGGAGGGACTCTGAATTACCACCAGTGGCGCGCCGCACCAACTAGTGCGCCAACCACTGGTGGTTTTTGCCTTGACCATTTTCTTACACATCTTTGATCCTTCTTTCTTCATTCCAACTCCAATTCCTTAGAGTGCTCCTGAAACAACTAATCATGTGTGTTAGTGCACAATTATCACAAATTATACCAAAAATCATGCTAACAACTAAAGATCATTCCTCAATCAAATCAATTCATGGGTCAATATAGACAACTTAAGCATATAAATATGCCTAAGATTGGTGATCAAGCATGAAATACTTTTGGAAGAATACAAAAGTAATTTAAGAGATAACCAACATTAGTTCAAAACAATCGATGTTCAACAATTACCTATAGCCGCAGCCCAGAACAAGGGTCTTTAGCTAATTATGTCTAAGAAGAGAAAAAGAATAAAAGAACCCTAAAAAGTATTGACTTTGCTCTGCAATATTTTTTAACAAAGTATCTCTCCTAATAATTATTCTCATGGGCTATTTATAGATGTTGAAAACCCTAATAAGTGAGTCCAAATCAAACTGGGAAAAGAAAACCAAAGGAATTGGTTTCTGCATAGAATGTGTTACCGAACTGCCTCACAATACAATGCTCCTATTTTCTTCACCATTGCCACGTTGCATAAAGGAAACCAATTTGAATTAATTCTACCAACCATTTGAATATATATATTTATTAATATAATATTCAACTTAAGCCATTAATTTTTCTGCTTGATTTGCTTCTATAATCTTTCATCTTTCATTCATTTTAGCTCCAAACTTCTTCATCTTTACACAAATTTACTCCTACAAATAAAATACACTATTTAGCACAATCCATAAAATACATGCTAAAAAGGACAAATACAAATAATAAATGTGAAGCAAATAATGATTATAATACATATTTTTGGTCTCACATCAATGAGTTCAGACAACTCAAAATCCTCATAAATCATGTCTAGCCAACATGAGTACATGATCATACTTTTTAGATGAAATTGTTTTTCTTAGTGGATCAACTTAGCTAAGAGGTTTTATACCCTGGCAAGGAATAGGACGGTTCTAGCAACGTGGGTAAGATGTTGTATCATCACATACCTCATTGGGATAATTGTCGGTTAGAGAATCTCCCAATAGAGTTAAGGTGTATTTTAATAAATCACTTATTATGTTGAGTTTAGAGATGAGTAAGTGTTTTATAAACTTTTAAATGATTTAAATCCTTTATTTCTTTACATTTAGTTTGAGTATATTTTATGTATTGTAGTCCTCTAAGTTTTGTTATTGTATCACTCATCCATATTACAATACTCGTAGATTCAATGTACTAGTGTCATTCGACCTGCATCTTTCTATGGTGTAGATACAAGTGTTCCTGATCATCAATAAGCGCTTCGTTGAGATGTCTCACAGTATTCGCTTTCTTTTAAGTTGTTTTACAAACTATAAATATTTCTATTTAGTATTTTTCAGATTTTATGAGTTGAGTATTTTAGGTTAATGAATTTAATTCTGTTTTTAGACTCTCATTGCTTGAGTAAGTATACATCTAAGTATTCAGCTAGGCCAAGGGTTTTCTTGGAGGCTAGCAATGGTTCTCGAGGGCCGGCCACATCCACAGTGTAAGTTCGTAGCATGACACAACTTTTGAAATGTAAGATATAATGATAAAAACACACACCTAAAATATCACTTTCTTGTGATTTTTATACCTGAGCCATCATGTGTTCATATTTCCTACCTAAACTATCGTCGACTGTTTATCACAATACCAGAACTATCATTATGAATTGGTGTCTAGTGCTAAAGGAAAACCATTTCTTTTTATATTTTATTGTATTCGGAATACAACAAGTACAAGGCTAAAATTATATATTGTCAATAAAACATTATGTTTCAATCTATTTGTGCACTGCTTGTGATGATTTAATTTGTTGTTATACTTTTATCCATAATGCTAGTTGATGGATCCCAACAGTACACACAGGTGTAAGAAGTCATAGACGTAATAAAGTGATTGCAAGTAATAAGATATCAAATATATAGAGACTTATGATTAACTATTTACTAAATTAAACATGTTCTAATTATTTATTCGAGCTTTCAAATATTAAGATTCAGATGGTTGATGATTATACTAAAACAAGAAAGTAATACAAAAAAATATGTAGAGGTTGTTCTCCGAGAAAATAAAACCTAGGACTATGGCTTTGAAAGACATTACAAGCTAAAAATAGAAAAAAAAGAGATTTCAAGCTTATAACTTTGTTTTGCAATCATGTAAAGTATTCAATTTCATCAACTTTGTTCATTTATCTAGAAATTTGTGTATACCCAATAGACTAGAAACTTACTCATAATAGTATCACCCTAATAATTTAGTGGCATATATTAAAGTCTGACTCATAATGGCATAGTTCTAGGAAAGTATTACTGGAAATTGAAAGTGGAAGTCCATTCTTTCAAGCTAAAAAAATCTGACTCATAATGGATTGATTTTGAGTGTGTACGTACCCCCAGGAAAGGGAAATATAGTTGGTCATATAGGCAAAACTAGATTTTTACCCAATAAAGAAAGGACCACAACATTTTCCCAATGATAATGATAGTAATTACAATTCAATGATTTATCATTTACCATGCTTGTTCTTATGGCTTAAAAATAAAAAAGTCAAAGTTCCATCCGTGACTATTATTTTTGTTGTAGTTGTCCACAGTAGCATATCAAAATGGCAATATGTAAAACCTTAACTAGATAGATTGTGATGACCTAGAAGATTATTGTTGGAATTATATATAAAATTATTGTTATATACCTCCTGATAGTTACCCTGAGTCATAATGTTGGATCAAATATATGAGACTAGTTTTATAAAGGGATCGAAAAGTTGTGATTTAACAAGTTTTAGAGTTTTGGAGACTCTTAAGTTGATATAAGTGACTTTAGGCAACTCCGCAACTACAAGTCTCAACATGGTATTATGTTTGTTCCATCTTCTCTAGAATGCAAAATTTGGTCTAGGAGTGTTGTCGTTTAGTCTTTCAAAGTATTTATGTATATTTAAGCTCTTGACTTGGAAGTTTAAGTGATTACAACAAATAGATGATTTCACTCAATGTTTGGAGTTCAGGCACTCACATTATATTTCCAACGATTCAGTTAGATTCAGAAGGTGATTTTAGGCCTATGTAAGGTTTGGACATTCATCTTCTAGAGGTTTATGAGGGAATTTTGGTCTTTTAGTGTAAGTTAGTTTATGCATAGGAACATGCCTATTTCAATTGGGTTTGAGGCACTATTGTGATGGTACTTTGCGAAACTAATGAAAAAAAGAAACAAAGAGGATATACCATTTTTTAGGGATGTGCCATGCGTTGTAGTTGTTACTATTTTTGCGAGATGTGTCACACGTTGTGGCTGACAAACTAATATCTATGGTCCCACTATCTAGGCAGTGGTTGAGTTTCAACAAGAAATACATGCATTTCTCTATATGATATTTACATTGCACCTTATTATCATTTCTTGATATTTATGAGTAGGTTGTTATGTTCATGGTTGTTTGAATATGAAAGGTTGTTATTATGCTATGTAGACTCTAATGTGTGAGAACTGGTTTATAACTTGAATATTGTTACCCCATTACTTGTAAAACTATAAGGATGAGATGGTTTGATTTTTATGCAGGTTGTAGTATACGGAGGTTTGGATGGTATGTCATGGTTCTTGTGCTCGGTATTACTTTACCTAGAGTCAATTAGGGATATTTAATGAGTATCGTTGTTGTTTGGTACTCAATCCCTTTCTTTCTACACTTGTGTAGGTTATGATCCTGGATCATCTTAATCATCTCTTATGCATCTTCATCTGAGGCCCACCTTTTGTAATGACCCAGTCGGTCATTTTTTGAAAGTTTTATGAATTAATATTTTCCCCCTCCTGATATCGACCCTGAGTCTCTTATAATTGTGTTTGAAAAATTGGTTTTGATCTTGGAGTTAAAAGTTGAGAATTTTGTAAGTTTTGAGTTTAAAAGGCTAATATTGTTAAGAAAGTGTTTTTTGGAGTCTCTTGGAGTTTCGAGTGTTGGAATAGAATTTCATTTATTCCATCAGTTTTAGAATGTGGAATCTAAGCAGTGAGAGTTGTACAGATTGACTCATCAAAGTGTGACTTTCAAGTGGTCTGATGAGTGTGAGGAGAGCTTCACTATTAAGTGGGATGCTTTTGGAGTCGAATTATGTGGTATTCTAATGTAGAAGGGTAAGGTGGTCACCTATGCCTCTAGGCAATTGAAGAAACATGAGAAAAACTACCCTACCCATAACATAGAGATGGGAGCCATAGTGTTTGTGCTTAAGCTATGGTGACATTATATAAGGTCTTCAAAGATCATCAAAGTCTTCATTACATTTTAAGTAATAGAGATCTAAATTTGAGGCAGCACAGGTGGCTGGAACTACTGAAGGAATATGATATCACCATCTTGTATCATCAAGGGAAGGCCAATGTGGTGGTTGATTCTTTGATTGGGAAGAGTTGTAGCATGGGAAGTCTTACCGCAATTAGTGTGGAAGGCACATTATTGGCTAGAGATGTTCAGAGGTTAGCCAATAATCTCGCTAGGTTATAAATTTTTTAGGAGACTGGTAGTGTGATTGCTATTATTGAGGCTCGTTCTTCCTTTGTTGAGAAGATTCGTGAGTGCTAGTTTGATGACGAGAAACTATGTCTCATTCGAGATAAAGTGGTGAGAGTGGAAGCGAAGGAGGCCGTCCTTGGTTCTGATGGTGTCTTCCAGATTTGAGGGAAGATTTCTATGCCCAAGGTGAGTGAGTTGATTAGACTAATTCTTGAGGAGGCCCATTGTTCCCGATAATCCATCCACCCGAGTGATTACACGTATCAGGACACTTCATCCAATACTAAGTGCCAACAATCATGAATAGTAATATAACCCAACTAAGTGAGTTGGGGTCGAATCCCAAGGGAGTGGTTCGTAATTGAGAATCAATAGGCAAGTTAGAATATGTTCAAGTCAATCATAGCTAAAAACATTTACGAATAAAAGAATAGTTTAAGTTTGGGGTGACACAAGTGTCAAATATCAAGGGGATTTTGTTTTTATTATCAACTAAAACAAAAAATAATATGAAAATACGAATATGGAAACAGGATTCTTCGGATGTGATTGGTTATGGGCTAAGGTAAACAATCGGGTAATTACAATTAATAGTAAACAATTGCAAATTGGTGAATAAGCTAGACTTTAGTGGGGGTAAACTTTCTCTAAAAAAATTTACCCTGATTCAAATTGGTTTCTTTCGAACACCAATAAGAAGCAATGAAGCACAACCTTTCCTTTAGTCCATTCACTCTCTCGAGTTGAATGTGTGGAAAAGGGTTTAGGGTTCACTCTCTCTAGCTGAACCCATGACAACCCAATACCCACAAACCATCGATTTAGTAATTTTGGTTTTAAAACCTCTCTCTCTCTCTCGCAAGCCAAAAACACGAAGTTAAGATTATATTTGCAATTACAACCCATTAAATTCAACCACATTTACTAAATGAAATCACTTTTAAACAGTAAATAAACTATATATTAACAATACCGAACAGTTAAATCAATCCATAATCACATCATCACACCCCAAGAATTGGGGTTTTAGCTAGATATAGTAAAAAGGTAAAAATCGTTACCAAGTTGTATTTCCAACAACTGGGTACGATTGATATTGACTTTACGAAGGTCTAAGATGAAGAATCTTCAACACCCACTTCTAATTTCTTAGAAATGGAAATCTCCAAATCCTCAAAGCTAAGGAAATATTGTCTCTAAACTCAGTTCTAAGTTCTCAAACTTCAAAAATTGGAAAATAATATTTTTCAACACTCAAAATCACTCTCACCAAATCCACTTCTAAGATAAAAATTTAAAAAAGTATTTATAGTTGTCAAAAAGTATGTTGTGGAAGTTCAGTTGGTGCAGTTAGTTGGTATCGCTGACCCAATCGGCAATCCGCCCTTTGGTCATTTTCATTGCCATTTTGCTTTTGCCTTCAGCATCTTTAGGTTTTGTAACTTTGGGCGATATTGTACTGCATCACGGAATTGTTCGGCGACTCACCGACTGCTCCTTTCTCTCGCCAACTAACTTTTCTCCTTCAGGGTTTGGCATTCTAGAACATTAGGTAATACCCTGGCCGTTCATCAACTCGCCTAATGGGTTAGGTGATCCTCAGGCTTTCTTTCCTTCGTTCTTTGAGCTGCCTTGTTCCTTTTTGCTCAATAGTATCCATGCCTTGTTTCTTAATCCAAATACCTAAAATTTAAGGGTTTACATCAGTTATTGGCACAATTATGCATTTGAGGACACTAAATCTATTAAAATAAAGCCCTAAATGAGTCCAAATCATGGACTCATCAACACCTCCAACTTAACCTTTTGCTTGTCCTAACTCAAGTTCATCAGTTCAGAAAGGATGTCTCAAACAGTGCTACACAAGATTCAATCATGAATGCACACAAAAAGACTCAACTTACTCATGCACAAATTAATTGTGCACTTAAAGAGTCAAGTTGGGACTCACTAATATCAAATAATCTCAAACTCACAATACTTGCTTCAAATGCAAGTTCAAGCTCAAGCTCAACAAAGGTACTCAAATGCCCTCACACAAAGAATGATTCCATATTCACACACAATGGTTCAACAATTTAAGGTTCCAAAATCAAATGCAACGGTCACACTCACAAAGATGAACACAATGTATGATTTCACCCATAGTTTGTCCGTATTTTCCAACCAACATTTGTTTCAGCTCACTCAAGATCGAAAAGGTCTTTTCAACGCTTGTAATGGGGCTGAGTGCAAAGGTATAGTCATTTAGGCACAATGGCTATAGTCCTCATGAAATGTGGTGTGAACAACACTTCTTTTCCTTTTCTTCATCATTTTTCATTCATGCTTACAATTCATCCTATTATTCACTTCCATGGACTGTTGGAAATCCCATTTCTTTTAGCATTTTCACAACTTTATTCCACAACTTTTTCTTTTTCATTGTTTTCTTCTTTTTCATATTTTTTTTTATGGAGGGGTTCCATTTTTCTCAAAACATGGGTAAAAGGGGACTTTCTTGCACTCCTTGATTTACCTTCTCTTTTCACCACACCTCCAACTTAGGCTTTTGGCCTAAGTTGGCTATTCAAACAAACCACAAATCATGAGGATTATGGGTATTAGATCAAGAAAGGTTATGTTTTCATCAAGTTTCTTCTATGAAAAAGTTTAAGGATCAAAGGGTGCTCGAAAAGAGTTCACATACCCACAAGGTAGGCCACAAAAAGAGGTATAATGTCGAATTGGTTCACACTCTTTAAAGTTGCCTAAGATCATCTCAAGAGTTCACATCACTTAGTGAATCAGTCCAACGGGGTAAATTCTAGGTGTCATTACACACGGTTCACGATAAGCTCATCACACAAGGCATTGACATCAAAGTCAAACAAGACTCCACACTTTTGCTAGTGTTCAATGTTCATCACAAGAGACTCAATTTGATACTTGGCTAGTCACAATGAGATGCAAAGAGTTCACATATTAACTATGCAACTTCATTTGGCCTCATCGTAGCTACACATTCATTTTTGTTCGATTATGAGCACTATTCAAGTCATCATTATTGATCAAAATCGTTACTTAGATTTGCAAACGAACAACCATATTCAACACAAACAAGAGCTGGCAAAAAAATATTCGAAAGGGTCAAAAATCATTTACAATTAAACTGAAGAGCCATAAGCTCAACCATCCACAAAAATAGTGTAAAAAAACAATTATGGCTCAAAACCCAATATATAAATAAAACCAGAGAGTCACAAAATCACAAAAGGTGGGCCTCATACTACCACAAATAAAACTTTTGTCCTCAAATGCAAGAAAATACCCAAAAGTGAAATAAAACAAGACAGAGAGGGATGTAAAGGGGGGTCCTGTCTACACAATCGCTCCATCTGTCTGGGCATCAGTGCTCGGTGCATCACTCTAGTCTTGGGCATTAGTGCCCGGAGTCATATCAACAGAAGTAGTATGTCCACTAGGGGCTGCTAAAGGTGTGTTCGCCAAAAAGGTCTGCACAACTGCATAGAATCCCTGGGCCCATGAAGGAATAGAGGGGCCTCAGGAAGTAGTTTCCCTGTCAGAAGTGGGCCTCTTGCCCTTGCTCTGACCTCCAGTTCGAGGCTCTTGCCTTCCTCTTTTTGGAGGATTTGATCCCCGATCGTCGATAGTGATACCCCATATTCTTTTCCAAGGTGGCATGTCTACATTTGTCTTTACCATATCTGCAAAACATCAGGAAAAAGTTAGAAAACCTTTAAACAAAAGCACAGAAAAACAGTTGCAGACAAACTCGCCGAACCAGTCAGCGAGTCTTCGAATCTCTTTGGTGAGATAGGTCGGGCTCACCGAAAGGATTAGCTTGCCCACCGAAAGTTACAGTGCAAAAAGTATCAGGAGTGCAGACAAAAAGCGATCAAGAAGTCTTTCACCGAGTCGCCAAGTGCCTTCGGTGACCTTAGGCTTCTCTCCGACAGTTACAGAGCCTAACAACTCATTAAGCATGAAATTAAAGGCGATATGGGGACCTTCGGTGAACCACCGAGTGGTTCGGCGAGCTGGACCCAGCTCGCCAAATGACCCAACATGCCTACTTTCAACCCAACTTCTTGAATTCAACCCTGCAACCCCCGAAAACAAAATCAAAGCATGCACTAGTTAAATTAAAGCAGAACCCATAACACCCATCAACACGAGATACTCAGACTTCTACCGATTTTGCCAAATTTGGCCAATTGACAACTTTTTCCCTTAAGAAGGACGTCACCCGCTCTATCATTGGGCAAATTACGTCGTTTGGCATAGATACAAGCTACTCAGACTTCACCCAACCAAACTAAACAACATGCAAGCACAAACCCACAAAATTTAAATCATTTTAAAGCACATGAATAAGGGATTTCAACAATCAAAATAATACAAGCAAGATTATCAAATTAAAATAGGCGTTCAAACATTCTAATCGTATCAAAGAGGCTCCAGTACACGTTAAAAGGATAAGATAATTTGCATAAGAGTACAATTTCGATAAAAGTAAACTCGGGGTTTGGAAAACCAACATTTTATGATGATTAAGATAAGATTGAATTACTAGGTGACAATGCAATCGAAATTCGAGCACAAATCAACGAGTAAAATACTCTAAAAGTGCAAGAGTGCAGGTGTGAGTTTGGGAAGATAAAAAGTGAGGGAAAGTGAAATAGTTGGATGTTTCAACCTTTGGCCTTTTAAAAACCGTCCAGTTCTCACACACTTGGCGACATAAGTTTTGCTAGTTGACCCACTCGACGACACACTAAGTGGGATCTTACCTTGCCGAGTTTTACAGGACCTCTAGTTAATGTAGGAATCCAAACGGCAGACTAGATCGCAATCGCCGACCTGGTTGGCAACTCTCCAATAATTCCCTGGGCTCGCCGAGTTTTACAGACTCCAATGTAAAATTTTTGTGAGTTTAACAGCGGTCTGGGTCGGGGTCACCGACATCTTCGGCGATGCGCCGACTAGACCTTTAGCTCGCTTATTTGCAATTTTTACTCACTTTCCACAATTTGTCCTATACATTCAACACACCATTATTGCAAACTTAAAAATAAAGAAAATAAAACTTGGGTTGCCTCCCAAGTAGCCCTTAGTTAACATCGTGGCACGATGCAAGTCCACCTTCAAACCTCATTCTTAGGGTTGACAATAGTGTCACTAGGAAACCCCCCTTGCTGTCTCGGGTTTTGATGAGATGAGATATGACCCATTTGGGTCTCCAACTGCTTGATCGAAACTGGATAGGAGGTGACGGTATGGCTAAAGGTCGATACGTCTTCTTTCATCTCTTTCAAGATCTTGTCCAACCCCTCAACTTTGTTGAGGATACGAGAAAGCATATCCTCATACCGACCACCTTCCGAATCCTTTGGCTTTTGGCGCTCGTGGGAAGGCACATACCTATCCTTCTCCCCATCCTTCCAATTTGGATTACGGTCCCTCCATTCACGATCTCAATCTTTCCAATCTTCATCCCTATTCGAACCTTGGTTACCACTCTACCTCAGGTAGTTTGAATGATAACCACTGCCTTGGTTGGCTAGGAAATTCACCACTTCATTATACAAGGCCTCAGACTTAGACTCATTCGGATTATCACACCAGACACCCATGGCATTGACACTTCGAGCACCAGCTTTTATGACATTTTTAGATAAAATGTCAAGTTATGTGATGATCTTGGCCATGTTCTAGTCCCTATCTTGGTGTTTCTCCATCTTCTCTTTGGTTAGTTTAAACGTGAGGGGAGACCTGATCTTCATGGGTATACCACCCCCTGTTTATGGTAGTCATGCCATCCAAGAGTTGAGCAGCTATCACATAAGGTTGCTGCATCAAACCTCCCAGAGAAAGTTGGTTGGCAACACTCTTATTTACCGATTCAAGACTCCGATATAAATACTGCAGCAACACGTTATCAGACAAGCCATGGGTTGGACATTGAAGCATCAACCTTTTGAATCGTAGCCAAGTTTCATGAATTGGCTTGCCATCTAGACGCTTGAAGCTCTGAATGTTGTCCCGAAGAGTCATCATCTTTGAGGGAGGGAAAAGTCGCACTTGAAATGTGGTAACCAACTCCACGCACGAAGTGATTGATTCACGTGGAAATTCAGCCAGCCACTTGCACATTTCTCCCATCAAACAGAACAGGAATGGGAGATATTCTTGAAGGAGAATGGTCCGCATACATCCACAAAGTTTCTAATGTGCTTATGGGAATCCTCATGAGCCAAACCACTTAAAAGCCCTTTTAGTTGCAAGAGTTGCGACATAGTACTCGTGATGTGGAACACCGTATTCCTTTTAGCCGGAGGCAGGTGAATGGTACCAATACCGCCCATGATATGGGGGTCATTAGCATGAGGCTCGTTGACATCGTTGAGGTTTCCGATATCATCTTAATAGCCTACTTGGCTACCATTGTTGCCGTTCACACTTATACTTCTTGATTTAACAAACAAACAAGCAAAACAAAACTAAAGATTAAGGAAGTATCACTCTAACTAACACGAACAAAATTAAACTTAACTAAAAAATTTCAAGTAACACCATTCCCCGACAGTGATGCCATTTTTTAATTCACGTAACAGGACACTCCATCCAATACTAAGTGCCAATGATCATGAGTAGTAATATAACCCAACTAAGTGAGTTGGGGTCGAGTCCCAATGGAGTGGTTCATAATTGAGAATTAATAGGCAAGTAAGAATATGTTCAAGTCAATCATAGCTAAAAACATTTACGAATAAAAGCATAGTTCAAGTTTGGGGTGACACAAGTGTCAAATATCAAGGGGGTTTTGTTTGTATTATCAGCTAAAATAATAAATAATATGAAAATACAAATATGGAGACGGGATTCTTAAGGAGATTGGATTTTGAGCTAAGTAAATAACCAGGTAACTGGAATTAATAGTAAACAACTACAAATCGATGAAAAAGCTAGACTTTAGTGGGGGTAAACTTTCTCTCGAACAATTTACCCCGAATCAAACTAGTTTCTCTAGAACACAATAAGCAGCAATGAAGCACAACCTTCTCTTTAGTCCATTCACTCTCTCAAGCTAAATGTGTGGAAAAGGGTTTAGGGTTCACTCTCTCAAGCTGAACCTATGACAACCCAATACCCATAGACCATCGATTCAGTAATTTTGGTTTTAAAACCTCTCTCTCAAGCAAGCCAAACACACGAGGTTAAGATTTTATTTGCAACTAGAACCCATTAAATTCAACAACAATTACTGAACAAAATGACTTTTAAACAATGAATAAACTATCAATTAACAATACCCAGCAGTTAAATCAACCCATAATCACACCCCAAGAATTGGGGTTTTAGCTAGACATAGTAAAAAGGTAAAAATTGTTACCAAGTTGTGTTTTCATCAACTGGGTACGATTGATTTTGTCTTTACAAAGGTCAAAGATGAAGAATTTTCAATACCCACTTTAAATTTCTTAGAAATGGAAATCTTCAAATCTTCAAAGCTAAGGAAATATTGTCTCTAAACTCAGGTCTAAGCTCTCAAACTTCAAAAACTGAAAAAATAATATGTTTCAACACTCAAAATCGCTCTCACCAAATCCACATCTACGTTAAAAATTTAAACAAGTATTTACAGTGTCCATGCCTTGTTCCTCTTTGCTCATTTGTTCTGGGACTACCTACCACCTTGAGTGGTTATGACTCCATTTTGGTTGTTCTTGATAGGTTGACCAAGTTTACCCATTTCATTCCGATTCGGGTGAAGTATACGATGGAAAAGTTAGTCCAGCTTTATATCACTCATATTGAGTGACTTCATGGAGTCCCAGTTTCTATACTCTCTAATCGAGGTTACTTGTTCATTTCTCATTTCTATAAGGCATTGTAAATTGGGGTGTGTACTTGGTTGGATATGAATATAACTTTTCATCCTTAGACAGATGGTAAGTCTAAGTGGATGATTCAAGTGATGAAGGACATGCTCCGACCTTATGTGATTGATTTTGGTGCTAGATGGGATCAAGATTTTCCCTTAGCAGAGTTTTTCTATAATAAAAGTTATCATTCCAGTATTCAAATTGCCCCTTTCTAGGCATTGATGGCAGATAGTGTTGATTTCTGATCGGATGGTTTGATTCACCTGAGATGGATTCATTAGATACAAACTTTCTTAAATATTTTATGGAGCAAGTTTGTATGATCCAGGGTAGACTGTTGACTACCTAGAGTTGATGGAAGAGTTATGCGGATCAGAGAGTTCGAGCTCCAGTGTTCATGTTGGATGATCATGCTTGGCTTTGGATGTCACCCATGTATGGTGTGATGAGGTTTGGATAGAAGGTTAAGCTTAACCCTAGATTCATTGGACCTTTTGAGATTTTGAGTCATGTGGGAGAGGTGGGTTATAAGTTGGCCTTGCAACCTAGCTTGTCAGCAATGCATCCAGTATTTCATGTTTCCATGCTTCAGAAGTATGTGGCTGATGAGTCCCATGTACTTTATCTTGATTTAGTTGAGTGAGGTCTAAACTTATCTTTTGAGGAGGAGACTGTAGCCATTTTGGATAAGAAGGTCCAAGAGCTTGAGACCAAAGATAATGCTTCAATGATGATGCAGTGGAAGCATCGTTCAATCGATTAGGCGACTTGGGAGATAGAGTCAGATATGCGTGCCAGAAATCCTCAGTTCCAGGTACTTTCTTTTGCTTTAAGTTTGAGGACGAACAAGGTCTTTAGTGGTGGATAATGTAATGACTTAGTCGTTCATTTTTGAAATTTTCATGAATTTACTATTTTTCCCCTTTTGATATCGACCCAGAGTCTTTTATGATTGAGTTTGAAAAGTTGGTTTTGACCTTGAAGTTAAAAGATGAAATTTTTGCAAGTTTTTAGTTTGTAAGGCTAATATTGTGAAGAAAGTAGTTTTTGGTGTCTCTTAGAGTTTCGAGTGTTGAAATGGAATTTTATTGATTCCATCTGTCTCAAAATGTGGAATGTAAGTTGTGAGAGTTGTCGGTTCAAACCCTGAGTTTTTTTTAGGATTTGTGATCCTAAGTTATGAAATGGTGGAAATTTAGCCTTTGGAGTTACTTTGGTCAACATTCAAGGTTCGGATGATCAGATCAAAATTCTAAGAGTTTAATTGGATTCAGGGTATGATTTTAGGGTTAGGTGAGGTCTTGGTTAATAATTTTTGAGAGGTCTCGAGCTTGTTTTAGCCTTTTAGGCGTGAGTTAGTTTCTTGTGATTTTCACGGACGTCTGGTCTAGGAAACCTCAGATTTGTGTTTCGACAGTTCCATTGAGTTCAGAAAATCAAGTATCATTGATTTGTATATGTGGTCTGTGTGCACGGGGTTTCGATCGAATCATGAGGGTCCTTTTGATGTGTTTGTTTTGGCTGATGGTTCTAATGTTGTAGTCTTCACTTAAGCAAAACCTGGTTCACTTAAGCGATGGTCACTTAAATGACATCGCATTCACAAAAGTGAGACTAGACTTTTTGGCAGGGTTCGCTTAAGCGATGGTCGATAAGCGGAACCTAGTTCACAAAATCCAGATCCCCAACTTTTGCAGGGTTAGTTTAAGAGGAACCCAATTACCTTAAGTGACACTAGAGAAAGTTTTTGCCTGCCATTTTTGTGGTTTAAGCTCCATTTTCTATTTTTGATCTTGGGGAACCCCTGGAGGCAATTTTCTAAAGCTTTTCTTGTGCTTAATCATTTGGTTAAGCTTTATTGATCCAAAACCATCATTTTCCTTTAGTTATTTATTAATTCTAAAATCAAAATTTGGGATTTTGATTGGTAAATGCCAACGTTTTTTCAAGAACTCAAGTTCTTAACTAAAATAGAGATTGTGAATTGATTTTAAGTCTCTTTTGAAATGATTTTCCCCAATGAGTTCCTAAAGCCTTGTGTAATATTTTCAAGTATTAAATTTT
Organism: Solanum commersonii; assembly: GCA_029007595.1. Taxonomy (NCBI): domain Eukaryota; kingdom Viridiplantae; phylum Streptophyta; class Magnoliopsida; order Solanales; family Solanaceae; genus Solanum; species Solanum commersonii. The sequence goes on along the minus strand of JAJTWQ010000002.1, from coordinate 10,024,625 downwards.
GAATTCAAACCTTATTTTTGTGATTGGGTTTGGTGTTGATTGACCCATTTTTCAAAGAATTGATGTGGGTAATGTTGTTTTACTATAATTTTTTGTCAATATATGCTTGTATATAGATTGTGTGACTTTCGAAGTGATTTGGAAGGGGAAGACTCTACTCTTGGAGTGATTAATTGTGTGATTTAACGCAAGTGATCTCCTATACCTTGTATTTTAGTAGAATTTGTGTACTTCCTTTATTACTTATGTGTTGGGAGTAAGTAGATGATGTGAAGGATTTAATTGTCCACTTCAAACATCTAAATGAATAAAATAGGTTTGAAATGAAAAAGGCTATGTGATGAACATGATGATATAGATTGCCTTATTGTAACCCTTGTTGATTAATTGATGAAATGCATGAAAGCAACATGTGGACTTGAATTGTATGATTTGTTGTCTCTTCCATATAGTGTGATCTTGCTTGTGTGCATTGATTGTTGATTATCATGTTGAGACTTAAGATGATTTATTATCTTGAGGTCTTTTCCAGCAAGTGCTATTATGACGAGGCATATGCCGGCGAATGTTGTTATGCCCAAGTGATTTCTGGCAAGTGCTTATAAAGACTATGGAAAATAATTCTGGTGAGAGATTGATTATTGTGACTTGATGCATTTGATGCTTATGTGTGACCTGGTTGCTAATTGTGATTGATGTACTTGTTGCGTGTGACTGAACTACTTGACATTAAGATTGATTTGTCTGATTTATTTGATGGTTGAATTGTGACTATTGCACTATGGATATTGGGCCTTATGAGTAATGTATTGTAGAACTATTAGGTTGGGCTGATTTCTGTGCAGGTGGCAGTTTGAGGAGGTTCGATTAGAGTGTAAGGGGTGTTCGATTTATAGCTAGATACTTTGTTTATTAGTTTGCTTGTGGGTACCGTGTTGTTGGTACTCACTCCTTACTTCAACACTTGTATAGTTATCGAGCCGGCTTACCGTGATTGATCTTCTTCTCACTATCTAAGGCTCGTTGGAGGACTTCAAAGGTAGATGTTTGTCATCCCGATAGGCCTTCTTTTCGTTTTCCCAAAAGCTTCGTTCTATTTGAGAAACAGAGATTAAGAGTTGTATTTATTTCTTGAATTCCACACTTTATGGAATGTAGTGGCTTGTACGTGTGATAACTAGATTTTGGGTGTTTTAATAGAAAGAATAAGTTTTTCCGCTTTATCTTGTTTTTGCTTTATATTTTTGCATTTCGTTCATTTTTGTTGGGTTGAGGCTGACTTATCTTTGAGGGAATAGACAAGTGTCACATCCATTTTTGGGTCGTGACACCTTTAGAATTCGTGAGGTGGCTTCTAGTCATCTTGGCAGACATCACATAATCTTGATTATGTATTTCTACTATTCTAGTATTGTAGACATTCAAACTTGTATTTCTTTTGAATCTGTTGTATTACTTAGTGGCTTGTACACGTGACACCAAATTTTCGAGGTAGTTTTTCTATGTTATGAGATCAACATTCTTATATTATGTTTACTTCCTAATTAATTTTACTTCCGCATTTAACCTTTCTGAAGGTTATTTGCACTTATCTCTCTTAGTGGAATAAGGCAAGTGTCATCACACCCGGTGTTTTTGGTCGTGACATATCTGGATTGTAAGGACCCATATGGTTATTTTAAACCTTTTGTTATTTATCTATATTTCTAAAGTATTTAGAACAATAACTTTGCAAAACTTTGTAATAAACAACAAACTTTAAAGTATATTTTCAAAATCAGAACGTTAATGCAAGTAAAGAAAATATAATTTGCAACAAAACATAAAGAATATCAAAAACAAGAAAATTATGTCCTCTTACTGCACAATATGTCCTTAAAAAAATTATTCTCCTCAAGTACCTCAGGTTAATGGAATCTATCCTCCTAGGATAGAATGATCATACTTATCGGTGTATTGGTACCGAAAATCATGGTTCAAACGAAGTAAAGTAAACAAGCACCATTTGTTTGTTCAGAATAAGAACAAAAATTTTGTTGTTGAAAAATGAGAGAAAGCCCCTCTATTTATAGACAACCAAGGGTTGTGTGAACAAATGCTTACTGTGCATCAAAAAGGTCACAACCCTTTGGAAAAGATAATTTTTTGAAAATGTCACAACCCTTCAGAAAATTCACAAATCTTAAGAAAAATCACAACTCTTCAATTTCCATTCACACCTTTTAAAACCCAACAATCCCCTGCATGATTATTGAATGACTTTAACAAAAAATAAATGGACAAGTATGTACTTTACAATCAAGGATTACTTACATCTAGATAAGCAAGTTTCCCTTTTAATTTTCCGTAGTGAACATATGTCAAATATACTCCATCGATAGGTGGATTTGATATGTTTGAATCATTGAGCTTTGGTGTATACCAAGGCAACTACATGCAACACAATTAATCATTTACCATATATGGTTCTCACTGTTGTGTTCGTTTCAACTATGAACACTTTATCGTTACATGAGCATATAGAGAATGTTCTTTTAAAATCATCTATTTTGAAGTAACATACACTTCACACTCACATCGCTAACCGTGGTATTGCATAAATACACTTTCTGGTAAACTATGCCAAACATAGAAACCATTAAAAAACTTTAAGTTTAATCAACTCATCAAAATGTCTTATTGTTTTATCCTTGTTCCTGAACATTGTCTTCATCAGAAGAATGGATTGAGTTTACTAACAATGTTGAACCGTCAGTCACAAATTACTTTGATCTTCTTGAACCAAGCTCTTGGGATCTATGATCTGCTAGGTAGAGTTACGGTCATGATGATTTCTTTGATGATCTCTCAACTCCATCTCTAGTTAGGACTTTTGTATGTTGATCCGAAAGATTATCTTTTGACTTCACATAGTCAAACGATAAATTAGTAAAAGACTTGTTCAGAAAAACTAGAATAAAAATCAATTGAATAACTTATTTTACCTTCACTTTTATCGTCTGTAATTTGGTAATTCACCAACCCTGTTTGATATGGAAATTTATTGATTTAAAGAAATCGAATTTGAATAAAAATCAATTGCATACCTAATTTAGCCTTCACTTTTATTGTGTTTATTTTGTAATTGACTTACTTGGACACTTATTAATGTAAAGAAATCTAATTTGAATAAAAATCACTATAATTGCATACCTTATTTTGCCTCTACTATTATTATGAGTAATTTTGTAATTGACTTGTCTAATTTCGATATGGAAATTTGATGTAAAGTGAAATTACGTATGCAGTTGATTTTTATTCAAATTGTGTTTCTTTACATCAAACTTTCATATCAAAATTAGGCAAGTCAATTACAAATTTATTTTTTTGGTAATTATATCATAACAACTTGTTATGTGTCAACACATTAGAATGACAAAGCTTGCTACTAGTAATATTGTTTAAAGGGGAAGGGGGTTAATATAATATATGCTATTTCCATCTGATGATGATGATGGCCTTCTGCACCGCACAAAAGATGTTCCTTTCTTGTTTGCTTTTAAACCTGTTGATACAAACAAAGGAGGAATTGTCCAGAAATATAGGAGTTAGTCCCCTTTAACTTAGACCCTTCTTTTGCAAAAAATTGTTCCACCTTATTCCCCTCACAGAATTTATGGTGTATTGGGGGTTCCCCAGCTTGTGTAGCAGATACCTGTAGTCAGTCAAAACATTTGAAAGAGAAGGATTATCGTTAGTAAGAAAATGTATAATACCTCTGCAATCTATATTGATTTAGGAGAGTAAGGTTATGATCTATGCAGTCGTTAGGACATTTTTAATGCATATAGTTCTGTTGTAATGGTGGTTTCCATGGTACATATTGCCCGTGAGTCCTATTACCCAGTCTCCTATATTATTCCTAATTACTCCAACTATTCATATTCACCCATTTTCTCAAAGGATGAGTCGTTTGTTATTGGGGGTTTCCAACTAACATCCTCAATACTAGGTTGGTCATGGCAAAGCTAGGGATATGTATTCCATGGTGTGAGATTATGGAATTTTAGGATTAATTGTTGTCATGATAGTTGTTGTTTCTTTTAAGCCAAATGCTCTATAGCTATAAGGGAAAAACATCCACCCAGGGGATGGTTTCCCAGCCCTTTGTACTTTCTTTTTTTTATAAAAGAGAGGTCTGGGTGGAGTTGGGTCTATTAAAATCTCACCAAGCTAGTTTAAAATTCCGTTGGATTTGGTCTGTTTTTTTTGGTGATTTTGATTAGGAATTTTAGGTAATGCATAATATGTGTTGAAATGTTATTGAGACTAGCCTTTGCTAGAGTTATTCTTTCGGCAGTTAGGTTTAGAAATTTAGTCTTCCACCCAACTAGCTTTTGTTGGAGATTATCTATTATAAATTGGAAGTCGTTAATGCTTGGGGCCTTAATGAAAATGGGGAAGCCTAAGTATTTCCCAAAGTTATATTGATGCTTATCGTGACCAACGACACTATCCTACTATATGAGTGTCTACGCTCGTCGATAATACAATAACCCAACCATGGGTTGGGGTCGTGTCCCAAGGGAGTGGTAGTGAAAATAGTAGTTAGGTTGGAATTTCATTCTAGTTAGCTGTAGTTTCAGATATTATCGAATAAAAACAAAGTAAATTCAAGTGGGTGACACCAAAGTGTCAAATATCAATGGGGGTTTGTCACAAGTTTAGCTAAAACAACAAAAATAAAGAGAAAATTCAAGTATGGGGAGAAGTTCTTGGGGTGTGACCGCAATATATATTGATATAAATCGTTGGGTACATGCTTTCGATAGGAAATTTGCAAGATAATAGTGACTAGGCTAAGCTTTAGATGGAAATAAGTTCCCTTTTGGACAACTTACCCCTGTTTCAAATCGGTTCCTCTCGGACATCCATTTGCCACATGAAGGCTAGCCTATAACTTGCCCCACTCACTCTCTCGAGTTGAGTGTTAGGATATCAGACTAGGGCTCACCCTCTCGGGATGAACCTCATGTCGACCCACTCCTTAGGCCATCAGTCTAACGGTCTTGGTTTCGCTACCTCTCTCTCTCGCAAGCCGAAAACACATGGGTGGTTTTGTATTTGCAATTACAAACCCATTAAATTAGACCACAACCACTAGGTGAAATCACCATTAAAATGCATCTAACCTATCAGCAAGGAAGACCCAACAATAATATCAACACATATTTTCTAAATCACAGCCCAAGAATATGGGTTTTTAGCAACACATAAAGAAATAAGAAATTATACCTAAAATGATAGAGATATCAAATGGGTATAAGAAATTAAACCTTGATTTAAGCAAAGGAAGAAGAATAGAGAAGATCTACTTCCAATTTGGGGAAGATGAACTCCTTTCTTCAAGTCTCCCACAAAACCCTCTCCAAACTTGAGAGAAAATATGAAAGCTAAAGTGAAAAATTACAGTAATGTTCAGATCTACTTTAAAACTAATAAAGAGCTAGTATTTATAGTTTCAGAAAATAGTGTTGCGGCGGACATTCAGCGAGGTAAATGGGAATCGCCGATCAACTCGGCGATTCGTCCATCATCTGGTTCATCGCCTTCTGTGCTTGCCTGCAACATCTCTGTATCCTGGACCATTGGGCGATATTGTACTACTTCGCAGAACTGTTGGACGACACGCCGACTGCTATTTTTTACCGCTAATTTGATCCTCTTCCTTCAGGGCTCCGCTTACTGGAACAAAGGGCGAAGTACGTCCTTTCAGCGATTCACCAAGTGTGCTTGGCGATGCTCAGGCTTCTGTTTCTTCGTTCTTTTCATGCTTTCTATTCGTTTTTGCACCTAAGTGTCCATTCTTCCACTCAAACTTCAAATACTTAGAACTTAAGAGTTTTTATTAGATATTGGGATAAAAGAAGCATTTGAGGACACTAATTCTATTAAAATATGTCCCTAAATAAGTCCAATTTGTGGACTCATAAACACCCCCAGCTTAAACTTTTGCTTGTTCTCAAGTAAAACTCAAGTTTAGCAGTTCAAATAGGATGTCTCAAATAGTGCTACACAAGACTAAATCATGAATATACATAACAAGACTCAAACTACACATGCAAAGATCAATTGTGTACTCAAAGATTCAAGTTGTGACACACCATTACCAAAGATTCTCATGCTCACAATACTTGCTACTAATGCAAGTTCAAGATCAACCACAGTATCAAAATGCCCTCACAACAAAGAATGATTCCATATTCACAGACAGAAGTTAATCAATTTAAGATTAGGAATCAGATGCAACGCTCACACTCTGAAAGAGGAACATAATTCATATTTTTACCCATAAGTTTGCCCTTATTTTCCAATTGATCTTCGATTCGGCTTACTCAAGATCAAAAAGGTCTTTTCAAGGCTTGTAATGGGGCTGAGTGCTAAGGTATGATCATTTTAGGCTCAGTGACTAAAGATCTTCATGAATTGTGGAGCTTTGAACACTTCCTTTTCTTCACCTTCTTCTATCAATTTTTCTTCTAGTGTTTCAAAGTCATACTATTATTCACTCCATGGATTGCTTGGAAACTCCATTTCTTTTGGACTTTTATTCCACAGTCTTCTTTTTCATTCTTTTCTTTTCTTTTCTTTTTTCTTTTTCTCTTATTCTCTTTTTTTCTTTTTTTTTTATATATATGGAGGGCTTCCATTTTTCCGCAACACCATGAGTTACAAGAGACTTTTCTTGTACTTCTTGACTTCTCATTTTCTTTTTCACCACACCCTAACTTAAGCTTTTGGCTTAAGTTGGCTATTCACTACATCACAAGTCATGAGGATTACAGGTGGTGGTTGAATAGAGGTCTAGGTTTTATCAAGTTTTCTTTCAAAGAAGGGTAAGGCTCAAGGGGTGTTCAAAAGAGTTTCACACGCTCACGGGTGGGTCACAAAAGAGGTATATGTCAGATTGGCTCTGACTCTTTAAAGTTGCTTAAGATCATTTCAAGAGCACACCTTACTAAATTAATCAAACTAACGGGGCAAATTCTAGGTTTATTCATGCATGGTTCAAAGTAAGCTCATCGCACAAAGCATTGATACTAAAGCCAAACAAGACTACACACTTTCGCTAGTGTGCAACGATCATTAGAAGAGAAATCAATTTGATACATGGCTAATCAGACTAACGGGGCAAATTCTAGGTTTATTCATACATGGTTCAAAGTAAGCTCATCACACAAAGCATTGATACTTTGCAAAACAAGACTACACATTTTCTCTAGTGTGCAATGATCATCAGAAGAGAAATCAATTTGATACATAGCTAATCACAACGAGATGCAAAGAGTTCACATATTGCCTATGTAATTTCATTTGGTCTCACTGTAGTCGCACATTCATGTTTGTTCGATTGAGAGCACTATTTAAGTCATAGGTATTGATCGAAACTGAGATTTAAATTTGTACGAGAACATCCACTATTAACATAAGCGGTGGCAAAAATTTTCGAAAAATAAAAATTTATTAGAAGGGTCAAAATTATTTTCCAATTAAACCAAAAGAAAGCCATAAGCTCAAACAATCGCAAAGCAGTTTTTAAAAACACAATTAAAATAGACAACCCAAATGTACACCAAAACACAAGTATCCGAAACAAGCAAAACAAGGTGGGCCTCACCCCACAACAAATAAAAACATTTGTCCTCAAATGCAAATAACAAAAGAAAATCATTGCGAATGAGTACAAAATTGCTAAAAATAAATTTGGGGTTCGGAAAACCAACCTTAGATGCCGATTAAAATACTTTTGAAATGCTAGGCGATGATGTAATCCACTCCAAGCACTAATTATCGACTACAATACTAAAGGCACACAATAATCTACAAAATATTACCTTGATGTGAACTTGAGAAGTTTAAAAGGAGGGAGAGTGGGAAAATTTAAAAAAATTGAGATTTTTGGCACTTTATATCGTTCAGTTCTTGTCCATTCGGCGATGTTGGTCAACTCTCTGACCCACTTAGCGTTCCACCGAGTGGTCATTTATCTCGCCCTTTCTTCAAAATCTTCAATTTTCTGGGGGTGAGATTGGCGGTCTACATCGAGATCGCCAAGTAGGTTGGTGATGTGCGGAGCTGCTTTACGAGTTCATTGAGTTTTACAGGCTTTGTTCAACTCTTGTATTGAGCCAGATGGCAGATCCAGTCGGGCTCGCCAACCTGTTTAGTGACTAGCGGAATGGACTTTCTGCTCGCCAACCTGAGATTTTCCACAGTTTCCTCGGTTTATCTGCAATATCAACACACCATTATTTATAACAGTAAAATCCTAAATTTACAACCTTGGGTTGCCTCCTAAGAAGCGCCTTATTTAATGTCGTGGCATGACGCAACTCCTTACTCAAGTTCTGTTAGTGAGGTTTGCCTCATTTTCATGAGGTCATCCCTCTTTTGGCTCTAGGTAGAGGACCTGCATACACAAAAAATAAACAAAGAAAAATAAAAACAAAAGTTAAATTAGTAAAAAACAAGGCATTCTAGTCATATATCATCATAAAGGCTAAGTCTCAAGCATTACTAATCATGATCTATAATATATGCTTTAATATAATTCAACTCATGTCTATATGCTTTTACTCTCAGGAAATTACTATACATATCATAAACCCTAGAAGATTATCGCTAAATTCTCAATTTCCCTTTTGAAGGCATAAACCCACATTACTTCAATTTCATCAATTAGACTAGGGTTAGGCATCCAAAACATGTAAATTCATCACAATAACATTATTCACTACTAATTCAATCATAAACAATCAATATCCACTGAATTGGATCAACATACATCATAACCCACAATATTAAAGAAACCCTAACTTGAATTGGTAATTCTTCATCAAATTACGGGAATTCTAGGGGGCTCCATGGATGCAAGAATCCATGGATGAATAATCTATCATACCTTGGATACAAAGCCCTCACAAATCTTGGAATATTAGAGGATTTGACCTAGTTTAACCCTTCTTCTTGTTCTTCTTCTTCACTTTCTAGAGAGAGAATATTTGAGAGGGAATTGGGTTTCTTTTTGGTGAGTTGAAATAATTACTAGGATCAATGAATTTAGGGGTATAAAGTCTTTATATAGTTGGTCAAGATGAGGTTAAAATGACACCACTTAAACCCACTTAAAACTGGAACACCCCAAAGTGTCCCTAACTTAACCCTTGAAACTGTCTCCAAGCCACCACCCACGGAACCACGTCCACGAGCCATGGATGGACACACATGGAATACTAGTGAACCATGGTTGTGGTGACTGGGGCCTGGTTTTTTAGACCTTGACCCATCACCCACGGGGCGTGGGTCGAGCCGTAGGTCCACTATTTTGGGCAGGTTTGCAAAGGTCCTCCTCACAGGACCTTGGTTGGTCCTTGAGGGGTTCTACCTTGACATTCTAACCTGAAACCCTTCATTTTAAGTATGGGTAGTTATTCACAACTCTATCCCTCCCGTCAAACTCTAGTTTAGCCTACTAATTTCCAGGGTGTTACACTAAGCATGTCGAGTTCTGAAGTTCTGCGAACTCTTATTTTTGAATTGACCTTTGTTCTTTGGTGCAAGGTCACTAGCAGATAATAGAGCAGGTCCATTTAGATTTTGTTGAAAAGTTTACCGGTTCACATTACCCTTCTGCTGCCTGGACTCATTACCTATTGTCTTAGCCTTCTTGCTACGAAACTCTTACCTATCTCTTAACTTGTCCTCCTCAACCTAATGAACATAGATCATCAGCCTTGTTATGTCCATGTCCCCTATCAAGATAGCACCCTTAACCTCTTTGCTTGACAGACGAGACAACCCAGACATAAACAAGCTCACCTTGTTCCCCATATCAGCAATCATCTCCGGAGCATATTAGGACAATTGAGTGAACTTGAGGTTGTACTCATGCACACTCATGGATTCCTTCTTACGAGTAAGAAATTCTCTTACCTTTGCCTTTCTGAGTTCACAGGAAAAGAAATGCCCCATGAAGGCCTTTTCGAACATAGCCCAACTGCCCCTTCAACTCTACTCTTCTTCCATTGGTCGTACCAGACTCTAGCAACACCCTTGAGTTGGTATGCAACTAGTTCCACACGCGCAGCATCTGCAATATGCATCACCTCAAACACTTTCTGCAACCCTTCCATAAAGTTCTTCGGATCTTCCGTGACACTTGAACTAGTGAAATATGGAGGATTCATCCTCAAGAACTCTCGAATCCTGGATGTATCAGCCATATCTTGTCGATTTTCTCTTTGTTGCCCAACTTGGTTGGTGACCACTTGACTCAACATCTGGATAGCATCCCAAAACTCAACATTAGTGACCTCTCCTTGGGACTGCACTTCTGGTGCATTGGGAACCCCTTGATCCTGGAGATCAACATTCCTCCTAGCTGGAGGACCTCGTACAGCTCTTCTTGGAGGCATAATCTGAAAGATACGCGCAAGAACAAATTAGAAAGAAACTTTTATAAAGTTGAACTCTATTGTACGAAAAGAGTAGTAAAGAAGTGAGATATTTCCTAAATGCCATAGCCTAATAATTATAGATGTGGCGTGTTTCACACCGATAACCATGACTCTATATACACGGCTTCATAGACACCCTATGACTCTTGAACTTTGTGCTCTGATACTAACTTTGTCACGGCCCAAGCATACACCCTAGACGTGGCCGGGACTCGAGAACCATCACTGGTCCACAAGCGAACCCTTGGCCTAGTGATGTCGTTTGGTCTAACCAATGCTCTGGTGGCGTTTATAGACTTGTTGAATAAGGTGTTTAGACAATACCTTGATATGTTCCTAATTGTGTTTATTGATGATACTTTGATCTATTCGGAATGATAATGAACATGTGGACCATTTGAGAATTGTGTTGCATGTTCTTAAGAACCAACAGCTTTTTGCAAAGTTTAGCAAGTCTGAATTTTTGTTATGGTACGTAGCTTTTCTTGGTCATATTGTGTCAAGTGAGGGTATTTAGGTAGATCCGAAGAAGATGGATGCGGTCAACAGTTGGCCTAGACCTCTAACTCCTTCCGACATTAGAATCTTTTTGGGTTTATATAATTAGTATAGAAGGTTTGTTAAGGGATTTTCTTCCACTACTTCTCCTTTGATGGCTTTTACCCAATTGAAGGCTAAGTTTGTGTTGTCAGAAGCTTGTGAGAAAAGTTTCCATGAGTTAAAGATAAACATACTTCCATTGTAGTGTTGACCTTACCGGAATGTACGGATGGTTTTGTGGAGTATTGTGATGCCTCTAGAGTTGGGTTGGGATGTGTGCCCATGTAAAGTGGTAAGGTGATTGCCTATGCTTCAAGGAACCTTAAAATCCATGAGAATAATTATCCTACCCATGACCTTGAGTTGGCAGCGGTTATGTTTTGCCTTAAAATTTTGGAGGAATTATTTTTATGGGGTCCATATGGATGTTTTTACCGATCATAAAAGTGTACAATATGTGTTTAGTCAAAAGGACTTGAATCTTCGTCGAAGAAGGTGGTTAGAATTTTTGAAAGATTATTACATGAGTGTCCTTTATCACCCTGGTGAAGCAAATGTGGTAGCGGATGCTCTTAGCCAGTTGTTGATGCGTAGTGTGGCTCATATTGATGATGAAAAGAAAGAGTTGGTTCGCGATGTGCGTAGGTTGGCCCGACTAGGTGTTCAACTAGTGGATTCCACCAAGGGTGGTGCCATGGTCCATAATGGTTCTGAATCGTTCTTTGTGATGGATGTGAAGTCTAAGAAAGGTCTCGATCCTATATTATTGTAACTGAAAGAAGCGGTACTTAAGAAGTCTGTAGTGGCTTTCTCCCAAAGGGGAGATGGGGTCCTTAGGTATTAAGGTCGGTTATGTGTTCTGAATGTTGATAACTTGAGGGAACAAATTTTAGAGGAAGCCAATAGTTCTCGATACTCTATTCATCCGGGAGCCACCAAGATGTACCGTGATCTACGAGAAGTCTATTAGTGGAATGGGATGAAAAAAGATATTGCGGGATTTGTGGCAAAGTATCCTAATTTTCAACAAGTTAAGGTCGAGCATCAAAGGTCGGAAGGCTTATCCCAAGACATAGGTATTGCCACTAGGAAGTGGGAAGATATAAACATGGACTTTATTGTTGGTTTTCCTCACACCCGAAGACAACGTGATTCTATTTGGGTCATTATAGATCGGATGATAAAATTCGCTCACTTTATTCCCGTCAAGATTTATGTTTTGGTGGAAGACTATGCTTAGTTTTATATAAGTGAAATTGCGTGGAGTTCCTCTATCTATTATTTTCGATTGGGGCAGTCAATTTACTTCTCTCTTTTGGAAGTCATTCCAAAAAGGTCTTAATACTAAGGTTAAGCTTAGCACGATTTTTATCCCCAAACCGATGGGCAAGCGGAGTGTACCATCCAAATATTAGAAGATATGTGAAGGGGATGTGTAATAGACTTCAAGGGTAATTGGGATGAACACTTGCCCTTAATAGAGTTTTCCTACAATAATAGCTATCACTCAAGTATCGGTATGGCTCTCTTTGAAGCCTTGCATGGAAGGAGATGTAGGTCTCCCATTTGTTGGTTTGAGGTGGGTGAAGTTGCCTTATTGGGTCCCGAATTTGTTTATGAGGCCATTGAGAAGGTCTGATTCTTTAAAGAGAGGTTGAGGATGACTCAAAGTCGGCAAAAGTATTATGCCGATGTAAGGAGAAGGAATCTAGAATTTGAGGTTAATGATTGGGTTGATCAAAAAATCTTACCCATGAAGGGTGTCATGAGGTTTGGAAAGAAGGGGAAACTTAGTCCCCAGTATGTAGGCCCATACCAAATTTTGAGGCGTGTTGGTAAAGTCGCCTATGAGTTAGATTTACCAAATTAGTTGGCTCGGGTTCATCCACTATATGTTTCTATGCTCAAGAAGTGTATTGGAGATCCGGTATCTATTATTTCCCTAGAAGGGTTATGAGTTGATGAAAGTCTTTCATATGAAGAGGTTCCGGCAGAGATCCTAGACCAGCAAGTCAAGAGATTAAGAAACAAAGAAATAGCTTCTGTAAAGGTTTTATGGAGGAATCATTTAGTTGAGGGTGCTACTTGGTAGGGAGAGGCCAATATGAAATCCTGATATCCTTATTTTTTTTCCTTCTACTCCTATTGAAGGTTGAGGTAAGTCATTCTTCTTGAGTTTTCCTTGTTTTGGAAGTCATATCTGTTATATGTGTTTTCCATGATTTCCTATGTAATGCATGTTCTTGAGAAATTTATGTTTAGTGAGAAAATGAGTTTTATATGATTGATGTTCCTCATGATGTTGTGCATTAACAACGGATTGCCTCTATATGCTTCATGAGATAAATTGATAAACATGTTTTATATGTATATGTTTTTCTTGAGTAAATGGCATAAATATGGTTCCATGAGAATGTGTTGAGCATGTTTTTAGCTTGGAGAAGTTAGTTCCTCCTAGGAACATGAGAAAAGTTGTAATTTCATGTATAATGGATTGTTAGATGTAGTTCCTACTTCCTTGTGACGCATTGATTATGTTTAAGTTGGAGTTGATGTTTCCTCCTTTGAATGGTGCATTATTTTGATGTTGCATACATGATGGGCTGCTAGTCTTGAGTCTTTACTTCCGTTAGGTGTCTAGATCATCATTCGAGGATAAATGATCCCAAGGGGGGGAGATATTGTAACAACCTGAAAATTAGTAGGCTATACTATAGCTAAACGTGAGGGTTAGAGTCATGATTGTAACTCCCCGTACTTAAAATAGAGGATTTCGTGTTAGAACGTCAAGGTACTACCCCTCAAAGACTAACCATGTGCCCTTGAGGAGGACCCCTGGAAACTGCCCAAAAAATAGTAAACCGCAGCAAGACCCATGCCCCGTGGGTGGGTCCACACCTCGTGGGTGGAGTTGTATGTCAAAGCCTAAAATTCAGACTCCCAGAACCCAAACAACAGTTCACCAGCACGCACCGTGGTTCCAACCACAATCCATCAGTGTGGTCTCGTGGATGGTGACTTGGAGTAGTTTTGGTGGTTAAGCTTAGGGGTAATTGGGTGTTTCCAGTTTTAATTAATATTAAGTGGTGTCATTTTAGCCTAATTTAGACCACCTATATAAGGATTTTAGACCCCTAAATTAAGTCATTTAATTTATTATTCTTAAAACCCAATTGAATTCCCAAAACATCATCCTCGCCAAATATTCTCTCTCTAGAACTAGAAGAAGAAGAAGAAGAAGAAGAAGAAGAAGAAGAAGAAGAAGAAGGAAGTTGGAGCTAGGGTTCAAGGAGCAAGGTTCTTCACATCAAATTCTTTGGGATTCATTGATAAGGTATGGTATTCCTTCATCCATGGATATCTTTCATCCACGGAGTCCCTTCAAAACCCCAATTTCAAATATGGAAATCCTCAAAAACTAGGGTTTGATTCCAAAGTCATGGGTTCCTTTCAAAAATGATTATAATGCTTGAATTAAGTTATATTATGTATGAATTGATGATTCCTTACGATTAGGAATATAATCCCAAAATGATTAGGAACTCAATACTCAAGACTTTGAACTTGAAGATACTACTCCTCTCAAAGATACTCAACTGATGGAGTTCATACAGAATTTATGGGCATGAACAACTTGACTCAAGGTTCTAAATAACAATATGGAACTCATGTATACGACTCTTCTCATTCTCAAACTTACTTCCTCAAAACTCAGTTTAAAACTCAAGTGTTGGCTTTGAAAAACTTCTCAAGATTTATAACTCAAAATAGGGTTCATGTTGAAATATAGACATGAATATATCAACTCAAGGATCTCAATAACAATATATGAACTCAATAATTAGGAATAGAAATTTTAAAAGAAACATGAACTCACGAACTTAAAATGAACTTATCTCAAGAATACTAAAATCTAAGGAAAGAATCATATATCACTCTTTTACTAATCTGAAAGCAGATGTAAGGCGTGAGGACGAACTAGTTCAAGACTATGATAGCCTTACATACCTGGAAGAAAAAGGGTTTTGAATAATCTTGAAGAGTCTTGAATAGTCTTGAAGAAGAATTTGATTAGAAGCCTTGAAACCCTAGATTGAAGATAAACAATCAAGAAAACCTTTCTTGAGATTCTTGAATTAGTTTCTTGAAATCTCTATGGACAATAATTAATATTTTCAGTAGTGATTCATAATTGTATGGAGGAATTTGAATTGAAAAGAATGGAATTCTTTGAGAAAGACTTATGTTGAAGAAGAATCTTGAAAGAGATTGAAAGAATCTTGAATGGAGTCTTCTAGTTTGATTTTTCCTTAGGGCTTTACCTTAGTTTTTGACAGAGAAAAGAATGATGGATTAAAAGATGAAAATCTGATTGTTTTGAGCCTTTTATTAGTGAAGAAATTCGTTTAGTGGTTTTTTTGGAGATAAAAAGACAAAAATGACCATTTTTAATGTTTTCTCGTCGGTTAATTCGTAACAGCACTATATCTGGTTGCTAAAATTGTCATAACTTTTTACTCAGAAATTGGATTGACGCGAAATTTGTGGCGTTGGAAATTAGATTTAAATAGTTTTAATTTAGTAGGTTAAGGGCCACGTTACTCTTTATATTCTAAGAGATGGTCGTTTGAAGTTGATCGAAGTAGAATCTTACATCAAGACTTAAACGATAAGGAAACTTCAAGAACACTTATTAAGAACTCATCATGAAATTAAATTGCTAAATATTTATGAATCGTTTCGCAAAACAAACTCATGATTTGTGTGCGGGTGAACAAACCCTACACTATGGAAGCTTACATACCTCAAAGAACTAGGTTCTTGGTGAAATCCCAAATTTCTTGAACGAACGTTTGAAACTTTGAACTTTTTCTCCTCTTTAATCTTCTCTCTAAAAATCTAAATGCTTTTGGGGATGAATGAAACTGATTCTAACCAGTTTAAACCCTTAATTTGGTGTAATTCGCGTTTAGAATAAGTGGGGGGAGGGGGTAAGAAAAAGACTAAAATACCCCTTCTATTTTCATGTAACATTCCTTAAATGGATAGCCTGACTTCAAAAGGGGATATCTCCTTCATAGAAGCACGGAAATTAGCAAACTCGGAGGCTTTGGAAAGAGGACTCAGAGATCTTTCATTTGATATCTTCTGGGTCTCCCAACTCATCCTTTAGTGAAAGTTATGGTCGTTTGAAGATGACCCAAGACTTAAAAGAAATAACAAATGAGTTGAATGAATTCTCTTCAATTCTTCTTTGAACTCAAGGTGATATATTTAGTGAGCTGACCTTGATACTTAAGAAATTTTAAATTTATTGGTAAAATCCTACTCACAACGAAGAAGTGCTCGAGTCTTAGTTCAACAATTTTCCGGGGTGTTACACATGTATCTTATAAATTAACCTAATTTTTATCAATATCCTAGGACACAACTCATTTATTGTTATCTTATATGGTAAACTAATCATATCAATATTCTATAGTACTTATCTCTTTTTTGTCCATACAATTTGAAGTGAAATCTTGAAATTTTACAATTTGAGTTTTTGAAACTTGAAGTTGTGGTTGAACATGCCTTGTACCTAAAAAAATATATGAATTTTTATAAGGGGGAGTGAAATTTCCCCCAAAAATTGTTTGAATCTTGAATTTTTTGGTGTGGACCAATTTTTTTAACTTGAAATTTTTTTAGGTTATTCGCACCGATGCCCCCCTTTTTGGTGTGGTCTTTAATTTTGTCCCTCAAATTGATGTTCTTTAATTTCTTTCCTTCGAATCTATATGTAATAAAAAAAAAAGTGGCTGAAAATACCCTTTATATAAAAAAAAATTGCAAGGCAAAAAAAAATCTCAAGGATAAATTTACAAGGTACAAGTTATGCCATTTTTCCTCATATGACATTAGTTGAGTTTCAAGATATTATGTCTTCAGATGTTCTAGCCCACAAGTTTGAATTACATGACTTAGTTTTATCGTACTTATGTCGATAGAATCATAAGTTCAATTTCAAAATATTATGTCTTTAGAAAATTCTATCCCACAAGCTTTGAATTACATAACTTAGTTTTACAGAACTTACGTTGTTACAAATATAACTTCAGTTTTAGAACCCACAGAGTTATACCTTTGTGGGTTCTAAAGTTATACTATTTTTCCTCATAAGACATCAGTTGAGTTTCAAGATTTTAAGTCGTCAGAAGTTCTAGCCCACAAGCTTTGAATTACATGAGTTAGTTTTACCGTACTTATGTCGATAGAATCATAAGTTCAATTTCAAAATATTATGTCTTCAGAAAATTCTATCACACAAGCTTTGAATTGCATAACTTAGTTTTACAGAACTTATGTTGATACAATTAGAACTTCAGTTTTAGAACCCACAAAGTTATACCTTAAGAGACATAACTTATTCATATAGAATTTTTGTAGGACAGGACAAAAGTTCTCTTACTGAGAGGCTTGTGGTAGTATTTGTCATATGAAATTATTTTGATGATCACAAATAATATGTGAGAAATATGCCCACTCACTATTCTTCCATAGTATATATATATAATCATAGTTAAACCAGGTTTAATTTATTTTATTTTACATTTAAGTCACCTTCCACCTTGTCTTGGTTTTGAATCCAAACAAATGGTTTTATTCCCCATCGCACATAAAAATCTCTCTTAAACCACCTTGTTTATGAGTTCCACACACCACACTAGTTGCCCATTGTCATCGCTGATGTTTGTTTTATGACGTAGTATGTTGATGATGAGAATGTTTTAATGAGAACTAGGTTCACACAAAGAATATAGGAACAGGTTCAAGCTAGTAGGCTATTTATGGCTAGGGAATAAGTACAAGATGTAGAAAAGGAGATAATCATATAAGGACTCTCCTTAAGGAAACCACATACTATTAGGTTGTTAATTGTATTCAAAGTAAGTTTATGAATTATTTAAAATTATGTTTCTCCTTGTTTCACTTTCATATGAGTATCTAAATCTTCTACTGAGGTTGTGAAGTTTCCTACAGTTGTAAATATCATAAGGTATGTTTTTGTGCATTACATGATATTAGTGTAGTAATATGTAAAATTCTTCTCGTTCATAATTAATTTGCTGGAGGTTGAAAAAATTAATTACACGCTAATATCATAGTTTTTTTTGGAAAAGTTGATGAGGTTTTGGTAGAAGAATTTTTCTAATGAACTCAAACCGCTCACCCTCGTTTGATAAATTCTCATTAGTTATAATAGTATTACTTGACATAATCAGTTGGTCTTGTTTAAATAACTCATATATTTGTGGAAACGTCATAATGAGATAATCGTTCAACTTTTGAGAAATAATTAAGTTATACTGCATGGACTGAATGCATATCAAGAACTTGAATATTTTTAATTCCATAAAACCAACAAACGACATAGCCCATTTTGGCACTATTTATCTAACTACTGCTATTTGAGCTTTATTTATTCAAAATCTCTTCAATCTTTATCGAATAGAAATCAACCCTTAAATTTGGTATTTGTCCCAGTAGTAGACTATTTTTTTCTTTTTCCTAGTGTGATTCGGCCCAAACCTTGTTTTGATTATTATATTTGCATATGATCGCATTACATCATGTGAATGCGTATCTTAAGCGTATAAAATTTTGGTGTCATTATCGGAGAATACCGTCTGAAAACCAAACATCAAATGTTTGATTGTTTTAGATATGACAAAGGTTAATCATGTGTCACTATCCGATTTCTCGAGCCATGATGGCTCCTACCAACCCGCAAAGAGGCAAGGCAAACCCTATCCTGGAACTTGAGAGTATTGGAATTGAGGGACCAATCCTCAACTAAGCAAAGAATAAATAAACAGAACACATAGGACGAAAGAGGAAGAGAACCAAAAACTATATATACAAAAGATACCTCCCAGAACCTGCAAGTCACATAAACAGAAGTACTGTGAGAGTACAAGTCCCAAAAGTGGACCAAAGAAACAAGACTGTCTCAAAAAGCAAAAGGCAAGTCAAAATGTAAATACGCAAACAAGAAATCCTAGAACACCATGTGCTTACCCTCGTCTCCATAACACACTGTTGTAGGCTCGACCTCAACGCTGATAGCTAGTTCTCGAACCTGCATCACAAAAATAAATGAAGAGTGTAGCATGAGTACCAATGCAACAGGTACCCAGTATGCATCATAGGTTGACTGAGCAAGAAAGGTAAAAACAGACGGAAAAGATAGAATCAAACACGAATAAAGGTCAACAAAAATAATAGCAGAACAAACAGAGAGTTAGTCTAAGGATATTTAACCATAACCCATCGAGGCACCGTAAAAGACCGCTAGGTACACTCAAGCACAAACAATCTAGAACCTGAACAGACTCCCATAAACCCGATAGGTACACAGAGAAGACACAAATATGGAACCCAAAGAAACCCCAACTCCGCACCGACACAACCAACAACTCCAACCGAGTCAACAAGTTTTACTTTCACATCGGGCCACTCAGCCTGCCAAGAACTCCAGGGAATTACATAGCAAGGCTACTGCCACATGGGGGTATATGAATCGCCTCAGAAATCCCTAATCCAACTGCCGAATAGGCTAACACTCTTGGGGCCTGCCCAAGCAAGCCAATTATGTTATCTAACACTCCTAGGGTCCCTGCCCTAGCCATAAAGAGTGTGCGGGCCTATCAACTTCGATAAGGACTTAAAGTAGGTTATATCCAACTACCCAGCAACAAAATAACCCTGGGGCCCTTCCCAAAGTCAGTTAGGTAAGTCAGCTATAACTCCCGGGGGTCCTGCCTAATACAAGCAAGAGTGTGTGGGTAAAATCAACTCTGTAGAGGATCTCAAATTCCAAACTATCCTAGATCAACATCCACTACAAACACATCAAAATGGACGCATCAACACCAAGCAATCGTGGATCGATGTCCACTACCAACTACCTCACCCAGAATCGACCGCATCACACTCAAACTAGGAAAATACTATGCCTCTGATAATAGATAGGCATCACATAAATGGGGAGAGAAGACAGAAGGTTCACAAGCAATAAAAACCCCAATGCTAGGCTCAACTATCAGACCCAAGTCTGACATGTCGTTCTACAAGGACTTAGTCCATCTAAATCAATGTCGGATACATACAAAAGTCAACCAGGTGCATGGGTCTAAGGCAACACTAATCTATCTTAGACTAAGGTCAAAGATAAAATCTAACATAAATAAACATCCAACTAGATACTATGCATGCAATGACAACTAAATAGCCCAACATGTAATTCAAAAATACCCATAGATAAACAACTCCTCCGACAACAGCATGGTACTAACCTCAAAATGACCCAAAAATAAACCCTACAACATTATTTCTAAGAAGAAGAGAAATACTACCAACCCACCTCATATTCACATAATTCAGCATGCAATTACACAGTCAAGCTCAATCAAACGTAAAAGAAGTTGTAGCCTACTTGAAGGCTAACCGAGCGCTCTCTAAATCACTTTAACGAAGCTTTTCCTTTCTGAATTGCGTTCGATTATTGCCACGCTATCAAAAATAGAATCATAACATCAGGACGGTTGTTTAGACACTAAAATCATCAAAATCAAAGATAGACCAATTTCAAAGTCAAAATTGACTAAGTTATCATCAAGGATGGGCTGAGAAAAGTGACTATTGGAGAAGAGAGGATGATCATGAAGAAGACCACACTCAATCGAATGAGAGTCCAAAGTCGAAAGGGAGTGCAAGTAGTCCCCGGGTGAATGACTTGTTATCTTGCATCCTTGACAAAGTTGAAGGTTCAGATGATTTTTTAAAAGGAATAAAGGCTGAATTTTCATCATTGAGTACCAGAGTGAACTCTCATGTAGATGCAATTAGTCTACTTGAAAGTCAGTTAAGTTTACTTTCCACACAATTGGAGCCAAATATGATGAAAGAAAATGGTGATAGACGCTTGTGGTTACTCATAGTGGGAAGGTAGCGATAGGCGATATGACGGGCAACGATGAAGAAGACAAAGGTATGGAGGGGGAAGAATACCCATCCATCAAAGCATTGGCAAAGGGCCACAAAAAGATGTGGAGAAACACAATCCAATCCCAAAAGTTGTGCAACCTTTACCCAAAATAACTCCTCCATTTCCCCAACGCCTCAAGAAGAAGAATGAGAATGAGAAGTTTAAGAATTGTTTATCAGTGTTCAAGACATTATTGATTAATCTCCCTCCAGTGGAGGCATTGTTGGAGATTCCGTGTTATGCCAAGTTCATGAAGGAGTTGGAACTTGAGTGTTGTTGATTATGGCTTTAGAGGATGGTAAGTTGGTTTAATCTCTTATTATGGATAAAATTGTTCTTGTTTAGTTTGATCCACTTATGGTGGAGGTGTTTAATTATGGAATGTATTATGAACATGGACTTGAAGGCATTATCTATTGAATTAAAATGTTACCAAGTTATGAAATGTTATTGTACTATGTGAAGGTATTCTTATGGTTATAAGGTGATCTTGTACAAAGTGTTATTGTATTTTATATTATATATATAAATGAGGCTATATGTAAAGTCATATGAAGCTATATGTAAAGTTTTATGTGAAGCTTATGTGTGAAGGTATGATGTGAATGAGTTTACGTGATCTTGTGATGATCCTATGTAAAGTGGATAGCATTGTGATTTAAAGTATGATTTTTCTCATGATGCATATATATATATGAAATGATGTTGGATTATGAAGTATCCTTAGATGATAATGTTGTGACTTGGTTGGTAGACTAAAGTGTCCCTCCTTGTTACTTAAAGTCTTGAATGCATGAATGTGTGAAGTGGGCTAGAACTAAGAAATGGTGCCCTTTCTATAAATGCTAAAAGAGGAATTCTAGGCCAAGACTTGAATCGGCAAAACTAAGAAATGGTGCCCTTTTATAAGTCTAGCTTTCCTAAGTAAATGTATAACCTTGAAGGATGGGCCTTAGGGCAAAGTTCCCTTCTTGAGTGAGATGATAGACTTAGAGATGGATGGAGCCGGAACGGCATGAAAAATCCTTATCTAAGAAAGTCAAATGAGCTATCCTTATGAACCTTGATTGGCCATGACTAAGAAATGGGGCCTTTCTTGGGAAGAGGTACTATGAGTTGGTTGAACTAGAAAAGGAACCCTCTCTAAGTACATATGTGATTGAATACTCTATGGGAAACAAGGCTAGCACCGAGTGGATGTGGTTAGGAAGGTGGCCTAGTTGAGTATGAGATTAGGCACAATGAACTTCCTTGGACATCCCCTAAACCATGTGCCTACATGGGTTGCTTACTAGTTCTACCTTTGGCAAGTAGAACAACCTCCACGGAGTAGGATAGACTCTGGATTCCATACTTAGCTAGTATGGTCTATGTCGGATATGCCTATTCCCATCATGTGGGATGTGCACTCTAGTTATTGGATAGGTTCTATAACGTGTAGGTAGTAGTATGGGATGCTATCTACACATGGCACGAGTAGGCTTTGAAGATACTAAAGTGAGTTCCCTAAGTCTAACGACTATTATGTGAAAGTCCCCTTATGTGCCTAAATGTCTCCTAAAGTGGTTCATTAAAGAATTTTGACTTAGCATGTTATATTGTAATGGTACATTCCTTATCTATGGTAACCCTTAGGAACACTTAGGTGTATATAAAGAGATTGTATGGGCGGTCACTTCATGTTTCACTTAAGTATGGTTTTGGGTAACTTGAGATAGAGATCATGAAATGATGAAAAGGCTTACTTGTCAATTATATTCATGTATTGTACATTGGTACTAGTGGAGTATGTCTATTATGTGGGTATTGTCTTATATGTGGATGATGTCTTGAAATGTGTCTCTTATAATTGTGATGTGAAGGTTTTATCAAAAATGGCATGAAAGCACATATTTCAAATAAATGTCCTTTTTTAACATGTTTTTGCATGGTCATCATACTTAGTACTTAATTGTGCTAATTCCATATTTCTCTATTTTCTACAAGTGTAGGTTCCGGCAAGTGAGCGGGTTTTGTAGTAAACTTGGGATTTGAAGTTCTTCCTAGATTTTGTGGTATGTCCTCATATGTCGAGGGCAAGACTTTTCTATTCTAGTTTTATGATAAGGTTCTTGTAATAGACTTAATAGACTTCTTTTGATTGTACAGGGCCGTGTCCCTAGTATGTTTTCACGTTTATGTCTAAGATGGCTAAGAGACGTAGTATTCCGCTTGTGTACTTTTGAATGATGTTTTTAAAAGTGACCTTTGAGTCTTTAATTCCGCACTATTTTACATACCTAATGTGATGAATGCTAAGGGCTTGTATGAGACCTTCGAGAGGTCGAATACGCATGTTACGACTTAGGGGTGTTCTCGGGTCGTGACAGCTGACTACTTAATGCAAGACTGACTCAAGCGATGATAGGCTCAAAACATACATTTATTTCAACATAAATTCAATTGGAGTGTCTTAAAAATATTTTGCAAAATAGTCTTTAAAGGAAACAAAGTACGAAGTAACTCCTCAACTCTAACTATCTATGAAGCCTCTAATGCTAGGATAGATATCGGGACGATACCCGCGACAACTCAAAAATAACAGGAATGTAAATGTGAAATCATCTATATAGGAAGGAGGCTCACCAAAGTTGTCTGAAACACAAAGTGAACTCAAGAAAACACATGTTGATGATCCTAAACACCTGTGTTTGCATCATTTTATGATGCAAGTCAAAAAAACATCAGTACATTTGAATGTACGAGTGTGTAATATGTCTAAATAAAACAATAACTTAAGTGAAGGATTGAAAGCAACTCAACAAAATCAATATACGCATATGAAGTGAAAACCCATTAAATTTTACAATAAAATATGCAATAAAAGCAATATGAAAATAATATACTTTACTTTTGGGGAGTTTCTCTAACTAAACACCATTGCTATGATGTCACGACCCGGGAGCACCCCCTAGTCGTAACCGGCGTACTCGACCTCGAAGAGGTCTAATACAAGCCTCTTAGCATTCATTCATCGCATAGACACTAAAACCATAAGGAATTTAAAACTTTCTTTACCAAGAAAACATTGCATAAAAAAAAATAGCAAGCGGAAGACTTTCTAGACTTTATACATGATGTCTCAAACCATCTAATACTTTAGAGTACAAAATTCGGGACTAATCCCGTACACAACTTAAACAAAACTAAAAAGACATAAAAGAACATATTGGGTATTGTCCTCGAATCTATGAGGACTCACCAAGTCTTCATCTTCAACACTTAGAAACCTATCAAAGCCATGACATGTCATCATCTCCAAATCCCTACACTTTAGTCCAAAAGGGGAAGAAAGGGGTTAGCACAATTAAGTACTAAGTATGGAGACCATGCAAAAACATGCCAAAAGGGACATTTATTTGAAATATGTGCTTTCATGCCATTTTTGATAAAACCTTCATATCACAATTATAAGAGACACATTTCAAGTCATCATCCACATATAAGACAATACCCACATAATAGACATAATGCAAGTCAACATTAACATATAAGACCATAGCCAACCATACATATACTCAACATATGTCCATATACAATCCATGCTTAACTTTAAAAGAACACATGTCATTTCATTACCATAAGACCTCTACCTAATATAACCTTAAGACACACTTGAGTGAGACAAGAAGTGACCGCCCATACAACCTCTTCAAGCACACTTAAGTGTTCCCCAAGATTACCTTAGATAAGGACATTTCATTTACAACATAACTTCAATAGACCAACATTCTTTAAGAAACCATTTAGGGCACATTCATGTCACATACATTAGGATTTAGAGAAACTCACTATGACCCTCTCCAAGCCTACTCGTGCAATGTATAGGTAGCATCCCATACTACTACCTACACTTTGTAGAACCTGTCAAGAAACCATGATGAAATCTCACATGATGGGAAGTAAGCATTTAACCGACATAGACCATGAGAGCTTGTCATGGAATCCGGTGTCATGAGTCCCCACACCGAAAAGAGGTGGTCTACTTGCCTAAGGAAGACCGGTATATAGCTTAATGGATCCACTAGCTTCCTATGCGGGCACATAGTTTATGGGATAAGGTAGACGATCATTGAAACTCATGCCTAACTGTCGGGGGAGTTTCCATCTAACCAAATCCGCTCGGTGCTTAGCCTACATTCCCATAGAATAGTTCATTACTTTGACATTATCGACATGAAAGGGTGCCATAAGCCTGCCGATTCAAGTCTCATTATTTAACACATGAAAGGGTGCCATAAGCCTGCCGATTCAAGGTACATTTAGGAAAGCTCATTAACTCCACTTGAAAGGGTGCCATGGGCCTGCCGATTCAAGTCTCATCATTAACCTTTATGGAAAGGGTGCCATAAGCCTGCCGATTCCAAGGTTCATTACTTTTCATTAATGGAAGGGTGCCATAAGCCTACCGATCCAAGGATTCAACAATCAACAATATAATCATTTATACCAGAAAAGGATGCATAAGCCCTATCAATTCAAGGTATACTTTACATTGAAGAATCCTTCATATTCTATCATCAACATTCATGAGTGTCATCAACACATCTATGAAATTTCCATACATCTCATAACTCAAGCTTTTAAGCATCGATTCATCAATTCTCCATAGTTGGACATTTTGTCAAACACCTTGAAGGCATGTAATGGAATCAAAGAGCATGGAAAATAGGGTAGTAATTATACAACCAAACCAGTGAACAACCTACAACAACACCCTTACATTCATAACGTGATCACATTATCTTCATTCACATCATACTTTCACATATAGCTTCACATAAAACTCATTCACATCATACCTTCACATATAGCTTCATATAGGACTTTACATATAGCCTCATTCATATATAATAATATAACAATACAATAACACTCATATAATACCCTTCATAGCCTCAATCATAATACATTCCATAAGTAGACACCTCCACCATAAGTGGATCACACATCAATCTATCAAGATTCTATATCAATTCTACATTAACAATGAAGTTAGGCCAACTTACCCTTTTTCAAAGCCACAATCATCATTCCTCAACTCTCCAATAATTCACAATAGATAAGCATAGCTAATAATAAAATCAACTATTCAACTCCATTTAAGCATAATTCTATCATCATTCAATCACAAACAATAATCCCACTTCATATGCCAACTTTAGGAATTTAGGGAAAACATGGGTTCATGGGGATTTCTTTCTAAAAATCATTAATAATCATTAATAACAATATAAATCATCATTTAAAACCTTTCTTATGCAAGAACCCATGCTAGAATCGAAATAGGATTTTTTTGTGTATTTGAAAACCTTGAAAACCTTTTGATTGGGCTCCTTGAAAGAAAGAATGATCAAGGATAAAGGATCCCCATACCTTTGCTATGATCTCCCACAAAATTTGATGAAGAAAGCTTTGAATCCAAGCCCTAGCTCCCACTTCTTCTTCTTCTTGAGTTGGAGAGAAATATTTGAGAGAGGGAATGATTTTAGGGATGGGGATGAACTAATAGTATATAGGAAATAATATATGTCATTTGGAAGAAATGGTCCAACACTTAGAAAAGTTTTTAGGCGGGTGAACAGTAAATGAACAGTAAATCGGCTTACTGGAAATGCCTTTTTCTGCCGGACCGACTTTACGAAAATAGGCATAACTTCTTCGTCCGAACTCCGAATGAGGTGAAACGAAGTGCGTTAGGTAGCTAACTCAAAGGGCTTTCCATGGATATATTATTAGCCACCCAAATAATTCGTGTGCTAGGAGATATGACCCTTCAAAGTAGACCCTCGAAAAAGGCTTCACTTGGAAATTTCGGATTTTGATACGGTTGCTCTAAAATTTGGGTTAGACCCATTTCCCACTCAATTTGACCCCCTAACCAAGAATATGAAGTCGGATTTTTCGAAAACGAAACGGATCTTTTAATACACAGCTAAACAAGTTTCCGGTAACTTCCGAAGCACATTTTTAAGACCTTTTTGGGTCAAATTCAAATATAATCATTTCATTAGGTTCTCGACTCTAAACTCACATGTGAGGCTCTAGTTTCACTCTATCATTTTCTGGGTCGTTACATTATCCCCCACTTAGGAACATTCGTCCTCGAATGACACTTAACACTTTTCAAGGAAAACGACAAAAGTAAACAGTCCATATTCAAGCATACAACCATATAATCAATACACATAATAAGGAGGAACATCAACTCCACATAGAAAATCCCACACAACTTCATGCAATTCAAGAAAGTAGGCACAACATCTACTAACTCCTTATGCATCATCTTTACCTTTTCTCATTTCTCATTTCTCATTTCATTTCATTGGAGGTACTTCCTTCTCCAAATCATCTCATGCTCATCATAACATCAAAGGACACAATATGCAATTTTCTCATTAAAGCACATCATGCAACATTCTCCAAAACTCAAGTAAGCATGCTCACATTATCACCTTATAAAGCAAATAGACAACTTATGCTAAATGCACATTATGTAACTTTCTCATAGAAGCACTTTAGGCAACATCATCAAAACACTTTTAAACATGCTCATAAGTCAACTCATGCAACATTTAGGCAAATCATTATAGATGCACATCAACATGAGGAACATAAATTTATGAAAACTCATTTTCTCATTTGACAAGAATTCATTTAAAACATGCATGACATAAGGAGACCATGGAAAACTCTTTTTCACATAAGACTCCAAAACATGAACCAAGCTTCTAGGAACTCTTTGTTTTAGGCTTGAGTAAGCACATATAGAAGTAGGTAGGGATATCAACACTTCCCAACAACTTCACTACTCAACATACCATCCCCCACTTAAGGGTAAACCCAACTAAGGTCAACCTTAACATCTCATAAAAATCTCAATGAAAATACCATCAATCTTACCAAAACCATCCTTACCCAACTCTTCAATTCACTAAACCTCTTGTAATGAAAACATCCTTCAAGCCTAACTCATAAACATCAACCACGCGTAAAGACCTTATCATCTAACCACATAGATCCCCCACTTAGGAGAAACTCTTACTAGTTCTTTCAAACTCGCCTCCTTCCATCCTAAGGTCGGATCAAAACAACTCTAGGCATTTATACTCATTACACCTAGCATTTCTAAGTCACCACACATTTCACAAATTCCTTCAACACATCACAAAACTTCATCATGACTAAGCCGGATACTACTAACAACAAGCATAACCAAAGGAATCCCATTCATACTAAAGTTGTCACCACAATCTTTCACCTCACACCTACTAAGTCACCAAGTCGTAGTTGGCGTCACAACCAACATTCTCTCTCCCTCAACCCTTGCAACATTAAAACTTCCTCAAAGGTAACACCCAAATGACCATCACATACGGAACAAGGGAAGACATTATAGAGAGAACTCCATGGCACGACTAAAAGAATGAAGAAGTGAAACTTCCTTAGCACCCAATAGCCTCCTATTCATAATGTGGCGCGCTTCACATTATGAACAAGACTCTACTAGATGTGGTTTTGAGACAACCTAAGTCCATCCGGAAACTTATGCTCGATACCAAGTTTGTCACGACCCGGGAGCACCCCCTAGTCGTAACCGGCGTACTCGACCTCGAAGAGGTCTAATACAAGCCTCTTAGCATTCATTCATCGCATAGACACTAAAACCATAAGGAATTTAAAACTTTCTTTACCAAGAAAACATTGCATAAAAAAAAAATAGCAAGCGGAAGACTTTCTAGACTTTATACATGATGTCTCAAACCATCTAATACTTTAGAGTACAAAATTCGGGACTAATCCCGTACACAACTTAAACAAAACTAAAAAGACATAAAAAGAACATATTGGGTATTGTCCTCGAATCTATGAGGACTCACCAAGTCTTCATCTTCAACACTTAGAAACCTATCAAAGCCATGACATGTCATCATCTCCAAATCCCTACACTTTAGTCCAAAAGGGGAAGAAAGGGGTTAGCACAATTAAGTACTAAGTATGGAGACCATGCAAAAACATGCCAAAAGGGACATTTATTTGAAATATGTGCTTTCATGCCATTTTTGATAAAACCTTCATATCACAATTATAAGAGACACATTTCAAGTCATCATCCACATATAAGACAATACCCACATAATAGACATAATGCAAGTCAACATTAACATATAAGACCATAGCCAACCATACATATACTCAACATATGTCCATATACAATCCATGCTTAACTTTAAAAGAACACATGTCATTTCATTACCATAAGACCTCTACCTAATATAACCTTAAGACACACTTGAGTGAGACAAGAAGTGACCGCCCATACAACCTCTTCAAGCACACTTAAGTGTTCCCCAAGATTACCTTAGATAAGGACATTTCATTTACAACATAACTTCAATAGACCAACATTCTTTAAGAAACCATTTAGGGCACATTCATGTCACATACATTAGGATTTAGAGAAACTCACTATGACCCTCTCCAAGCCTACTCGTGCAATGTATAGGTAGCATCCCATACTACTACCTACACTTTGTAGAACCTGTCAAGAAACCATGATGAAATCTCACATGATGGGAAGTAAGCATTTAACCGACATAGACCATGAGAGCTTGTCATGGAATCCGGTGTCATGAGTCCCCACACCGAAAAGAGGTGGTCTACTTGCCTAAGGAAGACCGGTATATAGCTTAATGGATCCACTAGCTTCCTATGCGGGCACATAGTTTATGGGATAAGGTAGACGATCATTGAAACTCATGCCTAACGTCGGGGAGTTTCCATCTAACCAAATCCGCTCGGTGCTTAGCCTACATTCCCATAGAATAGTTCATTACTTTGACATTATCGCACATGAAAGGGTGCCATAAGCCTGCGATTCAAGTCTCATTATTTAACACATGAAAGGGTGCCATAAGCCTGCCGATTCAAGGTACATTTAGGAAAGCTCATTAACTCCACTTGAAAGGGTGCCATGGGCCTGCCGATTCAAGTCTCATCATTAACCTTTATGGAAAGGGTGCCATAAGCCTCCTGATTCCAAGGTTCATTACTTTTCATTAATGGAAGGGTGCCATAAGCCTACCGATCCAAGGATTCAACAATCAACAATATAATCATTTATACCAGAAAAGGATGCATAAGCCCTATCAATTCAAGGTATACTTTACATTGAAGAATCCTTCATATTCTATCATCAACATTCATGAGTGTCATCAACACATCTATGAAATTTCCATACATCTCATAACTCAAGCTTTTAAGCATCGATTCATCAATTCTCCATAGTTGGACATTTTGTCAAACACCTTGAAGGCATGTAATGGAATCAAAGAGCATGGAAAATAGGGTAGTAATTATACAACCAAACCAGTGAACAACCTACAACAACACCCTTACATTCATAACGTGATCACATTATCTTCATTCACATCATACTTTCACATATAGCTTCACATAAAACTCATTCACATCATACCTTCACATATAGCTTCATATAGGACTTTACATATAGCCTCATTCATATATAATAATATAACAATACAATAACACTCATATAATACCCTTCATAGCCTCAATCATAATACATTCCATAAGTAGACACCTCCACCATAAGTGGATCACACATCAATCTATCAAGATTCTATATCAATTCTACATTAACAATGAAGTTAGGCCAACTTACCCTTTTTCAAAGCCACAATCATCATTCCTCAACTCTCCAATAATTCACAATAGATAAGCATAGCTAATAATAAAATCAACTATTCAACTCCATTTAAGCATAATTCTATCATCATTCAATCACAAACAATAATCCCACTTCATATGCCAACTTTAGGAATTTAGGGAAAACATGGGTTCATGGGGATTTCTTTCTAAAAATCATTAATAATCATTAATAACAATATAAATCATCATTTAAAACCTTTCTTATGCAAGAACCCATGCTAGAATCGAAATAGGATTTTTTTGTGTATTTGAAAAACCTTGAAAACCTTTTGATTGGGCTCCTTGAAAGAAAGAATGATCAAGGATAAAGGATCCCCATACCTTTGCTATGATCTCCCACAAAATTTGATGAAGAAAGCTTTGAATCCAAGCCCTAGCTCCCACTTCTTCTTCTTCTTGAGTTGGAGAGAAATATTTGAGAGAGGGAATGATTTTAGGGATGGGGATGAACTAATAGTATATAGGAAATAATATATGTCATTTGGAAGAAATGGTCCAACACTTAGAAAAGTTTTTAGGCGGGTGAACAGTAAATGAACAGTAAATCGGCTTACTGGAAATGCCTTTTTCTGCCGGACCGACTTTACGAAAATAGGCATAACTTCTTCGTCCGAACTCCGAATGAGGTGAAACGAAGTGCGTTAGGTAGCTAACTCAAAGGGCTTTCCATGGATATATTATTAGCCACCCAAATAATTCGTGTGCTAGGAGATATGACCCTTCAAAGTAGACCCTCGAAAAAGGCTTCACTTGGAAATTTCGGATTTTGATACGGTTGCTCTAAAATTTGGGTTAGACCCATTTCCCACTCAATTTGACCCCTAAACAAGAATATGAAGTCGGATTTTTCGAAAATGAAACGGATCTTTTAATACACAGCTAAACAAGTTTCCGGTAACTTCCAAAGCACATTTTTAAGACCTTTTTGGGTCAAATTCAAATATAATCATTTCATTAGGTTCTCGACTCTAAACTCACATGTGAGGCTCTAGTTTCACTCTATCATTTTCTGGGTCGTTACATATGAGCGTAGCAATGATACAACGTTTCTCCCAAGTTGCAAGGAACATCCTATACCTTTTCAGGGTATAGGATTCTACTGTAACTATGGATCCATCTAATAGGCCTTCTCAAAGGCATTGAGGAGTTGCATGAAGAATCATTGCTATCCTATCCTATGCTAGCTACATAGTTTTATGGGGCTTTTAAGTTACAATAGACTCTTACTTGATTCAGTGCTCGATACTACTCACAAACTAATCAATATAAGTTTATGCCCAATCACCCTTTACAAATAAAGGGATTATTGCTTTACTTACTTTTAACTTTGCTCAATCACCCTTTACAATGAAATGGACTATTGAATTACTTTACCTTTCACTTTGCTCAATTACAAAGAAAGGGATTATTACATTACTGTATTACTTTTCAAAATCATCAATCATGCTTTTTCTTTTTCTCAGCTGTCAAATAGTACGTATGAAAATATTTGATTCTCTTTTCAAGGATTCTGGTCAAAACCTACACTATTAAAATGTATATTCATGAATGTATCTTTCAAGCCCAAAATCAATATCTGAGGAACTTTCATGAAATTCTCTTTTAAAACATAAATTTACTGAATCTATAGGGTTCATGTGATACTAAGTATGAACAACATTATAAGATTCACATGTAAGATAGGAATCAAAACATCAATGGTTGAAGAACTAAATGCAAATATCAAGAACTATGAATAGATCTTTTAGATGTAACGTTACAGACTAAATTAAGATGTAGGGCATGAGGATGAACTAATCAAACACTATGAATAGCCTTACATACGTGGAAGAATGAAGTTCTTTGGCAACATCAAAGAAACTTGAAGAACACTTGAACCCTAGCTTTTCTGATTTTAGAACCTTGCTTTAATGTCTTGAAGTGTCAATGACAGTAAAAGAATTGATTAACACTTTCTAGGATCTTAATTTGTCTAAAATGACATAGTTTAGGCTTAGAATAGGTGGGTTAAAATGACATAGTTTAGGCTTAGAATAAGGGTTAAAATGACATAGTTTAAGTATCAAACACATAGGTGAAAAACCAAAACGACCCCAACTTTTAAAAATGAAAAGGTGCCTAAAATGGGCAATTTCACTAGTTGTTTAATGCTTCACGGCCCGTCTTGTGGATCGTCAAGTTACACCTGCCCGACAGGTCTTCACTAAAGTGGGCATAACTTTTTAATCCTAACTTGAAATAAGGAAAACTTGGTGGTCTTGGAAAGATTACTCAAAGAACTTTAATCTGATAGGTCATGGGTCACCTAATTTATTTTTTGCTGAGAGATATGATCGTTCCCAAAACTTGAAATCTGATGGGTGACTTGAAGGAACTGTAAAAGTCACCATGGGCTATTTATTGGCTCGTCAAGGTGGCCTTCACCTTGGCTGCCTTGTACAGTCCTTCACAATGCCCAAAAACGGGTTATGGTCTCGTAAAGGGAACGTCTAAGGTCTGGTGAAGGGTCCATGGTCCATTTTGGGTTCATGGACTTGCCTGTTTACCCTTTTTAGCATTTCTCAAAGTTCGAGGTTTTACAACCGGCTAACCCCATTACTGGCAGGGCCCGCTAAAGCAAGTCCTTGGGTGCTTAAGTGACCACCGTTTAAGCAGTGCCAAGGTCACTTAGGCGACTAGCATTAGGCACTAGAAAAATTAGCAAAATCCCAAAAGACTCTGCTCGGATGCTCGAGATTTGTTTGAAAACTCGTGCACACAAACGAACTGTCCTACTTCAACAATATTGATATTGGACACAACGAAGATGTTGAAACTTTCAACGAATGTCGTTTTGACAAAAAGTGGGTCCCACACTCAATGCTTCATTTTAGCCAAAATCCACAAGGTTGCTTGAAAAAATGTCTGGAAGCCTTGGGGCAAAGACCAAGGGTCCAACTAGACAAAACTCAATGTTCTAGAGCTAAGGGAACCATTAGAATCACATTATGAGGCCATTTTCCTGATGTTTTGACCAAAGTCAACCGTTCATGTTTCAAAAGCTCCAAAACATTAAAAGTCGTATAGAATCCAATTGAATGACCAATTGACCCAACTGTTAGTTTTAGTAAGTCATAAATGACTTGAGGTGGCTATAGAGAAATGCTAAACATAAAACATATCGCACAACGGAGAAATGGCCTAGAGTGTCATTACAAAAAACTAATTGCTAGATGAAATTTCCCAAATATTGAGTCTTTTACATAATAGCAGGAGGGTTGATATTGCAGGAATAGTGAAGAACCATGGAGAAAATATGTAATTGATTTTGCTATTTAGGTATAATGCTCCAAAAACAATTTAGTAGAAGCATTAGCATCTCAACATGTCATTAATTGGTGTTTGACTAACGACTAATTTAGATGTAGAACAGGATTGTCTCGTCATCACCAACATGATATAGGGACAAAAATTATAAAAGTATAAGCAATAGTACAATGTTGAAATGATGAACTGTTTGTGAGCGTTTGACCAAGTTGCTGATGAATTTGCCAAAATCGGTTTAAAATCGTATCAAAATTCTTATTTCAATATCAAGACCTCCCCAAAAATTTCATGAGAATACAAAACTGAAAATTGGCAACCACGAAGGATAAGAACCAGATATGATAGATCAATTTTTTTTGTAAGCTAATCTATGAGGCTATTATTTAAATAAACCATTTTTTTGTCGAGGTAAGGCCTAGTACCCCACTTATATTTTTCTCTTGAAAGATACATACAACCCAGTATAATCTGGGAATCTTATGAAAATAAATATTTGTCCATGTTAAGGTATTTAACACTTTTCTAGGGATTTTCCACCTAGTATTCAATACCCCCCATTAGGGCCTTCACAAATTTTGATTGACGTCATGTAAAACTTGTAAACAAAAAGGAGAAACACTTCTTGGCACAACTATTTCATTATTAGAGCTTGAATCTAACACATATTGCTATGGGTGAAGAAATCTTATTCATACTAACACAATCCTTAGTGGTAGGTATTATACACTTTATGATAACCTCATAAGCAAAAACAAGCAATAAAAACAATGAAAAATAAGATTCTAATGGTATCAGGGAAAAAAGAAACATGAGAGATAATTATTCTAATATAGTAATATAAGTAGTGACTCCTACACATACTACAGAAGTTGAGCTTTTCCTAGTAAATGAGATAATTTATTAGAAAATAAACAAAATTGAGTGACTTTAAGAGATAATTACCATTAAAAATAGGGAAAAACTAAATAATGCAAGATAATGCATAATAGCATTTCAAACAATGACAAGTTACTGATAAAAGTTAAACATAGCCCTAAAACTCCATTACAAGTTTATAACAAAACTAAGTTGCATCAACATAATGATAAACCATTCAACAAACTAAAAAAACAGTAAATCTAAAAATTTAAGGACAATTATACGGATGAAAACATCCACTGCAAATATACACATCATCCACTAAACTTAAAGGGAAAAAATGACAATGGTGGAGAAATGCATTGTACTTTCGAGGCTCCTGGAGAATAACTTTACTAAGAATATCCACGCCCTTTGTCTACTCCACGAGTTAACACTAGTTGTGACTCTAGAAATCTTCTTGTTCCAGCAGAATATATTACCAAAGAGTGTGCAACGATGATTTAATAGTTCCATTTTGTAATTTATAATATGTTAAAAAGTTAGAGTTATAAGTTGAAAGAAACACCAAGACGAATTCTAAGGAGTTGAAAGGCAACAAAAATCTTGACTATTGGAAAAGTTTCGGAAGATGAAAATGAAATTCTAAACAAGGTCAACAAATTGCCTTTGCCTCCAGTTATATATAAAGTCATTTTTTCAAGGAAAATAAATTAATTAAAAAGCAAAAAAATAAAATGGATAAATAAAGGTTTACCTCATCTCTCAACCTTTGATGTTCCATTTTCAAATTTTCTAAATTGTCCATCCTTTCGGAATTGCAATGTGGGCATATAATATTTTGCATTGCCTCTTTCATTGCCATATTCTCACAACGTAATCTTTCATTTTCTGTTCGAAAAGTGTTGTGATTTGATTTCTCATCTTGTATCTAATGAAATATATATATATATATATAAGAAAATTTAATCACATAAATAAATAGATAAATAAAATCAAATATTATGAGCTAATTAAAAGAAGAAAGAGAATGAAATTAATAGTCTCTTGGGATGATATACATTTTTCTTCCCTAAAATATAAGTATATTTTGAGTTTGATCATTGAGATATTTGACGAATTACACTTAAGTATATTTTGAGTTTGATCATTGAGATATTTGACGAATTACATTCAGGCTAAAAATGGTATCAGAGCTATGGATGAAAAGAAATATAAGAAGAAACATACTAGTAGAAAGTTAAGAAAAATAAGAAGAAAATTAAATAAATTATATCCGAAATATAAACAACTCAATATCAAAAAAGCTGATAACAATAAATTAGATCAATTAATACATAGTGTATCTAAAATAGAATATAAATATATTCAATATTTAAAGATATAATGAATAACGAGAATAACGAATATAGACAAAAACTTACTGAAATAATTATAGCAAAAAGACAAGAATTGAGACATAGGCAAAATAGACTTAATAGTAATATATTTGCAAGAATTTGTCAAAAATATAGAGTAGAATAGAGAAAAACTATTTTATATCTACAGATACAAATAGAAAACTTAGAATATAAACTACAACACAATTTATAAATGAATAAAGAAGAATACGCAATAGATGAAAAAACATATGAAAACTATGACGGATTAAAAATAAAGATAATATTTTCTAATCTAGGAAGAAGATATAAGAAAATAGGTGACAATCTAAGTTTAATGTTAGAAAAAGAAACAGTAAAACTAGAAGATAGTTTAACTGCTATGATAAGAATAACAAAAGAAAATGAATATAACATATCTTGGGTTCTTAGGTACATATATAAATTATTCTCCATTAATTGTTCTAGCAGTTTTATATTGTCTATAGCTTCTGTCCAATATTGTAAATATTCGTAGTTCATTTTAATTTGAATCTATTTCTAAGTCATATAATTCTATTCTCTCGAGGTCTAAATTATGTAGGTCTATTTCATACCATTGTTGGTTTAATATATCTTCTGATTCGTCATCATTAAATATTTTTTCCCATATGATTCTTCTTAATTCAATTATCTCTATACCTTTAAGTATATATAAGATTAAAGTTTCATAATTTTTTATCATTTCATCATGCATGTATGTAGTCATGTTTGTTGTTATGCAGGTTTTTTATTTTCAAGTAGTCCTTCCTATCATATTCATAATTGTTTAAATTCATATTAGATCATTATGAATTAGATTATTTGTTTATCATGTTCTCCTGTCACTACTAGCATCGTACTTTACTAATCCTTCTATAATAATGCGTCTATTGTACTCTTTACGACTTTTTTACATGTCTACTTGATAACAGCAAGGTTAAGGAGATCACAAATAGAGAATTGAATATTAGAATGCGGAAGCACAAAGAAAAGAAACAAAAAAAACTAAATAAAGATATGGGAAATTCGAAGGAAAGATCCACAAATTTCCAAGGATTAGATGTTCTAAGGTCTTGAAAAGATCCAAGTAACAACGTATAGATTTATGGAAGAAATCTAACGCCTTTACTTGAGAAAACGAATCAAAATAGTAGATTCGAATCTTGACCGCTTTATGAGTAACTAAAGACAATAATTAGTATGTAGAAACTAATCACCTTCTAAAGAATACCAAAAAGAAACCAAAGATATCACAAGAAGAAGTTACTTTATACCTTAAACTATGAAACTAGTAAAGGTTTAAAGATAAATTCTCAAAGAACAAGTCACAAAGGTTCAAAGAACTCTCTCAAATATTATTAATATCAATCTAAATTGTCTTTAATGAATAAAAAGGACCCCTATATATAGGAGAAGGGGAGGAACGTCCATGACCCTAAAAAGACAATTACAAGGAATCCTACTCTAGAAAGGAAATAAAGTAACCTAACTAGGAACAAATT
The DNA here is from genome assembly GCA_029007595.1 of Solanum commersonii. NCBI lineage: Eukaryota > Viridiplantae > Streptophyta > Magnoliopsida > Solanales > Solanaceae > Solanum > Solanum commersonii. Next base: position 9,986,722 of record JAJTWQ010000002.1, on the reverse strand, counting down.
TAGTACTTCTAGGAAAGCATTAAATGGTACTTAGGAGACCATAAATAGACTAACGAAAATATTAATAACCTATATATAAATAAATAAATAAGGTAAATCCCATCTAGGAAAAGAATCTTGACAATCTTGGAAAGTTTGACTAGTCTTCTCTCAAAACTTGGGCAGAAAGCAACTCTTGTTGTGGCTGATTCTTGGACTCTTCTTGACCTTATTTGCACGAAATTGGCCCTTAAAATTCCTCATCTTGGGCTTGAATTTGGGCCACCAAATAATTGTAGCATTTGGACAATTCCTCTTCCTTGGGCTTGAGCTCTTCTTCCCCAATAAAACATATTTGGATCAGTGATTGAAGCCCATTAAGCTTATCATTGAACTCCTTGACTTGAGATCTTGTTATGGGCCTTCTTGGAGTTTCTAAAGCTTCATCCTTGTCCTTCAATGGAGTAGAGCTTCCGTGGATGTTATCATTTGTACACTTTACGACTTTTTTACATACTTATTCTTTACGATAATGTGTTTCGTCAGAACTATTAACCAGATATTGTAAACAAATTGGACAGAAGTATCAGAACAACCAGAAATACCGAAAATTGAGATACCCAGTTTTTATGCCAATAAGAGAATAATTGGTATATCAACTATAATACAAGAACTAGCCAACAATTATTTGAATGGAAATGCTATATGGAGTTACTATTCCAGAGATCAATTAATGATTTATGCTAACTCAAGGGAGCTAAGGAAATTAGATATGGATGAATTCCAGAAAAACCTCTAGCAAAAAAATATTATAATAAAATCTTTATTGAAAATTAATATAAGAACGATGAAGTCCGATGATATTTGGGGTATTACATAGTTTATTCTTTTTTATGTGCTTAATCATTCAAGAAAATTATATTTTACAAAATTACCAGAACCTTTTAATTCAAAAGTAATAAAAAGTTGGAATGAAGCAGGATTAACAGATACCTTAGGAGCTAGAATGAAATTCTTACAACTATGGTTTATAAAACTGTGTGAAAAACATAAAGAAGAAATAAAAATGGAAAAAATATTAGTAAAAAACCTACTATGTTGCAAAAATAAAACAACACCCCAATTTGGTTGTACGGCTATGTATTATAAAAATAAAAAAAGAAACTATAAAAAATACAGATCAAAATATAAGTATAAATGACCAAGGAGAAACTGCTACGTAAAAAACTACAAAACCAAAAGACCATATAGACCAAAGAGAAAACTAATGGAAGAACTTTAAGAAGTAATAAAATTTTTGATGGTGAATTAGCTACTACAACTATGGAAATATTATATAAATACGAAGGGGCTATAAGAAATGAATTTAGCAGTATGACAACAGAAGTAGAAGAAAAAAATAAATAAAAAATCATAAACCGAAATCTAATGACAAAATTAGCAATATGTAATATGTGTTATATAGATGAGTACACATGTGCATTTAGAGAATACTATTATAAAGGAATATATAGCACAAAACTTTTTCCTCTTTTATGTTCACTATGTTTATTTACTATAAATGCTGGGCTTGTATGCTTACTATTGCTTTCTTGTATATATCCTTCTTCTAGTAATTTACTTATATGTATCTTAAATTCTGTTAAATCATTAAAATTATATTTTAATGGTTTTTTGGTTATTATACTATTATTATCAATTAGTTCAATTTTTAGTTTTGTTTTATGTCTTTCCCATCCTTGTAAAGGATCTTGACTATATAATAATTCTAACTTATCTTGGATTATTTTTACTTTATATATAGCGAATATAATTAATTCTATTTTTGGGTCTTCTTCTTTTATATTTTTCTAATTTTTGTGTAATTTTCTCACTACCTTTTATCCATTATGTTGTTTTCCATTTTTTATTATTCACTCTTTTTGCTCCTATTTTATGTTTATATGGTGTTGTGAACCACCAGTGTGTTTTTGTTATTATATGTGGGTATAATTTTTCTAAAAATGGCATTCCTAATAGCATATCTTTTGTTGTAAGTTCAAAATTATACATTTCTTCTATAGTTAATATCTTATCCCATATTTGTATTTTTATATTTTTTGCCTTATATGTGATCATGCTTCCTTCATTATTAAATCCTGTTACTACTATCATAGTAACTATCGGTGTCTTTAATATATAAAGAAATACAAGATATTAAGGCTAAAAATCCAATTAAATATGTACATTTAGGAGGAACAGAAATACTAATAAAAGCATGTTTTAGAGAAGGAATAGATACACCCATAGAAATATACTTAGCAGATGATAGAATTATACAACCCATAGAAAAAAGTATAATAAGTGCAGTAAAAGGTAATCTCATATACCAAAAATTTAAATTTATAATAAGTGCTAACTACTCAGTAGCAATAAATGACAGAAACATAGATAAATCACTAGTATTATACTGGAAAATGTCAGGGATAGAACTAGCCCCAGGAAGTAAAATATTTATAGCTAGATGTAAAAACTTATATGTTTTAACAACAAAACATAAAATAACAGCAAAAAAAAATAAAATAGAAAATCCTTTTGAAAGGATAGTTACAATCATGGATAATAATGATTATAGTTATAATGAGATTGATATAGAAGAAGATTTAGAAATAGTAAAAGAAAGATTAAGCACATCAAAAAGAATAAACTATGAAATACCCCAAATATCATAAAAAATGAGTACCTCAAGAAGAATAGATAAAACTCCACAAAAATCAATAGAAGAAGAAATAAAACCATATCATTACTACATAACCGGAGTAATGGAACAATGAAAATGTCTAATATTAATAAATATAGGACAAGAAGAAAACTATATTACAAGAGAATTAGTAACAGAAGATAAAATAATAACTAGTGAACAATTATGCCCTGAACTACCAAAGGAATTAATAAATACCGAAGAAACTACATAAAATGAAATAATCATTGGAGGAGTACCAATAGTAATAAAGTTTAAAATATATCAAGTAGATAAAAATATCACTTTAGGAATAAAATGGTTAGAACAAGTAAAACCATATAATCTAGAAGACAAACAGTTAACAATAAATTATGAAAATAAAAGAGTAATAATAAAAAGAAATTTAGTATGATAAAAAATATGAAATATATATACATGCAAAGATAATAATAGAGGGATATTATAACAGATATTATACACCAATGATAGATACATGAGCAGGTAAGTTTTTGTCTATATTCGTTATTCTCGTTATTCATTGTATCTTTAAATATTGAATATATATATATATATATATATATATATATATATATATATATATATATATATTTTATTTTAGATATATTATCTATTAATTGATCTAATTTGTCGTTATCAATTTTTCTGATATTGAGTTGTTTATATTTCGGATATAATTTATTTAATTTTCTTCTTATTTTTCCTAACTTTCTACTAGTATGTTTCTTCTTATATTTCTTTTCATCCATAACTCTGATACCATTTTTCGGGGGTGCGGACTTCATCGTTCTTATATTAATTTTCAGTAAAGATTTTATTATAATATTCTTTTGCTAGAGGTTTTAATCTTGTTATTTCTTTAATATTATTTATGATGTACTCTAGATATAACATATCTTGGGTTTATAGGTACATATATAAATTATTCTCCATTAATTGTTCTAGCAGTTTTATATTTTCCATAGCTTCTGTCCAATATTATAAATATTCGTAGTTCATTTTAATACAAAGATTGAATAAAAAATGGACACCTAAACCAATAACTGAACAACCTAATTTTTTAGATTTAGATTGTGTAGCAGATATAAATAAAGCAGTCCAATTATGGATGAGATATATATCAAAACAATTAATAGATAATTAGGAATGACAGAAACACCAAGATATATAGAAAGAACACTTATAGGAACAGTAAAATTATGGCTACAAAATTTATCAGAGGAAAGTTTAAAAACATTAAAAAGTAATAAAAAATTTGATGGTGAATTAGGTACTACAACTATGGAAATATTATATAAATACGAAGTAACTATAAGAAAAGACTACCACTACAAAAAATCCAAACCAAGACTATACAACCCAGAAATTACGAGGATACGACAAGCTAATTGCACACCCGAAAACCAATGCTAACCTAGTTAAAATATGTTATAATTATGGATTAATAAGTACTGCATATACCTACGATGGAAAAGAATTAAACGGTATACCAGAATTATACAAAGCATTTATTATATTCAAAAGAGTAACCGAAGGAATAGATTCAGATTAAAATGAACTACAAATATTTATAATATTGGACAGAAGCTATGGAAAATATAAAACTGCTAGAACAATTAATGGAGATTAATTTATATATGTACCTAAGAACCCAAGATATGTTATATCTAGAGTACATCATAAATAATATTAAAGAAATAACAATATTAAAACCTCTAGCAAAAGAATATTATAATAAAATCTTTACTGAAAATTAATATAAGAACGATGAAGTCCACACCCCCGAAAAATGGTCATTTAGAGAATATTATTATAAAGGAACATATAGCACAGAAGAAAGTAAAGAAATAAGAAAATTATATTTTACAAAATTACCAAAACCTTTTAAATCAAAAGCAATAAAAGTTGGAATGAAGCAGGATTAACAGATACCTTAGGAGCTAGAATGAAATTCTTACAACGATGGTTTATAGAACTGTGTGAAAAACATAAAGAAGAAATAAAAATGGAAAAGATATATCTTTTTTGAACCCATATTTTTGTTCATTGTTATTTAGTGAATCTTTTGGTACTTTATTAGGCTTTGGGTTATAACCTGAATTAGATTAATTTTTTTAATAGATTCTTCATCGATAAATATTTTGTCTTGGATACTATATAAAAGCCATTACTTGTCGTGGGAAAATTGCCATGCTTATAAGATAGACATATTATTACGTGGTTTATATCATTCTTCCATTTCATTAATTATTGTCTTGGCCTTAATTATGCGTAACTGATTTAACTAAGAATAAAGGTGAAATATGTAAACGATTATATCTATAAGGAGTTTTTTTGTGTGGGTCATTATAATGAGCCTAAAGGTCATTTTGAATTTTTTTAAAAAAAAAACCATTTTACCCCACACGGTAGTAGCCCGAATCTTGGTTTATCTGTTAGTCTGTTTTGAAAGTTTATCGAAAAATAGTGAGTTTTGGAAGTTTTTTGTTTTGGAGGCTTGATGTTGTTAAAAGTGGTGTTTAATAACAACTAGAGTTACGAGTCTCAAAATGAAATTTCTTTAGTTCCATCATCTCCTGAATGTGAAATGTGGTGTAGGAGTGTCGTCGCTTTAAATTTCAAAGTTTTTTCATGGGATTGATCCCTTGAGTTGGAAATTTCAGTGTAATTAGGCAATGAGTTAACTTTGGTAACCGTTCAGAGTTCGGATGCACATATTGGATTTGTGACAATTCCATTGGTTTTGTAGTTTGATTTTAGTCCTAGATGAGGTATTGGTTGAATTTTCATAGGTTCAAGGGTAGTTTGGTTTTTTTCTATTAGAAGTTAGTTATTGCAAATTTCATAGCTTTTAGGTCAAGTAGACCTAGTTCTCGGAAATGGGTTTCGGGTCAATTTAGCCCTGATTTTTAAAATCATTCATATGGGTGTTGTTGTTAGTGTACTCTTATTGTGATTCCATGTTTTCTTACATTGCATTTATTTACAGACCCATTGAAGAGGGAAGGCTTAAGTGTTGGGTTGATTATTTGTTTTCGTGAGGCAAGTGGACATCTTGATCCTTTGTTAAGTGTATTGAATCATGTATGCCATTGTGTGATTAAGATTAATAGGAATTGGTGAAGGATTTCATATATTTTGTGTATTGGTAAATAAGGAATAAGTTCTAGTATTGATGACATGGGTTAAAGGAAGAATCTGGTTGATTGGGAAAGATGATGTACCATGAATGGTAGTGTTGAGTCACTATGAGGATGTGCCAACATTATTTGTGATTGATTTTTAGTGTGTAAGTTACCATCATCTTATCAAGAATTTGTCCAAATCTATTTCATTGGTTCTATAGCACTATTGAGATTGTACTATGTAAATGATGAGAGATAAGGAGGGGGGGGGGGGCATAGGCTCCATTGCAAATTCTGTAATGTGGGATCAAGCCATACGTTCAATGGAAGATACATGGACTAATATGTCCCATATGGGTCCCGGACTGTGATTCAATGAGTTTGTATCATTAGGACATACATGCATCACTCTATATGACATTGCACTACATTACATTGCACTTCATCTTTGTTTCTTCCTATTCAGGAGTACTGATATGTCATCGTGGTGGTCGAATTATTGAAGGTTTTGATGATATATCTCTATGGGTTGAGGTTCAAGTCGGGATTCTCTATATGTGCTCTGTTATTATTGAGTGAGAACTTTTAGGCTAGGTTGATTTATAGTGTGCAGATTGTAGTTGTGGAGATTCTGATGGTGTGTTTGAAGTGCATGTATTTTTTATTGCATTATTTAGGGCTGGTTAGGGTTTCTTGTTGAGTACCATTTTGTTTGATACTCTCTCCCTTGCTTTCTATAGATGTGTAGGTTACGAGCCCATATTGTCTTGATCACGCATTCTCATCTTCGTCTGGGGCTTACATTAGGAGTTTTGTGAGGTAGCTACTTGTTATCTTGGCGGACACCCTTTGCTCCCTCTTTATGTTTTTGTTAAATTCTAGACACAAAGACATTTAGACTAGTACTTATTTTGAATTAAATGCAATAATTAGAGGTTTGTACTCGTGAAACCAATCTTAGGGGTATTTTGAGTAACATTATCTTTATCTACCATGATTTACTCTATGTTAGTCCTTTATTTTGTATTACTTCGGTATTTACTTCTTTAGTTGTGTTTTAAGCTGAACTCTTGGTGGATAAGTCAAGTTCCATCACACCCAATTTTAGGTCAGGAAAAAAGTATGAGTGTAACACACTAAAGATTCTAAGCTAGGGCCCGAACCATTTTTATTTACATGTAAAATCGTATATGATGATTCTTCAATTGCTCATATATGTAAAGGTCATTTCTTTGGTGTTCGAATGGATTTGGATATGACTTAAGGTCACAAGAACCCCCTAGCACAAAGTTGAGTTGAAAGCTTCATTTTCTATTAAGTTTTCACTTAAGATTCTACTTAGGTCATCTTCAAAAAATCATATATCCCTAGACATAATGAATTAGGTGGACCATGACCTACAAAATTGAAGGTCTTTGAGTTCTCTTTCCAATCCCACCAAAGTTTCCTTATTTTGAGTTTGGAGTAAAAAGTTATGTCCATTTTACCAAAAACTTACATATTAGAGTTTTCTGAGTCTGTGAATGATGGATCAAACCTATGGGCTGTAGGTTAAATGACAACCCGTCCTAGCAAGTCATCGGTAAAGTACTAGGAGTTAAATTTTGAGACACAATTCCTACGTATTCATTCTTACAAAACTACTATGGGCCATCATTTGGACCCGTAAATGGACTTTTGAGGCTTAAAAAATTAAAAATAAATCCCACGAATGTGATATATGATTCATAGATCAAACCACGAATCTTAGATAGACCAAAAAATGGTTTTTCCGTCAGTTTTAATGAAGGGTACCTTACTCTTTTCCCACCCCTTCTAAGTCTAAACCATGACTCTTTTTCATCTAATTAAGTGTCTGAATAGTATTAAAATATTCTTTTACATTCTTTAGGACTTCAAAGACTTAAAGCAAGGATTTAAGAGGAGAAAAACTAGGATTTTCTACCGTTCATTGAATGTCGTCGATTTCACCAAGAAATTTGTTCTTTCCAGGTATGTAAGGCTATCATAGTGATGGACTGAGTTCGTCCTCACGTCCTACATCTACTTTCTATCAGTAATGAATAATGAATAATCTAGGATTACATCCTTAATTTTGATAATTCTTGAGATGAGTTTGTTATTGAATTCTGAGTTGTTATTCCTATATCTTGAGTTGTTATATATTATGCATTGAGATTCTTTAGTTTATTGTTCATGTCTATTTTTTAGCATAACCCCTATTATTTGAGTATTTATTGACTTATTGACGAGAAATTTTTTAATGGAACAATTATCTTATATTAATTTCTGAGAAAGTAAAGGGGAGTTTTGAGGAAAGTTAAAGAGACATTTTGAGTAAAGTTTAAAGGAACTATTGATTTCTAAGTTTATCATTTTTACATTGAGAAAAGAGAAAGTTTTATTTCTAAATGAGCAATTAGTTCAGAGTTAATTTAGCGCAGTTACCTCTTTTAGGAGGACATTTTGTGCAATTACCTCAAATTGAGAAAGAGTATATTTTACACATTTGTGCATGAATATATACTTATTGGGAGTACTATTGAGCACCTATATGGTGATGAGTTCAAACAACTCACATTCCTCGTAAACAATATAGTCAACCTGGGTAAAGAATCATACTTTTTAGATGACTCCTTATTGCATTATAGCAGAGCTTTAGTGGATCCACTTAGTTGAGGTGTTTTATACCTAGATAAGGTATAGGACAGTTCTAGCAACGTTGGCGATACGCTGTATCATCACATGGCATAATGATGGTTGTCGGTTAGAGAATCTCCCAAATAAGACTAATTTATTATATTTTTATATACATCCTTGAATTAGCATCTTTTATTTATGAAAGCTTTAAATATTTTTCTCTCTTATTAATGGTTTGTATTGAGTTGAGTTGAGGTGAGTATTCTTCAAGTCTTATGAGCTTAGTTAATTATTCATTCAATTATATTGCATACTCCTGCATTCAATGTACTAATGTTATATGACATGCATATTTCTATGATGCAGATACAAATGTTTAGGATCATCAGTATGTGCTCTGTTGAGATCATTTGGCACTCCAGTTAGCTTTTAGTGAGCCTCATTGCATTCTAGAGGACTCCCCCTTTCCTTTCAGTTTAGTCAGTTTAGCACTCCATGGTCATCCACTGTGGCTGAGTGCAACACCACCAGTAGGGTGACAGGTCGTGGTCCCTTTCACACCCCGTGGAACCCTCAAGGGTTTTGCCCTTTTCTCTTGTTCAATCCTAGCTCAAATTTTTGAGGTGTTACAATGTTGATTGTTGCACCCCGTTTTTCCTCAAAACGGGTTTTGGTGCATGACCTAACAACTCTTTTGGGTTCTGGGTGATTGAAGAGTCACCACCTAACGAATTAAGGTGTGTTAGGGCACCTATCTAACCTAACTAAGTCTAGCTAAGGTCAACGAACCAGAGATCGGGTAAGGGTTCAAATTACCTCGAGGGGAAGGTTTTAGGCATCCCTCGAGGTCCACAAATGTGGGTCCCGGGCGTGTCTCATGCAATATATGTGGGGGTTACAAGTAGCAAGTATGGTCACTTCATTATTGGTTATTTAGTTAATTTAAGCATGCGAAGCTAGGTGATAACAAAATATTACACAATTAAGATAACTTAAGTAAATTGAATTAGTTAAGCATGCAAGGCCAAATGATATATAATAACAAATAAACATAAACAATTAATAAAGAGATGAGTGAGGAAACAGAAATTGCACAAGTAAATAGGCAAAATCAATTTTTATTTTTATTTTATTTAAGCTACCCCAAATAATTATAACACATAAAGGGATAAAAGGACAGGGAGACTCTGAAGGACTTTAGGATCAACACTCGACTTTTCTTTATTTCGGTCAGCTTCTCGTAGGGATAAACAAAACCGAGGTTTGTCCTTAAGACCGAGTCAATGTCATCATCTCCATAGGGCCTAAACTACCCCTACCCCACCACCGCATACTTTCGTCTCTACAAGGTGCCTATCGTCCCCGCTTAAGGTCCAAGAGGCATTGGACTATTATTAGGAAGGTTTTAGACAAATAAATTCCTAATAGGCCCACCTAGACACCAAATCAAGCATGTTAGATGAGCATTTAGCACGTAAAGTCTCATGGTGGCCTCTAAATTTTAATTAACATGCTAACACACACAAATGAAGTGTAAGGTCTCATGCTAAGGTGTGGCATATAAACAAGCATTATAGCAGAAAATTACTTAAGGGTGACAGAGAAAATTATTACAAAATGCAGACTTCAATTAATTTGAATTTACAATATAGCAGAAAAAGTGATCGCAGATGCAAAATTATCCTAGAGTAGTAGCAGATTTTATTCAATCATTAACGCAGGTCGATCAAGAATAAGGGCAGATTTTAAGACGGGCAGATTTCAATGATAATTATTCTCAACATGGACAGGTTAAAATATGTAGAAAAATATTTATTTTAAGTAGCAGGATAGTGTTCAAAATGTAGAAAATAATTACATCAGACAGACCTTATTTCAGATTTAAGTTCAGATGGTTTATTATTCTGGTTCTCTTAAACATGCAGAAAACAGTCATATAAGTTTATTCTATTTAGTTATGACATGCTGGGAATAGTTAGTTAATTTTATTTTAAATATTACAAAATGACTGTAGTGCAAAAATGACTAACAGTGGGCAAAACGTTATTTGTAAATTCATCTTATTTTCTAGACATGCTTAAAATTATTTAATAGCTCCTATGAACAAGATTTCTAGGTGATTAATATACTAACAAATATAAACTAAATGATGCTGTAATTTATTAGATTCGATTAACACGTCAATCTAATTAATCAAGTCCTATAGGCATGATCTCTAAGTGAGCATGCTGAAATTATTATCAGACCTATAGACATAGTTTCTATATAAAGATATAATAATATTCAAAACCTATAGGTATGATTTTCAAAACCCCGAATAATATATGCAAAATAAACCTTATGATAAATTTTTTTAAATTGAACATACTGAAAATTACAATAAGATTCAAGAAAACCAATAGGCATAATTTCTAGTTGTCTGAATTTTATTCACATAAAGCAACTATTGAAATCTAAAATGAAAGAACTAATTAATTTAACGTGCTAAAAAATTATTAAACACATAAACTAAGATCTGTATAAACTACAGTTATCAAACTTTTATTAATTCCAGTTAATTAATTAAGAGACTACCAATTATTATCCTGCAATATAACTAAAGGTTATTCACTACAAATTGACGATTTAAAACTATGCACACAAATAGATAGTTGATTTTAAGTTAGATTATTTAAGGGAGTCCGATATGCCGCATCCTAATGATTTTAGTATTAGACAGATTATCTATGACAATCATACGTAACAAAAAAAATAAAAATAAAACAGTTAGCACATATATCCCCCTCCCCTTAGACGATCCCCCCCAAATACATTTCATATATAGAGAGAGTATTAGAGTTAGGAATTTACACAAATTATTACCAAAATAATAATAATAATAATAATAATAATATACAAAGAAATATATACAAATTAAGTAAATTCGGCTCGTGTGGGAACTCTTCTAAATCTTGAACCTTTAGATCAAGGTCCTGCTAAGACAAAAGAACGATACCACTAGATACATATAAAAGTAAATATGCATAATAAAATATTATTCATATACATGTAGACCCACGATCATTTAAACAAACCATACCAAATACATCACATAGGAGAAAGAGATGAAGTGGACTATCCCGGATGCCTCCCTTTTATTTATTCATACACAATATTCGAAATAATATATGCAAGGCCAAGATTAAACTAATGAAGTAGAACTAACCGATTTTGCAGAAAGTTTATCAGCAATGGAGTGTTTTAAAGAGATGTCCACTAAAACTGCGACACAGCAAAACCACAAAGAAAGATCCCAACCTTTACTAGAGTTCTTATCTTTTATAAGAGTGGAGAGTGTTTTTTTTTTTAGAATAGGTATTCGTGTGTGAGCATGGGTGAAAGGGTGTAGGCGTGTCCAGATGTGAGAGTCTTCAACCGTGTCAATAATGAAAAGAGGGGTCTCTTTATATAGTGAGTAAGAGGGCATACAATAAGGAAAGGAATAAATTAATAATTAATTAAAAAAATATGATTTCCTTAAACAATAGGAGAACTAAATCAACTAACAATCCCAAAATAAGACAAAAGTAATCCTAAAATACACATGCTTGCTGATTTTAATTAAGGTAAATATATCAATTACGGAGTCACTACATTAATTAACAATATACAGAAAAGCAGGCATATATCGGGAAAGGGGTCAATAATATTTACCAAAATTATGGAGAAATGTGCAACTCACATGAATATGCACTTAGATAGAATACCTAAATAAAATATAAAAGGATAGGGGATTTCTCCGTTGCCATGATTAATGTTGGGAATCACGATTAAGGAAAGGGCATAGAATCATCATTACTAATTTTATTGTTGTAAAACAAGCAATAATCTCACTAAATCAAATAAAGTACTAAGAATCAATTAGCAGGCATGGTACAAATAAATCAAATAAGATACCAAGAATCAATTAGCATGTCAAGATTACCATAAGATGAAGCACTAATTTATTGCTAATCAACTTATTCATGTCAACAGTACATTAAAACTAAAACCAAACAAATTTAATCGATGATTCCAAACAACTATGCCATATATAAACAAAAATTATTCAGAAATAGTCAAAGATAAAAATTAAGGAGTAACCAAGAATTAACATGTATTATTAAAGCTAATTGATACATGCAATAGAGCATTACGAATATCATAGCAGAAATTAATATTTAACAGCATACAGTTGAGCAAGATGAACATAAATCAGAATATAAACAACATAACAAATGTATGAAATCTGGGACCCAAGCATCAATGAGCAGATAATAAACAACAATGGTGAAACAAGGTTAAATCCCACATAGAGAACTAAAGTTCTCAAAATATTCATCTCTCAAATAGCTAAAGATGCCATAAAAGCTTGACAAACAATTAGATTCACGTTTACTAGGACGGATCTGTTGAGATCCGTCTTCAACTGATCCCGAAACCTTGAACTTTGTTGGAACTCGCTGCTGGCGGAGTTGTCGCCCGCTGTTGGTTGTTTTGGTGGTCCTTCGCCAGCCATTGGTTCTCACCGATGGAGGCGCTTGGCTGCTCGCTGTTGTTGCTGCTTCCCTCGTCTGGGTCTCACCAGTGGACCTTGCTGCTGGTCGGAGGAGCTGGTGGTCGCCGGTGTTCCTGTCTAGCTGCTGCTGGTCGTCCCTACCAGTGCTGCTGGCAGCTTTCGCCTGAGCCTCTGCTGTTGTTTCTCGCCGGAAGGAAGGAGAGACGAGAAAGATGAGACGGAGAAGAAATGAGGAGAGGAGATAAAGAAGAGGAGAAGGCTGCTAGCCAGTCGGAGCAGCTGCCTGGGATGGCTTCGCCAGAATCGAAAAGAGGCGAGGAGGAGGGGAGGCACTTGGAGGAGAAGAGAGGAAGAATCAGAAAGAAAATTAGGGGTTTGGGTCTTTTTTAGGTTAGAATAGGAAAAAGAAGGAGAGTTGATCTCATCCGTCGATTTGAAAGATATCTACGATCAAGATTCGATCTCAAATTTAAGTAAGGATGGATGGTCGAGATTAAAAGACTTGGAATCTAAATTTGGAATAAGAAAGGCTAAAAATGAAATGGAAATGGCTAGAATTGACATGAAAGGGTGGCTATAATTGCAATATAATTGAAATTGAATAGGCTAGAGTAGAAAGGAATTAGGATAAAATAGGCTACAAGTTAAATGATTTTGAGGAAATTTAGAAAATGCTATTCAATTAAAATACTACAAATATTATAATATTTTTATACATTTGAAATCACTTAAATTTTAAAGCATTTGAATAAAATAATTACTTTTTGTTTTACTAATATTTTTTTTAAAAATATCTTAATAATATTCACAATAATTTTATAAAGCATGCATACTAAAATGTACAAATTTTGACAAAATCAACTAAAATTTTAGAACTCAAAAAATATATTTTAAAAATACGTATTTAATCGGATAACATTCCAAAAAGGGTTATAGGTTGGTCAAAATTGGGTGTCAACATTGATGCACAATGGTAAGGTTATATCCTATTCCTCCAAACAACTTAAGATTCACGAGAGGAACTACCCGACTAATGATCTAGATTTGGTAGCAATGGTTTTTGCTCTCAAAATGTGGCATCATTATTTCTATAGTGTTCATGTGTATGTGTTCACAAACCACAAGAGTCTGTAGTATATGTTTAGTCAGAAGGAGCTTAATTTTCTTTCTATACGCAATTCAGGATTTCGTTTGTGTTCATGTTGGTGATTTTTTATGTTAATTCAACGGGTCATCCCCCTTTCCTACAGGTTCCCCCACCGACCCAGTGACAAACCAACCATGCCCCTTATCTTTCTCCCATCATAAAGCATCTCAAACAAAAAGGTAGTTAGATTTGCTCAAGGAATACGATATGATTATCCTCTATCATCCAAGTAAGGCTAATGTTGTCGCTCATGCTCTGAGAAGTTTGTCCATGGGGAGTACTGTTCATACTGAGGAAGGAAAGAAACAATTGGCAAAGAAAGTACACAGACTTGCACGTTTGGGAGTCTGTTTGTTAGATTCCAATAAAGGTGCAGTTGTTGTGATGAATGGGGATGAATCATCATTAGTGTCAGAAGTGAAAGAGAAACAAAACAAAAACCCTGTCTCACTTTAACTAAAGGCAAGTATTCAAATGAAGAAGGTGATGGCTTTTGAAAAAGTGGGAGATGGTGTGTTGAGATATCAATGTAGATTGTGTGTTCCAAAGGCGGAAGAAATCGAAGAGAGGATCATGGTGGAAGCTCAAAAAATCCAGATATTCGATCCATCCTAGTTCCACAAAGATGTACCATAACTTGAGGGAAGTCTATTGGTGGAATAGTATGAAGAGGTGCATTGAAGATTTTTTTACTAAGTGCTCAAATTAACAAGAAGTCAACGTAGAAGACCAAAGGCCTTGTGGTATGGCTTAGAACATAGATCTTAAAAAATGGAGGTGGGAGATGATTAATATAGACTTCATTACTGGCTTGCTAGGATCTCTTACGCAACATGATTTGATTTGGGTGATTGTATATTGGATGACTAAATCAACCCATTTCTTGTTGGTAAAGACTACAAATTCAGCATAAGATTATGTCAGATTATACGTCTGTGAGACAGTCCAACTTTATGGATTACCTTTGTCCATCATTTTAGATAAGGCTACACAATGCAACACTCATTTTTGGAAGTCATTTCAGAGAGGTTAGGGTTTTAAGGTAAACCTTAGTACTGCTTTTCATCCTTGGAAGAATGGCCAAGCAAGGAACCCAATTAATACCCAGAGGATATGCAGAGATCATGTGTCATGGATTTCAAATGTACTTGGGATGACCACCTAACTCTCATAGAGTTTTCTTACACTACTAGTTATACCTCCAGTATCGAGATGGCTCCTTTTGAAGCTCTTTATAAGCTAAGATGTAGATATCCTATTAGTTGTTTTGAGGTTGGTGAAGCTGAGTTGATAAGGCAAGACTTGGTTGATCAAGCCATGGAGATGGTGAAGACTATTCTGGAAAGGTTGAAAATAGGGCAAAGTCGTTAGAAATCCTATATAGATGTTAAAAGGAGATACTTGGAGTTTGAGGTTAATGATTGGGTCTATTTAAAGGTTTTGCCTATGAAGGGTGTTATAAGATTTGGTAAGAAGAGAAAGCTCAATCCCTGATACATTGGTTCTTACGGGATATCAAAGTGAGTTGGAAATGTAGCTTATGAGTTGGAGCTACTGTCTGAGTTAACAACAGTCCATTAGAAATGTCACATATCTATGCTAAAGAAGTGTTATGGAGATCCTTCACTTGTTGTGCCTACATATAATATTGGTATGAAGAACATCATATTATATGAGGAGATTCACATTCAGATTCTTGATCATCAGGTTCGCAAGTTGAGGACCAAAGAGGTTACATAAGTGAATGTCTTTTAGAGATATTAGTTTGTTGAGAAGGCTTCATGGGAGGGCGAGGAAGATATGAAGAAGAGATACCATCATATTTTACCTCTAATTTAGTTCCAGTCCAAGGTATTAACTCTCCCTAAAGAACTCATTCAATTCAGTCCCTCTTTCACTATTTTGAGTTCATGAGTTTTGTGTATATTGAACTAAATTGGGATGTTAAAAATTTCCATACCCTCTGCATGCTCACTTCATCCATCATTCAAGGACAAATTATTCTAGGAGGGAGATATTGTAACATCCTATAAGGCCTGAACCATTTTTTATTTGCATGTAAAATCACATTGGGTGATTTTTCAATTGTTCATTTGTGTAAAGGTCATTTCTTTGGTGTTCGAATGGATTTGGATATCAATTAAGGTCACAAGAACCTCTTAGCACAAAGTTAAGTTGAAAGCTTCATTTTTGATTAAGTTTTGACATAAGATTTTACTTAGGTCATCTTGAAACGATAAAATATCCTAGAACATATTGAATTAGGTGGCCTATAACCTATCAATTGAAGGACTTTGAGACCTCTTTCCAACGCCACCATGTTTTCCTTATTTAAGGTTTAGACTAAAAAGTTATGTCCATTTTACTAGAGACTTTCATATAAGAGTCTCTCAGTGTGTGAACGACAGATCCAATCTATGGGTCATAGGTTGAAAGACGACTCGTCTTGTCAAGTCATTTGTAAAGTACTATGAGTCAAGTTTTGAGACCCAATTCCTACCCATCCACTCTACAGGTCTTAAGAACTAATACTGGTCATCGTTTGAACCCGTAAATGGACTTTTGTGACTTAAAAGTTCAATATAAATTCCACTAATGGGATCTACAATTTGTAGATCAAACAACAAACTATAGATGGACCCATAGAAGGTTTTAAAGTCAGTTTTCAGAAGGGTAGTTGATGAGCCCACGATTTGGACTCATTTAGGGCTTTATTTTATTGGATTTAGTGTCCTCAAATGAATATTTTGTCTCAATAACTGATATAAATACTTGAATTTTAGGTATTTGAACTTAGGGACAAAGCATGGACACTATGGAGCAAAAAGGAACAAGGCAACCAAAAGAACGTAGAAAAGAAGGCTTGAGGATCGCCTAAACCATTGGGCGAGTCACCGAATGGCCTTAGTCTCGCCCAATGTTCCAGTGTGCCAAGCCTTGAAGGACAAAATCAAATAGGCGATAGAAAAGAACAGTTGACGAGTCGCCGAACAGTTTCGCGAGGCTGTGTCATATTGCCCAAAGTTACAGAACTTGAAGTTGCTGAAGGATAATACAGAAAGGCGATGAACCAAACCAAAGGGCAGATTACCGAATGGATCGGCATTCTCGACTAACTGTGCCGAGTGATCCTTCGCATCACACTTTTTGACAACTATAAATACCTGTTTGAAATTTTAGTTTAGTATCAAGTTGTAGCGAATTATTTACTGATTTCTAGAATATTTCAGTTTGAGTTCTTAGAGTTTTTGGGAGACATTGGTCTTGTGCTTTGAAGGTTTTCATCTCCAAGAAATTGGAAGTGGGTATCAAATAATCTTTATCTTAGACGTGTTCAAAGACATTATTTATCGTACCCATTTGATGGAAACACTTTTAGGTATCGATTTATATCTCCTTTTCATATCTAGCTAATACCTCAATTCTTGGGGTGTGATTATGTGAATATGGGTTAAATTTACTATTGGGTATTGGTCCTTGATACCCTATTTGCTGTTTAAATGTTATTTCATTTAGTAGTTGTGCTTGAACTAATGGGATTGTAGTTGCAAATACGATTTCATCTTAGTGTTTTTGGCTTGCTCGATAGAGAAGTTTTAAAACCAAAACTACTAAATCGATAGCCTGTGGTTATTAGGTCGTCATGGGTTCAACTCGAGAGAGTGAATCCTAAACCTTTTCCCACACATTCAGCTCGAGAGAGTGAATGGGCTAAGGCGAAGGCTGTGCTTAATTGCTACAACTCAGTGTTCGAGAGAAACCGAGTTGATTTAGGGTAAGTTGATCGAGAGAAAATTTACACTTACTAAAGTTTAACTTAGTTACAAATGTTCAGCAATTTACTATTAATAGCATTTACCCGATTGTTTATTTTATCCCATATTCCTATCACATCCTAAGAATCTCGTCTGCCTATCTCGCATCTTTATATTTTTGCTATTTTTGGTTTATTAGTTGAATACAAACCCCCCATTGATAATTGACATTCCTGTCACTTCTTGATTTAGTATGCCTTTACTCGTAAATATTTATAGCTATGATTGACTAGAACATAATTTTACTTTTCTACTTAATTCTCAACTACTAACTCCTCCCTTGGGACTCGACCCCAACCCATTCGGTTGGGTTATATTACTACACGCGATCGTTGACACTTGTACTGGAAGTAGTATTCTGATACGTGAAGTCAGTAGTCTAGTATTTCCAACCCCTTCTAAGCCTAAATCATGACCCTTTTTCACCTAATAAGGTTCTAAACAATGTTAAAATACTCTCTTATGTTCTTTAATACTTCAAATACTTAGAGAAAGGATTCAAGAGGAGAAAATCTAGGGTTTTCAAACGATCTTCAAATTTTGTCGATTTCACCAAGAACTTTGTTCTTCCAAGCTATGTAGGGCTATCATATTGATGGACTGAGTTCGTCCTCATGCCCTACATCTACTTCTATTAGTAAAAAATAATCTAGGATTACATCCTTATTTTGATAATTCTTGACATGAGTTTGTTGTTAAATTTTGAGTTGCTTTTTATAAATCTTGAGTTCCTACATATTATGCATTGAGATTTTTGAGTTGATTGTTCATGTCTATTTTTTTTAGCATGAACCCTATTATTTGAGTATTCATTGAGTTGTTGATGAGAATCTTTTTAAACTAAACAATTAATTTTAAATTGATTTTTGAGAAAGTAAAGAAGAGTTGTGAGGAAACTTTAAAGAGACATTTTGATTAAAGTTTAAGAAAAGTATTGATTACCAAGCTTATCATTTTTACGTTGAGAAAGGGGAAACTTTGATTTCTAAATGGGCCATGAGTTCATAGTTAATTCAGAGTAGTTACCTCTTTTAAGAGGACATTTTTAGAAATTAGCTCAAATTGAGAAAGAGTATGTTTAACACTTTTGAGAATTAGTATTTATGTGTTGGGAGTGGTGAGCACCGATATGCGGATAAGTTCGGACAACTCACATTTATCATAAACCATGTAGCCAAAATGGGTAAAAGATCATACTTTTTAGATGACTCCTTATTGCTTTCGAGTAGAGATTTAGTGGATCCTCTTAGTTGAGGTGTTTTATACCTCGACAAGGTATAGGATAGTTTTGGCAGTGTGGGCAAGATTTTGTATCATTACATAGCTCATAGTGATGGTTGTCGGTTTGAGAATCTCCCAAATAAGAGTAAGAGTAATTTATCATATTTTATATACATCCTTGAATTAGAATCTTTTATTTATGAAGTTTTAAATATTTTCTTCTCTTATTATTGCTTTGTATTGAGTTGAGTTGAGGTGAATATTCCTCCAGCCTTTTCAGTTTAGTGAATTATTCATTCGGCTTCATTACATACTCGTACATTCAATGTACTGATGCCATTCAACCTACATCTTTCTATGATGTACATATAGATAATAAGGATCATCAACAGGCACTCCGTTCTGATCATTTGGCACTCCAGTTAGCTTTTAGTGAGCCTCCATATATTTTAGAGGACATTTCTTTTTCTTTCAGTTTAGTCAGCTTAGGGTGTCATGGGTCTTTTCCCAACATCAATGTCTAACTATAAAGGCTTCATAAATAGATAGAGTTGAGGAGTCTCTCAGTACTTTTTTTCTTGCGAGATGTTTTGCTAACTATTATTATTGCATTGAGTATTTTTCAGATAGTATCAGTTGAGCATTTTACCATTTTTATGATTTACTTCTATTAAAGCCTTTAAATGCTTGGGTTAGTCTTCCACTAAGTAGTCAATCGGGCCAAGGTTTTTCTTAAGGACTAGCAATGGTTCTCCAGTGTCGGCCATGTCCAGGGTGCAGGCTCGGGGCGTGACATTAAACCCCCATTTCATAGGTATCACATGTGTAAAAGTCAAGTATAGTATAGTCTCAAGGATCAACGCGAGGTCATCTGTTGTTTATCTTGGATAGGCTATGAAGACTGTTAGAAAACATCCTTTTAGTTCTTTCATTCCTATTGTACATTATTTTCATTGCAAGTACTAAGTTATAGTTTGTTCTTTTGGTACATGGCTAGGATGCGATCTATTAGTAGTAGTAGAGGAAGGGAGGCAGTCCTTGATCAGGTTGTTTAGACCTAGCTAGGGGTAGGGGTAGAGAGCGAGCTAGAGGCTAAGGCCATGCCTGTGGGGTGGCACCAATGAGACATCATAGTAGATATGTCTCTCCTGAGCTAGATATTTATCTGAGAGAAGACTAGGTTTCACTAAAGTATGTCGATGAACTATTGCTTCGGGATACATTACTGAGAGAGTTGGGTGTATTCGAGAGTTTAACTTAAAGTGGGGGTGCGACAGGCACACTAGAGGGCTCTTAGTCTAGAGTAGGGTTCACACCCTAAATCAGCAACATGCTCCAGTTGTTCAGGGTATGGTGGGGCAGCCACCTGTAGGCCTTATGGTTGAGGGTTATCCTACACTAAGAGTTAGAGTTCAGGGTGCATCTTTGCATGTATTGTCTAAGGACCCCACCCAGTTATTTTGTCCCAACTAGGTCACTTACCTCAGGCTAGAGACAGAGGTAGAGCTCCAACACGTAAAGGTGGTTGATCTCTTAGTAGGGGTAGTGGTGGTGTTATGGCTCCGTAGGACAGTGATAGAGGCTTAGGCTGCCAGTGGTAGACGAGACTAGTGTTATCAATTTCCCAAGAGACTCAAGGCTGAGTCTATAGATTTCAGTTATCACAAGTATTATCCCGATCTTCTATCGATCTACACACTACAACAAAGACAACTTTTAGCGGCAATAAATATTGACATTAATAAAGAGTGCTAAAGTCCTTACCGGCATTAGTTAAGTTCCATTAGAACCAATGTCACTAAAGGCTTTAGGGACATATACAAAGACTCCTAATTGCCGCTAAAAATACATATTTAGAGGAAATTAAGAATTAGTTACCGCTAATGATCATTTTTGATGTAGTGGCATATGTATTATTTGATCAAAGATCTACTTTCTATTATGTGTCTGCCTACTTTACTAATGGATTTGACTTGATGTGTGATCATATCTTTGTTCCTATTCTTCTTTCTACACATGTGGGGGAGCCCTTAGTGGTGGATCAAGTATCGTTCATGTCTTGTTAATTTAGAGGTGTATGCCACTTGGGTAGACTTGAATATATTGAGGATGGTGTGTTTCAATGTCATTTGGGTATGGATTAGCTCTCCCTTTATCATACTACTTGATTGCAATGCTAATATAGTGATCTTAGAGATGCCAAGTGTTCTGAGGGTTGAATGGGAGGGTGATAGTGGTTCCTATCCTATAAAAGTTATATCCTTCCTCTGTGCTAAAAGATTGGTTAATAAAGGGTATTTATCTTACTTAACTTTTATCTTGGACACTAGTGTTTAACTACCTCCCACGGAGTCCATTCCTATGGTTTAAGAATTTGCATATGTATTCCATAATAGTTATCGAGGTGATCCTCCTGATAGACATTGATTTTGCTATTGATTTGGAGCAAGACGCTATGCCCATCTCTATTCCTCCTTATCGCATGGCCTTAGCGGAGGAGAAAAAGCAACTATATGAAATGTTGTGTAAGGGTTTTATTTGCCTTAGTGTTTCACCTTGGGGTGCATCAGTCTTATTTGTGAAATAAAAGGATGGGCTTATGAGGATGTACATTGATTATATACAGTTAATAAAGGGGACTAGAATGAACAAGTATTCTTGGGAATGGGCTTTCGGGTCTATTTGGCCCCAATTTTCATAATCATTGATATGGGTTTTGTTGTGCTTGTATATATTGTGATTCCATATTTTCTTTGATTGCGTTGATTTGGAGACCGATTAGAGAGTGAAAGTTCAAGTGTCGTGTAAATTGTTTGCTTTCTTGAGCTAACTGGACCTATGGACCCTTTGTTAAGTGTATTGAACCTTATATGTCATTGTGTAATTAGGTGTAATGGGAATTGGTGAAGGATTTCATATATTTTGTGTATTGTTATTTAAGGAATTAGCTCTAGTGATGATGATATGGGGTAAAAGAAGAATTTTGTTGGCATTGTGATATATGATGTACCATGAATGGTTCTTTTGATTCACTGATGAGTGTTACAGATTTACATTCATTTTAGGTCTTTTTAGTTCAATAGTTAGTGTCCTCAATACTTAATTATGTCCTATTTTTGATGAAATTTTGATGATTTGAAGCTATGAAGGTTAATGGACAAGGCAAGGATGGATACTTGAAAGAATGGCCAAAAAACATTGAAACAAGTGTAATCTTCACACTAGCAGTCGCCTAATCAGAAGGGCAGATCACCCAAGTGGTTTAACATCACCTAAAGTGACAATGCTTACAATTCAAGATGTTCAAAGCCAGTCAGCGAATAAATAAGTAGAAAGGCGACTCACCAAATGTGATAGGCAAACTCAATGACCCTCGCCAAAGGTGAAAGGACTTTGATAAATAATGAAAGCCTAAAAGGCAAACAAAGACGTTCATCGATGATTCACCAAACGTGAAAGGCTGACTCGATCAAGTTTGTCAGTTGAGGTTCAAACATCTGCAGCCTGAAGCAAGAGAAAGACAACCTAAAAAGCAGACGATAATCCACAGAATCATCTTGGTGAGACTCACTAATATCGTTGAAGTGGTCACACTGTGAATTTTAGGAAATTATAAATAGTCCAAGGGAGAGAGAAAATAGGGAGCTTCTAAGAGATTTTTTAATTTTAGAATAGAAGCTCAATTCCTAACTTTGTATAAGTTTTAGAACTCTTAAGAAATATTCTTCGTTTTGGGGTTTTAACTTCTACTATTGAATTTGATAAGTTAAAGTTGAAATCAAAGTGGGTGTTCATTATAATTGCTTCATTTACATCCATGATTGCCATCATGATAGGTATAATTTCTTTAACCTTTGTAATGGACGACTAAAACCCCAATTGTAGGGGTGGAATTATGGTGTTGGGTGTTGCTTTAATGTAGTGGGTATCATATTTTGTTCTTTTTTATTGTTGTCCATTCATGGATTTGGACTAATTAACATGGCGTTAATTTATGGGTTTGTGTTGCAAAATGAATCCTAGTTTAGATCTTTGGTTGATGCTCAAAAGAGAATGATTGGAGTAGGTAATTAGTTTGATGCATGAAATTTACGTTTGATAGCTATGATTTTCTTGAAAGAGAAATTATGGGTTGGATCTATTTTCTCAAATCTGCTCGAAAGAGAGATTTTGTAAGGTCATGGGCTGATTTGTAATTCACATAGATGAGACCAAAAATTGATTCTATGAATTAGTACTATGATATCAAAATAATATTAGTGTCACTGAAGATGACCAAACCTATCCATGATTGTCTAGCACTATTGAGCAACATAATTACCCCTATGTGACATCAATTCCAATCCCCGCACCGCTAGATTATTTCCTAACTGATTGAATTTCTAAAGTTCTAGTTTGATTGCAACTCTTGATATCAAAACCCTTTTTTGTAAATTTGGTGGAATCATCCACCCATTGTTCTTAACTAATACAAATGAATTGATTTATACTCTAAATTTCATGATAGAATTCATAGCAGTATATCATTTTCTATTTGACCCAGACTCTTAGTTGAATATTTTTATTGAAGACGACCACGTATTTTCTCTTAATGGTTTTGAGAATTGTTTGAGCTTTATCAAAAATGGTACCGCTGCAGGGAAATGATGACTAAGAATTCTATTTGAGTAATTAGTTTGTAAATTTATTTAGCTGTAGTAGATTGTTACTTAGTATTGTGGTTTGTTAATTTCCACGTATAAAATATGAGTGATCATGATAGTGACAACGATAGTCACTAGGGAAGAATGAAAATTAGGGTAACTTGGATGACATGCAAATGAACATCATTCAGACCATGGGAGCAATCCGGTTACCTCCAATTGAGAGAAATTTTTGGGGGTTTAGCTAATGAGGACCCTCATGAACACCTTCAAAGTTTTATGGATGTATATGGGCCGTTTGTATTCAAGAGCATCTCACAAGATGATATTACCAAAGTCAACTAAGCACGACATACTAGAGAGGATTAAGTTTCTCCTCTACAGTTGAACACGAGCAAAGACCAAATTGAGAACGACCATGACCGAGATAAAAACATGTCCAAAATTATGACCTAATTCGATTTGTTGTCCAAGCATGTCATGGGAGGTGGATTGAATGCGGTTGGAATATGTAGTGAGCAATGCTTGGATGATGCGAAGTATAAGGCATTGAACAATAAGGACGTACAATACTTGGGAAACCAAATGGTGGGATTCTCACTGAAACTACAAAGAAGAGGTAGGAACTAAGGTTGGAACAAGGAGCGAGATAACATTTGGAAATATAAGAGAGGTAGAAATTGGAGAGAATGGAAGGCGGAAAAGGATAGGTGCATTCCTCCTCATGATCATCTCAGGCCAAAGGAACCAGCTGGACTGGAGGAAAATTGCATTGATAAAATACTTACAAGGATGTTGAACAAGGTTGAAGGGTCCGATAAAGTGTTGAAGGACTTGAAAAATGACTTCTCTACCTTAACTCAAACTGTGCCCTGTTGTTCGGTGTCAATCAAACAACTTGAAAAATAGTTGTGTCAACTCTCCAGTCATCTCAATCCAAGGCAAAATGGAACTTTTCCTAGTGACACCATCCCAAATCCCAAAAATAATGGTTCTTGAGTAAGAATTGTGTCGCACCATGATGTTAAATAAGGTCTTTCTTAGGAGGAAACCCAAGTTTAATTTTGTTGCTTTCAATAACATGTGTTGTAAGTGTAAGTTGAAAAGAAATAAAAATGTTCAGAGAGGTAATTTGGCTGATGCCAAGACCTAGTGAGCGATCTGCCAAAAGTGTTGTGCGGACATCTTCATGTCCGCCTTCTAGGCTAGAAAATTGAATAAAGTGTACTTTCAACTTAGGAGATCTGATCTCTAATTGTCTTTCTGCCGATGTGCACTAAGCACACTCTAGCGAGCCTGCTGAATCAACCTTTAGATTTGGTAGCCTCTTAGGTCTTATCGGTGAGCTTTGGCTCCTTCGACAATTTGTCGAATGCATTCGGCAACGTTAGTCGGAGTCCGCTGAGTGGGTCAGAGTTAAATAGTCTAAGGGTTTCTTCATGTTCTAAAACAAAACCTTTCTTGCTTTTGAGTTCTTTTAATCCATAAACCTCTCCATATCATTATTTTGGTGTTTGTGTGCCTCCTTTCCGTGATTTCACTTGCCTAGAGTGTGGTGAAGTTCTTGCATATCGATTCCATACCTATTCCCCTCAATCTTGTTCTTTGCTAACATCTCTGAGTTTAGTTTCCGAGTTCTATCTTGTTATTTGTTTGAGAAATTATTTTTTTGATATGGACTTAGTGTTATTATTTTTATATTGTTGTCTAATTTGTATGGGTAGTGCTTAATATATCATATTGAACTGTTGCCTTGAGTTATATAGTTGATTTTGTGCCTGAAAATGCTAAAATTGATTGTGTTGGTTAAACCTTGAAATTGAATCCTTGTTTGTACCAAGTCTTACCTTAATTGAGTATGAATGAGGTCTAATTAGCCCATCGTTGCCTCAAAAGCCTTTATTTTCCTAATGATGGATAGAGTGATGACTTTCTTAAGGAAAACTCGTCAATTTGGGCAGTACTTTGTAAATATTGGGGAATTTCTGAGTACCCATCGGTGGTAAAATATATGTGTAGACTGTAAGAGTCATTAAGAATTGGGTATCGTTTCATATTGTTATTGAAATTATGAAATTAGGTATTGGGTTGAATATTACTTGTTCAGTGGGCTTGTCTTAGCTGATCAAGGTGATAAGGAGAATTGCTGAGTAAGTCCAAGATTACATTCTATGCTTGAATATGTGACTCCAGTACTGTTCAATTCGGCAGGCTAGTCTCAGTTCTCTGAAACTATATCAACATTGCCCTTTATCCCTGTTCTTTTTAATTCTGCATTGTCACTTTTAGTGGAATTGTCTTAGTCCATGAAACCAATTCGGAACATTTCCATGTTTGATACGACTCCACCCTTCATGCCTGAGTTTTATGAAATTGTGGTCTGTCAATCTAACATATTGGAAACTAGTAGGCTTGACTAGAGCTTGTCGTAAGTGTTAGAGTCGTAAAACTTTCTTTCCGAACATAGAATGAAGGGTTTGGGGGTTAAACATCAAGGTACAACTCCCCAAGAACCAACTAAGGACCCTTGAGGGGGACCCTAAAGCCTAATCCCAAAGCTGCCCCAAAAAGTTAACCACGGATAGGACCTATGGGGCATAGGTGTAACACCCCTGAATTTAGTGAGTTGAACTAGTGAGTTATAGAGCCTTTCGTAAGTGTTTTGGAGTGTCGTATGAGCATTAAAATCAAAATAAATGGTTCCCATACATAGAATAGGGGTTAAACATCCGGGTACGACCCCCAAAGGGGTCCTTGTGGAGGACCCCAAAACAGTCCCCAAAACAGAATTTTGGTGACCTGTGGATGGCCATCTATGGCCAGTAGATCAGTCCACGCCCCATAGGTCATGGGCATAGGTCAAGGCCTGAGTTACCTGTAACATTTAGGCCTCAGACCCCAACCACGAGACCAAACCATGGACAGTATTCCCATCCACTGTCTGTGGATGGGTGGGCGTGAGTCATGAGCAGTTTTCAGCTTTTAGTTTTTGTTGAATGTTTAGGGGTTAAGTTAGTTATTAATTAGGGTTAATGAAGGTCGGTTGATAGGTTATTTAACCACCTATATAAGCTTAAATAAAAAATAAACTAATCATTATAACTCATTCATCTAAAGATCCCAAAACTCTCTCCAAAAATCATCGCTCTAGAATAGAAGAAGAAGAAGAAGAAGAAGAAGAAGAAGAAGAGAAGAGAAGAGAAGAGAAGAGAAGAGGGCAGCAACTTAGGGAGATTTTACCCATTGATACAAGATTTATTTAGGGATTTTATTGAAGGTATGTGAAGCTTAAACATCC
This sequence comes from Solanum commersonii, assembly GCA_029007595.1. Taxonomy (NCBI): domain Eukaryota; kingdom Viridiplantae; phylum Streptophyta; class Magnoliopsida; order Solanales; family Solanaceae; genus Solanum; species Solanum commersonii. Next base: position 9,959,577 of record JAJTWQ010000002.1, on the reverse strand, counting down.
ATGGGTTCTTCCACCCATGGAGCCACCATAGTTTCCCCACTTGTGAAATCAAACACCTAATTCTAGCTAGGGTTGTGCTTGCATTGTTGGTAGGGTTTGGATGTGATTCCAATCTAGTTGATAACATCCAATTATAATTGAATTAGCTTTCTTTAATGATATTTTGATGATTTCGTGTGATTTCTATGGTAAACCCTAATCTAAATTGATGAATGTGATAATTGTGGGTTGATGCCATTAAAGGTGAAATTGAAGGTTCATGAGTGATCTTCCTAAATCAATATTGTGTGTAGTAATTGATCAAGATTAGGAATACGCAGACATGAATTGAAATAGACTCTATACTACATGGTCGATCTTGACTTGTAAAGATGAAATTTAACCTTTAAGGCAAATTATGCCTAGAATAAGTTAGTATTAAAGAATGTGATTGAATGTCTTGTAATATAGGTTCATAATATGCTTACATGATGTAGAGTCATTGAGAATGATGAGTCATAGTGATGAATGATTATCATTAGGGATTAAGTAAGAAGCTAATATGATCAACTTTAGATCCTAAGGCTTTGAGAATAAAATCTACATATGAATCCAAGGCTAATGAATAGAATTGTGTTGAGAGACCTCTACCTACCTAGATCACGTTATGATTCATAGATGTAAGGAGGTGATAGAATCAATTAGGCCATGATGATATCCTTGTCTAATGAAGAATTCTAGACATGATGCTAAGTATGAATATGAACTTAACATGAAAGACTTCTCACATAGTAATGATTCTAGGGTTGAAGGACTTCTCCTAACTAATTGAACCAAAGGCTAGCAAGACTTTATACCTAGGTCATGGATGGTGTTAGTTTCTCCCACATGGTCTAAAAAGGGTATTAGCATGGATTGATTGTCAAGAATACCTTTCCATAAACTTGAGTCAGAGTAGAGACTTAATGATTATCTTGGGTATTTATTCCTAGCACCGAGTAGATATTGAAATGAGATGGAGGTTCCCACCTAGTTGAGTTTGGGCTTTCATGGAGATTCCCACCTAGTTTAGTTTGGGCTTCCCACATGGGATCTCTCACCTAGATGAGTATTAATTTCCCCAAGTGTGTCTCATGAGATGGAAGCCTCACCTAGTGGAGTTTGGGTTTCTAGTAGAAATCTCAGTATCCCAAAACTACATGCCCCGTAGGAAGTTAGCTAGTCAATCCTACTAAGCTAACAAACTGGTCCTACCTTGGCAACTGTACCAACCCTTAATGGTATGGGTAACACCATTGGAGATTATGTGATAACTCATATGTTCTCATGTCGGTTAAGGCTATAATCCCAATTAAACAAGATTGGTAATGAACTAAGATTGTGCCCAATGTAGCATCTCCTAGAGTTCAAACCTCATTGGCTAAAATTATGCATAAAGTATTATCTCATAGAGTCTAATGTAAGTAATGGTCTAAGATTATGCTTGACGAAGCATCTACTAGGGATCAAAATAAATGAACTAAAAGTATGCTTTAAGTAGTATCTCATAGAGTTCAAATATGATGAACTAAGATATACCTAAGGTAGTATATCCTAGGGTTCAACCTTAATGAAGTAAGATGTACTTAATATAGTATATCCTAGGGTTCTAAGTAATGAGGGACTAAGACAAGTTAGTGAAAGACCTCATAATGTTCAAGAGTATAAATGGACTTAGATATGCTTGAGTAGTGCCTCGTAGAGTCCATAATAATAATGAACCTAGACATGCTAAAAGAAGTATCTCATAGGGTCCAACTTTATAATGAACTAAGATTATGCTTTAAGTAGCATCTCTAAGAGTTCAAGTCCAATGAACTTAGATTATGCTATGAGTAGCATTTCCTAGCATTCCATCATGGTGAACTAAGATTTACCTAGGATAGTATCTCTTAGGGTTCAAAACAAGAAGGAACTAAGACTGACTTAGTAAAGTGTCTCCTAGGGTCCCCATGCTTTAAAAGAGGGCTAGTCTCTAATTAAGGAAGATGAGTATGATGACCTAAAGAAGTACTTAGTATAAGTAGTAGTATGGGATGCTACTCATGCCTTGCACAAGTATGACTAAAGGTCACCTTATGAGTGTTGTCTTACATGAGTGATACTTGATGGATTGTTGCTATGAATGTCTTCGAAGATAGGATTGACTAGAAGTGATAATTTATTTTTCTACATGAAGTAAGCCAATAGTGATACCAAAGGAGGGTGAATATGACTAGGAAGACTTCAAGGTGATTCTTAGGATGAAGGGTAGTATGGGATGCCTTTTATGCATTGCACAAGTGTGCCTTGAGGTTACTTAGGAGTATGGTACCCTTATGGTATAAATGTTTAAGACTTAACTATGCCTATAGACCATGATTAGGATGACTAAGAAGGGATACTTGGCTTGGGTGGTATTATGGGATGCTAATCTTGCTTCGCACATGCATGCTTTTGAGGTTACTTGGGAATGGTTCTATTATTGTATTTATGACCAAGAGTCAATTGTGATTATATTATTATGACTTATCTCCTATGCTCATTAACTATGTCTTATGTTGACTTATGTTTATATAATGCTTATATTGGAGATTTTGATATTGACTATGCTGATTATGTTATTATCTCTTATGCTTTTGTCTTATGTTGACTAACCATTCGAGATGCTCTTATGATGTTGTGATAGCTTCCATACTTGGTACATTTTGTACTAAAGTATAGTGCCTACATTCTAATCAAATGTAGGGTTGAGGAGATTGAGTTACTTTGAAGGCTAGGTTTCCAAGGATCTGGAAGAGTTGAAGATTTTTGTGAGTCCTCATAGCTTCGAGGACAAAACCCACCTTACCTTTATGTCTTTTATTTTCATGTTAAGACTATTGTATAGGTTGTGTCCCAAGAGTTTATTCTAAAATGTGGTATTAGATGGTTTGAGACAAAGTGTAGAAAATCTTTCGTTTGCATTTATGAAAAATGACTTCGATTGTAAAAGTTTTAAATTTTCTTTTATTTTCTATTATCTTATGTTTAGGATATACTAAGGGCTTGTATGCGACCCCTTCGGGGTCATCTACTCCATGTTACTTCTAGGGGGTACCCTTGGGTCGTGACAGTAGGTCCATCAAAGCCTCGTGGGTGAGCTCCGTAGCTCAAGCCTCCTCTCAATAGTCCACAGACCACGAACCACGCCCAACTAGGATGGGCCGTGGTCCCACCCACGGTCCGTAGGTGGGGGTCACGATTGGGGGCCTGTAACATTGTCCAAATTCGGCCAAGGCTAGGGGCAATTAAGTAATTTCCTTTTTAGTTAGTTTAATGTGTAGTCAATTTATATTGTTTTAATAGGCCTATATAAGAATTTTTAAGTCATTAACTAACCCTTACACCTCATAAATCCCAAAATTCAAAATCCATAACCAACTTTTACCCAAATAAACTCTTTCTAGAATTCCAATGAAAAAGAAGAAGAAATGTGATGCTAGGGTTGAAGAATCAAGATTTTCTCCTCAACTTCATGGTAAATCTTCAATAAGGTATGGTAGCTTTTCATCTATGGGTAGCCTTCACCCATAGAGCCCTTCCCAAACCCCCAATTTCAAAACTAGAAAATCCAAAAGTTAAGGTTTGACTTCAATCTCATGGATTCCTTTCAAATTCATTTTTAAAGGTTGATTTTTTTTTTATGAATTTTTTTTTTAATTTTACATGCTTTTAAGTTGAATTCCTCAAAAATCTATGAATTTCCCTATTTTCCCAATTTGGATCTTAAAAGTGGGTATTGTTATATATATTGACCCAATTCAGTGGATAATTATTGGTTATGGTGTAATTACATGATTTTAGTATGATTATATATGTATTCTTTATTAGCCTAAGGTTTTAGGGTGAAATTGATATAGTTTGGTTTATGCCATGAAAGAGGCAATTGAGGTTTTAGATGTGATCTTCTAAGATTGATGAATTACTTGAATTAGAGTAAATAAATATGAATTACTTAAAATTAAATGTTGTAGACATGAATTAATTAGATTAGGGCTGATAGGATGAATCATGACTAAGTAGAGTTTAGATTGAATTTACATGATGATATATGATTATAATTCGTTAAAAATGAATCATGTGGTTAGATTATCTTGGGAATTAGGCATACATGATGACCATGTGAGGTATTGCTTGAGAGTAAAGTTCATAGTATGATTGTGATTTCTAGGGCTATGAGGGTAGAAGCTAATATGAATGAACCATGAATGTTAAGGCTTTAAGAGTGAAGCCATCACGTAGGTTGAATTGTATATGGTTTTATTGTAGAAAGACTTCATCAACATGACCTATATTATAAGTATTTGAGATCATGCATGTAATGACTTAATTACTTGAACTATGATTATATCCATGTCTAATATAATGAATTCTAGATGAGTTGATTGAACATGGTCTATGGTTCTTAAAGGGGAAATATATGATATTATACATTCTTTATGAAAGTTGTGTACAAGCTTCAAGAACTCTTTGAGAAGGTAAAGTGATCGTGACTTTGTGTAATTGTGGTGTTGTTGAAAGTCTACTCTCTCTCACACACACACTTATGCATGATTATTCCATGATTATAATGATATTATTCTGTTGATTGAAAGGCTATTCTCATGAACACATAATGAACATAATATGAAAGGTTTTCTCACATAATAAAGATTCTATGTTGAAAGTCAGTTCTCACCTAATTGAATCTAACATGAAGACATGGAATGCAAAAGTTTATTCTCACACCTGATATAATGAGCTATCCTAATGAAACAAGTTAGGATTCAATAAATACTTCATGGGAATTATGCCTAGCACCGAGTGGATATTGAAAATGAGATAGAGGCTCTCCCGTTAAGTAAGGCTGAGTTTCTAAAGGTAATCCCATGAGACGAAAGCTCCCCCATTAAGTAAGGTTGGGGTTTTCTAGTAACAACCTCCTTATCCGATAAACTACGTGCCCCTATAGGTCATTTAGCTGTTGGATCCACCTAAAAGCTAATACATTTTAGTTCTACCTTAGGCAAGAAGGACACCTCTTTTTGGTGTAGGGCATGACACAGGATTCCATGCAGGCTCACATGGTATATGTCGGTTAAGGCTAATTCCCACAAGGTCAAGTCTAGGATGAACTATTGCTACTTAAGAAGCCTTACTTAGCATGGATGGGAGTATGGGATCTTATTCATGCATTGCACAAGTAAGATTTGAGGGTAGTTATTGTAGGTTCCTTTTTTGTCATGATGACTCGTGTAATTAATGTACTTGTGACTAAATGGCAATTGCATTTGATGTGAATGCTACTTGTAATGTTGTATGCTACTTGGATTATTGCAATGGGTTGCTTTCCTTGATGTGGTTGATTAAAAGTGAATGTTGCTTTGTTTATGAGAAATAGGCTAAGGATGAGATCAAAAGAGGGTAAACATGAATGAGAGTCTAAAGTGGCTTTCTTGATGATGATATAGTTGTTGATGTTGATGATAATGAGGCTTGTATTGAGTCAGCGGAGGAGACTGATGAGGGGGAGTTCTTAGAAGAGGATGAGCATCACACTGTTGAGACTCTAAGAGAGTTGCATGATTTGGAGGATATGAGAGTATTGGTGATGATATAAACATCTCATTTGGAGAGCTACACAGTCGATACTAGAGGGGATTCTTCAGATCCTATTATACCTCCTTCAGATGTGCTAGGAACATATGCCTCGATTGAGACTTTAGTGTTGCCTCCCATTCTTATTTTTCCAGGCACTGATGCCCAAGATGACACCTTCCCTTCTCTGACTTAATATTTGAGGACTCCGCATGCATAGTCTATCAAGGGGACTTTTATACATCTCCTCATGTACATTTATGATTTTCTTTTGCATTGAGGACATTGCTATTTTTATTTTGGTGGGGTGAGGGTACTTTCTCCAAGATTTCCCCTTTGATTGTATTTTGTTACTTTCAGTTTTACTTTTGTATAATTGTAGTGTTTTGATAGTTTGATTTTTATTATATTGGTCTAATGATTCTGTTCATTTTGTCTATCTATATTCATTTGCCCTAGGAGGTAGGAATTTTTTTAAATGCTTGTGGTTTCATTGTTAATATTTGAGGATTAATTGTGTTCAATATCAATGTCTTGAATTGTACTTATGATGAGAAATGTGCATTATACTAATCATTACAAGAAGAAATCTGGATAGCTGCAATTTTGAATGAATGTTTAGCACTATTCAGCAACATAATTACCATATGTGACATCAATTTCAATCTCCACACCCCTAGATTAATTCCTAATTGTTTGAATTTCTGAAGTTCTAGTTTAATTTCGACTCTCAATATCAAAACCCTTTTTCATGAATTTGGTTGAATCATCGACCTATTTTTCTGAACTGTTCCAAATGAAATTATTTACGATCAAACTTTCATGATAGAATTGATTGTACTATATCACTCTCTGTGGAATTCGACCTCGACTCTTAGTTAAGTATTTTTATTGATGACAACCGCTTATTCTCTTAATGTTTTTGAGAATAGTTATTGTTGGTGTGTAAGTTACTATCATCTCATAAAGCATTTCTACATATCTGTTTGCATTTGTTCTATATCACTATTGATATTGTACTTTGTGGAAATGATGAGAAGTAGGGGATGAGCCACACAGTTTGTGAGATATTCTTTAATGAGGGGTCTGGCCACATTTTATATGTCAGGTGCATCAGCTGATATTCCCCCATGGGTCCTGGACTGTGATTCAGTGGGTGTGTATCATTAGGAAAAACATGCATCACTCTATATGTTATTGCACTACCTTACATTGCACTTCATCTTTATTTATTGGTATTCATGAGTAATGATATGTCATGGTGATGGTTGAATTATGAAAGGTTGTGAGGATATATCTATATGGGTAAAGGTGCAAGTAAGGATGTTTTACATATGCTATGTTTTTCTTTAGTGAGAATAGTTAGGTTGGGCTGATTGATGTTATACATGTTGTAGTTGTGGAGGTTTGGATGGTGTGTTCGGAGGGCATGTGTTTTGTATTACTTTACTTAGGGTTGGTTAAGGTTGCTTGTTGAGTACCATATTTTTTGGTACTCACTCCATTGCATTCTACATTTGTGTAGGTTACGAGTCTGGATCATCTTGATCCCCTCTTCTCATCTTTATCTGAGGATTACATTGGGAGTTTTATGAAGTAGCTTCTTTTCATCTAAGCGGACATCTCTTGCTCTTGCATTATGTTTTTTTTATGTTCTTGACACAAAGACATTTAGACTAGTATATCTTTTGAATGTAGTGTAATACTTAGAGGGTTGTACATGCATGTGACACCAATATTGGTGGCATTATGAGTTATCTTATGTTTATGCGCAATGATTTACTTTATGTTAGTCCTTTATTTTGTCTTACTTCCATTTACTTCTTTAGTTGGGGTTTAGGATGACCTATCTTTGTGGAACAAGACAAGTGTCATCACAGCTGGTTTTTTGGTCGTGACATTCATCAGCATCTAATATGTCTTTCACACAATAGTCGTGTATGGGATGTAGCACACTTGTCTCCTCTCTTCTATCATTAGAAACATCGATGTGATTCTTTATATAGGAGTAGAAATTACCATCTCATGTTCTCCACATCCAACAAGAATATGTTTGAACATCCAAGAATCTAATTGAAGTTTAACTTGGTTTCATATTCACGCATTTCCCTCACTTAACATGGTTTTTTATTCACGTGTTTCCCCCACTTGTTTCTCCTAGTTCCAAATCTTTTTTTCTTGTGTGAAAATATGGTTATATTTGCATCTTTATTTATTATTCCTTGATCCATGTTATTATCCATAATATCAATTCGCCAAGAAATTCTTTATGCACTTGAAATCTATTTAGCATTTGATCAACAATCATCTCTGATCTACATTGAAGGACTTGATTCCTTAACCTCTAGTAGTGTACTTTTGTAATCCAACATTTCATGATTACATGGTAAGAGAGTAGCTTATAATAGTTATTTATAATATAAATTTCCAACCCTTATTTGATACATGTTCATCTTGCATCATTTTTTTTTAATATTTGTTGATCATCAAAACTTCATATGTAGCATAGTTCTTGGATCAACAGATATAGCTTACCTCATATCTCAATGAATTTTCATAGTTTTTATAATGAAAAGTTCATACAAGAAATTGTAGTAATCACATGTGTACTCAAGTGCAATCTGCACCCTAAGAGTCAACATCACGATTTTGTAAGATATGTGCATTTTTCTAAGTTCATCTAGTGACTATCCATTCCCTCATCAGAACACCAGAAGGTGGACAGATTATAAAAAACCTAAATATGTTCAATCATAACTTTTAATTCCTCTATTAGAAATATCACGTGTAAGGAGCCATAGTATGAAGTTTTTCTTTGTTTATCAGCAACATCATCATATCATTAGTATTATTAATATCAAACTTTAACTTACTTTTATTATCTCTCTTTGAAATAGTTGAAAAGTAAAGTGAATTCAACTAAAATAAAAATAAAAATTAATGAGAGGAAACTTTAAAATTCATGGCTATACTAAAATAACATAATACAAGAGATTTAATGAAAACCTAATAATATTAATCATCTTCAGAACTCATCCGAGCCAAAAAGGGAATATTATACATGTATCATTTTAATCCAAATAGATAGCCACAAAATCCTATTGGTGATTGCCATGTAACAAAAGTAGTACTAGTTTTGGACTAGAGATTAGATTCACTGCTAGAGGAAGGAAAGGTTTGAATGTGCCCTAAATAATTTTGTCAAAACAAGCAGTGACATCCTTTTGATCTTTCAATATTTTTTCCTGCAAAATTGCATAATTTTGACTCTAAAGAGGCATTCACATCAGCCATCTTTTTGTTCACTATCTTTCTCCAAATCATTGTTCACTTGAATAATCATATTGTTGTTCTTGTAGAGAGGGACCCTTCCATCAGAAGTAGAAACATTGTCTTTAATGTCTGCCATTGTCTCATCTTATTTGAGTTTTCTGTAAGATTAAATACTTTAATACATATTAGGATCTTGAACAAAATAATCTTACATACAGATATTTAGGGGCACATACCTGATGCGGAAGACATCATCATAGAGAGAAGCGGAAACATAAGTCGTAAATTGGTTTCTACCTCCTTGCCCCAGCCTTACGTTACCACAACCGTCAACCATGGATTTATTATAGAGAATATGTGATAACCCTAATGGGTGGAGGGAGGACCAATTTATAGAGGTTAAGACTTAATCTGGTATGTCCATCAAATAAAAAATGTACGGACGAGATCTATTGCTCATTGAATATTATTTATGGTATTACATGGGTCACAAGTAAATTGGGCGATAAGTAAGAATTATTCTTACATTCTCCCACTTGGCCCAATGACCATATAACATTAATATTTTATCAACATTAGTTGCACATACAATAGATATCTTCTATAATGTCCATCATACATACCACAGTATAACAAACTACTAATGTGAGTTATGGCGGTTGTACATAAATTATAAGCTACATACATCCTTACATATACCATTACATTAACAACTTATCATACTAGGTTCATAAATTTTAAAACATATAATAATACGGTCCCCAATAATGTCTTATAGAGACGTTTCTTGTAATATCTCAAAACAACAATGTATATACCAGTATGAGAAACAAGAGATTCATTAATATATATCAGAAACACACAATTGAGCTTGGAGTGTAAAAACATCATAAATGTATCAATCATAAGTACAACCAAGACCAATTCTTTGAACATGTTCTTTAAATGTCTTTGGTTGTAAGCCCTTTCTTAATGGACCTGCAATCATGAGATCAGTTCTAATATTCTCAAGTAACACTCTTTGTTTCTGAACTTCTTCCTTGACACTATAGTACATCAATTCCATATGTTTGGCACCATTGGAGTACTTATAGTTCTTGGAGAAGATTACTGATGCAGTATTATCACAATAAATTTTCAGTGGCTTGGTAATGCTGTCGACAACCCTATGTCCTGAAATGAAGTTTCACAGCCATAATGCATGAATTGTGGCTTCATAACATGCCACAAATTTTGCTTTCATTGTGGATAGAGCTATGACGAATTGCTTAGCACTCTTCCACGATATCACTCCTTCAGCTAATAGGAATAAGTAACCAAAGGTAGACTTTCTAATGTCAACACATCTACCAAAATCTAAATTTGAGTATCCAGTAACTTCTAAGTGATTGGATCTCCTATACAAGAGCACGTAATCCTTCCTTCCTTTCAGGTACCTTAAGACTTTCTTTGCAGCTTTCCATTGATCAATTCCACAGTTATTTTGATATCTTCCTAGCATTCCAACCACAAAACTAATATTTAGTCTTCTGCAAGTTTGAACACACATCAGACTTCCAACAATCGAAGTGTAAGAAATTGTTTCCATTTCTATTCGTTCTACACATCAGACATAAGATGCCTCACACATATCTTTCATTTCAAAGTTCATAGGGAGAAAGTCTTCTATCTCACGCAATATGCCTAAATCATTAGCATCAAGTAAAATGTCCTCAACATACAAGAATAAATATTTAAAATTACTCCCACTTATCTTTTTGTATATAGACCAGTCAGCGGTAGTCTCTTTAAATCCAAAAGATGTTATGGTATCATTAAACTTTATATACCATTGTCATGAGGCTTATTTAAGTCCATATATTAACTTCTTTTGCTTACAAACCACTTGATCTTTTCTTTTAATTTTGAAACCCTCTGGTTGGTCCATAGAGACATCATACTCGAGGTCTCCATTAAGAAAGGCAGTTTTCACATCTATTTGGTGTAACTCTAAATCATAATGAGCTACCAAAGCCAAAACAATTCTTATTGAGTATTTCTTTGAGACCGGTGAAAAGGACTCTTTATAATCAATACCTCCTTTCTAAATGTATCCCTTGGCAACAAGTCTCGCTTTATATCGATCAATATTACCATTAGAATTGTGTTTCTTCTTGAAGAGGTATCTACACCCAATTCTTTTAGAAATTTCTGATAATTGAATGAGATCCTAGACTTTGTTGTATTCTTGGATTTTCACTCTACATTCATGGAATCAATCCATTTATCAGACTCAGTGCTTTCTATGGCCTCTAAAAATGAAATCAGATCTTTATTAATTCCAATATCAAAATTTGACTCTTTCAAATAAATCACATAATCATCTGAAATGGCCAATTTTATTTCTTTTTGAGATTTTCTTAATGGCATTGTTTGTGGTTCATTTGCATCAAATACTTGTGAGTTAGTTCCATCTTGAAGTGTTTTATCCATATGCTGTTCAACATTGTTAAATTGTTCTTCAACAAGTGGAACAATATTTGTAATTGGTGCGGAAGTAGATACGATCATGGGTAATGGAATTTAGTCTTACCTCATTAATTTTTACACTTTGTCGTTCAACACTCCCACTAACTTCACCATTCTCAATGAATTTTGCATTACCAATTTCAACAATTCTCGAACTATGATTTTAACAGTAAAACCTATACCCTTTGGATTTCTCTGGATAACCAATAATGTAACTAATTATTGTTCAACCATCTAATTTCTTTTTATGTGGATTATAAACTCTAGCTTCCGCTTGGAAACCTCAAACATACATATGTCTTAAACAAGGCTTCCTTCCAGTCCACACAGTTCAAAAGGGGTCATTGGAACTGCCTTACTAGGAATCCTATTCAATAAATATACAATGGTCTTAAGAGCATACATCCACAATGATTTAGGTAATGAGTAGTTACTCATCATACTCCTAACCATATCAACAAGTGTTAAATTATGCCTTTCTAAGACACCATTTTGTCCAGGTCTTAATGACACAGTATATTTTGCACATATGTGATGAGTCTGATATTTTGACTCATTTATCACTTAATAATCATAGTTTTAGCGTCCTTATTTCCTATTTTATGCTCTAAACTGATGTTTATGTGCTTATTTACAACTAGGAAGACTAAAGAGCAAGGTAAGGACGTTATCATGTGAAAATAAGTGGAAAAGATGAAAAATCCAAAGATAAGGAAAGTTGATGATCACTAAGACCACTGGGAGACTCGTCGAGTGGTACTTAAGCTTGCCAAAAGTTACAGCGTGCCAACTCTTGGGAAAACCCAACTCGGAGATGGAAATTGACCTTCGGTGAACCGTTGAATGGATCGGCGATAAGGATTTGGATCACCTAAAGTTACAGGGTCTGAATGGTGAATAGGCAAGTCAAGAGGGCGATGGAGAAGGGCACTTGGCACATCGGCGACCTGGTCGGTGATGCTCGACTAATTCTGACGATCGACCCAAAAACTAAAAATCTAGAAGAGTATAAATGCAAAATTTTAAATAGGCAAAGAAGTTCCACAATTTTCAGAAAAAGTTTTGAGTGTTTGAGAGTTCTACCTTTTAGTTTTTTTTTATCTCGAACACTCTTTTGAGAGTTTTTGAGTAGAAGTTTAAACTAGGTTTTGATTTTGAAGTTAGTTTCAAGCATTTTGAAGACTCAAATCTTGTTACTCAGCTGATGGAGAAGATAGTTGGTAATATTTTCCTGCTTTTTATAATGTGTGGCTAAAACCCCCATTCTTTGGGGTGTGATTATGTGATTAATTGTCTCAATTAGCTTATGGGTGTTAGTATATGTTAATTTAATTGTTGTTATGACGTGGGTTCGATTGATAACTGAGATTTAATTCATGAATTATAGTTGCAAATGTAGTTCTAGCCTAGTATTATATGCTTGCTTCAGAAAGAGGTTTTAGAATTAAGGTTATAAATTAATGATTGTAGTGATTGGGTATTGTGTATTTTGGGTTAAGCTTGAGAAAGTGAATCCTAAATTCAATCCTACCAATCTAGCTTGAGAGAGTAGATTAATTGAGGTTTTAGGTTGTTTTGAATTATTGTGCTTGTCGAGGTTTTAGAGAACTCGCTTGAATCATAATAGTTGATCAAGAGATAGATGGCTATTGCATCTAAATTCTAGCATACCTTCTAAGGTTCAACGATCTTTAGTAATTAATAATCACCCGTATAGCAAAATTGGTAATTAATCGATCACTTCCCCAAGGATCCCTATCTACTTGATTACTACCCTTATTTTGTAGTTGTTACTTGACAAATCCAATTCCCCCATTTGCTACTAATTGTCAATCCCTTCAATTTATTTAAATTTTTTCGATAATTTCTATTTCTACAACTGATTAAAACATGTCTTTCACTTTGTAATTGAATTCTCTATAGTATCACTCCCTGTAGGATCGATCCCAAGTCTTTCTTGGGTTTATACTAGATCGTGATACCCTACACTTAGAATAAAATGAAGTGTAGTTGAGTGTTATAAAAAATGGCACTACTACCGAGGAGGTGGTGTTTAGAATTCTTTAACTGAAGTTTGGTTCTTGTCTAATCTTGTTTGTAGATAAATCGACTTACTTTGTTTTGTGTTTATTGTTGGTTGTTCTTAAACAAGTGACGAAATGAGTGTCAACGGAAGCAACGGTAGCCAACATGGACATCAAGATGACATCAAGATGACATCAATAACTTGTATGATGTCAATGAAGCTCAATTGGGAGGTGTAGGGTCTATTCGTTTACCTTTGGTCGTGGGAAATGCGGTATTTCGTGTGACTAGCACGATGTTGCAACTATTGCTAATGAAGGGTTTATTCGGAGGGCTGGTTCATGAGGATCCCCATGACCAAATTCAGAATTTTGTCGACGTGTGTGGTCCATTTTCATTCAAGAACATCTTAAGAGTCAGTCCAACTTTGGTAGTTTCCCTTTTCTTTGTTGAGGGAAGCGATAAATTAGCTAGTTGACCTACCAAGAGACTCGATTAGGTCTTGGGAAGAGCTTACCGAGGCATTTTTCATATTATTTTTCCCTCCTTCAAAGAATATGGAATTGAGAGATAATATGAAAGACTTCAAACGTCTAGATGGGGAACCAATCCATGAAACATGGCTGACATTTTAGGAGTTGTTACTCCAATTTCCAACTCATGGACTCTCGAACAACGTGTTGTTACAACATTTCTACCAGCGTCTAGATTCGGTCAACAAAGGTGTAGTTGACCAGCTTGTCCTAGGAGGAATTATAAAGCAACCTTTTGAAATAGCGTCAAACCTTCATGATGGAATGACGAAGATAAACCGGGCTTGGTACACAAGGGAATACCAAGTGTCTCCTTTGACTTTCAGAATGACAAAGGAACAAATAGTAAAGGACTAAGAGCGGGATGAAAACATGGCTAAAATGATGACCCAAATGGATCTTTTGTCAAAGAAAGTCATGGGTAGTGGTTCTATGGCTGTGAATGCAGTTGAAGTTAGCGGAGTAAATCTTTATGAAGCGCACTTTAAAGCTTTGTAAACGAAGAAGTGCATTTTCTAGCAAATCAGGGAGGAGGTTTCCGCCAAAATTATCCAAGGCTAGGCGGGAACCAAGGTTGGAATAGAGAGCATGATAAAGGTTGGAGGGACCCTGATAGGGAGTGACGTGACAGTTGTACAAACTGGAAGGAGTGAAATAATGAAAAAGAGAGATATGTACCTCCCCATGAGCGTCAAAAGCCAAAAGAACAAAGGGTTGGCCAGAAAAATTTCTGCAGTGAAGATATTCTTGCACACATTCTTAACAAAGTGGAAGGGCCGGACAAAGTGTTCAAAGAAATGAGAAAGGACGTCTTAACTCTGAACGAGATGGTTACCTCTCAGTCGATGCCCATTAAGCAACTCGAATCACAAATGGGTCAAATTAAGACTCATTTGAATCCAAGGACAAAAGGAGGATTACCGAGTGATACCATGGCTTACCCAAAGAATGAATTGTGAAAGTGTATATTCATTGTGCCACAACATTAAATAAGGCACTTCTTGGGAGGAAACCTATTTTTTTGAAATTTTAATATTGTTCTTCGAATAACAGGTGTTGAATGAGCAGGTTAAAAACTAGAATTTTTGGGAAAAAGCAGCAATTAGACGAGCCCAGAAACCAGTCGGCGACTCGCTGAATAGGTTGGAAAGCCCGAACTAGATCGCAGTTTGGACCAACTAGTTAGCTACATGTTCTGTAAAAATTGGTGGACAAAAGAGCCATTCAGTGCAACGCCAAATGGTCTGTGCTTAGGTGACCATCATCGACTCGCGCGCGAACTAAAGAGTCATGAATGGCTGAACCATTTTTAAATTCAAATACTTCCCTCATTTCTTTTTTCTGACTTTTAAGCTTTCACAATCGCACTTTAGATTTTCGTACTTGCTTTTCTTGGATTTTGGTGTGGGATTAATTGCTCAAGGGTGGATTTTGCTCATTGTTGCTTTCATTTGATAGCCTAGCATTCGGTTATCTACTTTTGAGGTTGGTTTTCTGACCCGCCCCCCTCTTTAGATTTTGGTATTTTCAAATGTCTGATCATTCCCTTGTAGTTCTATTTGCGTAGTACTGATTATTTGAATTCTTGTTATTAGTGTATGCCTCTTTTGTCTCGTGTTTATGATTATGATTGGCTTATAACTATTGAATTCTGTGTGTGTGCTTGATTAAAAATGTGGTTTGTGTTGTTAACTTGTTTTGTTTAGTTTAGGTGAAGTCTGAGTGACCCCATTTGAATTGATTGACTGATTTTGCCTAATGACAGAGTGGGTGACGTCATTCTTAAGGTCAAAAGAGGTCGATTGGTCAATTTTGGATTAATTGGGGGAAGTGTGAGTACCCCGAGGTCACTACTGTATGAGATATGTGATAAATTACATAGAATAGTTGCTTAATGTTGTTCTCGTGGGCTGCAACTAGAAATTGAAGGTCGGGTAAAAATCTGGCATGACGGAGTGTTCGGCACGTTGGGTTCAGCTCGTCGAATGGTTTGGTAGTTCGCCTAAAGACCCCTGGATCGCTCATTTTTTTATTTTAAATTGTGGAAATCATTTTGTAATATTTGGCAATATGTATGAGCTAGCTGAATGCCTTTTTAATCTCCCTTCTATGCCAATTTTTTTTGAAAATGTTATGTAACATTCGACGAGCTGCTTCTAGTTCACTGAATGGTGTTGGCGATTTTCCGAATGTCCCTAGACATCGCTGACTTGTGTTGATTTTTGATAATTTTTTGTCTGAAACATTTGGCGAGCCCAACTTGGCTCGAAAAATGGGTTCGACGAATCGCCAACTACTCGGTGAGATTTTTTGCATAATTTTCAAAGCTGATAATTTTTTGAACTATTTTTAACGTATTTATTTGTTAGATTTCGTGTTGCAGGTATAGCTAGACCAAAGGTACTTGGGAGAAATCAACCACCCCAAAAGTGTGCACGGGGCATTGTTATTAATGAGGGTGCTGCACCCTCCTGACTTACACAAGCGAAACTTCCTCCAAAAGGGGGAAAAGGAAAGGAAAAGGGTCCCTTGGTTACAACACCAGCGTTAGAGAGCTCTGATAGCATGGGATTCTACGCCACTAACCTTACTACTTTAGTAAGTGAGGGCAACTCGGGTTATAGATCGTCGATCTCGGTATCACAACTGGAGGATGATCAGACTCTCCTCGAGTAGGTTCCCTTGATGCCACAAGTTCAGGCACCCCCCACCCCGGTCATTGAATAGACTGAAGGTCGAGGGTTTGAGGACGACTTTAGAGGAGAAGCAATTGTCTACTAACGGAGTAGTAGACGCGTACATGGAGGTGTGGCACACTATCCATTTCTACAAGTTTGAGATTATCACAAATCCCTAAGGCTCCTATATTCCTACGTGGGTCTAAGAATTTTATATCTAATATGGAAATTTAGTGCCTAAAGGGAAGAAGTATGCCAACTCATTCAAGCCTTTAAGCCATATGGTTGTGCGGGGATGGAAAGTAAAATGCAGCAACATCGACATCAATATGGTGTTGGGTTCTACGATGAACATAATCCACTTCTTGGCGAAACAGATACAAAAGAAGACCCTAGATGACTTAAAGGGATGGTTGGCTCCATTAGTCGCCCACATTACACCGCCATGTATTGAGGTGGTGGTTCCTATTGAGAAGAAGGATCTAAACGTGGTTGTCAGATATTTGCTTGGGTTCATCAGTAACACATTGATGCCATCACAGAACGAGTCGATACTCAAGCATCCAAAGGCTGCTTTATTAGGCTATATCTTGGATCGGAAGAGACTTAATCTTGGTCTGATCATCGAGCAGGAGATGGCCATGAGGGCCAAGAAGATCTAGACCTCTCTCCCATTTCAAGACCCGATTACAAAGTTGTGTGATTGAATAATGCTATCAAAGACACTTAATCCAATTCTAACAGTCAACGATCGTTAGTCAGTATATAACCTAACTAAATGAGTTGGGGTTGAATCTCACAGGGTGGTACATGTTTAACATTTAATAGAAAAGTATGAATATGCTCCAATCAGCCATAGGAATAAAAATTATCGAATAATGACATAACGTAAATCAAGGGGTGACATGAATGTCAAATAACAAAGGAGGTTTAGGTTTTAACTATCAGCTACAACAACAACAAATAACACGAAATAATAATAAAGAGACGGGTTCTTGGATTATAGGCCAGTATAGACAAATAGGTGATTGCAACTGTTAGAAAATAGTTGTAAATCAGTGAATAAGCTAGACTTTAGTAGGGATAAAATTTCTCTCGAACACTTTACCCTGAATCCAGTTGTTTCTCTCGAACACCAACAAGCATGCAAATAAGAACAACCTACGCTTTAGTCCATTCACTCTCTCGAGTTGAATTTGTGGAAAAGGGTTTAGGATTCACTCTCTCGAGATGAACCCATGACAACTCAATACCCACAGACCATCAATGTAGTAATTTTGCGTTTAAAACCTCTCTCTCGCAAGCCAAAAATACGAAGGTAGAACTACATTTGCAACTACAATTCTTTAAATTGAACCACAATTACTAATTGAAATAACTTCTAAAAAACATTTAAACTAACAATTAGCAATACCCACAAGCTAAATCAACCCATAATCATATAATCACACCCTAAGAATTGGAGTTTTAGCTAAACATCATAAAAAGATGAAAATGGTTACCAAACTGAGTTTCCATCAACTGGGAATAGTTAATTCTCTTTACAAAGGTCTAAATTGAAGAATCTCAAAGACCCACTTCCAATTTCTCAAAAATGGAAATCTTCGATTCTTCAAAGCTAAGGGAAACTTGTCTCAATACTCAGAGTTCAAAAATAAGATACTTGATAATGATAAAATCTATAATTTATGGATAAAATATACTAAACTAAATGTTTGAAAATGTATTCATAGGCGCCAAAAATATGCTGCGAAGGGTCATTCAGCGCAGTAAGTCAGGCTCGCTGATCAACTTGGCGATCTGCCCTTTGGCTCATTTCATCGCCTTTCTACCTTTGGCCTTCAGCATCTTCAAGTTCTGTAACTTTGGGGGATCCAACACTACATCGTGGAACCACTCAACGACACGCCGACTGCTCCTTTCTCTTGCTGACATGATTTTCTCCTTCAGGGCTTGTCACACTGGAACTTTTGGCGAGGTAGTGGCCATTCGGCTACTATCCAAAGGGACTTGACGATCACTAGGCCTTCATTTCTTCGTTCTTTCAGCTCACTTTGTTCCTTTTTGCAAATTGTGTCCATGCTTTATTCCTCAATCCAAATACCTGGAAATCAAGGATTTTACATCAGTTATTCGCACATAATAAGCATTTGAGGACACTAAATCTATTCAAATAAAGCCCTAAATGAGTCCAAATCTAGGACTCATCATTATGTAGGTGTGCATGAGTTCCTTTGACTGAAAAGACAGATGTGGAAGTGACCCACATATCCTCTACTAATATTCGAAGGATAGAGGCCCAGTTTATACAGGATGAGACTGAGAAGAAGAGAGTTGCACTGGTGGATACTTCCTCGATAGTTGATTTGGAGATGTTACCGACAAAGGCAATCCTTCCTACTTAGGATAGTGAGCCTAGAGGTACCCCTAGCACTTTAACTTTTGTCCCTTCTAGTTCTACTATTGCTCCCCCTCCTACTATTGTAGTTTCTACTTATTCTAGACCCCTGATCACCTAAGCTATATTAAACAAGATGGGCCACCTGGCCTAGTCTACTAACATTCCTGCCTCCCAAGTTGGATGTTGTACGATAGTGAGGGCAATTGTTGTTGCCTTAACCCCGATTAGGGCTAAGTTGAGAAAGTACAAAGAGATGATCGATGCGCATGGACTGGCCTTGGATGCCCTCTCTGTGAGAGTGGAGGCTTGTGAGCAGGGACAAGTTCTTTCTAAAGATGTGATAGGTCGATATTGTTGGGATGAGGGGCAATGTGGATTAGTTGAAATCCACGGATCTCTTGATGTTATTCGGCATTGTGGAGCTTCAAAGGTTCCGAGTACAGATTTCTCAACTAGTTCTAAGATTCCTCCCGCTAGTATGTACAGATATATTGCTAGGGATGATGCGTATGTTGAGTCCTAGGCCAAGACTGATGAAAAAAAGCTAGGTGTTTCAGATGCAATGGTCTACGATGATTTAGAGGACCTCGAAGGGGCTATGGTACAGATAGTTGTGGAGGCATCCCTGTGGGACATGTCTATGGTGGGCTGCAGTGGAGCGAAGGATGATGTTGACCTGGGCACTGATGCCCAGACTGATGGAGTCACCGACATGTAGAGTTCACCTCAGGCTTAGCCTGGCAGGAGAAACTTTAACACTTTTTCTATTTTTGTTTATACTTTTTATTTATTGGCATATGAGGAAAATTGTTAGTTTAGTTTGGCAGGGTGAGGTATTTCCATACCTACCTCTTTTGGGTCTTTTTATGGATATTATTGTCATTTTTGTGTTTGTGTGACTATTGGTTTTATGTTGGTATATATTGGTTTGCAATCCATTGAGTTTAATGTTAATGTTGGTTTTGAGTGAGCTGAAAGTCATGTTCGTTATATAATACAGGCAAGCCTATGGGTAGAGTCATGCATGTGTTTATCTTTGAGAGTGTAAGAGTTTCTTTTGATTTCGACATTCTAATGTGTTGATAAGTTTAGTGTGAGCATGGAATCATTCTTAGTGTGAGGGCATTTAAATGCTTTTTGTTGAGCTTCAACTTGCATTTAAATCAAGCATTATGAGCTTGAGTTCTATTTGATCATGGTTAGTCACAGTTTGAAATTTAGAGTGCACAATTGAACATTACATGAGTAGTTTGAACCTCTTGTGTGCATTCATCTTGAGTCTTGAGTAGCACTATTTGTAGATATCCTTGTTGATCCGATTGATCTTGTGTTCTACTTGAGAACAAGCAAAAGTTTAAGTTGGAGGTACTGATGAGTCTAGGATTTTGACTCATTTAGATCTTAATAAGAATAGTTTTAGTGTCGTCATTGCCTATCTTATTATCTAAACTGATGTTTATGTGTTGAATTGCATCTAGGAAGACAAAGGAGCAAAGCAAGGACATTATCGGGCAAAAAGGAGTGGGAAAGCTACATATAAGGAAAGCTGACGATCGCCAAGTTCACTTGGTGACTCACCGAGTGGTACTTCAGCTCGCCAAGAGTTACGGTGTGCCAGAATTGAGAAAAGCCAACTCGGCGATGGAAATGGACCTTCGTCAAACCACTGAATGGATCGGCGAAAAGGATTTAGATCACCTAAAGTTACAGGGTCTGAATAGTGATGAGTCAAGTCAAGACGGCAATGGAGAAGGACGCTTGGCGCATCACCTACCTGGTCGGCAATGCTCGACTATTTCCACTGATCGACCCCAAAGCTGAAAATCTAGAAGAGTATAAACGCAAGTTTTTAATTAAGGAAAGATGTTCTAAAATTTTGTGAAAAAGTTTCGAGTGTTTGAGAGTTCTAACTTTGAGTTTTTGATCCCAAACACTATTTTGAGAGTTTTTGAGTAGAATTTTAAGTTGGGTTTTGATTTTCAGTTAATTTCAAGCATTGTGAAGATTCGAATCTTGTTACCCAGTTAATGGAGAAGATAGTTGGTAATATTTTCCTTCTTTTTATAATGTGTGGCTAAAACTTCCATTCTTAGGGGTGTGATTAATGTCTTAAATAGCTTATGGGTGTTAGTAATTACTGATTTAATTGTTGTTTTGAAGTGAATTTGATTAATAATAAAGTATTAATTAATGAATTTTAGTCGCAAATGCAGTTCTTGCCTAGTATTCTATGCTTGCTTGAGAAAGAGGTTTTAGAATTAAGATTATTAATTGATGATTGCAGTGATTTGGTTATTGTGGGTTCAGCTTGAGAAAGTGAATCCTAAATTTGATCCTACCAATCTAGCTCGAGAGAGTAGATTATTTGAGGTTTTGGGTTGTTTATAATTGTTATGCTTGTCGAGGTTCGAGAGAACAGGCTTGATTAGTAATAGTTGATCCAGAGATGGTTATTATATCTAAAATCTAGGCAACCAATAGAAATAATCGATCACATACCCAAGGATCCGTATCTACTTGATTACTCCCCTTTTTTCGTAGTTATTAGTTGACATATCCAATCATACCCCCCATTTGACACTAGTTGTCAATCCATTCGATATACTTTAATTGTTTCGATAATTTCTGTTCCTACAACCGATTAGAGCATGCCTTCCACTTCATAATTGAATTCTTTACTGTATCACTCCTTATGGGATCGACCCTAACTATTCGTTGAGTTTATACTAGATTATGATCGCCTAGACTGTGAATTGAATGAACTGTAGTTGAGTGTTATAAAAAATGGCATCGTTGCTGGGGAGGTGGTGTTTAGAATTATGTTTGTGAAGTTTTGTTGTGATAAATTCTTGTTTGTAGTTGAACCGACTTACTTTGTTTTGTGTTTGTTGTTGGTTGTTCTTGAAAAGGTGACTAAATGAGTGTGAACGGAAGCAACGGTAGCCAACTGTCACATCACGATGACATCAATAACTTGAATGATGTCAATGAAGCTCAATTGGGTGGTGTAGGTGCTATTTGTTTACCACCAGTTGTGGGAAATGCATCCATGTGACTAGCACGATGTGGCAACTTATTACAAATGAAGGGTTTATTGAGAGGGCTGGCTCATGAGGATCCCCATGACCATATTTGAAAATTTGTGGATGTGTGTGGTCTATATTAGTTTAAGAACATCTCATAAGAGTCGGTCTGCATTCAGTTGTTTCGCTTTTCTTTGATGGGGAAGCGACAAAGTGGCTAGATGACCTACCAAGAGATTGGATTACATCTTAAGAAGAGCTTATCGAGGCGTTCTTCATATGATTTTACCCTTTTTCAAAGATGATGGCATTGAGAGATAATATTCAGGGATTCAAATATCTGGATGGTGAACCAATCCATGAAACATGGCTAAGGTTTCAGAACTTGTTACTCCAATGTCCAACTCATGGACTCCAGAACAACATGTTGTTACAACATTTCTCCTGGAGTCTAGATTCGGTCAACAGAGGTGTAGCTGACCAGCTTGTCTAAGGAGGAATTATGAAGTAGCGTTTTGAAAAGCGCTGACCCTTCTTGATGGAATGGCGAAGATAAACCAGGCTTTGTACACTAGAGAAGACCAAGTGTCTCCTTCGACTTTTAGGATGACGAAGGAACAAATAGAACAGGACCAAAAGCGGGATGAAAACATGGCTAAAATGATGACCCAAATGGATCTTTTTTCAAAGCATGTCATGGGTAGTGGTTCCAAGGCCAGGTAGGAACCAAGGTTGAAATAGAGAGCATGATGAAGGTTGGAAGGACCATGATAGGTAGTGAGATGGTGACAAAGAGAGATATATATCTCCCAATGAGCGTTCGAAGCCGAATGAACAAAGGGCTGACCCGAAAAAGTTCTCAACTAAAGATATTCTTGCACGCATTCTCAATAAAGTGGAAAGGTCAGACAAAGTGCTCAAAGAAATGAAAGAGGACGTCTCAACTCTGAACCAGACGGTTACCTCTCACTCGGTGTCCATTAAGCAACTGGAAGCACAAATGGGTCAAATCTAGACTAATTTGAATCCAAGGCCAACCCAAAGAATGAATCGTGAAAGTTTATCTTCGTTGTGCCACAATGTTAAATAAGGCGCTTCTTGGGAGGCAACCCATGTTTTTGAACTTTTACTATTGTTGGTTGAATACTGGGGTTGAATGTGCATGTTTAAAATTATAAATTTTGCAAAAAAGAGCAATTATACGAGCCTAGGTACCCGTCGGTGACTTACCGAACAGGTTGGCAAACCCGATCTGGATCGCCATATGGACCAACTAGTTAGCTAGACGTTTTGTAAAGATTATCGAACAAAAGAGCCATTCGACGCATCAATGAATGGTCAGCAACATATGTAACAATCATTGACTCACACGTGAACTGAAGGGTCATGAAAGGTTGAACCATTTTAAAATTCAAACACTTCCCTCATTTCTTATTTTATGACTTTTACACTTTCACAATCGTACTTTAGATTTTCGTACTTGCTTTTCTTGCATTTTTGTGTGGGATAAATTGCTCGGGTGGACTTTTCACATTGTTGCAATTTGCTATCCTAGCATTTGGTTAAGGTTGGTTATTTGAGCCCCCCTTTAAATTTTGGTATTTTCAAATGCATATTTATTGCCCTGTAGTTGAATTTGCGTAGTATTGATTATTTGAATGCTTGTTGTTAGCGTATAGCTCTGTTGTCTTGTGTTTATGATTATGATTGGCCTATAACTGTTAAATCACGTGTGTGAGCTTAATTAAAAATGTGGGTTATGTTGTTAACTTGTTGGCTTTAAATTGGGTGAAGTCTGAGTAACCCCTTTAGCACCGATTGACTGATTTTGCCCAATGATAGAGCGGGTGACATTATTCTTAAGGGCAAAAGACGTCGATTGGTGAATTTTGGATAAATCGAGGGAAGTTTGAGTTCCCCGAGGTCATTAATGTATTGGGTATGGTCTTAATTGCATAGAAAAGGTGTTTAATTTTGTTCTCGTGGGCTGCATGCTGGAAATTGAAGGTCGGGGTCAAAGTGTGTCATGACAAATTGTTTGATGAGCTGGGTAGAGCTCGCCGAATGGTTTGGCGGTTTGCCTAAAGAACCATGGATCACCCTTTTTTTTATCTTTTAAATTATGGAAATCATTCTATAATATTCGGTGATACGCCTGAGCTCGCCGAATGCCCTTTTTATCGCCCTTCTGCGCCCAAATGTTTAGAAAATATTTTGTAACTTTCGATGAGCTACTTCTAGTTTTCCGAATTGTGTTAGTGATTCACCAAAAGGCCCTGGACATTGCCAACTTGTTCTAATTTCTGAGAATTTTTATTTTGAAACATTCGGCGAGACCGACTAGGCTCACCAAAAGGGTTCGACGACTCGCCAAACTACTCGATGAGCTTTTCTGCGTACTTTTAAAAGTTAATAATTTTTCAAACTATTTCTAAAGTATTGATTTGTTTGATGTTGTGTTGCAGGTATTGCTAGATATTGATGCTATCACAGAATGAGTCGATACTCCAACATTTGAAGGCTAATTTATTGGGCTGTATCTTGGACCGACAAAGACACAATTTCAGTATGATCATTGAGCAGGAGATGACCATGGGGGCAAGTAGAGCCAGACCTCTCTCCCATTCACAATCCTCATTACAAAGCTTGTGCAGGTGTGCCCGAGTTTCTTTGATCATAATAACGGATGTGGAAGTGACTCCCACTTCCTCTACTAACATTCGAAGGATAGAGGTCGATTATATGTGGGATGAGACTAAGAGGAGTAGTTGCACGGTGGATACTTCCCCGGTAGTTAATATGGAGATTTTGCCAACAAAGACAATCTTTCCTACTCAGGCCAGTGAGCCTACAGGTACACCTAGAACTTCCCCTTTTGTCCCTTACGGTTCAGCTATCTCTCCCCCTCCTACTACTGCAGTTGCTTCTTCTTATAGACCCCCGATCACCCAGGCTATGTTATACAAGATGGGCACCTGGATTAGTCTGCTAATATTTGTGCCTCCCGGGTAGAGGTTGTTGTACTTGGGCTGATTGAGATGGCGATTGGTGCTGCCTTAGCCCCGATCAGGGCTTAATTAAGAGAACAACGAGAGATGATCGATGCACATGG
This sequence comes from Solanum commersonii, assembly GCA_029007595.1. Taxonomy (NCBI): domain Eukaryota; kingdom Viridiplantae; phylum Streptophyta; class Magnoliopsida; order Solanales; family Solanaceae; genus Solanum; species Solanum commersonii. The sequence continues at coordinate 9,934,408 of JAJTWQ010000002.1, read as the reverse complement.
ACTAACCTTGGATGCCCTCACTGTGAGAGTGGAGGCTTGTGAGTAGAGACAAAGTGTTTTTGAGTATTTGACGACCTTGAAGGCCAATATTATTGGGCTAAGGCGCAATGTGGATGATCGGAAATCCACGGATCTCTCGATATTATTCGGCATTGTGGAGCTTCTAGAGGTTCTGGTTATAGATTTCTCAGATAGTTCTGAGATTCCTCTATCTATTATGATCGAAGATGTTACTAGGGATGATACAAATGCTTAGTCCGAGGCCGAGACTGATGAGAAGGAACTGGGTGTTTGAGATACAGTGGTCTATGATGATTTAGAGGACCTCAAGGGGGCTATGGTACAAACATCTGTGGAGGCATCCATGTGGGACACGTCTATGGTGGGCTCTAGTGGAGCAAATGATGATGTTGGGTCGGGCACTGATGCCCAGACTGAGGGACTTACCGACATGCAAAGTTCACCCCAGGCTTAGCCTGGAAGGAGGAATTTTTACTCTCTTTTTGTTTTTGTTTTGGACTTTTTATTTCTTGGCATTTGATGACAATTGCTAGTTTAGTTTGGCGGGGTAAGGTATTTAAATACCTACCTCTTTTGGGCTATTTTATGGATATTATTATTGTTTTTGTGTTTGTGTGACTGTAGGTTTTTGTTGGTATACATTTGTTTATAATCCATTGAGTTTAATGTTAATGTTGGTTTTGAACCGAAATTAAAATTTTCCACCTCTTGATGTTTGTGAAATATCGTTGTTCTCTTGCAATTTTAAGTGTCGGTTGTGATTAAGACCGATGACTTGAATATTGCTCTTGATTGAATGATATGCGTGTAAGGCTCAAATGAGGCAAATTGAGTTGCATAAGTCATATGTGAACTCTTAGCATCTCATTGTGACTAGCCGATTATTGAGTTGACATCTTGTGATGATCGTTGCACGCTTGCTGAAATTATAGAGACATGTTTGATGATTGTGTTGAATGCCATGTATGGTAAGATTTTTGTGAAATATGTTTTACGTAATACCTAGAACTTTCCTCGTTACTTGAATTGACTAATGTAAGTGAATGGTAGAGATGATCTTAGGCACAACTTATGAAGAGTAAACCAAAATTGCTTTTATACCTCTTTGTGACCACCTTGTGAGACTGTGAACCTTGCTTTGCACAGTTTAAGCCTAACCTTTTTCTTTGGATGAAACATGAATAACTTTGACCTCTTTGTCATTCATGAAGCATTGGTTAGTTTGAATAGCCAACTTAGGCCAAATGCCTATGTTGGAACCCCTCCATGTAAAAAAGGGGAGAAAAAAAGAGATAATTATTGAAATAAAGTTTGTGAAATGGACAAAGGAAATGGGTTGAGTCATACTTCAAAGAACGTAGGGGAGATTGTGAAAATAAAAAAGAGTGAAAGTAAAGGGAAAAAAAGTGAAATTTAGGCCATGCTTTATGAAGCTAGAAGTCACTAAGCCAAAATGATAATACATTTACACTTAGCCCCATTACAAGAGTTGAAAGACCTTTGTGATCTTAGGTGAGATGAAAGTCATATTGGTTTGAAAATACTGGTAAGCCTATGGATAGAGTCATGTATGTGTTTATCTTTGAGAGTGTGAGAGTTGTTTTTGATTCCTAAATTCTAAATTGTTGATGAGTTTAGTGTGACATGGAATCATTCTTGGTGTGAGGGCATTTTAATGCTTTTGTTGAGCTTGAACTTGCATTTGAAGTAAGCATTGTGAACTTAAGTTCTATTTGATCATGATTAGTTATAGTTTGAAATTTAGAGTGCACAATTGAACATTACATGAGTAGTTTGAACCTCTTTTATGCATTCATGTTGAGTCTTGAGTAGCACTGTTTGTAGACATCCATATTGTACTGATTAATCTTCGGTTTTACTTTAGGAGAAGCAAAAGTTTAAGTTGGGCTATTATTGTGTCTGCGATTTTGACTCATTTAGGGCTTAGTAATCATACTTTTAGTGTCCTCGTTGCCTATATTATGCTTTGAACTAATGTTTATGTGTTTATTTGCAACTAGTAAGACAAAAGAGCAAGGCAGGGATGTTACGGGCCAAAAAGGAGCAGAAAAGATGAAACAGCTAACGATCGCCAAGATCATTCGGCGACTCGGTGAGTGGTACTTTGGCTGTCACGACCCGGGAGCACCCCCAAGTCGTAACAAGGCGTACTCGACCCCGAAGGGGTCTTATACAAGCCACATAGTCATTCATTGCATTCAATAATGAAAATAGTGCGGAAATAAAAAAAAACTTATTTACATCCACACATTTAAACTTCTTAAAACAACTTTAAAAAACACACAAATGGAAGTCTAAGTCTCACATGGCCATCTTAGACACAAATAAAAACATAAGTAGGGGCACGGCCCTTTACAATCAAAAGAAGTCTATTACATGAACAAAAGAACTTAAAAGTCTTGTCCTTGAATCCATGAGGACATACCAAGTCTTAGAGGAAAGCAATCCAACACTTCAAACTAGCTAAGAGGGATCACTTGCCGGAACCTACACTTGTAGTAAAAACATGAAGAATATGGGTTAGTACACAAAAATGTACTAAGTATGATGACCATGCAAAACATGCTTTAAAGGGGACATTTTAGTTAGAGACCATGCATTATGCCACCTTTTGAAATATCATGAACAATAGCATAAAAGACATACAAGACAAGCATAACATCAAGTAAGTCATAATATCACCTTTAAACAATATCAACATGAAAACCTTTACCTTGGACCTTCACCTCAAGAAACCCTTATGCTATACCTCGTGCAATGTATGGATGGCGTCCCATACCACCATCCATACTAAGGCACCACATTTAGGTCACTTAAAGTAACTTATCATTCCTTTCTTTCACCTTTGCACAATATTCATACATAAGAGGTATATCATTAATTAAGACATGACAAGAGAAAATAACTCGTAATATAACCCAAGTATAACATGCATAACATATTAAGCATTTAAGAGCCAACATTCTTTAATAACCTCATTTAGGGTACATTCATGTCACAGTCATTAGGATTTAGAGAAACTCACTATGACCCTCTCTAAGCCTACTCGTGCAATGTATAGGTAGCATCCCATACTACTACCTACACTTTGTAGAACCTGTCAAGAAACCATAATGAAATCTCACATGATGGGAAGTAAGCGTTTAACCGACATAGACCATGAGAGCTTGTCATGGAATCCGGTGTCATGAATCCCCACACCGAAAAGAGGTGGTCTACTTGCCTAAGGAAGACCGGTATATATAGCTTAATGGATCCACTAGCTTCCTATGCGGGCACATAGTTTATGGGATAAGGTAGACGATCATTGAAACTCATGCCTAACTGTCGGGGAAGTTTCCATCTAACCAAATCCGCTCGGTGCTTAGCCTACATTCCCATAGAATAGTTCACTACTTTGACATCATCACACATGAAAGGGTGCCATAAGCCTACCGATTCAAGGTACATTATTTAACACATGAAAGGGTGCCATAAGCCCGCGATTCAAGGTACATTTAGGAAAGCTCATTAACTCCTCTTGAAAGGGTGCCATGGGCCTACCGATTCAAGACTCATCATTAACCTTTATGGAAAGGTGCCATAGGCCTACCGAATCCAAGATTCATTTCGTATCATTAATGGAAGGGTGCCATTAGCCTACCGATCCAAGGTTCATTATAAGCATATGTGGAAGGGTGCCATAAGCCTACCGATCCAAGGATTCAACAATCAACAATATAATCATTTATACAAGAAAATGATGCATAAGCCCTACCAATTCAAGGTATACTTTATATTGAAGAATCCTTCATATTATATCATCAACATTCATGAGTGTCATCAACACATTTCTGGATTTCCATACATCTCATAACTCAAACTTTAAAGCATCGATTCATCAATTCTCCATAGTTGGACATTTTGTCAAACACCTTGAAGGCATGTAATGAAATCGAAGAACATGAAAAATAGGGTAGTAATGATGCAGCCAAACCAGTGAACAACCTACAACAACACCTTTACATTCATAACATGATCACATTATCTTCATTGAATTCTCATTCGTATAATGTCATGGTAACACTTCAATTTCTCATACTATGCCTTTAAGGCCATAAGCCTCACATACCAATACCCCAACAATACACCATAAAGTAAGCATGGGTAATGACATACTTCAACAATCTAAAGACCTTTAAACAAATTTGATTCATATACATTCATTATCTAGCAACCCACTTCATAAAGGCATAAACTAGGAATAGAGAGAAATCATGGGTTCATGGAGTATTTTCATCTTAAATCGTCAATACAACAACAATATAACCATAAAGTACCATTATAAACCTTTTAAAACCATTTGGTGGAAGAACCCATGAGATTGAGTGAAAACCTAGATTTTTCATACTTTGAAATAACTTTGGATTTGGCTCCTTGAATGGAAAATTAGACAAGGATCAAGACCACCATACCTTTGCTATGATCTCCCACGAAAATTGATGAAGACACCACCTTCAAACCAAGCCCTAGCTCCAAGTTCTTGACTTTCTTAAATGGAGGATTGTAGAGAGGGAAATGTTTTTAGGGATGGGAATGAACTAATGGTATATAGGAATAACATAAGTCTTTTAAAAAAAATGGTCCAACACTTAGAAAAAATTTCGGGCGGGTGAACAAGAATGAACAAGAACATTAGCTACCGGAATTTGCGTTTCTGTCGGACAGACTTTTTTAAAATGGGCATAACTTCTTCGTCCGAACTCCGAATGAGGTGAAACGAAGTGCGTTATGTAGCTAACTCAAAGGGATTTCCATGGATATATTATGGCCACCCAAATAATTTGTGTGCTAGGAGATATGACCCTCCAAAGTAGACCCTCGAAAAATGATACGGTTGCTCTAAAATTTGGGTTAGACCCATTTCCCACTCAATTTGACCCCTAAACAAGAATATGAAGTCGGATTTTCGAAAAACGAAACGGATCTTTTTATATGCAGCTAAACAAGTTTCCGGTAACTTCCGAAGCACATTTTTAAGAACTTTTGGGTCAAATTCAAATATAATCATTTCATTAAGTTCTCGACTCCAAACTCACATGTGAGGCTCTAGTTTCACTCTATCATTTTCCGAGTCGTTACATTGGCTCACCAATAATTACATCGTGCTAGTACTAGGGAAAAGCCAACTTGGCGATGGAAATGGATCTGCAGCGAAATGCCGAATAGATTTGTGATAGGAATTCGGATCCCCTAAAGTTACAGGGTCTGAATGGTGAAGAGGCAAATAAAGATGGTGATGTATAAGGACACTCTGCGCATCCCGACCTGGTCGGCAATCCTCGACTAATTCCACCGATTGGCCCAAAAGCTAAAAATCTTGAAGAATATAAATGCAAACTTTTAAATGAGGAAAGAAGTTTTGAAATTTTGAGAAAATTTTTTAAGTGTTTGAGAGTTCTAACTATGAGTTTTTTTTTTATCCCAAACACTGTTTTGAGAGTTTTTAGTAGAGTTTTAAGTTGGGTTTTGATTTTAAGTTAATTTTGAGCATTGTGAAGACAAGAATCTTGTTACCCAGCTGATGAAGAACATACTTGGTAATATTTTCCTACTTTTTATATTGTCTGGCTAAAACCCTCATTCTTGGGGTGTGATTATGTGATTAACTATCTCAATTAGCTTATGGGTGTTAGTAATTACTGATTTAATTGTTGTTTTGAAGTGGATTCGATTAATAACTGAGTTTTAATTCATGAATTGTAGTTGCGAATGCTGTTCTAGCGTAGTATTCTATGCTTTCTTGAGAAAGACTTTTTATATTTAACGTTATCAATTGATTGTAGTGATTGGGTTATTGTGGGTTCAGCTTGAGAAAATTAATCCTAAATTCGATCCTACCAATCTAGCTTGAGAGAGTAGATTAATTGAGGTTTAGGGTTGTTTATAATTGTTATGCTTGTTGAGGTTCGACAGAACTCACTTGAATGATAATAGTTGATCGAGAGATGGCTATTGCATCTAAAATCTAGCCTACCTACTAAGGTTCAACGATATTCAGTAATTAGTAAACACCCGGATAGAGAAATTGGAAATCAATCGATCACTTCCCCAAGGATCCCTATCTACTTGATTACTCCCCTATTTTTGTAAATGTTAGTTGACAAATCCAATCCCCCCATTACATACTAATTGTCAATCCCTTCGATTTACTTTACTTGTTTCAATGATTTCTATTCGTACCATCGATTAGAAATGACTTTCACTTCGTAATTAAATTATCTACTGTATCACTCCATATGGTATCGACCCCAACTCTTCGTTGGGTTTATACTACATTGTGATCGCCTACACTTACAATTGGATGAAGTGTACGTAGTTGAACATTAGCAATATGACCCTATCCTTATTCGTTAAACTTTTCATAAGATTCACCACCTCTATCTGACTTAATGATTTTCAATTTCCTATCTAATTGTCTTTCAACCTCATTAACATACACTTTCAGAGCATCCGCTGCTTGACATTTTTGTTTCAACAAATAGATAAATCCATAACATGAAAAATCATCGATAAAGGTAATAAAAGAAATATCTCCACCAAAAGATGGAACATGAAAGAGTCCACAAATTTTAGTGTGTACAAGTTCAAGAAGTTGAGTACTCCTTGTGGCACCTTTCTTGGTATGTTTGGTTTACTTTTCTTTAATGCAATCCAAACATATATCAAGATCAATAAAATTAAGATTCAGAAGAATCTCATTCTTTACTATTATTTTTAATGTTTCTTTTGATACATGACCCAAACATTTATACCACAAATAAGCAGAAATTTCATTTTTAGTGAACTATGTTTTATTCCAATATTTTGATGAATCGTAAAAAGGGATTTAGAAAAATTATTATCGAGTTTCAATCTTTATAAACCATCAATAAGAACACCAGAACCATACAAAAGTATTCTTGTATAAATTGAAACATCCATGTCCAAACTTAAAATCAAGTCCAGAAACATCAACTCTTGAAAGAGAAACCAAATTCCTAGAAAATGAAGGAAAATAAAGGGTCTGTAATAGATCAAGGTGATGTCTTGTCTCCAAGATCAGCCTATAAGTCCCTATGCCTTCAATTTGAGCCTTCATATGATTTCCCATGAACAAGAAATTCTTATTTGAATTTGTAGTTTGGATCGTAGTGAATCCCTGCAACATAGTGGATACATAAGTAGTTGCACCAGAATCAAGCCACCAAGTATTATTAGAAACTTCTACTAAATTTGATTCGAAACATGCAAAAGCACTAAATGTACTTTTCTTTTCAAACCAAGATTTACGTTTCTGGCAATCTTTCTGATAGTGTCCTTCTTTTTTATAGAAATGACACACATCAGCCTTGAGTTCCTTATGAGCATCCTGTGAAACTTTAGCAAGTGCTTTCTTTTTCTTAAACTTGCTAACCATCACTTTAAGTCCTTCACCATATCCTTAACCCATGAAGTTAATGGAATGACCTCCTTGTTTCTTAAGTCTTGACTCCTCCTCAGCAAGCATACTAGACAATTCACTAACATCTCACTTATCCTAAATAGTGGTATAATTAATTTGGAATGGTCCATAGTCAAGAAGGAACGAGTTAAGAATAAACTAAACGAAGAAGATGTTTGACTAAAACTATTAATTTACCTTATAATTTTCACAATTCGTAGAATGTAAGATCCTCCTTTTGGTAAATTCTTAAGTTCTAGCAATAGTGAAAGTCAATTTATCTATTTATATCTTCAATATAGACATTTAATCAACCTTCATAGATAAATGACAATTTTATGAATGCATATTTTTCTTAACCATACTAGTTTGCCACTTTGGTGACTAACAAACTAATATAAATACAAATGCACACATAATATCATAAAATGTTGTCCATGTGAATAATTTTATACATTTTACTTTGTCCACTTTGGTGACTAACAAACTATAGAAACATAATGCATGCATCAAGTGATTGTAAATATTATATGTGTAAACGTTAATTTCTCTGGTTGTCCACTTTGGTGACTAACAAACTATATAAATACAAATGCACACATTATTTATTGTTTAGTATAATGATTTCACATATCAGAACACTTCTTACAATACTAAATGTCAATGATCGTTAGTCAGTAATATAACCCAACTAAGTGAGTTGTGGTCGAATCCCATAGGGAGTGGTACGTTCTTAAGATTCAAGAGACAAGTGCAAATATGTTCAAGTCAATCATAGGAAAAGACATTTATGAATAAAAGTTTATTTCAAGTTAAGGGTGACAAAAGTGTCAAATATGGGGGTTTTTGATTGTAATTAACAACTACAACAACAACAAATAACACAAATTAACAAGTAAAGAGACGGGTTCTTGGGATGTGATTGGATTATGTGCTAAGGTAGACAAATAGGTGATTGCAATTGATAGTAAATAGCTATAAATCATTGAATAAGCTAGACTTTAATGGGGATAAACTTTATCTCGAACAGTTTACCCCGAATCAAATTGGTTTCTCTAGAACACCAATAAGCAACAATTAAGAACAACCTACGCTTTAGTCCATTCACTCTCTCGAGCTGAATGTGTGGAAAATGGTTTAGGATTCACTCTCTCGAGCTGAACCTATGACAACCCAATACCCACAGACCATCAAATCAGTAATCTTCATTTTAAAACCTCTCTTTTGAGCAAGCCAAAAATACGAAGTTAGAATTGCATTTGCAACTACAACCCTTTACATTAAACCACAGTTACTGATCAAAATCACTTTTAAACAGCATTTAAACTATCAATTAGCAATACCCAGCAGCTAAATCAACCCATAATCACATAATCACACCCCAAGAATTGGGGTTTTAGCTAGACATCATAAAAAGATAGAAATCCTTACCATATTGTGTTTCCATCAACTGGGTACGATTAATTTCGTCTTTACAAAGATCAAGGTTGAAGAATCTCAAAAATCCACTTCCAGTTCTCAAAAATGGAAATCTTCATATCTTCAAAGCTAAGGAAAATATTGTCTCAATACTCTCTGTTCTAAGTTCCAAACTTGAAAACTGAATAATAATAAAACTTGGATACTAAACTAAGAATTTTAAAATGTATGTATAGTCGCCAAAAGTATGCTGTGAAGTGCCACTCGGCTCAATAAGTCGGGATCGCTGATCCATTCGGCGATCCGCCCTTTAGTCAATTCCATCACCTTTTTGCTTTGGCCTTCAGCATCTTCAAGTTCTATAACTTTGGGAGATCTAGCACTGCATCGTGGAACCGTTCGGTGACTCGCCGACTGCTCCTTTCTTTCGCCAACTCGTTTTGTTTCTTCAAGGCTTGGCGCACTGGAACTTTAGGCAAGATCATGATCATTCAGTGACTCGCCTAATGGGTTAGGCGATCATCAGGCCCTTTTTTCTTCGTTCTTTCAACTGTCGTGTTCCTTTTTGCTCATTAGTGTCCATTCTTTGTTCCTCCATCCAAATACTTGAAAATCAAGGATTTACATTAGTTATTGGCACAAAATATGCATTTGAGGACACTAAATTTATTAAAATAAAGCCCTAAATGAGTCCAAATAGTGGACTCATCAACGCCCCAACTTAAACTTTTGCTTGTCCTCAAGTAAAGCAGAAGTTCACCAGCTCAAAAAGGATGTCTCAAATAGTGCTACACAAGACTCAATCATGAATACACACAAAAAGACTCAATTTACTCATGCAAGGATCAATTGTGCACTAAAAGATTGAAATTGTGACTTACCATTACTAAGGAATCTCAAGCTCACAATACTTTCTTTAAAAATGTAAGTTCAAGCTCAACAAAGGTGTTCAAATGTCCTCACACAAAGGATGATTCCATATCCACACACAATGGTTCTAAAATTTAAAGCTCTGGAATCAAATGTAACACTCACACTCACAAAAATGAACACAATGCATGACTCCACCCATAGGTTTGCCCGTATTTTCCAGTCAACAATTGTTTCAGCTCACTGAAGATAAAAAAGGTCTATCCAAGGCTTGTAACAGGGCTGAGTGCAAAGGTATGGTCATTTAGGCTCACTAGTTGTTATCCTCATGAAATGTGGTATGAACAACACTTTCTTCCCTCTTCTTTATCATTCTCATTCATGCTCAAAGGTCACCCCATTATTCACTTTCCATGGACATGTTGGATAGCCCATTTTCTTTGCACTTTCACAACTTTATTCCACCACTTTTTCATTCTTTTTCTTTTTTGTTTCTCTTTATTTTAATGGAGGGGTTCCATATTTCTCAAAAGCATGGTTCAAGGGGAGTTCTTTGCGTTTCTTGATTTACCTCTCTTTTCACCACACTCTCAACTTAGGCTTTTGGCCTAAGTTGGCTATTCACACAAGCTACAAATCATGAGGATTATGGGTAATGGATAAACAGAGGTCAAAATTTCATCAAGTTTCTAATAAGAAAAGGAAAAGGCTCAAAGGGTGTTCAAGCAAGGATCACACACTCACAAGGTTGGCCACAAAAGAGGTATAATGTCAAATTGTTTCACACTCTTCTAAGTTGCCTAAGATCATTTCAAGAGATTGCATCACTTAGCCAACCGGACCAACGAGGCAAATTCTAGGTGTCATCACACATGGTTAATGGTAAGCTCATCACACAAAGCATTGACACCGATGAGAAACAAGACTCAACACTTTCGCTAGTTTGCAATGTTCATCACAAGAGACTCAATTTGATACTTGGCTAGTTATAACGAGATGTAAAAAGTTCACATATTATCTATGCAACTTCATTTGGCCTCATCGTAACCGTACATTCATTTTTGTTCGATTATGAGCACTATTCAAGTCATTGGTGTTGATCAACACTGATACTCAAATTTGCAAGAGAACAACAATATTCAAAAACAAACAAGAGGTTACATAATTTTTTTTCTGAAAGGGTCCAAAAATCATTTCAATTAAAACAAGGAGCCACAAGCTTAATAATCCACAAAAATAGTGCTAAACACAATTTATTCCACAAAATCCAATGTATGAACAAAACATTAGTCACAAAAGATGGGCCTCACCCCATCAACAATAAAAACCATTTGTCCTCAAATGCAAGCAAAATAATATCCACAAGTAAAAAAGAATAAGACATAGAAGGAGGTAAAAAGGAATCATGTCTACTCAGTTGCTCCATCTGTCTGAGCATCAGTGCCCGGTGTAGTGCTCGAGACGTAGGCATCAATACCCGGAGTCACCTTAGAAGGAGTAGCAGTTGAACAAGGGTCAGCCAAGAATGTATCCGCCAAAGAAGCCTGCACAGCTAAATTTACACCTCAGTCTCAGTAAGGACTTCATACGAAACCTCCTCAACAACTCCAAGCATGTTCTCATACGTCTCAACCTCGTACTCAGGATCATATGTCTCCTTAACTCTAATCTCATCTATGGTGGTAGCCGGAGGCATTTCTGGCATATCAGGAATCTCCACCATCCTGAAAATCATGGACATGTCAGTAGATTTTAGCTGATCCACATCACTCCTCAGCATAGAAATAGTGGCATTTAAAGTTGTCACCTCCTTGGTAGCCCCTTGGCCACGCTCACACATTGCTATCTTAGTTGCAAGGGAATCAATGGTAGCACTCAGCGATGTCACAACATTGGCAAGGGCTGTCTGAATCATGCCTAGAATGGAGGCCTCAAGTCTGGTAGCCCGACGATCGGCAGAATTGGCTAGCTGCCCCATCCGGAGTAATGCAGCCTAAGTGAGTAGGGTCCAGGAAACAACAACAACAATAGCTCTAGGAGGCAATGTAGTAGTAGAGGAACTAGGGCAGTCAGAAGGAACAACACTGAATGTACCAAAAGGCTCAGGGGCCGGAGTAGGCAAAGATTCCTCAATAGGTAATGAGTCTGTATCCACAATTGGGGATGTATCTACCGGGGTTGCCTTCTTCTTCTCTGCCTGATCCTTTAAATATTCTACCTCGATACTTCAGATATCAGTGGAAGATGTGGGAATCACTTACGCATCTTTCTTCACATATCTAGGAACCTGAGCCTATCTGCATAGCTCAGTGATCAATAAAGGAAAGGGGAGTGAAGTCTGGCGCTGCTTGGCCCTCATGACTATCTCCTGTGACATAATTATCCCCATATTGATCCTTGTCCCATCGATGATGCAACCCAAACAAGCTGCCTTGGCATGGTAGAGAATTGACTCATTTTGGAATAGCATGATAGTACTGCTGATGAAGCCAAACCAGAACCTCGCAACTACATTCAGGTCTTTCTTTTGTATTGGAGCCCCTACCTCCAACCACTTCAGAGTGCCATTAGATATAAATGGGGCTAACCATTTCTTCATGTTGTCCAGCGTCTTTGTCTTGATCATATGCAGGCAGTCATCTTCAATTCTCGTAGTGCATTTTAGGACAACATTGATGGCAGTAAAATCACACTGCACCCTCTTCCCCCTGATAACTACACATTCAACCGGTTTAAATGTTGTTGCCTACTTCTTTCTCTGCGGTACCAAGGCCCCATAAGCAGCGTAGAACCCCCAAACCCAATTTGGAATATAGAGGCCATAGGGATTGGTGAAGATCTAGAATTTATAAGACTTCATACAGCTCATAATCTATGTGACCTGTCAATGGCCCCATCAGCGGACAAACGCTTTTCCTTAATGATTGTCCTTAGCCCCTCAGTCTTCCGTCTATTCATATACTTGGGAGGAGGACCCAGTATCGGTGGTACTAGGACCACGGCATGTGCTGGAGATGGAGGAGGAGTAGTGGTGTCCTGAGGAGTTCTGATCCTAGACGGATCGTTTATCCTTGTGGATCGCAGCTCAACCCTCTGTGCTGCTATCAGTTTATCATCTTCAGACTTTGAAGCTACAACTTCTCCTGGTGTTCACCCTCACTCTCAGAAGTGGAGAAGTGGCTGGCGTAGATACAGTCACTGTTAGAGCTGGCCTCTGGTGACGCAAGAGCCTTCCCTTTACCCTTGTCTTTCCCACCAGATGTGGGAAGTTTGGTTGCCTTAGCCAGGGATGCAGTGGCATCCTCATTGATAGTTCTCCCTTTACCTTCCTGCGGGTTGGCATGTTTCTGAAAAAACATCGAACAAAGTTAGAAATAATTCAATCAGATGCACAGAAAAAGTGTTTGCAAATGATGTGAGGCTAAAAATACATATTTATAATCATTATTTGACTCACATTTATTATCTATATTTTCTCTTTTTGAGCATAAATTTTATGGATTGTGCTAAATTGTGTATTTATTTGTAGGATTAAATTTGTGGAAAGATGAAAAAATTTGGAGCTAAAACGAATTAAAGATGGAAGATTGAAGAAGGAAATCAAATAGACAACTTAACATATTAAATTAAATATTATTTTAATATTTCCATATACAACAAGTGTAGCGCAAAGTGAAGAAACCATGTTGTTATTTCATTGCCAGGTGGCAATCTTTAAACCCACTGGCCAATTGATGCATGGCGATAAAACAAATAATTTGAGGCAGTATAGTTCTACGCGGCCAGTTCATGCGTTGGAAAAAAAGAATTTAATTTCTTTTGATTTTCGATTCCTCATTTAATTTGGACTCAATTATTTTATTTAGGATTTTCTATATTTATAAATAATCCATAGAAATAATTATTTAGGAAGTCAAGAACCACGAAACAATACACAATATAATTTTTCTTCTAGCTGAGGAACTTTGGAAGAGCCGCCGTGGAGGCCGGAAAATTGTGGTTTATTATTTCTTCTCCTTTATTATTTATTTTTATTCGTGATTAATAAAAGATAGTTTAGCTATTGTTCTTAACTTTTATGATTTACACAAGCATATTTATTTTAATGAATTTTGATTGTGTTTTTGAGATAATGAGTAGCTAAATTTAATAACTAGGGTTGTGGAAACCATAAGAGATTAACAAGTATGAATAATAACTAAGTAATTATTGAATAGTGTTGAAGCATGCATTCATAATTCTTTTGTCCAAAAATCTTTTTAACGGTGCGCAACGTTAGAACTCGCCTTCATGCTACTTGCCGGACCAAGGAAGTAGTTAATAAGAAAAGAATTATCAACATAGATTTAGTGTGATACTATCTAATAGTCTAATGTTAATTGCTGCGAGGGTGAAAACTAAGTCATACATTGATGTGATGTCTAATATGAGGTAAATGTAAGGGTTAGTAAATTATACACACGTAGCTAGACCAAGGTGCAGGATGAAACTCTCTATTTGCTAGACCAAGGATTTAGAGATACATAACTTACCAATTTTCATGTGATACACTAGGATAAGATTATTATTATTAGGATTACCACATTATGAGCTTATGGGGAACACATTCCTAGTTATTTCTAATAATCTGAATATAAATAAATACTTAGTTCAAAGCTATTTTTATTGTTTTTATTTTATTTCAATTTAAATCCCCCATTTTATATAACGATTATCGAGTTAAATATTTTCTATTGACAATATTCTTCCATAATCTCTGTGGGATCGACTCCTACTCAAAGTTGGGTAAATATATTGCATACGATCGTTTATATTTCTTTTCAAGAAGTATATTTGGACGTTATCAAGAATGGCGCCGTTGCCGGAGAATGTGGCTTAGAAATTGTCTTTAGTATTTATTTTGACTTGTAGTCCTTTTTTGTTTCTTAGGATTATTTTAATTTTTTTTTTTTTATTGTCATATTTCTTTAACTCTTCTTGAGATGTCATCTAAAAAAGTATGTAGTGATAAGTGTTTTTGCAATTCTTGTACTTCTGATATTATGGATTCTTATAGGTTAATTTTTTTCTCAACAAGATAAGTTGTATGGGGACATGAAAGATTTGTTAATACTTTGCTATAAATCAATATATAAGCGCAGTCTTGAAGATAGCTTTGAATTTGATCTCTATTATTTAGATTGTGAGTTGAGTGCAAAGATTAAATCATATGACACCCAACAATTTAGTAATAATATGTGTGAGGAATAAAAAATACTTATATGTTAACTTGAAGAGCTAAAAGGTGAGGGTCAATTGCTTGATCATGCGTTTATTGATGGTGTCATTGATGAGAAAAGGATACTAGAGTTATGTAATGAAATAGATAATATTATTTTTATAAACTCTAGTATGTGTAAATAAGAGGGTGTAAATAATAAAATAATTTATAAGTTAGGGTGCATTGGACCTCATTCCAATAATTTTTCCACATTATGTTAAGATGATGAGAAATTAATCGAGTCATCTGAGCCTATAGAAGAGTGTATGGAGGAGGAAAATTGTGTCTATCTTGAATTTATTGTTCAAACATCGGAGAATTACATTCCTCACTTAGGATCTAAGAAGTGCATAATGCAATATCTATTGCTTGGGACCTTTATTTTTATACCACCACCCCTTGAGAGTCATAGAAAAATTGATGTGAAATTATGGGTGCAATTCATATCTTCAAAGTGGAAGGAAAAATAGTAAAATTGATAGCGTCGTGCCGTGACGTTAAATTAAGTGCTTATTGGGAGGCAACCCAATTAGTAGTGTACCTTCTTATTTTATTAGTATCACTTTATTTTTCTTTTCTGATTTTTGCAGATTAGGAGAAGTCTGGGTACCCAAAAAAAATGTGAAAAAAAAATTGAAGCAAAGGAACATGTTTGAGCTTAAGTGTGGGGTGACAACCCTTGATGAAAATAAAGAGAACATGCTACTAGCTATGCCTAAAGGCCTCATGGAGTTTTCCTAACCCTTGTTTTTTATTTAATGCTTTGGGGACATAGCATCTTGTTAAGTGTGGGGTGAAGGAATGAATTCCTAGTTTTTACTATTTATTGAGTCTTTTTTTTAGAATGGGTTCCTTGGCTTTTGTTTTCGTTTCTTTTCCTAAGGATAGTCTCTTTGAACCAAGTATCTTTTATTTATTTATTTTTTAGGAATAAATTTTATTTTTTTAATTCTTTTTTGGAGAGAAAAGAAAAGACCTGTTGGAGTGATGTGATACTTACTATTTGGGCCTAATTTTGAGTAGTACTTTCTTGTGAATGCTTGATTGGTAGTGAAATTCCAAACTTTTTGACATCTAGGTTCATGTTTGTGACTCTGTATATAGCTTATTTTATTTTGTAGTTTGTTGTGATCTTGTCTCTCTTAGAAGTGGAATTGATCCATCTTGATTGATATGTGTGACATGTGTGGTGAGATTTTGTTTATTCCATGTTTTGCATCTTAGTTTAGAACTTGCCCTGCATGCTATTGAAGTGAAATAAAAAGTGTTGCTTTGTTTAGGAGATGATAATTGGTTTTCTTTGATTTGTGTGATAAATTTTAGCCTTTTCAAATATTTTATCACTAGCTAGCCCTTTTGAGCCTGTAGTCTTTTGTTGGTAGCCATAATTTTCCCTTGACTATTTTGTTGAATCTCTATGCACCTTGCTTCTTTGAGCATTATAGCATAGACTTATTCTAATTATCATTTCTGAGAAAAAGGGATGGTTGAGTGAAAAAAGGTAATCAGTGATAGCTACAAAGTTCTTAAAAGCCTTCTTTGAAAGAATGTGACATGAAAAAAAAAAGTGTCATGAGAAAAAAAAAAGTTACCTTGATGATGGCCGTGGTCCTTCCAAGGACATCGTGCACCTTAACACATGCATAATACGTAAGTTGAGGGTGACTATTATGAATGAAAACTTAAAACAAATGATTGAAACAATTTTGAGATGATGAGAATTATTTGTGAAATAATTGTTGAAGAGAGGACTGAAAATAAAGAGAAGAAAATAATGGGTGATGTCTAAAATTGCGAAGTGCTTAAGGAAGTGTAAGTCACTATTATATAGTTTTTCTACCCGTCCCCTATCCTACATTACAACCCGTTAAAGTCATATTTGATTCTATTCAAGGATGCTTAATTAGTGGAGATGTACATAATTGGCAAGAGTATGGTTCTTTGTGCATACATGTGAATTTTATTTGTGAGTGTGAGAGTTGTTCTAGATATGAAGTCCTTAATTTATATTCAATCTTTTGAATTGAGTGTGTGAACTATTTCTTTTTGTGAGGGCACTTTTTTCATGATAGATATATGATTTTATTAGCTTTCTTTGATGAGAGTAGGTGAGCAAGCTTAAATTTGATGAGTTCAAAGTCCTTCCTTGAGGTTAGGAAGTTAGAGGTTTGTTGTTTATTTGAATGTCTTGCATAATGAATGAGAAATGTACTAGATATTTTGAAATTGGTATATGACCTAATTGTTTGTATTAACCAAAGTGATGACATTGCTAGTATGAATTTTTTTTTTAGATAAGCTTTAATGCTTGATCGAGGACGAGCAAACGTTTTAAGTGTGGGGTGTTGATGTGAGGCTAAAAATACATATTTTTAATCATTATTTGCCGCACATTTATTATTTATATTTTCCCTTTTTGAGCATAAATTTTATGGATTGTGCTAAATTGTGTATTTTATTTATAGGATTAAATTTGTGAGAAATTTTTTTTGAAGCTAAAACGAATTAAAAATGGAAAATTGAAGAACGAAATCAAGCAGACAGCTTAATGGATTAAATTGAATATTATATTAATATTTCAATATACAAGAATTGTAGCGCAAAGTGAAAAAACCATGTTGTTATTTCATTGCCACATGGCAATCTTTAAAGCCACTGGCCAATTGATGCATGGTGATAAAATAAATAATTTGAGGCAACACTATTCTACGCGGACAGCTAACGCGACAGAAAAAAAAAGAATCCAATTCCTTTTGGTTTTGGATCCCAAAATTAATTTGGACTCAACTATTTTATTCAGGATTTTATTATTTATAAACAGTCCATAGAAATAAATATTTAGGACTATCGACTTAAATATATGCTATTGATAATATTCTTCCATATTCTCTCTGGGATCAACCCCAACCCATAGTTGGGTAAATATATTGCATACGATCGTTTATATTTCTTTTCAAGAAATATATTTGGACGTTATCAAGAATGGACTTGCCGAATCTCTTTGGCGAGCTAGATCAGGCTCACCAAAAGAATTGGCTAAAAAATCTCAAAAAAATTTGGCATGTTGGCGATGGGAAAACCTTTCGGCGAGCAAGGAATATCCCACCGAAAGTTACAATGCAATTAAGGTTCAGGGGTGCAGTCAAAGGGTGATCAAGAGGACTTTTAACGAGTCGCCAAGTGCATTCGGCGACCTCAAACTTCTCACCGAAAGTTAAAGAACCAAACTTCAGATATACTATGAAATTAAAGGTGAGATGGGGAATTTTGACGAACAGCCGAGTGGTTCGGCAAGCTCGACCCAGCTCGTCAAATGACCCAACGTGCCTACTTTCAATCCGACTTCTCGAATTCAACCCCGCAGCCCCCGAAAACAAAATCAAAACATGCACCTCACAAATTAAACTAAGACCCATTACACCCATGCCCCCGGGATAGTCAGACTTCTCCCGGTTTGGCCAAATTTGGCCATTTGACGACTATTGCCCTTAAGAATGACGTAAACCGCTCCATCATTGGGCAAAATACGTCATTTGGCACAAATAAGGGCTACTTAGACTTCACCCGACTTAACCCAAAAACATGCAAGCACAACTATACAATTTAAACCAATTATTAAAGCACAAAATCACGAGAATTCAACAATAAAGGCAATATGGGAAAAATGTTCAAATTAAAATAGACACACATATACAATTACGTTCAGAGAGGCCCAACACACATCATTAAGAAACATTTATTGTAAATGAGTACAAAACTACTAAATTAAGATTCGGGGTTCGGAAAGCCAACCTTATGTAACACCCAGACTTTTCATAACGTGTAAATTAACTTGTACCTTTCTGAAATGAAAAACAGGGTGATTAATACATTAAGAATGCTGTGGTATGTCATATTTTAAGTGTTAAAGGGTTGTATCTCAAGTTTTCAAGTAAGGTAAGTCACAAAATAAAAGTTGGCAAAAGTTATCGTAGGTTCCTTTTTAAAGATCACTACAAGAAAAAGGCTTATTTATGACCAGCATTTAGGGACGAGTTAATAATCCCGTCTCTAAAGTTATACATATTGGGACGAGATTATATTTCGGTCCTAAAAGCTATATGTTTTTGAGAAGGTGCGAAAGCTAGTCCCTAAAAATATTAATAACTAGTCCCAATTGTAATTGAGAGTTAGCGGGAAGCCACAACGCCAAAACATCCCTAAAAATTTTACCAAAATCAACTTTTTTTTTTTACTGAAAAATTAGGCGCCAAAAAACACATTATTTCCTAAATATCTGGAAAAAAAACCCTATTTTATTCTCTCAATACCCAATGGTCCTAACTTAGCCTTTATGTATTCTTAAGAACGCAAGCTATCTTGTTTTCATCTCGATCAAGTGCAGGTTCTACCTAGAGTTATCTAGATCTTCCTCAAAGCCTTTCTATCGATCAACAACATCTCTGTTTGCTTCTCTCTACTACGAAATTTTGGTAAGATTTCTTTTCTTTTTCTTCTTGTTCTCTGTTATGTCGTTCAATTTTGCCCAATTTTCTGGTTTTATTGAGTTCAGATTGTAATTGAAGGTTTAATTTGTTGAAGTGTATTCAAGTTTGTAGTATATTGTATGTTCGAAAAATAACATAACCCATAAAGTAAAGCTTTTTTTTTCTGAAAAATAACTAAGAGGACACCTTGCTTCTGTTATTCTCTGCTTCGTGAATTCCCTTATTCAATGGACACCAAAGTTCCTTGTATGAATGAATATCTGATTGTCGTTTGATTAGTTGATGATTATAAAACACAAATTGTTTATATTGGAGTCTTTATCAACTTGTAGTAACAAAACTGATTATTTTCTATATACTATAACACAAGTAATTATCTTCTTTTATTTGTGTGCTGCGGGTCGTGAATCGATAATTATTTTAACTTGACTGATTCACTTGTATTTGGAGTCTTTGACCAGTGAATTAAAGATAGTGATTACTATGTTTTATAATCGACGATTGATAAGTCAATTTTGTTTTAGTAATTAATCTATGCTAACCACCAAAGCAGGCTTAAGACTTAACCTGTTTGATCTAATAAATCTTCTAATCATATAGCATACACGATTTCCACAAAAAGAAACTATGTACTTCGCCTGTTATCGTAGTAGGTGTTCTCACACAAGTAGTGTAGGAAGCCTCATTTGCAATGCTCTCCCATATTCTAGTTAAATCTTCCTTCAAATCTACTCGAGTTCCTTTTAATCTATTTGATGAGTTCAGAGTATATAATTTCGAATACATGGCCACTTTTTGAACTCCTCTAGTATTCTGTATAATTCACTCACTATGGGTCCCTATCCATATAATGTTAATCAAATCTCATACTATAATCAAATTCTTGTTCACTTAGCTTATGTACTTTAGGAGCCAAAGATAAGCGACTAAAAACACTTTTCTGGAATTTCTGAAATCAGAATGAACTACTTTTGTTTATTTGTTGTTCTCGTATTCATCATTAATGATGACTATGGAGTGATCATTTTGTTGTTCAGCTAGATAGTTTAATTATTAGAGAGCAGGCTGAAACTCGCTTGAATCTGAGTTCCCTATTTTAGGCGTGGTAAGTGTCTGACAAGGAAGTTGGTTATTCAAATCACTCCTACAGTTGTTTTCATCAAATGCTGGACACTCAAGCTTTCTATTCTTGAATGGCTTATTAGTAGAATTCTTAGCCACAGCAGTTTGAGAACTATTTCCTTGTGTATTCTTAAGGACTGTGTATTCATTAGCATTTGTCTCTTATTCTTTGTTTAATTTAATAGTAGTTTGTTTTGCAGCTCAATTTTTCTCCCTCATGCACTTGAAATCCACCATTCTGGTCGCTGCCAGAATAAGGTTCATGATTTCTTCAAGAACCTCATTTGCATTTTCATTTAGAACTCTCACCATTGAATCAGCAACAGTCTCCTCTACATCATTCTTGACAACTGTAGCATGTTTTCCTGACCTATTAGTTTCACCAGATCCATCATTTCGAATAAATGGTTTACGATTCAATGGTTTTTTTGGTAGTGTCTTCTGATCCTCGTATAACAAGTCCATGGTTTCATGACCTTTTGTATCCATATAATGTTCATCAAAGATCATACTATAATCAGATTCTTGTTCTCTTTGCGTAATGAACTTTAGGAGCCAAAGATAAGAGACTTAAAATACTTTTTAATAGAATTTTCGGAATTAGAATGAACAACTTTTGTTATTAATCCTTAACGATGACTATGGAGTGATCATTTTGTTGTTCACATAGATAGTTTAATTATTAGAAAGCGGGCTGAAACTCGCTTGAATCTAAGTTCCCTGTTTTAGGCGTGTCAAGTGTACAACCTAAAGATTCTTTATATTGGAGTCTTGATCGAGTTAAGTAATTGTTTTCTTTCATTAATTTGTTACATGTCGTTAATCTACACATCTATTAACATCACTTATTTACTAGACTTTGGAGTCTTTGAACAATCAACTAAAAATAGTCCACCAAGATCTATTTTTTACAATAGACAAGTCAATTTGAACGGTCATTTATGTCGTTGTCTGGTCAACAAGGAACTACTAGCTTTTTAATTTTTTTTTTAAATCGCGTCAACAAATAAGATTATCATAGAAAATAATCATAAATGATAGACAAGAATGAAAGCATGAGTGAAAAGCAAAGGGTAATCCAAAGAAAACCTTCAAGTTCTTAGAAAGACATTCTAGCTATTTTGCTTTGTATATGGTGTTCTTTTTTGTATATTTTTTATGTTGACTCATTTTTGTTGTTCAAGTTTGGTATGTCAACATATTGGCATGAAAAATTATATTTGCGTCATTCTTTGTCATATGATAGTATACCACAATTCATTAACTGAACAAGTAGCTAAAGTCCACTGGAAAGTGCGATCTTAGAGTTCAACTTAGTTGTGTAAAACTAATTGTAACAAGTTGTGTGCATATTTTGATTTTTATTTTCCTTTATTTTTCTAAATCTTATTTTTGTGTATACTATAAGGTATGGCACCTAGTAAGCAATGGATGCAACTTGTTGAAAATCGACTCGATGAAATCTACTTAGACGGTGTGCAGAAGTTTTTGAATAATGCCTTTCAAAGAACAGGAGAACAAAATGAAATACGATGTCCATGTATCAAATGTTTCAATACAATTTTTGGAACTCATAAAACAGTTGAGACACATTTGATAGTGCATGGAATAATTAGAAACTATAGTTTTTGGTATCATCATGGAGAACGTTTGGGTGAGCCATTGTCAGAATCAAATTCGGAATCTAATGATGAAGATGGTAATGTTGTAGAAGAATGTGAGAGTGAGGATGAAGTAGAAGAATTGTTGAGAGATTTATATCCTAATCTTAATGGAGGAAGTACACACACAGATTGTGATGATTTGCCAGAGGAGGAACCAAATGTTGAAGCCAAAAAAAATTTCAGCCTATTGAAGGATTTCGAGCAGCCACTATACCAAAATTCAAAAGCTTCAAAGCTTTCCTCTTTGATCAAATTGCTTCATATCAAAAGTATGGGTCGTTGGAGTAATGCATCATTTACAATGTAATTGAAATTATTGAAAGAGGAGTTGTTGTCTGATGGCGCTAATTTGCCAAACTCATATTATGAGGCAAAGAAGATAATTAAAGAACTTGGGCTTTCTTATGACAAAATTGATGCTTGTACTAATGATTGCATGTTATATTGGAAGGAGGATAGCTTACTCGATTCTTGCAAAGTTTGTGGTGCGTCCAGATGGAAAATAAATACACATAGTGGGGAAACAAGTAATAAGAAAGGTAAAAGATAGCTTCAAAGAGCTTACGCTATTTTCCCTTAAAGCCTAGACTTCAGAGATTGCTTATGTCTTTATGTCTACAAAGACATCTACTCTAATGACATGGCATAAGGATGAAAAAGTTGATGACGGAATAATGAGGCACCCAGCTGATTCAATGGCATGGAATTCATTTGATGAACTTCATCCTTCATTTGCACTTGACCCTCGTAATGTTCGACTTTGACTTGCTAGTGATGGATTCCAACCATTTCGGAATTCAAAAACCTCACATAGCATTTGGCCTGTGGTTCTCATTCCTTATAATTTACCACCTTGGTTGTGTATGAAACAAGAAAATTTCATTTTGTCAATGATTATTCCTGGTGCAAATGGTCCTGGAGATGCAATAGATACATATCTCCAGCCATTAATAGAGGAATTGAAGGAGTTGTGGGAAGTTGGTATTGAGACTTATGATGCATCAACTAGACAAAATTTTAAGTTGCATGCTTCTTTGTTATGGACCATCAATGACTTTCCAAAGATATGGAAACTTATCTAGATGGAGTACAAAAGGAAAATTGGCATGTCCATGTTGCAAACAAGATACTTCTTCAATTCGATTAACTAATTGTAAGAAGTAATGTTTTATGGGTCATCGGCGTTACCTTCCTCTTAGTCATAAATGGAGGAAGGAGACAAAGACATTTGATGGAAACAAAGAGGAAAGGGCAGCACAAAAAATATGTTCTGGTATTGAGATATTTGATCAAGTGCAAGATCTTGAAGGGATTCAGTTATCAAAAGATCCAAAGAAAAGAAAGAAGATTTCACATGAAAAACGGCAGGATAATTGGAACAAGAAAAGTATCTTTTTTGAACTCCCATATTGGAAATGTCTTTTGCTGCGACAATTTGGATGATATGCATATTGAAAAGAATATATGTGATAATATTATGGGTACAATAATGAATGTCCAAGGAAAGACCAAGGACACCATTAAAACACGGTTAGACTTGAAAGAAATGAACATTAGGTCGGAATTGCATCCAATTCAAAATGGGGAGAAAATTGAAGTTCCAACTGCCTATTACACATTGTCTCCTGAAGATAAGCACAAATTATGCCTTTTCTTAAAAAATCTAAAGGTTCCTGATGGGTTTTCATCTAATATTTCTCAATGTGTGAACCTAAAAGATCACAAGATATCTGGATTGAAAAGTCATGATTGTCATGTTCTTCATCAACATTTACTCCCTCTTGCACTTTGTGGTATGTTGTCTAAAGAAGTGTGTGAACCACTTATTGAGTTATCAATATTTTTTAGTGTTCTTGGATCAAAGGAGTTGAAAATTGATAACTTGAATCATATTGAAGCTCAAATTCCCATAACACTTTGCAAGTTAGAAAAGGTCTTCCCTCCTTCATTTTTTGATGTCATGGTGCACTTACCTATTCATTTAGCTAGTGAAACTAAGATTGCTGGACCAATTCATTATCGGTGGATGTATCCTGTGGAACGATGGTTGTATTTTTTGAAATCTCTCATAGGTAATAGGGCATGCCCTGAAGGTTCTATTGCAGAAGGCTATATTGCAATTGAATGCATGACTTTATGTTCGAGGTATCTGCATAGAATTGACACAAAGTTCAATCAACCTGAAAGAAATTTTGATGGTGGTTTACAAAAATGTAATGGAGGCTTATCTATATTTTGTCAACCCGGAAAAACTCTAGGAGCTAAAACTCCATGTGAGCTTAAAGTAGATGAATTAGAACAAGCACATATATACATACTGAAGAATTGTGATGAAGTCTTACCATTTCTCGAGTATGTAGAGTTCTTTCATATCATCTTATTATTATCATTTCCTTTAGGATAATTTCCTTTCTATATGGGATTTATGGTTCACTTCAATTTTGTAGAGAGTTTGCACAAACTCATGAGAATGCTCGACACTTGTCTGATGCAGAATGGAATCGACAATTTATTGAATGGTTTAAAGATAGGATGAGTAATACATAAGCATCAAATTTAATATTTAAGTATCTTAATACTAATTCTAAAATAATCAATGTAATATTGTTAATAGGTCGCACAATTGCACAAAGGAGATGATAGTCGTATGATGGAAGATCTCCTGTCAATTTCACGCGATCCTACCCAATATTTGAGGTGTTCTAATGGTTATGTTGTTAATGGATATAGATTTCATGTAGAGGATTATGATAAAAAGTTAAGGACTCAAAATTGTGGCGTTGTTGTATTGGGTGAGAATGATAAAGATAGTGAGAACCATGATTACTACGGTGTATTAACATATGTGATTGAGTTGCAATTTGTCATGGATAGAAGAGTGGTTTTATTTCATTGTAATTGGTTTGATGTGTATGATGAAATAAAAGGAGTTAAAAAGGATGAGTATGATTTTGTGAGTGTCAATCCAGGTAGATTTTTGAAAATAAATGAGCCTTTTGTTTTAGCATCCCAAGTGTTCTATGCTAATGATAATTCCAGCAAAGGTTGGCAAGTCGTGATGAAGACTTAACCTTGTGATTCCTTTGAGATTATTGAACAAATGAATGATAATGTTGTAGAGTTAGGAAGTCCTTCACAAAAGAAACGAAAAAGAACTAGTGAGGTAGAGTATTTTTTTTTATGAATTGATATATTTATTGTTACACATTATGAAAGGATGATTAATTTTGTAACAACATTGCCATACATTATTATTTCTTATTACTTTTTACTTTTGGACTTTTTTGCAGGTTCAAGATGAAACTAGTCAAGACTGAAAATGAGGACAGTTCAACTATGAAGAGTGCTTTGAGATATACATTTGTTGTGCCTGGTTCTATTGGAAAGGGACGAGGACAAAGAGTTGGACTTAAATCGTTGGTTGAGAAAGGGAATATGCCTGCTAAGAAATTATTTTCTCAATCTAATGATCTTGTTAACCACTACATCCAAGAAATTGAAACAAGTAAGATATATATATATATTTTGTTAAACAGAAAGTTATATTCAACTAGTAATCGTTATGTACAACCTAGCGATTACATTCTATTTTTTCTGTTTCACAATCTCTTCTTCTCAACAAGTTCTTGTTGTTGTTCTTCAACTTCTCATGCTCCAAAGCATTATGTTAAGTATTGATAATAGTATTTATTTTCTCTACGTTCTATAGGGAAGACTCGAGGACTAGGATAGAAAAGTTATACAATGTCTTGTAGTCAAGGAATGGAAACAATGCGTAAGAACTCCCTGGATCTTGAGAAAGAGGACATGAAAATTAATATTCCATCTCCGACATGTACTAATCAAGTTAAGCAATACACCAAAGAAGTTGAAACAAGTAAGTTTGTTTTCAACTCTGTTGTGTTTTTTTAGAACTATTGTATTTTGAGGAACTGTTATGTTACATTTTCTCGGATCTAGGTGCTACAAGAAAGGGAATAGATAAAAGATCTGAGTCAACAATGTCTTCTAAAAGCACAAGATCGAATACTACCAAGTCTTCTAGTCAAGAAATGCAAAAAATGGACAGAAATCCCTTGGTTAGTGAGAAAGATGATAAGCAAATCAATATTTCATTGCCTCCATCTACTGATCAAGTTATGAAACACACCGAAACAACTGAAAAAGGTATGATATTCTTAATACATATGTTATGTTGTTAGTTTGTAGAACTGAATTTGATCGCTAGTCTTTACCAACTTATGAAACTGTAGGTTCACCTAATCCAAAAAAGTTAAGAAGAGTTCGAGGGAGCAACATGTGCAAAGAAGTTGCTGCACTTGAAATTGGACAAAAACTGAAAGTAACCTTTTACAATAATCGAACGGTTGGAACAAATAGCAAATTGTTTTCGAGGCATTTGGGAAAAATTGTCCGTGATCGTAATATATGTCCATTGGGAGTATCATCTTGGAATTATATTAAACAAGAAAAGTTGAATCATATGTGGGCAGCCGTTGAGGTAACAAATGTCACCTAATTCAACTTCTTTATTGTTATTTGATACATCTGAGTATTCTTGTCCATATAACAGTCATTGAGGTAACAAATTTATATGTGATGCAAATATAGAGTTGTTTGTCGAATAATTTTCACATTTCACATGTGCTACTGCATTCAAATGTATGTGAATCACTGTATTTTTTTCTCTCTAAAAGATGAAAAAGAAAAAGTAGATGTAGCAGATGCAAGCACTTTTTCTTCTAGAACATTTACTGCTACTGGAATTATTATGAGCTACCGGATTAAGTAAATGAGCAATTGGAATTCTTTTTCTACTGGAATATTTGCTTATTCTACTAGAACAAAGCTCTTTTTCATTTTGACATCCTTTCCTGATACTTTTTCCTTATTAATAACTCGAACTCATGGTTTGATTATTGTAGCATAAATTTGAGAGTGTTGACATGAATGATCATCGTGATCATATCTTGGGATGGATGAATGAGTTATGGAACAAATGGAGAGGACACTTGCATGCAAAATATGTGAAGGATAAGCCTATTCAACAGTCTCTTAGGAATATTCCAAGGGGAGTAGACAAAAAAGAATGGGAATGGTTAGTAAAGGAACATTTTTCTTCTGAAAGTTTCGAGGTATGCAAAATATGTTGATCCATGTTGCTGAAATAGTAATTGTGCTTTGAATTGCTGCATCACCCATTTGGTATAGACTGCTCCACGTGTACCTCAATCTCGCTTTGTTGAACTACTTCTTAGTGATATGTAAAATAGAGGTAGTAATGTTAGAAGTAGTTCTGTAAATTGTTGCAAAAGGTAGTGTTGAAGGGATAAGGGAATTCCCCTTCGATGGATTTCCGAGGATGATTTCCGATGTATGAGTTGCGAAGGTACCTCAATCTTGCATTTGTTTCTCTTGGAAAATCTTATAGTTTCTTTCTTTCCAAACAAAGTAAATTCTACCAACTAAGACAATTTTGTATTCAGGCAAGAAGCAGTAGGAATGCGGCAAATAGAGCTAAGTTGACGATGCTTCACATATTTGTAGCAAGCCTATTCGAGAGATTATTTATCAAAAGGTATTATCATAAAACTATTTCATAAATGGAATATTTACAAGGTTTGAGTTCTTTGACATGTTTGCCTATGATGTAAAGGGAGGGAAAGATGCCAATCCACCAGATTTGGCAACCATTTTCTTTGAGACTCGTAAGAAAGATAACAAGCTTGTTGAACCTAAAGCAATTGAAAAACATGTACGTTTGGTAAATTCAATATGTTTATTACTTGAAATTGTTATGTGTTTTGATAGAAAATGTTCTTTTATATATTTCGTAGGCTCAACTCCAAGAAATTGTTCAAACAGATCTATCTCTACCTAGCATAGGGATTTTTAAAAATGTTGTGGACCTCAAACTCGTAGCCATGTATTTGGATTTGGGGGTGGATTAAAGGCGAACGATTTAAAAGGTGGAACTTCTTCAAAGGCTGAACTATTTTCTACTCTACGTTCATCTCGAGAGGATAACAAATCCTTGAATGAAGAAAACAAATTCTTGAATGAGGAAAACAAATCCTTGAATGATAGATTGTTTACCTTAGAAAATGATATGAAAGAAATAATGAAAATGAAGGAACTCTTCGCTGCTCAACAAATCACATGTTCAACCCGCGACATCTTTTGTTTCAACTGAATGACCTCTACATTTTTGTTGTCCAAGTAAGCAACAAATACCTAACTGTTTAGTTTATTTTGTTGATTTGCATATAGTCACATTCTAGTTAGACTAATTCTGGCAAAAAATGATGGTAGCTAATACTTTCTAGCTAAAGGATAGAAACTAGATTTGGCTGAATCCATCCTCATCTCTACAAGTTTTCTTGTTCTGATTGTCTTAGAATTTAAACTCAATGCAGAAGTATTCATAGTGTCCTTAGAAAGTAGAAACTGATGTCATGTTGGCTGGGTTGTTCAAGTTTTTTCTGTATGCATGTATAATTAAGCCATGAGAAACTATGGAATGGGGTTAGTGCATTCCCCATAACCTTTTTCCTTAACAATATGCTGCTTTGAGTCGATATGGGATTGCACAAACATTAACCATTAGGAAAGCATTGTAGAATCATCATGTACTTTGTATTTTGATTTGTGCAACCACAAGTTAATCAAAGTGGATCTGATATGTGTGTTATTGTTAATCAAAGTGGATCTGATATGTGTGTTATTTTGATTTGTGCAACCACATGTTGTGGACCTCAAACTCGTAGCCATGTATTTGGATTTGGGGGTGGATTAAAGGCGAACGATTTAAAAGGTGGAACTTCTTCAAAGGCTGAACTATTTTCTACTCTACGTTCATCTCGAGAGGATAACAAATCCTTGAATGAAGAAAACAAATTCTTGAATGAGGAAAACAAATCCTTGAATGATAGATTGTTTACCTTAGAAAATGATATGAAAGAAATAATGAAAATGAAGGAACTCTTCGCTGCTCAACAGTCACATGTTCAACCTGCGACATCTTTTGTTTCAACTGAATGACCTCTACTTTTTTGTTGTCCAAGTAAGCAACAAATACCTAACTGTTTAGTTTATTTTGTTGATTTGCATATAGTCACATTCTAGTTAGACTAATTCTGGCAAAAAATGATGGTAGCTAATACTTTCTAGCTAAAGGATAGAAACTAGATTTGGTCAATCCATCCTCATCTCTACAAGTTTTCTTGTTCTGATTGTCTTAGAATTTAAACTCAATGCAGAAGTATTCATAGTGTCCTTAGAAAGTAGAAACTGATGTCATGTTGGCTGGGTTGTTCAAGTTTTTTCTGTATGCATGTATAATTAAGCAGCCATGAGAAACTATGGAATGGGGTTAGTGCATTCCCCATAACCTTTTTCCTTAACAATATGCTGCTTTGAGTCGATATGGGATTGCACAAACATTAACCATTAGGAAAGCATTGTAGAATCATCATGTACTTTGTATTTTGATTTGTGCAACCACAAGTTAATCAAAGTGGATCTGATATGTGTGTTATTGTTGATGATACCACAGCTTCCTCTAGTAATGTGTTCATTTTTGTGCACTCTGCAACAATGGCATCTAGACGAACCATGTATTTTGAACCTACAAAGTTTATCATCAGTGTGCCTTTCTTCTCCATGTTCTGCACTGCTGCATTCTTTATTTTTGCTGAACAAGGAAATATATTACTTTATAGATAAACAAAGCAAAATACATAGAGGGGGACATAAACCTTACCTCCAAACTTATGGTGGTACATAAGTCGACCTTCCTACTAAGGATAGCCAACTCATCCCATACAAGAAAGATGCTACCTAGCTTCTATGCAACTAAAGAGAGGACTCCTCTCAATACAGAGATTCTAGGAAGCATAAATCAGGGAGACTCTCCCTTTACAAGTAAAAAGAAAAGGCAAAAAATCTAACTAATTACTAACTAACAGGGAGCCATTAAGGTGGTTATTTTATTCTCTTAATCTTCCTTCCTCTGAAATTTGCCATTTCCAGCATGTCCAGTTGATGATAAGTTCTTGCTTCCTTTGGTAATTGCTGCTCATTGAAATAGATTTGGGGACTTGTAATTGTATGACTATGTTTTGAAAGAGAATCAAAGAGAAAAATTGGCCTCTCTCTCAGATATGTTTGCATTTGAAGTTGTTTGTTTGCCTGATGAGTTCTTGAAGTTGTTGAGCTTGTTTGCTAATACTCCATGGTGGCTTGGTTTTGAGCATTATCGAATCCACTAAGAGCTGGGAGTCCATCTCTCAACTGATATTCCTGTAGCCTACCTACCTGTAAGGACCATGTCATGCCAAATATAGCAGCCTCTATTTCAGCCTGATTATTAGTGTCTTCCCCCAAAGGAGTGGCAAATACTAAAGCCATCTGAACTTTATGATCTCTTAAGATACCACCAGCCCCTATCTTGCCTGGATTACTCAGAGCACTGCCATCAGTGTTGAGTTTACTCCATTGATCATGAGGTTTTTTCCAAAGTACCATAGTTACATTGGTCTCATGATCACATCTCTCTACTAGCTTTATCAGGTCTTTCCAATTAGAAGGCCACTTGATGTAAGGAAACACTGTAGTCATAAGCTTATAGTTGTCCTTGTAAATAGCATACATTACTCTAGAAGTATTGGACTGTATGCCCCCATACTTACTAGCACACCTATTCTTCCAAAGGTTCCAACAAATGAATATTGGAGTGGCCTGGAGAATCAACTTATGAGCCTCATTTTTGTATCTAGTAGACCACCATCTCCTTATTAAATAAATGAGGGGTGTGTGATCTGTACTAATTCCTGTAGTTGCAGCAAAGTATTTCCACA
This sequence comes from Solanum commersonii, assembly GCA_029007595.1. NCBI lineage: Eukaryota > Viridiplantae > Streptophyta > Magnoliopsida > Solanales > Solanaceae > Solanum > Solanum commersonii. The sequence continues at coordinate 9,903,224 of JAJTWQ010000002.1, read as the reverse complement.
GAAGAACATGTAAACTTTCCATCAATAGTTAATTTCCACACTGTATTTATTAAATTCTCTATGCACAAATAGTATTTGGATTATTGATAAATGCATCTCAATGTTTTTCTTATCATTTTTCCTTATGTTCTGCAGCTTTTGTTGATGTTTCTAGATAACACTTGTTGAAATTTGAACTACTTTTGGGGTGAGTGATCAACCTAATTCTAGTATGAAATTTACATGTATACAATAGTTATTTATCATTTTTTTAAATTTTGAACCAACAGATTTTGAAGATTGAAGTTTCAAGTCAAGATACAAGTTTGGAAGTAATGCACAAGCTTGTTATTAGTTTTCTACGAATGTTATGCAAAACTCAATAGTATAGTCTAACTCGGATGTTTGATAAGTTTTTTGAAGAAAATATTGCAACTAACATCATGGGATGTTAACCAATTTATAATAATTAATCACAATCTTTATCTCTATCTTCTTTGTTTTGTCTTTCTATATCATTTTTTTAATCGAGAGTTTTGGTAGAGATTTAGTGTTTGTTAGAGAGCTTTATTTAATGTGGTATCAATTTAACTAGGACCATTGATGTTCAATCTAGGGCCAGAAATGTTGCTCGTCTCTAAAGGACAATTTAAGACCATAAATGTCTCGTCTCTAAGGAATAATCTAGGACCTATAATATTCTTGTCTCAAAAACTAATAAAAGACCAGATCATTCTTGCATCTAAACATAATCTAGGACCAGATCATTGTCATCTCTAAAACTAATCAAGGACCAGATCATTCTCATCTCTAAAACTAATCAAGGACCAGGTTATTATCGTCTCTAAATGAAACTAATCAAACACCAGAATGTTCTCGTCTCTAACGATTTCTAGGACCAGGTTGTTGATGGTCGCTAAAGTGATTTAATGACCTGAAATCCCAAGATATATATGGTCTATTTGAGACCAGATATGTTGTCTCTAAAAGCATTTCACGAGAAGATTTTTCCCCGTCTCCAATGCCTTGTAACGACCAGCCTTTTCTCTTCATCGCTAAAGACCAATTATGACTAAGCCGGTTGCGACGAGTGGCGACCAGCCTTTCTGGTCTCTACTTTGAATTTGGGACCAGATATAGATTTTTAGGGACTAGATTTCCCTTCCTTAAAGACTGTTTTTCTTGTAGTGGATTTATCTGAAATTTAGGTCAAATGTCTCACATGTTTTCTACCAATTTATAAAGATTTATGGGGCCCACGACCCATTAACCAAAGGTCTACGAGTCTATTTTCCAACGCATCAAACAGTTTGTTCATACACTTCAGAATAGAGAGATATTAGCGTGTTTGCGAGACTGCGGAAGCAAACACGTGAGGTGGATCCCCTAAGTCGATGGAAGCTTATAAAATAGCATCTTCTTCATTTTTCTTCATTCAAACTCGTAAGAAACCCATGAAAATCAGATAAATTCTCCTCAAATAATCTTTGTGTGTTCATAATCTCTTCTTGGCTCTTTATCGAAAATTGCCCTACTTCGTGAGCTCATCATTTTGGTATAGTTTTCATGGTGAATTGATCGGTGTAGATCTGTGGAGGCTGTGGCAGAAGACTTTTTTTAGTGGTTTGATTTTATTTAAGTGTTCTGGGCATGTAAGAAAAGGTACGAACCATCTTTTATTAGTTTATGGATACTTAGGTCTTGGATAGTAATTTACGATAGGTATCCGTATCAATTGTTGTAGTAATTCTTGTCCTTAATTACTGATTGATTTTACCTTTTTTTTAGTATTGTAGTGGTGCGGACAGAGGTATTTTTAGCATAAATTATAAAGGAACATGTATGTTAAGGCTATTCCCTTCGTTCAACATATTTCCTTAGAGCTTGCGAGTGATATTGTAGGGTAGTTAATGTTGGTGATCTTTTAGATGTAATTGTGAATGGTTGGCTGATTGAGTGGTTATAAACCCTCATTATAGGGACTCATAATCTATTAAGAATGACCCTAAGTTAGGAATGACTTGGAAACTATATATATATATGTATGTATTGTTTATCACTAAATTACTCACATTTAGCTTATTCAATTGTTTATTGTTGACCTTGGGCTATTGTGGTTAGCTGTTGAGCTATGAACTGTCTATGGGGGAAATGATGTTGTCTAATAGGACTATGTTACTACCTAAGAGGGCTATGTGTTACCCACGGGGCTATATTGATGCCAACGAGTGTTATGTGTTGCCTACGTGGCTATTTTGACGCCAAAGAGGGCTATGTGTTGCCTACAGGGCTATTGATGCAAAAGAGGGCTACGTGTTGCCCACAAAGCTTTGATGTTTCCTAAGAGGGCTATGCGTTACTTACAGGGCTATATCATTGCCAAAAAGGGCTATGTGACTTGTTACAAAGACAAGGGTCTACCGATAGGGTTATGTAGATTGAGTTGGCACCTTGTGGGCTTATGGGGACCTAGGTAGGTGGTATGTTGTATGTACCTACCGAGCTTATGGGGGCTTAGTTAGGTTGTTGTTTGCTCATTATTGTATTTTTTTTAGATTCAGTAGTGGGTTAGCATGCTAACCTGAATTTGATTTCATCACCTGTTTTGGTATATTATGATACTTACTCATTTAGTCTATAGCCTTTCATACTCTGTACATTATTTTGTACTGATGCCCCATTGCTTGGGGGCGCTGCATTCATGTATGCAGGACACGATAGACAACCCTGTAGACCTCCTCAGCAGTTCCATTGACTTGTATCTGGATGGCTAGCCCTTTTCCTCCGGAGCTGCCAGAGTTTGGAGGTTTGTTAGCTTTTGTTGTATATATTTTTATGGGTAGGCTGGGGCCCTGTCTTACATATCTTTACTACTCTTAGAGGCTTGTAGACTAGTGTGTGGGGTGTACAACAACTTTATGGCCTTGCTGGCCTAGTTTGTTGGTTTACTGCTGTTTGTTAGTTGTTTGATGTATTGTATTGATATATACCTGCTTTCAGTTTAGTGATAGAGATCATGGTGGCCTCGATGACCCAATCAAGACTTACGTTCTAGTTGGCTACTTCTTTATATGAATTCTTGGGAATAGCTATTTCTTTTAAAGATCTGTTGACAAGGGCCTTACCGGACGATGGCTTAATTTTAAGCCGAGATATACCTGTTTGTTTTCTTGATTGTGTGTGGTTGCCATGAGCTAGTAGCAAATGGTTCAGCAGGGTCGGCTCATGCCTGAGTTCTGGCATTACGAGACAATTGTACCCCTTGAGTTTGGGGCGTAACAAACCTAATATCAGAGCAACGACGTATCCTAGGGAGTCTGCAGGCCGTGTCTAGTAGAGTCTTGTTTATAAATGTGTTGTGCACCACATTTGATAAGCTAGAAGATACTGGGCATGTTCGAATAACTATCATTCTTTTGCTCACCTCGTGCTATAGAGCGGTGTCTGACGGGTTGAGGTTTCTGGCTTATAATTGTTATTTGTATGCAGCTAGAGATGGTTCACACCTGACAGACCACAACTAGGTAGGGGCTAGATACAGTTGCAGGTGAGGGCACTGGCAAAGTACTACAAGTGGAGGTAACCAATTGTGAGACCGAAAGGGATATATCTTCGCAGCCCATTATAGCTTCTCCATTGCTTCAGGAACCTCCGAGGGAGACAGGACCCCCGACTCTACTAGAAGTACCACATCTAGTTTCTCTTATTCTATCTAACCAGGAATTCAATAGTGCAGTATGTATGTTAGCATAGTTAGTAGTTGCACAGCGCCAACCAATTGCGCCAGATGTTGCCGGACCTTTTGAAGGGCCCAAAAGTTTGAAAGTTCGTGAATTTCTTGCCTTGAATCCTCCACAGTTTACAGGGAAAGATCGTAGAGATGACCCTCAGCACTTTGTTGATCAGCTTCATAGGATCTTCAGAGTCATGCATGCATCAACGACTAAGTCAGTTGAGTTAGCAACATTTTGATTGCGTGATGTGGCAGTATTTTGGTACAAAAGCTCGGAGAGATCTAGGGGAAAAATGAATCTCTACCTACTGGGGATTGATTTTCAGAAGCTTTCATAGATCACTATTTGCCTTAAGAGATTAGGGATGACTGGGTGGACCAGCTTCTGAACCTTCGACAAGGTAGTAGAGTATCTGAGAGTACGGGCTAAGATTTGATTCATTGGCTAGATATGCACCAGTAGTTGTTGATACGATGCATGACAGGGTCCGTATATTTGTGGGAGGGCTTGACTTACACTATAACGATGCTTGTTCTACCGCTGCGCTAAATGATAATTTGGATATCTTGCAAATTCAAGCCTTTGTACAAGGCATAGAGGATCGTCGACACCTATAGTATATGAATGAGAGGGTCAATAGAGAGAGACAGAAGAGGGATAGGCCCGCTGGTTCACATGGAGATTTTCAGAGAGGTCCCAAACCTCAATATTCTAGTAGGCCACCTAGACCTCCACCACAGCAGTTCCACGGTAGTAGATTTGATTGTCAGGGATAGTCAGGCCCAGGTGAGGGTTCACGAGCATTAGGCTCTCATCAGCAGAGAGGCTCAAGCCAGGCTAGGACAACACCGCCGCATTGCACTACTTGCGGTAGGATGCATTTTGAGAGGTGCAGGCAGGGTTCCATAGGTTGTTATTCTTGTGGACAGCAGGGGCATGGGTGGAGGAACAGCTCAACCATAGGTCAGTCGACAGGGTCAGTAGTAGGTTCCTCCTCTTCAGCACTGTCTACAAGACGTGGACCCAAACTTCAGCAGGCAGAGAGGGAGCATCTAGTTCTGGTAGTGGCCAAAACCGTACATATTCATTAGTTGGTTGACAAGTCTCAGAGTCATCACCAAATGTTGTGACAGGTGCATTAATTGTTTGCTCTCATTGTCTTTATGCGTTGAAAGATCCTGGATCTACTCTATCTTATGTTAACCCATTTATTACGAGGAAGTTATGTATAGTAGAAGAGTCATTAGATCGGTCCTTTACTGTATCTACCAGTTGGTGAGTCTATTATTGCCAGGAGAGTCCATCGAGGTTGCACAGTAGAAATTATCGACTGTCAGACCTCTGTAGACATGGTAGAGTTAGAAATGGTCAATTTTGACGTCACTATAGGTATGGACTGCTTAGCGTCTTGTTATGCTAATGTTGAGTGTCGGATAAAGATTGCTAGATTCCACTTTCCAGGAGAGGCAGTTCTGGAATGGAAAGGCGATACAGCAACGCCGAAAGGTAGTTTTATTTCCTATATTAAGGCGTGGAGGATGATCACTAAGGGTTTTATTTATCATCTTGTTCGCATTCATGAGATAGATGCAGAACCACCGACTCTTCAATCTATTCTAGTAGTTAATGAGTTTCTATGTGTATTTCCAGACGAGCTCCCTAGTATCCCTCTAGACGAGAAATTGATTTTTCTATAGATATGCTAGCAGGTACACAACCCATATCTATCCCTCCTTATAGAATAGCTCCTGCTGAGCTAAAGGAGTTGAAGGCTCAGCTGAAAAACTTGCTGGACAAAGGCCTTATCAGACCAAGTACTTCACCATGGGGTGTGTCAGTGTTATTCATGAGGAAGAAAGATGGATCATTAAGAATGTGTATCGATTATCGTAGCTGAATAAGGTGACTATAAAGAATAAGTATCCCCTTCTGAGGATCAATAACTTTGATCAATTATAAGGTGCTGAGTTCTTCTCAAAGATTGATTTAAGATTAGGGTACCACCAGATACGAGTTCAGGAGAAAGACGTTCCGAAGATAGCCTTTAAAACCATATATGGACACTTTGAGTTCTTTGTAATGTCTTTTGGATTAACTAATTCCTCAACAGTGTTCATGGACCTGATGAATAGTATATTTAAGCCGTATCTAGACTTGTTTGTGATAGTATTTATTGATGAAATTTTGGTGTATTTACGTTTAAAACCTGAGCATGCAAATCACTTCAGAGCAGTCCTTCAGGTTTTTCGAGATCAAGAACTTTATGCAAAGTTTTCTAAGTGTGAGTTCTGATCAAACTCTGTAGCTTTTTTAGGCCATATTGTATCAGATGCAGGCATTGCGGTTGATACACAAAAGATTGAGGCCGTAAAAACTTGGCCCAGACCTATGACTTCGACTAAGGTTCATAGTTTCTTAGGGTTAGCCAGGTACTACAGAAGGTTGGTAGAAGGATTTTCCTCAGTTTCAACACCATTAATGAAGCTGACTCAAAAAGCAGCTAAGTTCCAGTGGACTGAGCCATGCGACCATAGTTTCCAGGAGCTGAATAAAAGGATGACATCAACATCAATTCTAGCATTGCCAGAGGGTTCAGAAGGCTATGCAGTGTACTGTGATGCTTCTGGTGTTGCGTTGGGATGTGTTCTAATGCAAAATGGTAAGGTTATCGCATATGCTTCAAGGCAACTGAGGAAGTATAAGAAGAACTATTGGACCCACGATTTAGAGTTGCTTGCAGTTGTGCATGCATTAAAGATTTGGAGATACTATTTGTATGGAGTTAATGTTGACATCTTCACAGATCAGAAAATCCTTCAATAGATCTTTAGACAAAATGAGTTAAATCTGCGACAGTGTTGATGGCTTGAGTTACTCAAAGACTACGACGTGGATATTTTATATCATTCAGGAAAGGCGAACGTGGTAGCCGATGCCCTCAGTCGATGATCTGTGGGTAGTGTATCCTATTTAAGTGTTGAGAAACATGAGCTAGTACGAGAGCTTCATCAGTTAGCTAGCTTGGGAATCAGATTGTTAGAGGCAAATGATAGTGGAGTTACAATTCAGGACACAACTGTATCATCTCTAGTTGTGAAGGTAAAAGCATGACAACAAGAGAATCCTAGCTTAGAGCAGCCCAAAGCCAAGGCTCAGGATCAACAGTCTGTAGCATTTGATATGGCAGGAGATGGAGCCCTTAGATATAGTTATCGATTGTGTGTTTCGGATGTTGTAGGGCTTCGACATCAGATTATGAAGAGGCACATCATTCCCATTATTCTATTAACCCTGGTTTGAAGAAGATGTACCATGATATTAAGGAGATCTATTGGTGGCATGGGATGAAGAAGGACATTGCTGAGTTTGTGGCACATTGTCCTAATTGCCAACAGGTGAAGGTTGAGCACCAAAATCCCACTGGGCTAGTCCAGGAGATGGCCATTCCTTTGTGGAAGTGGGAAGCAATTAGTATGGATTTTTTACAGGGTTACCTCGATCGCGTCGTAAGTTTGACTCTATTTGGGTAATTGTTGACAAACTAACAAAATCAGCCCATTTCTTACTAGTCAAGACTATTTTCACATCTAAAGATTATGCAGAGCTTTAAAGCCGAGAGACTGTTAGGTTGCACGACGTCCCAATATTTATTATCTCAAATCTAGGAGCATAATTTACCGCTAACTTCTGGAAGTCATTCCAAAAAGGATTAGGGGTTCAAGTTAATCTCAGTACCGCCTTTCACCCTCAGATAGATGGGCCTAGCTGAAAGCACTATTTTAACACTTGAGGACATGCTACGAGCATGCATGTTGGAATTTAATGGAAGTTGGGATGACCACTTACCTCTTATTGAGTTCGCATACAATAATAGTTGTCATTATAGCATCGGGATGACACCTTATGAGGCTTTGTATTAGAAAAAATGTAGATCTCCCATTCGATGGTTCGAGGTAGGTGAGTTAGGATTGATTGGACCTAACCTAGTACATCAAACAGTGGAGCAAGTTAAGCTCATTTGGGAGAGGTTGCTAACAACTCGAAGCTAACAGAAGTCACACTCAGATGTGCGATGAAGGGGTTTGGAGTTTTTTGTCGATGAACGGGTATTTTTAAAAGTCTCGCCTACGAAAGGTGTTATGAGATTTGGCAAGAAAGGCAAGCTTACTCTAAGATTCATTAGGCCATACCAGATCCTTCAAAGGGTAGGAAAAGTGGCTTATGAGTTAGAATTGCCTTCGAGGCTAGAATCTGTTCATCCAATTTTCCATGTATCGATGCTACGGAAGTGCATAAGAGACCCTTATCGGGTTGTCCCAATTGAGGATATTCATATCATAGAGGATTTCCTATGAGGAAACTCCAGTTGCCATATTAGATCGACAGGTCCATACATTGAGGACCAAGGAGGTGGCTTCGATTAAAGTATTGTGGAGAAACAAGAATAGAAAAGAGGTGACCTGGGCAGCTAAGGATGACATGAGGTCCAAATATCGTCACTTGTTTCATACCCCAGGGTGATACCATATCATTTTATATTAGTGAAGTAAGGTAAGATACCTATCTAATTTTTTATATTATAACTTATTATTATGATTGTTGTCATTGTATTTTGCTCGCACTTTTATTGCGGAGCTATAATGCTTATCTATTAATGTCATCCTGTGAGACGCCTAGGTTAGAATTTCTGCATTTCAGGTTCTGGATAGTAACATTTACTAAGGATACTTTGCCTATACTTTGGCAACTCCTAGGGACATAATCGTGTGAGCCATATTTTTCATTCGAGGATGAATGTTTCTAAGGGTGCAAGGATGTAACACCCCAACTTTTCAAAACATGTAAATTAACTCGTACATTTGTGAAAAGACAAAGTGGGTGAGTAATACATTAAGACTAATTAACGCAAGTTCCTTTTTAAAGATTTTTTTGAAATTTGGGTGAAATATCTCAGGAGTTTTCTCCCAATTTATAATGAGTTATGGGGACCATGACTTATTAATTCAAAGGTCTACAAGCTTAGTTTCCAACGCATCAAATGGTTTGTTTATACGACTTCAGAATAGAGAGATATTAGCATTTTTGCGAGACTGCACAAGCAAGCACGTGAGGTGGGTCCCCTAAGTCGGTGGAAGCTTATAAGATAGCATTTTCTTCATTTTTATTCATTCAAACTCGTAAGAAATCCATGAAAATCAGAGAAATTCTCCTCAAATTATCATTGTGTGTTCATAATCTATTCTTGGCTGCTTATAAAAAATTGTCCTACTTTGCGAGCTCATCATTTTGGTATAGTTTTCATGGTGAATTGTTCGGTGTAGCTCCGTGGAAGCACAGTTTTTTAAGTGGTATGATTTATTTAATTGTTATGGGTATGTAAATATAGGTAGGAACCATCTTTTATTAGTTTATGGATACCTTAGGTCTTGGATAGTAATTTACGATAGGAATCCATATCAATTGTCATACTAATTCTTGTCCTTAATTACTGATTGATTTTACCTTTTTTTAGGTGTTGTAGTGGTGCGGCCAGAGGTATTTTCCACATAAATTATAAAGGAAAAGGCAGGTTAAGGCTATTCCCTTCGTTCGGCATATTTCCTTAGAGCTTGGGAGTGATACAGTAGGGTAGTTATTGTTGGTGATCTTATAGATGTAATTGCGAATGGTTGGCTGATTGAGTGGTTATAAACCCTCATTATAGGGACTCATAATTTGTTAAGCACAACCCTGGGTTAGGAACGACTTGTAAACTATATATATATATAAATATTGTTTATAGCTAAATTTCTCACCTTTAGCTTATTCAATTGTTTGTTGTCGCCCTTGGGGCTATTGTGGTTAGCTGTTGAGCTATGAACTGCCTATGGGGGCTATGATGTTGTCTAATAGGACTATGTTGTTGCCTAAGAGGGCTATTTGTTATCCATGGGGATATATCGATGCCAAAGAGTATTATGTGTTGCCTACGGGGTTATTTTGACGCCAAAGGGGGCAATGTATTGCCTACAGGGCTATGTGATGCAAAAGAAGGCTACGTGCAACCCACAAAGCTATGATGTTTCCTAAGAAGGCTATGCACTGCTTACGGGGTAATATCGTTGTGAAAAAGGGCCTTGTGACTTCTTACAAAGACAAGAGGCTATCGATAAGGTTATGTAGATTGATTTGGCACCTTCTGGGCTTATGGGTGCCTAGGTAGGTGGTATGTTGATTGTACCTACCGAGCTTATGGGGGTTTGGTTAGGTTGTTGTTTGATCATTGTTGTATTTTTTTAGATTCAGTAGTGGGTTAGCATGCTTATCTAAATATGATTTCCTCACCTGATTGATTTTGGTATATTATGATACTTAATCATTTAGTCAATAGCCTTTCATACTCTGTGCATTATTTTGTACTGACGCCCCATTGGCTGGAGGCACTACATTCACTTATGCAGAACTCGCCAGAAGACCCAGTTGACCTCCCCAATAGCAGGATTGACTTCTATCTTATTGGGTGGCCCCTTTCCTCCAAGGATACCAGAGTTGGGAGGTTTGTTAGCTTTTGTTGTATATATTTTTATTGGTAGGCTGGGGCCCTGTCCCGCCAATCTTTACTACTCTTAGAGGCTTGCAGACTACTGTGTGGGGTGTACAACTACGTTATGGCCACACTGGCCTAGTTTGTTGGTTTGTTATTTCTTGTTAGCTGTTTGATGTATTGTATTAATATATACCTGCTTTCAGTTTCGCTATAGGGATCATGGTGGCCTCGATGGCCCAATCAGGACTTTTGTTCTAGTTGGCTATTTCTTTATATGAACTCTTGGTAGTAGCTATTTCTTTTATAGATCTGTTGACAGGGGCCCTGCTGGCCGAAAGCTTAATTTTAAGCCGAGATATACTTGTTTGGTTTCTTGATTACCTCTGGCTTCCATGCGCTAGTAGAAAATGGTTCAGTACGGTTGGCTCAGGCCTGAGTTTTGTCATTAAGAGCTAGTTTTGGGCATGATACCTTAGATGCCAATTAGATAATTTGAAATGCTAGGTGGCCAAGTACTCCACTTCGAACACAAATCCGATGACTAAAATGCAGTAAAAATGCAAAAATATTGAGTACTAAAGTGTGGGTGTTAGTTTGGGAAGTTCAAAAGTGAGGGAAAGTGAAAGTGTTTAAAAGTTTAAACCTTTGGCCTTTAAAAACCATCCAGTTCTCGCTCATTCGGAGACACTAGTTTTACTCACCGACCCACTCGGTGACACTCCGAGTGGGCACTTACCTTGCCGAGTTTTATAGGACCTCTAATTATTCTGGGAGTCCAAACGGCGGACTAGATCCTGATCGCCGACCCGGTAGGCAATTCTCCAATCAGCTCCTGGGCTCGTTGAGTTTTACAGACTCCACTTTAAAATTTTCATGAGTCCAACGGCGGTCCAAGTCAGGGTTGCCGATCTCTTTGGTGAGTCGCCAACTAAACTATTAGCTCGCCAACCTGCACTTTTCAAACACCTTCCACACTTTGACCTACACAATCAACACACCATTATTTCAAACTTAAAAAGAAAGAAAATAAAACTTGGGTTGCCTCCCAAGCAGCGCCTTAGTTAACGTCGTGGTATAATGCAAGTCCCCACTTAAGTTCCATTAGTTGGCTTTGCCTCATTTTCATAAGAAAACCCCTTTTCTGGATCTGGGAAGAGGTTAAACAACACTTGGTCTATTTTGGACCCTAGTAGCTGAATGAGCATGGAATAAGAGGTTGTCATCTGGTTCAGTATCAAGACATTCTCTCTAAACTCCTCCAACACTCTGTCTTGCTTTTCGACTTTGTGTAGAATGAGTAAGAGGACCTCTTTAATTTCCCCACCCTCTTGTTTCTTCATATTTCGACGCTCATGAGGGGGGATGTACCTATCCTTCCTCTTGGACACTACCTCTAATGATAGTATCCAAGGAAGCACAACTCTATTGAAGGACAAGGATGAAGCTTTAGAAACTCCAAGGAGGCCCATAACAAGATCTCAAACCAAGGAGTTCAATGATAAGCTCAATGGGCTTCGATCACTGATCCAAAGGTGTCTTATTGGGGAAGGAGAGCTCAAGCCCAAGGAAGAGGAATTGTCCAAATGCTACATTTATTTGGTGGCCCAAATTCAAGCCCAAGTTATGGAATTTTAAGGTCCAATTTCGTGCAAGTAAGGTCAAGAAGGGCCCAAGAATTAGCCACAACAAGAGTTGCTTTCTGCCCAAGTTTTGAGAGAAGACTAGTCAAACTTTTCAAGATTGTCAAGGTTCTTTTCCTAGTTGGGATTTACCTGATTTATTTATTTATATATAGGTTATTATTTATTTACTTAGTCTATTTATGGTCTCCTAAGTACCATTTAATGCTTTCCTAGAAGTACTAAATTTGTTTCTAGTTACGTTACTTTATTTCCTTTCTAGAGTAGGATTCCTTGTAATTGTCTTTTTAGGGTCATGGACATTTTTTCCCCCTTCTCCTATATATAGGGGTCCTTTTTATTCATTAAAGACAATTTTAGATTGATATTAATAATATTTGAGAGAGTTCTTTGAACCTTTGTGACTTGTTCTTTGAGAATTTATCTTTAAACCTTCACTAGTTTCATAGTTTAAGGTATAAAGTAATTTCTTCTTGTGATATCTTTTGTTTCTTTTTGGTATTCTTTAGAAGGTGATTAGTTTCTACATACTAATTATTGTCTTTAGTTACTCATAAAGTGGTCAAGATCCGAATCTATTGTTTTGATTCATTTTCTCAAGTAAAGGCGTTAGATTTCTTCCATAAATCTATACGTTGTTACTTGGATCTTTTCAGGACCTTAGAACATCTAATCCTTGGAAATTTGTGGATCTTTCCTTCGAATTTCCCATATCTTTATTTAGTTTTTTTTGTTCCTTTTCTTTGTGCTTCCGCATTCTAATATTCAATTCTGTATTTGTGATCTCCTTAACCTTGTTGTTATCAAGTGGTATTAGAGCGGTTTTATCAAGATTCCGTTCTTGATAAATCTTGAGATTTCTTCGTATATTAGAGCAGAAAAAAAAGAAAAAAAAAACTGTAGCGTGAACAGCAACGTGAAAAAAAAATTACTATAGTGTGAACAAAAAAAAAGTTAGAACTTGCTCTCTAAGAAACCTGATTACTTGATACCCAAGAAAGCTTATTACTTGCTATTCAAGAAATCTTATTACTTTCTCTCCAAGTTTTGCATTAATTTGTTTCCAACCAAGAAGGTAGCAAGAAGAGGGGATTCTAGATCTTTAAGAATAAAAGGAATTTTTTTTTCTTGTTCTTATAATTCTAAAATAAGTTCTTTTTTATTCGTGTTTTGTTTCAACTAAATTCTACTTGTTCTAGGACTAGTTCTTTACTTTCTTTTTGTACCCCAAGATTCCATACCTTATTACTACGAACTGGATACACGTTTTGGTTTAATTATAAATCTACAAAGTATTCTCGTTGAAAGGTTATTTTGAGTGGAAAAAGGCAAGTGTGGGTGAGTTTAAAAGAGGGTAAAAGCCATATTAAAAGTGTGATACTTGATCTTTTTTTTTTAGATGTCTAATTCAGGTGGTGATGAGGAAAGGGATCGTCTAGAAGCCGAGGTCAAAGGAAGGAACGACTTCACCCTTCAAGCTATGCACCAGCAATTTGAGAGATGGACCCTTCAATTTCAAGAGATGAGGGATATGATTATTGAGAAGAATGACACCATAGCTGCAATTAGGAGGGAGAATGATGTTGTACCCCAAAATAATGTTAGACCCCAAGTTAGAAGGAATGTACCCCATATCCCTTTTGTAAGTCCTGAATATGATAATGATGATTTTGATGTTGAATTTAATCTAGAAAGAAGAGATAGGAGGGGACAAAGAGGTAGAGTAGAAGATGATAATATAAATAGTATAAAGATGAAGATGCCATCTTTCAAGGGGACAAGGGATCCAGACTTGTACCTTGATTGGGAGAGACGAGTTGAAGCCATCTTTGATTGCCATAACTACTCTGAGGGTAAGAAAGTTAAACTTGCTGTTGTTGGGTTTTCTGATTATGCTGCTTCTTGGTGGAAAAAGCTTGCTAGGGACAGATTGCAAGAGGAGCTACCACCTAGTGGGCAGAGATGAAGAGGGTAATGAGGAAGCGATTTATTCCATCATACTTCCAAAGAGATCTACAGTCTCGCCTTCAACACTTGAAGCAAGGCTCTTTGTCGGTGGATGAGTACTTCAAAAGCATGGATATGGCTATGATCCAAGCTAACTGCATAGAGGAAGAAGAGGCTACAATAGCTAGATTTTAAAATGGTTGAAATACAGAAATAGCTAATGTAGTAGAGATACAACAATATGTAACTTTAGATGAGTTAGTTGATTTGTCTGTAAAAGTTGAAAAACAAATTGAGAAAAAGCGGCAAAATAACTCATGGAGAAGTCGACCAAACAGTATCTCTAAGAAGCCATGGTCAACTCAAGAGGGGAAAGCTCCTTCCAAACCTCAAGATGATAGAGGTAAAGGTAAAGTTGAGAAGGGTGGTAAACTCTTTAATCCTAAATCTTCTAAACCTTCAAGTTCTATTCAATGTCACAAATGTCATGGAAGGGGGCATATGATGCATGAATGTCCAAGTAGAAGAAACATCCTACTTAGAGAGAATGGAGAATATGAGAGTGAAAAAAGTGAGGGGGAAGAAGAAGAGGGAGAAGGTGTAAGTGAGAAAGATGATTTGGAACTGCCTAATGATGGTATAATTAGGGTGGTTAGGAGAATTATGACTATCAATTAGGGTAGTGTTGATGAAGGGCAGAGAGAGAATTTGTTTCATACTAGGTGTGGGATAAAAGGAAAGACTTATTCTATGATTATTGATGGGGGAAGTTGTGCAAATGTGGTGAGTTCATACTTGGTGGATAAACTAGGAATTGCATGCATGAAGCGCTCTACCCCATATAGGCTCCAATGGTTGAATGATTGTGGAGAAGTAAAAGTAAACAAACAATGCATGATTTCATTCAATGTTGGTCGGTATGAGGATGAAATTCTTTGTGATGTAGTTCCAATGCAAGCATGCCATATTTTACTTGGCCGACCTTGGCAGTATGATAGGGATACTACTCATCATGGGAGAAAGAATAGGTATAGTCTTCTGCATAATGGTAAGAAGTATACTCTTGCACCATTATCTCCTTCTCAAGTGTTTGAAGATCAAAACCGATTGAGGGAAACAATGGGAAAACAAAAGGGAGAGGTAAAAAGTGAGCTTGAGGGAAAAGAAAAAGGCCAAGAGATAGAAAAAAAGAGAGACGACCGAGAGAAAGAGAAAGAGGGCAGTGATCTAAGTAAAGAGGTAAAAGAGGGTGTGAGTAAAAAAATAAAATGTTTTGGTGAGAGGAAAGAGGCTAAGGAAAAGAAAAATATGAGTCTTTATATAAAAGCCAAAGAGTGTTTGAATGCTAGGAGAGAGGGGCTGCCCATAATACTACTTACTTACAAAGAAGTATTGAT
Source organism: Solanum commersonii (assembly GCA_029007595.1). Lineage (NCBI taxonomy): Eukaryota > Viridiplantae > Streptophyta > Magnoliopsida > Solanales > Solanaceae > Solanum > Solanum commersonii. Next base: position 9,888,001 of record JAJTWQ010000002.1, on the reverse strand, counting down.
TAATTTTGAACAACTAACTCCTTCTTTGCCAAATAGTGTTTCTTCTCTTTTGCGAGAATTTTGAAGGTGTTTTCCCGATGACACTCCAAATGGATTGCCACCTTTGAGAGGGATTGAGCACCAAATAGACTTTGTGCCTGGGTCTCAACTTCCTAATAGTCCTGCCTATAGGAGCAATCCTGAAGAGACCAAAGAATTACAAAGGCAAGTTGAAGAATTGCTTGAAAAGGGATTTGTTTGAGAGAGTATGATCCCTGCTTTGTACCAGTCCTATTGGTCCCCAAAAGGGATGGAACATGAAGGATGTGTGTAGATTGTCGAGCTATCAACAAGATAACGGTAAAGTATCGCCATCCTATCCCTCGTCTTGATGACATGTTGGACAAACTGTATGGTTCCAAAATCTTTTCTAAAATTGATCTAAAGAGTGGTTACCATCAGATTCGTATGAATCTTGGAGATGAATGGAAAACTGCTTTTAAGACCAAATATGGACTTTATGAGTGGTTAGTTATGCCCTTTGGCTTGACTAATGCACCAAGCACTTTTATGAGACTAATGAATCATATTTTTAAATATTTCCATGGAACATCTATTGTGGTGTATTTTGATGACATCTTGATCTTTTCTCAAAATCTGGATGAACACCTAGAGCACTTAAAACAAGTTTTTGAAGTTCTTAGAAATCAGCGTTTATTTGCAAATCTCAAAAAGTGTACTTTCTGTGTGGATCATGTGGTTTTCTTAGGTTTTGTGGTCAGTTCTAAGGGAGTTGAAGTTGTATATGGATTCAACCCCCCTAACCCCCTTGATTTATTGCCTTTGCCTACTAACGATTTTGCTAATCTTGATGGTAAGAAGAAGGCTGATATGATGAAGAAAATTCATGAACAAACAAGGCTTGTAATTGAAAAGAAGAATAAGGAAGTTGCATTACGAAGGAATAAGGGCAGAAAATATGTTGTTTTTAAACCTGGTGACTTTGTTTGGGTGCATATGAGAAAGCAAAGATTTCCTTCCAAAAGAAAGACCAAACTAGATCCTAGAGGAAGTGGGCCATACAAAGTCCTTGAAAGGATTGGAGACAATCCTTATAAACTTGAATCTTCCTGGTCAGTTCCAAGTTAGTGCTACTTTTAATGTTTCTGATCTTTCCCATTTTGATGCTGATTTGAATTCGAGGACGAATTCTCTTCAAGAAGAGGGGAATGATAGCATCCAAGGAAGCACAACTCCATTGAAGGACAAGGATAAAGCTTTAGAAACTCCAAGGAGGCCCATAACAAGATCTCAAACCAAGGAGTTCAATGATAAGCTCAATGGGCTTCAATCGTTAATCCAAAGGTGTCTTATTGGGGAATGAGAGCTCAAGCCCAAGGAAGAGGAATTGTCCAAAAGCTACATTTATTTGGTGGCCCAAATTCAATCCCAAGATGAGGAATTTTAAGGCCCAATTTCGTGCAAATATGGTCAAGAAGAGTCCAAGAATCAGCCACAACAAGAGTTGCTTTCTGCCCAAGTTTTGAGAGAAGACTAGTCAAACTTTCCAAGATTGTCAAGATTCTTTTCCTAGTTGGGATTTACCTTATTTATTTATTTATATATAGGTTATTAATTATTTCCTTAGTCTATTTATGGTCTCCTAAGTACCATTTAATTCTTTCCTAGAAGTACTAAATTTGTTCCTAGTTAGGTTACTTTATTTCCTTTCTAGAGTAGGATTCCTTGTAATTGTCTTTTTAGGGTCATGGACGTTTTTTCCCCCTTCTCCTATATATAGGGGTCCTTTTTATTCATTAAATACAATTTTAGATTGATATTAATAATATTTGAGAGAGTTCTTTGAACCTTTATGACTTGTTCTTTGAGAATTTATCTTAAACCTTTACTAGTTTCATAGTTTAAGGTATAAAGTAACTTCTTCTTGTGATATCTTTGGTTTCTTTTTGGTATTCTTTAGAAGGTGATTAGTTTCTACATACTAATTATTGTCTTTAGTTACTCATAAAGCGGTCAAGATCCGAATCTATTATTTTGATTCGTTTTCTCAAGTAAAGGCGTTAGATTTCTTCCATAAATCTATACGTTGTTACTTAGATCTTTTCAAGACATTAGAACATCTAATCCTTGGAAATTTGTGGATCTTTCCTTCGAATTTCCCATATCTTTATTAATTTTTTTTGTTTCTTTTCTTTGTGCGTCTGCATTCTAATATTCAATTCTGTATTTGTGATCTCCTTAACCTTGCTGTTATCAATTCTATGACTTTCTTGGCCAAGTCATCCAGTTGAGTCAACAATTTTGCCAATTCTTGGTCTTTTTCTTCCTCCTTGTTGGTCTTGGCCATGTGATCAAGGAGGTGGGCTGCTTTTGCATAAGGTAGCTGGATGAGACTACCTAGTGAGATTTGGTCAGCTACTATTATATTTTTGGGGCCAAGACCCCGGTAGAAACATTATAAAAGCATCTTCTCTGGAATCCCATGAGTCCCATGATTTGGGCATTGCTGCAACAGGGTCTTAAACCTTTGCCACAACTCATAAATGGCTTCAACCTCCAACTTCTTGAAATTTAGGATGTTATCCCTAAAAATCATCAAGCTCAAAGGAGGGTAATCCATTGGATCACTCTTGCTACCATATATGCTCCAATTCTCTGCTCAAAATAGCAACACATGTACCAAAACTGAAAAATAAGTAAGTTCAACTATAACTAACAAGAACAAAATTCAACTTAACTAAAGATTCTTAAACAACACCACTCCTCGGTAGCGGTGCCATTTTGATTTCACGCATCAAGACACTTCTTCCAATACTAAGTGCCAACATCGTTAGTCAGTAATATAACCTAACTAAGTGAGTTGAGGTCGAATCCCATAGGGAGTGGTACGTGCTTAAGATTCAAGAGCCAAGGGCAAATATGTTCAAGTCAATCATAGGTAAAGAAATTTATGAATTAAAGCATATTTCAAATTAAGGGTGAAACAAGTGTCAAATATGGGGGGGTTTTGATTATAATTAGCAACTACAACAACAACAAATAACACAAATTAACAAGTAAAGAGACGGGTTATTGGGATGTGATTCGATTATGGGCTAAGGTAGACAAATGGTTGACTACAACTGATAGTAAATAGCTGTAAATCAGTGAATAAGTTAGACTTTAATGACGATAAAATTTCTCACTTATAGTTTACCCCGAATCAAATTGATTTCTCTCAAACACCACTAATAGGAAAATAAGAACAGCCTACACTTTTTTGCATTCACTCTCTTGAGTTGAATGTGTGGAAAAGGTTTTAGGATTCACTCTCTCGAGCTGAACCCATGACAACCAATACCCACAGACCATCAAATCAGTAATCGTGGTTTTAAAACGTCTCTCTCAAGCAAGAAAAAAACACAAAGTTAGAATTGCATTTATAACTACAACTCTTTAAATTAAACCACAATTACTGATCGAAATCACTTTTAAATAGAATTTAAACTATCAAGTAACAATACCGAGCAGCTAAATCAACCCATAATCACATAATCACACCCCAAGAATTGGGGTTTTAGCTATACATCATAAAAAGATAGAAATCATTACTAAATCGTGTTTCTATCAATTGGGTATGATTAGTTTCGTCTTTACAAAGGTCAAGGTTGAAGAATCTCAAAGACCCACTTCCAATTTTTCAAAGATGGAAATCTTCAAATCTTCAAAGCTAAGGAAAATATTGTCTCAATACTCCCAGTCCTAAGTTCCAAACTTGAAAACTGAATAATAATAAAACTTGGATACTAAATTAAGAATTTAAAAATATATTTATACTCGCCAAAAATATGCTGTGAAGGACCATTCGGTTCAATAAGTTGAGATCGCCGATCCACTCGGCGATTCACCCTTTGGTCAATTCCATTGCCTTTTTGCTTTGATCTTCAGTATCTTCAAAGTTTTGTAACTTTGGGAAATCTAGCACAACATCGTTGAATCATTCGGTGACTCACCGACTGCTCTTTCTATCGCCGGCTCGATTTTCTCATTCAAGGCTTGTCACACTGGAACTTTAGGCAAGATCATGGATATTCGGTGACTAGCCCAATGGGTTAGGCGATTAGTAGGATCTCTTTTCTTCATACTTTCAACTGCCTTGTTCCTTTTTGCTCATTAGCGTCCATGCTTTGATCCTCAATCCAAATACCTGAATCTAAATCTTCGCCAATAGAGATGGCTCATTGCAATACATGTTCAAGAAAAAGAATCTAAATCTTTGCCAATAGAGATGGCTCGAAATTTTGAAATTCTATGATATGAGTGTCCTTTATCAACTGGGCAAGGCCAATGTGGTGTGTAATGCCCTTAGTCGATTGTCGATGAGTATTATGGCGTATGTTAAGGATGCTAAGAAAGAGTTAGTTCATGATCTTCCTAGACTAGCTAGGCTAGGTTTTCTGTTGGTTGATTCTGATGAGGTTGTATCATTGGCCAAAATGTCTCCAACTCATCGTTTGTGTCAGATGTAAAGGCTAAGCAAGATGTTGATCCTGCTGTCATGGATCTAAAGAAGTCATTTTCCAAAAAACCATTGAGGCTTTCTCCTAAGGGGGAGATGGTGTTCTTCATTACCAAGGTCAATTATATGTTCTAAATTTTGATGAGTTGAGAAATTAGATTTTTATGGAAGTCCATAGTTCTCAGTATTCTATTCACTCGGAAGCCACCAAGATGTACCTTGATTTGCGGGAAGTCTATTGGTGGAACATGATGAAGAAGAATACTATGGAATTAGTGGCTACGTGGCCAAATTTTCAATAAGTTAAGGTTGAGCTTCAGAAATAAGAAGGTTTGTCTCAAGACATTATAATTATTACTTGGATGTGAAAAGACTTGAATATGGATTTCATTACCGATTTACCCCGCACTCGGTAGTAGCACAATGCGATTTGGGTCATTCTAGATCATATAATGAAGTTGACTCATTTCATTCCCTTAAAGACTTATTAGTCGATAGAAGATTATGCAAAGTTGTATACCTGAGAAATTGTTAGGTTACATGGAGTGCCCCTATCTATTATATATGATTAAGATACCTAATTTACTTTTCAATTTTAAAGGTCTTTCCAAAAAGGCTTTGGTACCCGAGTTAGGCATAGTACAGTCTTTCATCCTCAGACTGATGGGAAAGCCGAGCATATTATCCAGACGTTTGAAGATATATTGAGAGCTTGTGTGATTGACTTCTAAGGTAATTGAGATGATCATTTGCCTTTGATCGAGTTTTACTATATTAATAGTTACCATTCGAGTATTGGTATGGCTACCTTTGAGGCTCTCTATGGTAGGAGATGTAGGTCTCTTATTAGTTGGTTTTAAGATGGCGAGGTTGATTTAATAGGGCCCGAGTTAGTGCATCAGGTAATGGAAAATGTTTGACTTATTCAAGAAAGATTGAAACTGGCTCAAAGTAGACAAAAGTCTTATGTCGATGTTAGAAAAAGAGAGTTCATATTCGGTGTTGATAATTGAATTTACTTGAAAATATCACTCCATGGAGGGTGTGATGATGTTTGGAATGAAAGGGAAGCTTAGTCTCTGATATGTGGGCTTATATCAGATTTTGAGGCGTATTGGAAAGTTAGCTGTCACGATCCAGACCATCGTGATTGACACTCACACTAACCCTTCTGATGGGAGAACCGTTAATACAAATTAGCTAACCAAGAACTACTCGACTAAATCAAACTACTAAGGCATTTAAAGTTACGGAAGCTAGTGTAAATGACTAAATACTGAAGTTCCCATAAACTTCCAAAAGATCTAACAATGAATTGCGGAAATAAATGCCTAGAACCTGAAAGTCAATGTACCAAAACTCTAACAAGATCCATAAGTCTAAACAAGAAGGGTTACAACCCCAAACTAATGTACTAATAACTAACTAGCAAGTCTATGTCGAAAATATATAAATAGACAGAAAAGAGAACTCATGGCAGCCCGGAAGAACTGGCTCACCCTTGAATTCGAAGTGACCACTGATCTTCTAAGCGAGGTCTGTCAATAGCCACCTGAAGATGCCATTTACTCAACAAAGAAAGAGAAAGTACAATATCAGTACACAACCACAGTGTACTGGTAGGATCAGGCGACTATCCCACTAAGTGCAACATACATAAGCCATTACAACATAATAATAACATGCATACACCGAATATATACAATATCAACATCATTTACGAACAATGTACAAATTTACAATCCTCAAGATATACAGTTATGTCAAATCAACTGTCCTCTCATGGAACCCAAACCCAAACTATTAGCTTACTAGAACGTGGTATCCGATCCATTGTTTATGCCGGAATGTGGCAACCGATCCCACATATATGCCAGAACGTGGCACCCGATCCAACTTAGTGTGTCGAAACGCAACATCCAATTCATTCAACAAGCCACAATAACAATCACAAGTATATTCTCAAATATCATACAATCAAGTCATGATTCATGACATTCCTCATTCATCTATCCTCCTTTACAATTAATATGATCAATAATGCATCATTCGCATACATACATGTATTATAATGAAGCAAGAAAAAACATACATAACACAACATGAAATCACAACCATCACCTACAACCAATCACACTTAAAAACTACCCGTTCACGCTAAGATCAACTTCGGGAATTCTAATCGCCCGAATTCAATTTCGTAAAGTCGTACAATTTCCTTAACGTCTTAGATATCTACTCGTATGATCAAATTCATAATTAAATTTCCCAATTGTTACTAGATTTCCCTAGACCTTATTGACTCTGATTCCATCCAAATCTAGACTAGGTTGGGAAATTCCAAGTTACTACGAAAAAGTTTTTCGGCCCAAAAATTTTCTCTATTGGCTTTTCTTTAACAAAGGGAACCAGTTGTTACAATAGATACCAATTTACCCATCACTCGTCCCCGAGTGACAAACTTAGGAAAATAGGCTAAGGAAAGAATGGAGTAGTACCTAAATCGACAAACAACTGGGGATACTTGTCTCGCATGTCCTCGGTTTCCCAAGTAACTTCCTCAATTAGACGATGCTTCCATTGAACTTTCACAGACTTAATCTCCTTGGTCCTCAGCTTACGCACATCACTATGAAGAATTGTAATTGGTTCCTCTTTATACTGAAGGTCTTTCTCTAACACAATTGAGTCCCATTTTATGATGTAATCCCCATCACCATGATATCTCTTCAACATGTATAGATGGAATACCGGATAAACTCTTGATAGGTTAGGAGGTAAAGTCAATCTATAAGCCACTGGCCCTACACATTCAAGAACCTCAAAGGGACCAATGTATCACAGACTTAGCTTGCCCTTCTTGCCAAATCTCATTACCCCTTTCATGGGTGATACCTTAAGAAGAACATTCTCACCAGTCTGAAATGACATGTCTCTTACCTTATGATCCGCATACATCTTTTGTCTACTCTGGGCTACTAAAAACTTATCTTGAACACTCCTTACCTTATCTTAAGCACCCTTCACTAAATCAATCCCTAAAGGTTTCACATCTCCAGCCTCCAATCATCCTATGGGTGATCTACATCCCCTACCATAAAGTGCCTCAAATGGTACCATATCAATGCTGGCGTGATAACAATTATTATAGGAGAATTCACACAAAGGTAAGAACTTGTCCCAATGCCCTCCAAAATTAATCACACATGCCCTCAACATGTCTTCTAACACTTGAATAGTCCTCTCTGACTCTCCGTCCGTCTGCAGGTGGAAAGTTGTACTAAAGGTGAGTTGTGTGCCCAATTCATCATGTAACTTCCTTCAAAACTTGGAGGTAAACTGCGTACCACGATTTCAGATGATGGAGAGGGGTACCCCATGAAACCTCACTATCTCTTTCACATAAACCTTAGGCAATTGTTCAGCATTATAATCTATTCTTACCGGAATAAAATGGGATGACTTAGTCAATCTGTCAACCACTACCCAAATAGAATAAAACTTTCACAAAGTCTTGGGAAGCTAACCAAGAAATCTATGGCTGTTCTTTCCCACATCCATTCCAGAATTAGCATTCTTTGAAGCAAACCTGCAGGCCTTTGATGCTCATACTTCACTTGTTGGAAATTTTGACGCTTTGCCACAAACTCTACTATATCCTTCTTCATTCCAGTTCACCAATATATTCGCTTCAAATCTCAGTACATCTTGGTCACACTTGGATGAATGGAATATCGGGAACCATGGAATTCTGTCAATAATTTCTGAATCAAGTCATCAAATCGAGGAACACAAATCCTTCCTTTAAAACTGAGCACACCTTCCGCATCAAGAGTGGTCTCTTGTGCCTTACCTATCACATTTTTCTTCTTGAGTTCATTCAAATTTTCATCCTCAAATTGCTTGGCCTTGATTTCTTCAATAAACGTGGCCCTAACTTTGATGCTCGCTAACATCCCTCCTTTTTCTGAGATAGCCAATTGCATGATTTTAGATTTCAAGGTATGAATTTCCTTAGCCAAAGGTCGCTTGGTTATACCCAAGAAAGCTAGACTACCCATACACCTTACCCAGATGGTATTGAATGGTTAATCATAATCTTTGAGTAACTCCATCCACCTTCGCTGTCTCAAATTCAGATATTTTTTAGTGAACACATGTTGCAAACTACGATGATCAGTAAACACTTCACACTTAACACCATAGAGATAATGCTGCCAGATCTTAAGAGCGAACACTACCGCTGTCAACTCCAAATCTTGTGTTGGATAATTTCTCGCATGCACCTTCAATTGACGTGATGCATAAGCTATAACATTCTTATCCTGCATCAACACAACACCCAAACCAGAATGAAAAGCATCATAATAAGTAATCAAATCTTTACCTTCAACTAGTAGGGCAAGAATAGGTGCGGTGGGTAAAAGATTCTTGAGCTTGTAGAAGCTCTCCTCACATTTTTCAGTCAATTCAAATGGTATCTCTTTTTTAGTCAAATTTGCTAAGTGAGTGGCAATAGAACCAAATTTCTTAACCAACCGACGATAGTGGCTAGCGAGCCCCACAAAACTCCTAACTTCCATCATAGAGCTAAGCCAAACCCAATTCTTAATTGCCTCAATCTTTTGGGGATTTACCATTACCCCTTTTTTTGAAACTACATGTCCCAAAAATGCAACCGAAGTCAACCAAAATTCACTTTTAGAAAATTTCGTACACAAACTTTGTTTCCCAAGAACACCCAGAACAATACGAAAATGATCGACATGCTCTTCCTCACTTTTCGAATAGACCAAAATGTCATAAAAAAAGACTATGGCGAATGAATCTAAAAATGGTTTGAACACCCCATTCATTAAACTCATAAAGGTTGTGAGCGCATTAGTCAGACCAAAAGACATAACTAGGAATTCATAGTGCCCATAACGGGTTCAAAACGTCGTCTTGGGCACATCCTCATGCCTACTCTTTAACTGATGGTAACCAGACCTTAGATCAATTTTACAGAAAACTGATGCACCTTGCAATTGGTCAAAAAGATCATCTATTCGAGGTAATAGGTGATACGCTCAAATTACACTTCCCTATAGAAGTATAAGCGATCCTTATCAAGTAGAGAACCCAACTTGTAGGTTGGGGTCGATCCCACGACGAAAAATGGTTTAGACTTTACTTTAACCGACAATTATATTCAATTAGTCAAAGAACTTCCAGAAACAAGTAATTAAAAGGGGGGGTTTGTTTATATGAAACAAATAAATAGAATTCAGTAAGTAATCAGTAATCAAACAAAACTCAATTTTTGGTTGTTATCAAGATGAGAGAAATAACTAGGGCATACGTGTTCCCCACAAGTTCATAACGCAATAATCCTAGTAACAGCAATCCTTTCCTAGTGTATTACATGCAAAGTGATAAGTTAGGTATCTCTAAATCCTTGATCCGACATTTAGAGAATTTCACCGCGCAGCTTGATCCGGCTACGTGTGTATAATTTACTAACCCTTACCTTTACCTCATATTAGACATCATAATCGATGTTTGGCTTAGTTATTACTTCGCACCAATCGACACTAGTCTATTAAATAGTATCACACTAAATCTATGATGATAATTCTTTTATTGGTGATTACCTCCTTGATCCGGCAAGTAGCAACAAGGAGAGTTCTAACGTTGGCCACCGTTAAAAAGACTTCTAAACGAAAGAATTATCAATGCATGCAAAATACTATTCACGAATTGCTTATTTACTATTCATATTTTGTTAATCGCTCATGGTTCCCACAACCCTAGTTGTGGATTTAGTTACTCATATTAGCAAGAACACAATTCATACTTTTAGATAAAGAAATCATGAACTTACGTAAAAAGAATAATAAACCCTGAAATTCAACTTGAGTTGCAAAGCCAAAATCTTCAAAACGAACTTGTAAAATTAATAATTGCTAAAATTGTAATTCAACCTCCAAAGTCACAAAGTAGAACTAGAATAATAATGTTTAACCCCCAAAAACGAGGTTTACATGCCCTATTTATAGAAAAACAAATCCTAATTTAAAAAGGAAACAAATTAAGGAAAGTTTGTTCAGGCACGCGTCTTCAATCCACGAGACTGACTTACGGACCCTCGATGGATCTACGGTCCGTAAGTCCCTTCCGTAAGCCAGGACTTAAAAAATATTTCAGCTCTCAAACATTAGCCTCTCTGAAGTAGACGACGGACTTGCAGTACGGACCGTAGCTCCATACTTGGAATATTCAAAAATCAAGTACTGGAACCTTCGCAGTCTCCTTCTACGGTTTGATCAGTACGGTCCGTAAACCAATCTACGAACCGTCAATTGCCTCCGTGGTTCCACACTTGGTCAGATTTCCCTGATTTGTCATCTATCCCTTGGCTGCTGATCTACGGTCATCACCTACGGACCGTCAATGGACCTACGGTCCGTAGATCATGTCCGTGAAAGTCTTTTTTCTGCATTTAGCTCAGTTGTCTCCGTACTTTTGTGCCTGAATATCTTTCCTGTAAAAATACAACAAAATACATAAAAACCAATACGATAAGGCCCTAGACAAACACAACTTGTAAGTTAAATGTATTAGAAATACACCCTCAACTTAAATTCGTTGTTTGTCCTCAAGCGACACAACACAACTCTAAACGACTCTTGTATAGAAGCAAGCATTTCAAGCCCAAGCAATCACATGGCTCTCTACCCCCCTTACTTTTAGATGCAACTTCATTCTTTTAGACTTGACAAGCTAATCCATGCAGATCAAACTATGACACAGATCGACCAACTGACACACAACCTGCACCTTATCACTCTCACCAAGATACCAACTTTCCGACAACGCATAAAAATTGACTGTCATTTATGGTGTAAGGATTTATTCAACACTCACGGTTAGAAGTAATTTCAAATACAGTTAGTGCTTTATGCCATAAGCTTGCCCTTATTTTCACTGCTTAGACTCTCCAAACTAGATTCTAGGATCACTATAGGACTTTATTGGCTTGTAACGTAGGCTCAGGGTCAGGTGTGGTACATTTGGGTACTGATTAGTGACTTTCCGCCCTCCTTGACATTACTCTTTGGCTTTTAACCTCTTTTCGCCCTATTTCTGACATCCTACAGTTTTACCTTCTTTCGCTTGTTTTTCTTCAACCAAGGATGTGACTTCAGAGTTTGTAACTCTTTATTTCTCACATTCATCTTTGTTTTCTTTTCTCTTTTTTTATTATTTTTTTATTTTATTTTATAGCTTTCAACAAATCACATCCTTTCCACACGTTTTCTCTCTTCTTCACCTTACTCTATTCATACCCATTTTTCTCTCAGTATCTTTTTTCATAGCCACCCTCAACTTATAGATTTTTCATTAGTTGAGGTGCACAATACCCGATGTTGGGTCAGGGCCAAGATTGAAGTTGCTTTTGCATTAGCCACCCTCAACTTAGGCTTTTGGCCTAAGTCGAAGTGCACATGTCCAAGGAGGGACCAAGGCCAACGTAGTAGATTATGGGAAGGTGAGTTTGGGGTTTTAGAAAGAAATGATTTATTTTAGGCTCAAAGCTGGATCAAAGGGAACAATTATTTCATTTGGTTGAATCCTTCCAGGCAATTTGCGGACTTTTCAGAACAATGGCCTATGATCACTTCCTAACCTCTAGATTGAATTATCTTAGCAGGACTAACCGGGCAAGTTCTAGTTTTGCACAAAACTGTTTGAACACTTAACGATTCTCACCCACTCTTGGCACATAGTTTCACTATCAAATTATTAGATTACCTAGTTCAAGTTTCAGCTCAAGTCATGCCATCAAGTTGATTTATTATGTCATACATAGAGTCAACACAATCAACTAATCGTAGCCTAAAGTTTCTAGCATACATCCCAAAAATCTGACGGGTATCATTTTTTTTTCTTATAAGCCATCATGCTTCACTCTATATCATGCTTCTACACATACAATCCTAAGACATGCTGGTTCAACAGAAATTAAATAGTCCTTTGGGGAAAAAGAACACAGGCAAGAAAACCCCAAGGGAGGATTCATGAGTTGGGTTATTCAGATTTCACCCTATCACTCACAATCCATTTACCCCACCCCCAACCAAAAATAGGTGCAGTTGTCCCCAATGCATATAGAAATAGTAAAAGAAAATGGATTGGGTAAAGCAAACCTGTGGCGCAAAGCGCCGGTGAATCATCAACAAGCAGGGGGGTCCGGTTGCCCTAAACCCGCTGGAACACCAGTGGGTGCACCCTCAGTAGTGCCCACATCAGCACCCTCAGTAGTGCTCTCTAGCAATCTCTTTGCGTCTCCCGAAACAGGTTAGGCTGCTACAACTAGGGCAGAGCTCGACGCCCCTGCTACTCTCTCACGCTCCCTTTGCTGGCACTACTCTTCATCTACTATCGATGCCCTCCTAGCCTCCTTCTCCTGCCTACGCTGTGTTTTGAGGGCTTTCTCCTCCTCAGTGCGGTGAGAGCGGTACCGCTTGCCTTTGGCCTATGTAAGTGCAAGTCCCTCCTTGGCGGTCCCACTGAATAGGGCATCTAGCACTGTATCATAAGCCAGTGCAGTGGGGGCAACCTGAGGCTCAACTAAAGGTGCAGCAAGAATGGCCTCAACCTCAGACCGGAGGCTAGCTATGTCGGCCTGCAAAGCAGATAGGTCTATGGCCGGGGCTGGTCGCTTGAGGACTCTCAGTTCAAAGGCCTCTAGGCGATTATTAACAGCCTGGACCTTTCGGTCCATCATATCCTCCATCCTGCGCTCCACTCTAGCCTCAGACTCGGCGATCGACTTTTGCATCCACGGCTGGATGTGATGTAGCAATGTGGTCATCTGAGCCTCTAACTTCTGTACTCTGGCCAAGGGAACAGCAGCAGCGCCCAACTGCGGTGTGGACCGGGAAGAGCTAGGGCCCATGCTAGTTGCCTGAGAAGAGGAGCCCAGGACAGTGTCGGTGTGATCGGGGGTGCTGAGGTCATCGTCCTGTGCCTGCCCCACTGTGTTTGCAAGGTCGGTACCCAAAGGAGGTACCTCAACCTGAGGCTCTCTGTGAGGTGCTGCTACATTCGCCTCATCTCGAATGAGACCGATGTCCAATGCTCCTGTAGGGTGGACTAGCCTATCACAATGCCAGATCGGCACTCCAGAGTCCCTGCACAACTGAAAAATAAGGCATGGAAAAGGGTAAGTAGTGGAGGTCCTGAATGCCCTCTTGTGTATCTCTGCCAGCAACATGCGGGCAAAGTCGATCTCTACTCCTGCTACCAATGCCGCTACCATGACTTCTCTGTCCCACGTGACTTGATTATCAGCTTTTGTCGGCGACACCCTGTTACGCACCAGTAACCAGAAAAACTTGGCCACAAAAGTTAATGTCGCCTTCCGGATGCCCAAACATGGAGCAGCGACCCATTCCGCATGCTCGCCATCTACAGCAATGTATCTGGCCAACCAAAGTATCACAGCCTCTCGCTGTTCAGAATTCCTCTAGAAGGCACCACTCCGCACAATGTCCCATCTGTAGTCAAACTCCGCTATATTAAGGGACCAAGAGTGACCAGCAGTAGGACCATATATAAATCGTCTAATCGTGGCAGGTGATATGTCCATCGGGCACCCTCGAACCAATGTGGAATTTAGCGAATCCTGAGCTAAGGGCTTCGACCACTTAGAAATGGAGCCCCGGAGAGTGGCAGCATAGAAAGCATACAACTCCTGCACAATCTCCACGTTGTACGTCCCTGGGTCTCAAGCCATCCAGTCATACTTGTGAAGGTTGAACAGCCGGTGAATGTCTCTTGGTCATTTTCTCCCGACCCGGTGGAAGATTTGGCATTGGACCCTGTAGCATGGGCAGACTCGGATCGTGAAGAATGGGCAGACTTGGAGCCTGAAGCATGGTCAGATCCAGATCCTGATGCAGACTCCTCTGAACTGGAAGCAGCCCCAGTTGATGACCCGATCAGTGTGTTCTCCTTATCAGACTAGGAGACAGTGACTACGTTAGGAAGCACCTTCCGGGGTGTTCCTCTGGCACGAGAAGTCCTAGTGTTTAGAGACACGTATGCTGGATCAGTGTCGGTGTCTGTGTCCTCATCAATCAACCGAAAACTAGGGGCAACAGATTTGGACTTGCCCCTTTTGGAGTAGGTGACCATCTTCTTGGGTGCCATTGTACTTGCGGGAACAATGTTAGTGCCCAAAACTAACTAAAACTTTACTAAGAAAAAGTAAAAACTATAAACGAACAATCACAAAGTCCAAAAAAAATAAAAATATTGCAGATACAGGCTACAGTGGTCATCCACAGAGGGTACCTACGGTCCGTAGGATGATCTGCGGTCCGTGGGACTCTGCCATGGATCAGGGGACCAGAAATATCGGTTGCAGATGGAAACCATGGATGTGCAGAATGGTCCGTAGATTGATCTACAGACCGTAGTCCACTTCCGTGGTTTTACACTTGGATATTTTATTTTTGAGTGTGCATCCAGTGACGAACCTCATCTATGGTCCGTAGATGGATCTACGGTCCGTAGACGGGGTATCGTGGATGCCATTTGTGCCCAGTTGTTTTTCCTATAATACTAATTAGACCTAAATGGTCCTAAATTTCAACCTTAACAAGCCTCATTATGCATTTCAACACTCAAATATGCTAGTTTTTCATTCTTACGATTGTGATTGGTTATTTTAACACATAATTTAGATAATTTCTGGAACCCTAAGTCGAAACTTACATAAAGGCTTACAATCACATACAATCAAACTACACAATCACTATCTATCATTCCAAGGGTATTGTAAATTGTAGATTTATCATGTAATCACATCAAACAATAACCCTAAGTTCAGACCAAATTCCCGACTTCCTATATTCAGGCTATGAATCGAAATTCAAAGTGAGGGAAAAGTTCATTACCTTGCAAGCAACGAGGAGTGAGGGATTGTGTGATGACACTTCTTAGCACGACAATTGAAACACCGCTATTGCTACTAACCCAACACCGGACCTTAAAGAGTGAAATATGGAATGGGAGTAAACTAAATTGAAGGGATTTTGGTAATATATGGAAGGGAGTGTGATGTATGGTAGTTATAGAGTGAATTAGGGAGTTGAAAAGGTGGGGGAAACGGTTATGGGAGTAAATGAAGGGAATGGGAATGATTTTAAAACAAGGGGTTATTTAAATAGGGGGTCCGGGTCGGGTCAGACAACCTTAGGGTTTGGACTCACGAGACCCCGTCTACGGTCCGTAGATCACTGTTTCAATTAGAAAAATTTAGGGGCTTACCTTGGATCTACGGACACCATTGACGGTCCGTGGATCAATCGACGGGCCGTCGATGGTATCCGTAGACCTCTGCACCAGACCAATTTCTGCAGATTCATTATGTGGTGTACCTACACATGTAGCAACAAATAAGTTATTATTTTTTTAAATTTTCTTGACACTTTTTAGACACGGACCCTATACTAATTCTAGCCAACACTAAGAACTAAATTAATACAAAAATGCAAGTAATTAGAGAAAACTAAACTACTAATTGAAAAATTTAACCCTATCATTGGCTAGATTGTACATCTTGGGTTGCCTCCCAAACAGTGCTTGATTTAACGTCGCGGCACGACACAGGTGTCTTGATTACTCAGACTTCATCAAGATTGTAGGCCTCAATCACTTCTTGCACAGTTTCAGCATTTCCCAGATAGATCTTAATCCTTTGCTCGTTCACCACAAATCTTGTTCCATCCTTTTTCTGAAGCTCAACCGCTCCATGCGAGAGCACTTTCGTGAGCAAAAATGGCCTTGTCCACTTGGACTTGAGTTTGCCTGGAAACAAATGCAGCCTAGAGTTGAATAGCAGCACAAGATCACCAACCACAAATTCTCGCTTTTCAATTCTTTGGTCATGATACCTCTTCATCTTTTCTTTGTACAAGGCTGAACTTTCATAAGCTTGTAGGCGAAACTCATTGAGCATATTCAAGTCATTCATCCTTTGGTTAGATGTGGCGCTCCAATCCAAATTTAACTTCTTCATTGCCCACATAGCCTTATGCTCTAGCTCTACTGGTAGATGACAAGCCTTCCCATATACAAGTTGGTAAGGAGACATACCTATGGGGGTCTTGTATGCAGTGCGATATGCCCATAGAGTATCGTTAAGATTCCTTGACCAATCCGTTCTATTAGCATTCACAGTCTTTGTCAATATCTGTTTGATCTCTCTGTTGGATACTTCAACTTAACCACTAGTTTGTGGATGGTAAGGAGTGGCTACATTGTGACGGACACCATATTTCTCAAGTAGTGCCTTGAATAACTTATTACAGAAGTGAGAACCTCCATC
The DNA here is from genome assembly GCA_029007595.1 of Solanum commersonii. Classification (NCBI taxonomy): domain Eukaryota; kingdom Viridiplantae; phylum Streptophyta; class Magnoliopsida; order Solanales; family Solanaceae; genus Solanum; species Solanum commersonii. The sequence goes on along the minus strand of JAJTWQ010000002.1, from coordinate 9,871,124 downwards.
GCTAATTATGGCCTTCGGTGTACCAAATCTGGAGAAAATATTCTTTTTTAAGAATGCAGTAACACTTTTGCCTTCATTGTTGGAGAGTGCAACTGCTTCCACCCATTTCGATACATAATCAACCGCAACAAGAATATACTTCATCCCATATAAACTCACAAATGGACCTATAAAAGCATTGCCCCATACATCAAACAACTCTATCACCAATATAGGATTCATTGAGAGCTCTTGCCTCTTTGAAATCCCTCCTTCTCTTTGGCAACGATCACAAGATTTGGCGAAGTCATGAGCATCTTGGTGAATAGTGGGCCAATAGTACCCACATTGCAAAATCTTATGTGCAGTCCGAATACCACTATGATGCCCACCAACAGGTGATGAATGGCATGCTTCAAGTATACTCAGCATCTCAACCTCAGGCACACATCGAAGAATAATCCCATCAGCACAACTACGTTACAAGTAAGGTTCATCCCAAAAGAATCTCTTCACATCATGCATAAATTTTCTTCTTTGGTGAAAAGACAATTCGGGGGGCACAATATCGCTTGCCAAATAATTAGAAAAGTCGGCGAACCAAGGAATCAAATCATGAGAAGCAGCCAATACCTTTTCATCTAGAAAAGCATCATTGATTTCAGCCCTATCTCCAAGATTTAGCATAGCTTCTTCCTCTAATCTCGACAAGTGATCGGCGACTTGATTTTCGGTCCCCTTTCTATCGTTTACTACAAAATCAAACTCTTGCAGTAGTAATACCCATCAGATCAATCTCAGTGTTGCATCCTTTTTCGCCATCAAATACCGCAATGCAGAATGGTCAGTATGCACTATGACCTTAGTACCAAGCAAGTATGATCGAAATTTCTCGAATACAAAAACCACTACAAGAAGTTCTTGTTCAGTCACAATATAGTTCTTCTGAGCCATATTTAGAGCTTTACTGGCATAGTAAATAGGGTGAAGAATTTTCTCTCGCCTTTGACCCAATACAACACCAATCGCCAGTCCACTCGCATTGCACATTACCTCGAACGGTTGTCCCTAATTCGGTGAAATAATGATTGGTGTTGTAACCAACTTTTTCTTCAACTCTTCAAATGCTCTAAGACAGTCATCATCAAAATAGAACTTACACTCCTTCTCAAGAAATTTACATAACGGATGTGCAATTTTGGAGAAGTCTTTGATGAATCTTCTATAAAAACCTACATGCCCAAGAAAACTTCTAACACCTTTTACAGAGATAGGTGGTGGAAGCTTTTCTATTACCTCAACTTTAGCTCTATCAACCTTAATACCTTTCTCAGAAATGCAATGACCCAACACTATACCTTCTTTCACCATGAAATGACACTTCTCCCAATTCAGCACCAAGTTGCAGTCTTCACATCTTTTAAGCACCTCGACCAGATTATCTAGACAATGGTCAAAGGAATCACCTACAACTAAAAAATCATCCATGAACACTTCAATAGCATTCTCCACTATATCTAAAAATATCTACATCATACACCGCTGGAAGGTTGCTGGAGCATTGCACAACCCAAAAGGCATCCGTTTGAAAGCAAAAGTCCCATATGGACAAGTGAAGGTGGTCTTATCTTGGTCTTCTGGAGCTATAGAAATTTGATTGAAACCAGAATATCCATCAACAAAACAATACCAACCCTTTCCTGCAAGTCTATCCAACATCTGGTCCATGAATGGCATGGGAAAGTGATCTTTTTCAGTCCATGCATTCAACTTCTGATAATCTATGCAAACTCTCCATCCAGTAACGGGCCTCATTAGAACAAGCTCATTCTTTTCATTTGGAACAACAGTCATACCTCCTTTCTTAGGCACACACTGCACAGGACATACCCAACTACTATCGGCAATGGGATAGATGACTCCTGCATCCAACCACTTTATGATCTCCTTTTTAACTACCTCTTGCATAGGTGGATTTAATCTTCTTTGGTGCTCAATATTGGGCTTATGCTCTGGCATGAGTTGGATTTTGTGAGAGCAAATACTAGGGGGAATCCCAATAATATTTGCAATAGTCCACCTAATAGCTTGCTTGAACCTCTTTAATACAGTCACCAAACACTCTTCTTGCCTTGAATTCAAATCTGCTGCAATGATGACTGGCAAAGTATTCTCTTCGCCTAAGTATACATACCTCAAGTGTGGTGGTAGAGCCTTAAGCTCCAATTTTGGTGCCTCCTTAATAGATGGTCTTGTGGGTGGGGACTCGTGATTCTTCATGTCTAGCTCATATTTCTTTGGTTTGGACCGGTATTCATGCTTATCAAGTGCAGCCACCAACTCATTATATTCTTCAATACCATCATTATTGAAATTCATCATGACCACTGTGAGTGCCTCAACACCTAGTCGTTCTTCAATTTGTACTTCTGACCCACTCTCCACTTTGTAGGTGATAGCAGATACTGTTTGGAGCTCCCCATTCTGCTTCATGGACCTACAGATGTTGAAAGTCACTTCTTCATTATTCAATCTGAACTTTATCTGTCCTTTTTCCATATCAACCAACGCACGCCCTGTAGCAACAAATGGTCTTCCAAGGATGATGGGGACCTCAAAATCAACCGCACAGTCAAGAATCACAAAATCCGCCGGAAAGATGAAAGACTCCACCTTCACTAGCACATTATGGAGCACACCTATGGGCCTCTTCACAGTTCGATCAGCCATTAGTAACCGCATTGTAGTGGGCTTTGGGTCCCCAGACCCAACTTCTTGTAAATAGACAAAGGCATGAGGTTGATCCTAGCACCAAGATCACACAATGCCTTAGCAAAGTGTAGCAACCCTATAGTACATGGGATCGTGAAAGCACCAGGGTCTTCTTTCTTCTGCACCAGAGATCTTGTAGCAATAGCACTACAATGCTGCAATCTGTCGTCATCTTCAAAACTCACAGACATTTTCTTTGTCACCATATCTTTCATAAACTTGGCATATGCAGGCATTTGCTCCAATGCTTCTATCAAAGGGACATTGATAGAATGTTGCTTTAACATAGTGATAAACTTGCAATATTTACCATCTTCAGTCTTATTCACTAACCTCTGTGGAAAAGGTGGTGGCGGTCTAGGTATGGGGACCACTTTCTGAGGTATCTCAGCTTCTTGTTCTGTCACAGTCTCAGACTCCTCTCTAACTTTCACCGCATCATCTGCTCTTCTAATCTCAGTATCCACCACAGACGGCATAGGTGGATCTATGGTTTGCTTACCTCCTTGAGTAGTAATTGCCATACAATGACCATCATTCTTGGGATTCTGGATGGTGTTGCTAGGAAGAGTGCTAGGTTGACGTGGGTTCACTATAGTAGACAACTGAGTCATCTGCTACTCCAGATGCTTTATTGACACTGCATGGGCATCAACCTTTTGACCAATGCCAGATAAGTCGTTTCTCATCGCCTTCACATTCTCATCAGTTGCATCAAATCTTCTCATCATCTTCTGCATCATATCTTCAATCCGCACCAAATTACCTCCAGTTTCCCTAGCACCAGATTCCCGATTTTGAGGGGGAACATAGGGTCCAACCCGATCATTTTTGTTGCCATAATTGTTCCTGTTATAGTTGTTGTCGCGATTGAAGTTCCCATCCCAAACATAGTGACCCTCTCGGTTGTAATTTTCATAGTTCCGACCTTGGTTTCCTTGACCTTGGCACCAATTTTCCGTGTTGGATCCTTGGGCATTTGGTTGGAAACCCCCCGTCTGATGATTCACCGCATAAGTGTCCTCTTCATAGTAACACTCTTCAATTGGTGGTGGAGTTCTTGTTAAGTAGTTTACAACATTTACCTGTTCTGCTCCTCCGCTCACATGCTTCAGTACCAACCCCAACTCTGTCCTCATCTGAGCCATCTCCTCATGAATATCATCTACAGAGTTGACAGTTTCATTATGAATGACAAATGTGTTTCTCCCAGTATCTGCTCTCCTAGTACTCCATGCTTTATTGTTGCGAGAGATCCTCTCCAATTTTTCAAAAATCTGTGCATATGTACAATCACCATATGAACTCCTAGCAATAGTGTCAAGGACTGATTTATTGTTTTCATCCTATCCTCGATAGAAATACTCCTTCAGCGATTCATCATCAATACGGTGATTTGGAACACTTCTAACGAATGCAGTGAATCTGTCCCAAGAGCTACTCACAGACTCTCCAGGTAATGCTACAAAATTGTTGACCCTGTCTTTGTGATTGAGCTTCTTGGACACTGGATAGTACTTTGCTTTGAACACCTCCGCCAATTGGTCCCATGTAAATATTGAGTTATAAGAAAGCTCAGTGAACAATATTGCAGCGTCGCCTATGAGTGACAGAGGAAACACTCGTAAACCAATGATGTCTATATCTAGGTCTGGTCTACCTACACAACTCTTGCAAACTACCCTTAGCTTGGCTAGGTGAGCATGTGGGTCTTCCGATGGCAATGCTGAGAATAAGCCTCTTGCTGTAAGCATCTGCATCAAACTGCTAGTCACCACAAATATGTGCCCTGGAGGTAAAGAAGGTAGGACAATGGGTCCATCAGAGTTTTCTATATTCAAGTTGCCCCGATAGTTGTCATATTGTCGTGGGCCTAGTTGATCTTGCGCCCTCAGTGGATCTCCCAATCGATTTTCAGCTGAAACCTGGTTATCACCACCTACTACCCTCTGCTGTTGTAATTCCTCTGCATCATCCAGATCTACTCCGATAGGATTAATTGGACCTCTTGGGTTATTCATTCTTCGTAAAGTGCGGTTTAGCTCTGGATCGTAAGGAGTAAGTGGTTCACCCTGACTCCGTGTTCTTGGCATACACTAGAAGTAGAACCTGAGAAAGACAAAAACAAAGAGAAAAACTAAAATACGGAAATATTTGACTAACGTTCAATAATGTAGTTAAAATAAATCTAAAAGCCAAAATTTCCCCGGCAGCGGCGCTAAAATTTGATACGCTCAAATTACACTTCCCTACAGAAGTATAAGCAATCGTTATCAAATAGAGAACCCAACTTGCAGGTTGGGGTCGATCCCACGAGGAAAAATGGTTTAGACTTTACTTTAACCGACAATTATATTCAATTAGTCAAAGAACTTCCAGAAACAAGTAATTAAAAGGGGGGGTTTGTTTATATGAAACAAATAAATAGAATTCAGTAAGTAATCAGTAATCAAACAAAACTCAATTTTTGGTTGTTATCAAGATGAGAGAAATAACTAGGGCATACGTGTTCCCCACAAGCTCATAACGTAATAATCCTAGTAACAACAATTCTTTCCTGGTGTATTGCATGCAAAGTGATAAGTTAGGTATCTCTAAATCCTTGATCCGGCATCTAGAGAATTTCACCTCGCACCTTGATCCGGCTACGTGTGTATAATTTACTAACCCTTACCTTTACCTCATATTAGACATCATAATCAATGTTTGGCATAGTTATTACTTCGCACCAATCGACACTAGTCTATTAGATTGTATCACACTAAATCTATGTTAATAATTTTTTTATTGTTGATTACCTCCTTGATCCGGCAAGTAGCAACAAGGCGAGTTCTAACGTTGGCCACCGTTAAAAAGACTTCTAAACGAAAGAATTATCAATGCATGCGAAACACTATTCACAAATTGCTTATTTACTATTCATATTTTGTTAATCGCTCATGGTTCCCACAATCCTAGTTGTGGATTTAGTTACTTATATTAGCAAGAACACAATTCATACTTTTAGATAAATAAATCATGAACTTACGTAAAAAGAATAATAAACCCTGAAATTCAACTTGAGTTGCAAAGCCAAAATCTTCATAACGAACTTGTATAATTAATAATTGCTAAAATTGTAATTCAACCTCCAAAGTCACAAAGTAGAACTAGAATAATAATGTCTAACCCCCAAAAACGAGGTTTACATGCCCTATTTATAGAAAAACAAATCCTAATTTAAAAAGGAAACAAATTAAGAAAAGTTTGTTCAGGCATGCGTCTTCAATCCACGAGACTGACTTACGGACCGTCGATGGATCTACGGTCCGTAAGTCCCTTCCGTAAGCCAGGACTTAGAAAATATTTCAGCTCTCAAACATCAGCCTCTCTGAAGCAGACGACGAACTTGAAGTACGGATTGTAGATCGATCTACGGTCCGTCAATCCCCTTCGTAGCTCCATACTTGGAATCGTCAAAAATCAGGTACTGGAACCCTCGCAGTCTCCTTCTACGGTTTGATCAGTACGGTCCATAAACCAATCTATGGACCGTAAATTGCCTCCATGGTTCCACACTTGGTCAAATTTCCCTGATTTGTCATCTATCCCTTGGTTGCTGATCTACGGTCATCACCTACAGACTGTCAATGGACCTACTGTCCGTAGATCATCTCCGTGAAAGTCTTTTGTCTGCATTTAGCTCATTTGTCTCCGTACTTTTGCGCCTGAACATCTTTCCTGTAAAAATACAATAAAATACATAAAAACCAATATGATAAGGCCCTAGACACACACAACTTGTAAGTTAAATGTATTAGAAATACCGTAAACTCACGGTATATCAATGGGTACTTATTTTGAATTGTGACCCTAATCAACTGCCAATATTCTATACACATCCTCATACTATCAGCCATTTTATTAACAAACAAATATGGAGCACCCAATTGGGAAGCACTAGGATGAATAAATCATTTATTAAGAAGTTCTTGGATTTGAGCATTAGGCTCTTTTAATTCTGTCGGAGCCATACTATAGTGGAGATGGAAATGGGACGAGTACCAGGTTCTAAATCAATGTAGAAATTTTTATCTCTATGCGAAGGCATACCAGGCAAATCAGTAGGAAATACTTCTCTAAATTTTGACACCACAAAAATAGACTCAATTGATGGAGACTCAACCTCAACATCTCGTATATGAGCCAAATAAGCCAAACAACCCTGCCCTACCAGTCTTCTAGCCCGCATAGAGGATATGATCTTACCTTTCTTAGGCTTGTACACCCTTTCCCAATATAAATTTTGCCTTCCTAGAATTTCTAGAGTAACAGACTTAGTATTATAATTAAGCACAACATAATAGGGAGACAATTAAGTCATGCCTAATATTATATCAAAGTCAGTCATACCTAAAATCACCAAATCAGCCCAAGTCTGAGAACCCATAAACAAAATAGGACAAGCACGATAGACATGGGTGATTATGTCAAACTTTCCAACTAGAGTAGAAACATGGATGGGGGCATCAAGTATATCAGAAATCATAGCAATTGTTGAGGCAAAATGCACAGATACATAAGAATAAGTAGACCCCAGATCAAATAACACATTAGCCATCGAGTCACAGACAGGAATAGTACATGTGATCACTGCGTCAGATACATCTTCCTCGATCTTCCTCGAAAAGGTATAACAGTGAGGCCTATCATAGTAATGGGCGACTTCCCTTCCTGGTTGCGTTGTACCTATGCCTTCGTTACCATTTCCCCTACCTTCGCGACCTCACTGATTTCCTCCTCGCCCACCTTGTGGATGCCCTCGACCATTATTACCATTTCCTACGGGTACAACTACTCTAGTCTGCTAGTGCGTGGAATCCATCATGCGCGGGTGGGGACAATTTCTCCTCATATGCCAGGTTCTCCACAATTGTAACATGTATGATCAAAGGATGGCTTGTTGCCTTCCAAAGACGTGACTCCCTGGCTATCCTGAATCAAATTCAGAGGTGGAGTTCCAGAGTAATTACCTGTAGAGGCGGGCATAGCGGACTGAATTGGCTGGGATGCAAGTGTTGGCCTCGCTGAACCTCTGGAGTAAGACCACTGAAAAATGCCTAATTTTTTGGCTTTCTTAGCCAATGCCTTGGCCTGGCCGTCTTACCTTACCCCCTTTCTTTACAAAATGTGTTACCTCATTGAAGCGTTTCCCTGTAGAGGTCATATGAATAGATAATACTTGCAACTCAAAATTTAGTCCCTTAATAAATAAACGGATCCTCTGTTCCTCATTAGTTACCAATTGAGTAGCTGATACTTATTGTGACCAACGACACTAACCTACGATATAAGTGTCTACGATTGTCAATATTATAGTAACCCAACCGAGGGTTGGGGTCATGTCCTAAGGGAGCGGTTTTGAAAATTAATAACCAATTAGAATTTCATTCAAGTTAGTCATAGTTAAAGACATTTGGATAAAAGACGTAGTAAATTAAAAAGAGGTGACACATAAGTGTCAAATATCAAAAGGGGTTTTGTAACATGTACTCAAACAACAAAATAAACAAGACAATCAAGTATGGGTAATGGTTCTTGGGATGTGACCGCAATACAAGTTGAGATAAAATGTTGGGTACATGCTTTCAATAGGAAATTTGCAAGATAATAGTGACTAGGCTATGCATTAAATGGATATAATTTCCCTCTAGGGAAACTTACCCCGTTTCAAATGCGTTCCTCTCGGATACCCATTTACTGGATGAGGACCAGCCTACCCCTTACCCCACTCACTCTCTCGAGATGAGTGTTAGGATATGGGACTAGGGCTCACCCTCTCGGGCTGAACCTCATGTCGACCCACTCCTTAGGCCATCAGTCTAGTGGTTTTAGTTTCACCACCTCCCTCTCGAGCAAGCCAAAAACACATGGGTGACTTTGTATTTGCAACTACAAACCCTTTAGATTAAACCACAACCACTAGGTGAAATCACCATTAACATACATCTAACCTATCAACAAGTAAGACCCAACATGAATATCAACCCATATTTGCTAAATCACAGCCCAAGAATGGGGGTTTTTAGCCACACATCAAGAAATAAGAAATTATACCTAACATGATAATGAAATCAACTGGGTATAATAAATTAAACCTCGAATTAAGAAAAGGAAAGTGAATAGAGAAGACCCACTTTTTAACTTGGGAAAGAAGAACTCCTTTCTTCAAGTCTCAACAAAACGCTCTCCAAGCTTGAGAGAAAAATACAGAAAAATACTATAGACTAATAATATTTTTTACTCTAAAAATATTCCACACTTAAGACTACAATTCTAACTAACATTTATAGTTTTCACATATTGTGCTACAGAGGATTGTTTGGCGACATTAGTCGAGATCGCCGATGAACTCGGCTATTCGCCAATGAACTCGGCTATTCTCCTTTTGGTCAGCTCATCACCTTCAGTGTCTTACCTTTAGCATCCTTGCATTCTAGATCATTAGGTGGTATAGTGCTACTTTGCGAAACTATTCGGGGACTCGTGACTGCTTATTTCCTCGTCTTTTGATCCACTTCCTTCAAGGCTTCGTGTACTGGAACGAAGGGCGGTTTATGTCATTTTGGCGACTCGCCATGTTGAAATCGATGATCCGCAGGATTCCATTTCTTGTTCTTTTCAGCCCTATTTTGTCCATTTCGCGCCTAAGTGTCCATGCTTCCACTAAAACATTAAATACCTAAAACTTCAGCATTTTAATCAGATATTGAGATAAAACAAACATTCAAGGATACTATTTCTATTAAAATAAAGCCCTAAATGAGTCCAGTTTGTGGACTCATCAACACCCCCAACTTAAACTTTTGCTTGTCCTCAAGCAAACTCAAGCTTAGCAATTCAAATAGGGTGCCTCAAATGGTGCTACACAAGACTAAATCATGAATGCATACAAAAAGTCTCAATTTACTTATGCAAGGATCACTTTTGTACTCAAAGATTCAAATTGTAACACACCATTACCAAAGATTCTCATACTCGCAATACTTACTACTTGTGCAGGTTCACGCTCAACAACAGTATCTAAATGCCCTCACGTAAAGAATGATTCCATATTCACACACATATATGAGTCAATGTAAGATCAGGAATTAGATACAACACTCACACTCGAAAAGAGGAGCATAATGCATGCTTTCACCCATAGGTTTGCCCTTATTTTCCAATTGACTTTTGATTCGGCTTACTCAAGATCACAAAGGTCTTTCTAAGGCTTGTAATGGGGTTGAGTGCAAAAGGTATGGTCATTTAGGCTCAGTGACTTTCATCCTCGTGAGATGTGATGTTCTCAAGGTATCCTCTTCCCTTCCTTTCTCAATTCTTCTTCTAGTGCTTATAAGTCCTCCTATTATTTGTTCTCCATGTGTTGCTTGGAAACCCAGTTTCTTTTTGCACTTTTATTCCACGACTTTCTTTTTCTTTCTTTTCTTTTCTCTTTATTTTTCTCTCTTTTTTTATATAAAGGGCTTCCATTTTATTTTGCAATACAATAGGTTCAGGAGACTTTCTTGCACTTCTTGATTTATCCTTTTCCTTTTCACCACATCCCCAACTTAGACTTTTGGCCTAAGTTGGCTATTCACTAATCACATCTCAAGAGGATTATAGGTAGTGGATGAAAAAAAAGTCTAAGTTTCATCAAGTTTCTTCCAAAGGAGGATACGCTCAAGGGGTGTTCAAGAGAGTTTCACATGCTCACGGGTTGGCGACAAAAAGAGGTATATGTCAAATTGGCTCATACTCTTTAAAATTGCCTAAGATCATCTCTAGAGTAAACCTTTCTAAATCAATCAGACTAATAGGGAAAATTCTAGGTTTATTCATGCAAGGTTCGAAGTAAGCTAATCACATAAGATATCGATACTTCAGTCAAACAAGACTAGACACGTTTGCTAGCGTGCAACGGTCCTTACAAGCAAATCAATTCGATAAATGGCTAGTCACAACGAGATGCAAAGAGTGCACATATTGTCTATGTAACTTCATTTGGCCTCGTCGTAGCCATGCATTTATGATTTTTCAATTGAGAACACTATTCAAGTCATCGGTATTGCTTGCAGGTGAGACTTAATTTTTTGCAAAAGAACAGCCACTTTCAGAACAAGAGGTGGCGAAAAGTTTTTTCAAAGGATCAAAATTGCTTATGCAATTAAAACAACAGCAGCCATGAGTTCAAACATCCACAGAAAAATAGTACTTAAAATAATAATTAAAAACAGACAAGCCAAATATATACAGAACAAAACATGACTATCAGCACAAAAGGTGTGGGCCTCACCCCACCGCAAATAAAAAGTGTTTGTCCTCAAATGCAAGAAATAAGTCTCCAAAAAGGGCAAATAAAGAAAAATAGAGAGGGAGGTAAAGATGGGATCCTGTTTAAGCAGTCGCTTTATCTATCTGAGCATCAGTGCTCGGTGCATCTTTCTGAAGTAAAATAATGGTCCCTGGAGTATTGTCATTTTGGTCTCTACTGTTTGCCTTTGCCTTAGTCTCTGCAGCAAGATTTGCGGCAATCATCTAATCTATCTCCTGAGCTGCTTTGAAGGCATGCGTTGCATTAACTAAGCTCCGATCACATAGGCAGATATTAAGATTGAAAGGAATTCGTCTCTTTTCCCAAGCTTCCTTGGTGTACTTTCTTTGCCTGGCCATCTCGACTCTCTTTTCCTCTTTTCTAAATTCTTGAGCTCTTACGTGCCTGGGTGGGTCATTCTTCCCTGCAACTTTTGGTCTGGCCATTCCTGCAACCACTTCGAGGATAAGTTAAATAGCAATTCAGATAAGAGCAAAACCGGTGTTTCTATGTGTGTAAATTGATGAACCCATGATACACAAGGGGTGGGTGAAAGGCGATCAGGGGCTCTTTCGGCGATCCGCCGGGTGTGTTATGCGAACCAAACTGACCGCCAAGAGTTACAGTTTAATTAGTAAATAAAGTTAGAAGAAAATTGTTAGTTAAACTGTCGAACAATTTGGTGACGTTTGCTCATTTCATTGATCAGCTATTTTTGTCCATTATCAACCCCACCTTTCAATTTTCACCCAGCGACCCAAGTTGATGTAACCACGCATATATAACTCAATTTCAGCGAAAACCCCTAGAAACTCCTATTCCCACCATGCAACAACTTAACTTAATGCGTAGATAAGTGGAAATTCCTCGAATCATACAATAGATACCACTTCACAATCGAAAATATATGTAACCTTAATGACTTAGAGACTCAGCAGAGGTTTAACACTTTCATCATTATGCAAATGAGTAAAAGTATAATATTTTTTAACATGCAATGTTTGCATTGCTGACCTTTGATGTTGAATAGTTGCTAATGAAGTGCTAGGCAGCAATTCAATCCAAATCTGCACATAAATCAATGAACCACAATATTCCAAAAGTGCAATAAATATAAGAAAAATAGAGAGCATGTGTGAATTTGGTAGGTCGAAGAAATGAGAAAATATGAGTGTCATGGGACTTTTAAACTTATGGCATGTAAAAATCGTCCAGTTATTGCCTGCTCAGCGACGTAAATCAAGTTTGCCTAGTTATTTGGTGACACGCCAAATGTTTAATTAGTTCACCAAATGTCGTAGGATCGGAATCTCCTGTGAAGATTCCAACGGCAATCTTCGATGCGATCGCTGACATGGTCGGCAATGCACCACAACTCTTTTTGAGACCACTGAAGTGCATAGGGTGTTGGCTAATAATGCTTTGTGTTCGCAAATCTTTTAGTGCTATGCCAATTGGATTTGTTGTTTATATCCATATCCTTTTTCAATCATCTCCCTCATTTCAACTTATACAAACAACACACCATTGTTTTCTTAAGGTAAAATAAAGCAAGAAAGAGTTTTGGGTTGCCTCCCAAATAGCGCCTTAGTTAATGTCGTGGCACGACACAAGTCAACAATTATTCTTCATCCTAGGATTCGCTCATGTTGTAATTAGGCAAATCCTTTGGTGAATGGTGGGTAGTGGCCTGATATCAAATGGTTGATTTGAGCATCCTGCAGTTGGATTGTGATACATTCTTTCATCTCATTCAACATCTCCTCTTGTGCCTTCATTTTCTTTTAGATGAGTGAAAGAGCTTCATCTCCTTGCACACCTCCCTTCTTCTTCCCATGACTTCACTAACGGAGGGAGTGGTACTTTTCTTGACCCATGGTTTGTACTTCCAATTCTGTGACTCGGTTGGACAGATCATCCAATTGGGTAATGAGTACCTCCCACTCCTGCTTCTTTTTTGGCTTTTTTGCTGGTTGATACCATGCCATCGAGGAGTTTTCCGATAACTTCATAGTGCTTGTATAGCATGCCCCTATAGAAAATCTAATTGACTATGCTTCTATTCTTGGGTCCAACACCCCTATAGAAGCACTCCAGTAGTGCCTTATCTGTCATCCCGTGAGAGGGGCATGGTTGCAGCACTTCTTGAAACTTTAGCCACGTATCCTGAATTGTTTCATCCCCTACATGTTAAAATTTTAAGAGGTTATCCCTGAGGGCCAGTAGTTTCAACAGGGGATGATTTGTATGGTATCCATAATGGTCGTCCATCGTTTGTTCCCAGTTGTGATGTTCAAACAAACAAAGAAAAACTACAACTAAGATTAATAAAGCTAAAACTACAGAAAAATAGAGATTTTTGCCAATGATCCTCGAGATTATATACACTCAAAAATTCAAAGAAAAACAAAACTGAGAGTAAAGTTAATAATCTACAATTAATAAGATGAAAATTCTAGTGAACTAAAAATTCTTAAATAACACCACTACCCAGCTGCGGCACCATTCTGATGCTTATCGTGACCAACGACAGTATCCTACGATATGAGTGTCTACGATCGTCAATAATATAGTAACTCAACCTAGGGTTGGGGTCGTGTCCCAAGGGAACAGTTTTGAGAATTAATAACCAATTAGAATTTCATTCAAGTTAGTCGTAGTTAAAGACATTTGCGATAAAAGACATAGTAAAGTAAAAAGAGGTGATACAAAAGTATCAAATATCAACGGGGGTTTTGTAACAAGTACTCAAACAGAAAAATAAACAAGAAAATCAAGTATGGGAAAGGTTCTTGGGATGTGACCGCAATACAAGTTGAGATAAATTGTTGGGTACATGCTTTCAATAGGAAATTTGCAAGATAATAGTGATTAGGCTAAGCTTTAAATGGAAATAAGTTCCCTCTTGCGCAACCTACCCCGTTTCAAATGTGTTCCTGTCGGACACCCATTTGCCACTTGAAGACCAGCCTAACCCTTACCCCACTCACTCTCTTGAGCTGAGTGTTAGGATATGAGATTAGGGCTCACCCTCTCAGGCTGAACCTCATGTCGAACGACTCCTTATGCCATCAGTCTAGTGATTTTGGTTTCGCCACCTCCCTCTCGGACAAGCTGAAAATACATGGGTGGCTTTATATTTGCAACTACAAACCCTTTAGATTAAACCACAACTACTAGGTGAAATCACCATTAACATACATCTAACCTATCAACAAGCAAGACCGAACAAGAATATCACCGCATATTTGCTAAATCACACCCCAAGAATGGGGGTTTTTAGCCACACATCAAGAAATAAGAAATTATACTTAACATGATAAGGAAATCAACTGGGTATAAGAAATTAAACCTTGAATTAAGCAAAGGAAAGTGAATAGAGAAGAGCCAGTTCCAACTTGGGGAAGAAGAACTTTCTTGAAGTCTCAACAAAACCCTCTCCAAACTTGAGAGAAAAATACAGAAAAATACTATAGACTAATAACAATTTTTACTCTAAAAATGTTCCACACTTAAGAATACAATTCTAACTAGTATTTATAGTTTTCACAGATTGTGCTACGGAGGATTGTTCGGTGACATTAGTCGAGATCGCCGATGAACTCGGCAATTAACCTTTTGGTCAGCTCATCGCCTTCAGTGTCTTGCCTTTTGCATCCTCGCATTCTGGATCATTGGGCGGTATAGTGCTGCTTCGCAAAACTAATTGGTGACTCGCCAACTGCTCATTTCCTCTCCTTTGATCCACTTTCTTCAAGGCTTTGCGTACTGTAATAAAGGCGGTTCATGCAATTTTGGTGACTTGCCAAGTTAAATTTGGCGATCTCCAGGATTCTATTTCTTGTTCTCTTTAGCCCTATTTTCTTCATTTTGTGCCTAAGTGATAGCATCCAAGGAAGTTCTACTCCATTGAAGGACAAGGATGAAGCTTTAGAAACTCCAAGGAGGCCCATAACAAGATCTCAATCTAAGGAGTTCAATGATAAGCTCAATGGGCTTTAATCGCTGATCCAAAGGTGTCTTATTGGGCAAGAAGAGCTCAAGCCCAAGGAAGAGGAATTGTCCAAATGCTACAATTATTTGGTGGCCCAAATTCAAGCCCAAGATGAGGAATTTTAAGGTCGAATTTCATGCAAATAAGGTCAAGAAGAGTCCAAGAATCAGCCACAACAAGAGTTTCTTTCTGCCTAAGTTTTGAGAGAAGACTAGTCAAACTTTCCAAGATTGTCAAGATTTTTTTCCTAGTTGGGATTTACCTTATTTCTTTATTTATTTATAGGTTATTAATATTTTCCTTAGTCTATTTATGGTCTCCTAAGTACCATTTAATGCTTTCCTAGAAGTACTAAATTTGTTCCTAGTTAGGTTACTTTATTTCCTTCCTAGAGTAGGATTCCTTGTAATTGTCTTTTTAGGGTTTGGCTGACCTTTTAGCTTCTTATAAGGGGTCTTGGACGTGGTTCCCCCTTCTCCTATATCTAGGAGTCCTTTTTATCCATTAAAGACAAGTTATATTGATATTAATAATATTTGAGAGAGTTCTTTGAACCTTTGTGACTTGTTCTTTGAGAATTTATCTTTAAACCTTTACTACATTCATAGTTTAAGGTATAAAGTAACTTCTTCTTGTGATATCTTTGGTTTCATTTTGGTATTCTTTAGAAGGTGATTAGTTTCTACATACTAATTATTGTCTTTATTTACTCATAAAGCGGTCAAGATCCGAATTTATCGTTTTCATTCGTTTTCTCAAGTAAAGGCATTAGATTTCTTCTATAAATTTATATGTTCTTACTTGGATCTTTTCGAGACCTTAGAACATCTAATCCTTGAAAATTCGTGAATCTTTCCTTCGAATTTCCCATATCTTTAGTTAGTTTTTTTTGTTTCTTTTCTTTGTGCTTCCACATTCTAATATTCAATTATCTATTTGTAATCTCCTTAACCTTGTTGTTATCACTAAGTGTCCATGTTTCCACTAAAACTTTAAATACCTACAACTTCAGCACTTTAATCAGATATTGAGATAAAACAAGTATTCAAGGACACTATTTCTATTAAAATAAAACCCTAACTGAGTTCAATTTGTGGACTCATCAATAGCATATCTAGACAAGGTATGGAACTTGGCCTCATAAGCAGCCATAAGCATACCACCTTGCTCCAAAGTGATGAACTCATCCCTCTTACGATCTCTCAAGGTCCAAGGCACGTATTTCTCTAAAATAGAGCATGAAACTAGGTCCAAGTAAGTGGGGGTAAGACTAAAGATCTACACTCCACATACACTCTCCACCACTACTTAGCCTCACCTTGAAGCTGAAAGGTCATAAACTCAACCCCATGCTGATGGACAATTCCCAACTTATGAAGCCTCTCATAGCAATCTAGGATGAACTCATATGCATCCTCACTCGCAGAACCATGGAACACAGGCGGTTTCAACTTTAAAAACTTAGTCAACATCTCATGCTCATTACCTGTCATGATAGGACCTAACAAAGGATGGAAGAAAGTATCATTACCTACATTTCCACCCACCTTGGGGATAGTGATAGCAATAGAGGGATTGGCGGGAGCCTGAATTGCTTCAATAGTTGCTTGAATAGAGGGAAACACTCCAGGACCAACCAACCCTTTCAAAAACAACATGATTTGTTGAGCTAACACTAGGACTATGAGAGGAATACCTGTAGTCTCAACCTGCACCTCTTCCTCTTCTCCAACATTTTCCTCATTCTCAACCTTGACATTCTTCTTTACCTCTTAATGGTACACCGGAGGAGCCTCATTCCTGGGAGCATTTTCAACCGGTGCTCAATCCATAGTAGGTGACACCATTCCTCAGCCTCTACCCCTAACTCTTTCTCTATCCCTGACTCGACTGCGACCTCTCACTACAGATTCCTTAGCTAGAGCATTGACGGGAGCTACTTGCCTAACGCCGTTGAGCCTAGTGTTAACCATCAGCGAAAAGAAGAGTGAAGGAGGTTTGATACCAATTTGAATCGCCAGATACCAATTGGAATCAAGTTATAGCACGAAAGGAGACAAAGGAGAATAGAGAGATTTCCTAAACTCTTATATCCTCTCGAAGAAAAATATACATGTCTTTCTACCGTTACACAAGACTCTACTAGACTCGTTTTGGCATAGCGAGATCAACGAACCTAGGCTCTGATATCAACTTTATCACAACCCACACCATCGTGATTTGCACCCACACTAACCCTCCGGTGGGAGAATCGTTAATACTAATTAACTAACTAAGAACTACATAACTAAATCAAACTACTAAGGTATTTAGAGTTACAGAAGCTAGTTTAAATGAAACTGAAGTTTACATAAACTTCCAAAAGAGATTATAAATGAATTGCGGCAATAAATGCCTAGAACCTGAAATTCAATGTACCAAAAATCTAATAAGATCCATAAGTCTAACAAGAAGGGTTACAACCCCAAACTAATCTACTAATAACTAACTAGAAACTCTAAGTCCGAAATGTGGACATAGATAGAAAAAGAGAAATCATAGCAGCCTGGAAGAATTCGCTCACCCTTGAATTCAAAGTGATCACTGATCTTCTAAGCGACGTCTGTCAATAGCCACTAGAAGATGCCTTGTACTCAACAATGAAAGAGCAAGTGCAGTATCAGTACACAACCATGGTGTACTTGTAGGATCACACGGCTATCCCACTAAGTTCAACATACAAAAGTCATTACAACATAATAATAACATGCATACATCAAAAATATACAATATCAAAATCATTTACGAACAACGTACAATTTAGAATCCTCAAGACATATAGTTAATCAAATCAATAGTCCTCTCATGGAACCCAAACCCAAACTTTTAGCATATCGGAACATGGTACCCGATCCATTATGTATGCCGAACGTGGAAATCGATCCAATGTTTATGCCGGAACATGGCAACCGATCCATTCAACAAGCCACAATCACAATCACAAGTATATTATCAAAAATCATACAATCAAGTCATGATTAATGGCATTTGTGATTCATCTATCCTCTGTTACAATTAATGTGATCATTAATGCACCATTTGTATACATACATGTATTATAATGAAGTAACAAGAAACATACATCACACAACATGAAATTACAACCATCACCTATAACCAATGACACTCAAAAACTACTTGTTCACGCTAAGATCAACTTCGAGAGTTCTATTCGCTCGAATTCAATTTCGTAAACTCGTACGGGTTTCTTATTGTGTTAGCTATCTACTCGTATCATAAAATTCATAAATTAAATCATCCAATTATTATTAGATTTCCCTAAACCTTACTGACTCCGATTTCATCCAAATTTGGACTAGGTTTAGAAATTCCAAATTACTATGAAAAAGTTTTCTATCCCAAAAATTTTCCTCTTGATTTTTCTATAACGATGGGAACCGTTCGTTATAGTAGCTTATGAGTTAGATTTTCCTTCTCACTTGGCATCAGTGCATCCGGTGTTCCTGTCTCTTTTTTGAAGAAGTGTGTTGATGATCCTACTACTATTGTGTCATCAAAACGTTTGGGAGTTCAGGGAAGTCTCTATAATGAATAAGTTTTAGTTGAAAGTTTGGATCATCAAGTCCGAGAAATAAGACAGAAAAAAGTTGTATCTATGAAAGTTCTTTGGATGAATCAATTGATTAAGGGTGCTACTTGGAAGGATGAAATCAATATGATGTCCTGATATCCTCATCTGTTTCCCTCCTCTCCTATTCTAGCTTGACATATTAAGTCCTTCATTGTTCATCCTTTCTGATTCACATGTTTTAGTCATTGCCATGTTTCCATATGCATGCATGTTTATGAAAAAATATTTTATAGACATGTTTTAGGTTGGAGTCCATACTCCTTCTATACGTGCATTTTGATCTAAAATATATTCCTATTGGGTTGTTAGACCTCTCTCTATATTCTATGCATTCTAGCTTGAGTCCCATTTGACTATGAATGTTCCCTAGGGGGGAGATATGGTAACACCTCAAAAAATTGAAAGTTGGATTAGGAAAGGAAAAAGTTGCATTTTGGCACTGGTGCAGTGGTCTAGGAGTCAACCCTATGAACCATAGGAAGTTTTAGGGCCTGTAGAAAGGAATTCATAGGACTTGAGTTGAGTTATGGAAATGTCAAGTCTGTGATGATTGATTTACAAATGGACATGATTAATCGTAGAGTGTTTTACGGACCATAGAAGTGATCCAGATTTGGTGAAAATTTGGACATAAACTTGGATTGTTCCTAAGGGTCTACAGACCGTATAATGGTCAATGACCAGCAGAAGGATCTCACAGGATTTTCCCAGTATTTTAGGTCCCAGTAAGTGATTCTACGATTGAAAAGGACAGCCCATAGAAAGTCATACAGACCCCAGGTCGGGACCATCTGAGTCATTCGATAGTTTTTAAGTAAGGGTGTTTTGATATCTTCCTACTCAATTAACCCCTATACTATGTTGTTTTGACTCTATAACTACCCCTATAAGAATTTTTACTCCAAAGACTAAGCCTAAGTCCTCTCATTCACTCAATTTTCCCAAATCCCTCAAGTTCTCTTTTCCAATTTTCTCTTAAGAGCTCTCAAGGTGAAGATTAGGTTTTCAAGATCTTCAAGGGTTTATTATCCATTGAATTTAGGCTTTGATTTCTAAGGTATGTGGGAGTTTACCAAAGGATTCCTTTCTTTTATTGGGTCCCAAAATAATCCCAATCCCCTAAATTGATTTTATTCCATTCTATTAGGGTTTCATGCAAATCTTCATGTGTCATCTTTATTAGATTAAATTATTTATATTCAATCTTATTATGAATTATTTGATTCAATTACATGATTTTCAATCCATTTCATCTGGCCCCATGCCTATTTTATGAACTTTAGCTATGAACAATGCTTATTAAGTTATTTATTATGATCATGAATTTGATATAGGATTTATGCATATTTTATGAGATGCATGATTCTTGGCTAGAGGATGTTTTAAAGATAAAGTGTCAATGATTTGTGGAAGTTTACTTTTTATATTTGAATGGAATCATGATTTAGATGCTTAAAAAAGTAAGTGTCTACTACGAAGAATTTTATGAAATCATGCTTTGAAAGGGGCTACTCTAATTATGAACTTATGATTGGATTGGTAGTCTATAATTGTTGCCTTTCCAAGTATTTTGATATGATTGTGATTGTGTGTATTCCGTTGGGATTTACTTATGTCATGACCTAAGGGTACCCCCTAGACATAACAAGGCACATAATATACCCCTAAAGGCACAATGTAAGCCACTTAGCATATTATTACATAAAGCATTAGAACACTAAGAGTAAAGACACATTTAAGTCCAAAGTTTCATAAAAGCAAAGCAGAAATCTAGACTTGTCTCAATTAGCCATTTATTACAATTGAAGTATCAAATAGGTTCACAGCCCTTACAACATAGTTCTAAATTGAAATTACAACCAAGGAACTAGAAAATCAACATCCGTCCTCGAACCATGAGGACTCACCAAAAGTAAGGAGAATAGTCGATCCAAGCTTTTACCAAGAAGGAAGATCACCTCAAACACCGAAACCTACACTTATAGTAAAATGTAGAAGAAATATGGGTTAGTAAAAAATTGCACCAAGTATGATAGTCATGCAAATACCATGAAACCATTCTAAAAAGAACATTTTTGGTGAATGCATGCAAATTTAAGTTAAAACCCCATTTAGAGGATAATGGAAGAGCATAATTCATAAGCATGTTCATTACACAAATACTCACATCATAAGAGAACCATAGCATTTGTACCCTCAAAAGCCTACTTGTACAATGCATGGATAAGATCCCATAATCCTACCCAAGCTAGTAAAGCTTATTGAGTAACCATCATTGTTAATTCATGTTCTTCTTCATATCCTTTTCATGGTGGGAATGAGCCTTAACCTATATAGACCATAGGAGATTAACATGGAATGTGGTGACATGCCCCACACCGAAAAGAGGTGTCCTATTTGCTTAAGGTAGAACTAAATTGTATTAGCTTTTAGGTGGATTTACTAGCTAAAGACCTATGTGGTCATATAGTTATGGGATAGGGAGATTGCTACTAGAAACCTAGACTTAACTAACGTAGAAGGTTTTCATCTCATGAGATAAATGTTTGGGAACCCAAACTTAACTAGCATAGAAGGAACCCATTTGGGAAGCCAGACTCACTGAGGTAAAAGCTTCCCTCTCATGTACACTATCCACTCTATGCTAAGCATAATTCCCATTAAGTTCATATATAGTCTTAACTTAAGTTCATGTTTTATGGAAGAATGTCTCAACACTCAATCCAACATATTTCATAAGATAGCTCATAGATTCACTAGGTGAGAATAGCCTTTCCACCTTAGAATCATCATATTATGAGAAATCCTTTCACATCATGTTCATTATCTGTTTATGAGAATGACCTTTCCATCAACACGACAATTAGATTATAATAATGTTCAAAAAGCATATACAATGAGTCCACAATCATGTATAATTCTCATGTTTTACCCCTCTTGAGTCAAGGATCACATTCTATCCCACACATCAAGATTTACTACATTAGATATGAATAATAACATAATTCAAGTATTTTAATTACTACATGCATAATTCTATCATATTCTACTTACATCAATCAATACCCACAGTTTAAGATCCAAGTTGGGATAATAGGGAAATTCATGGATTCTTGAGGAATACAACTTAAAACCATATAAAATCATCTATATATCCATAATAAAACATAATCCAATCATTTAAAATGAATTTGAAAGGAATCCACGAGATTGAAGTCAAACCATAGATTTTTGGGGAAATCACTATATATGAAATTGAGTTTGGAGGGACTCCATGGAGGAAGGACTACCATACCTTGTTGAAAAATACTCACGAAATTGAATGGAAAAGACCTCTACTCCAAACCCTAGCTTGACTTTCTTCTTCTTCTTCCTTGGGGTTCTAGAGAGAATATTTTAGGGGAAATTGATTTTGCTTTAGGAATTTGGAAATTATGAGGAAGATGAACAGATTTAGGGGTCTTAAAACATTATATAGTTAGTCTAAAATAATACAAAACAACATAATTTAATAATAATTTAAAAGTGGAAAACCCCAAAACACCCCTTAACTACTTCACAAAAATTGTTTACAGGCATGACTTACGGCCCCCTCACCCACGGACAGTGTATAGACCAACAGCCCATGCTATTGAAAATGGGTCTTGGTCAGTGACCTATTTTCTGGGGGTGGCCCTACGGATGCCAACCCACGGAGCGTGGGTTGACCCACGAGGCGTGAGTGCCTTCCATGGGTCACTGCTTAGCAGCCCTTTTAGGTTTTTTCCTCAAGGACCTATGGTTGGTCCCTGGGGTTTAGGCCTTGACGTTCTAACACAAAAACATTAATTTTAAGGTACGGGGAGGTACGTTCAAGGCTCTAACCCTAGTGTCAAGTATTAGCAAAGCCTACTAGTTTCCGGAGTGTTACAATATCTCCCCCTCGGGAACATTCGTCCTCAAATTATGATCTAGACACCTTACGAAAATAAGACTCAAGACTAGCAACCCATCATGCATGAAACATCAAAATAATGTACAATTCAAAGGAGGAAACATCACCTCCATCTCAAAACATCGTCAATGTAATACAAGGGAGTAGGAACTACATCTAACAACCCAATATACATGAAACTCAATATTTCTCATATTCATAGGAGGAATTACCTTTTCCAACTAAAATAATGCTCAACACAATATCATGGAGCCAATATGCAATTACTCTCAAAATCATACTAAAGTATGTTCATCAACACATCTCATGAAGTCAAATAGACAACTCATACTTAATGCACAACAACATGAGCAACATAAATGAGGAAAACTCATTATCTAACTACACATGAATTTCATAGGGAACATGCATAACATAAGAAAATCATGGATAAGCTCATATAACACACATTACTTCCAAAACACTAAAACTCAAGAGGAACTAATTGCCTCAAGCTTGAATAGGAGTAGAAGGAAAGAGATGAGGATATCGAGACTTCATATCGGCCACTAAGTGATTCCTCCATAAAACATTAACGTAAGCTATTTCCTTGTTTCTCAATCTCTTGACTTGCCGGTCTAGAATCTCCACCGGGACCTCCTCGTAGGAAAGGCTTTCATCAATTCCCAACATTTCTAGGGGAATAATGGATACCGGATCTCCAATACACTTCTTAAGCATAGAAACATTAAATATTGGATGAATCGGAGCCAACTCATTTGGCAAGTCCAATTCATAGGCAAATTTCCCAATACGCTTCAAAATTTGATATGGGCCCACATACCGGGGACTAAGTTTCCCTTTTTGCCAAACTTCATCACACCTTTCATAGGTGAGATTTTAAAATAGACCCAATCATTAACTTTGAATTCTAGATCCCTTTTTCTAACATCAACATAGGACTTTTGTCTAATTTGAGCCGTTCTCAACCTCTCTTTAATGAGTAGAATTTTCTCAATAGCCTCAAAAACTGATTCGGGACCAATAAGAGCAATATCACCTACCTCAAACCAACCAACTAGAGATCTACATCTCCTACCATAAAAGTTTTCAAAAGGAGCCATACCGATACTTGAGTGATGACTATAATTGTACACAAACTATATCAATGGCAAGTGGTCATCCCAATTACCCTTAAAATCTATAACACACACCCTTAACATGTCTTCTAAAGTCTGAATGGTGCGTTCCACTAGACCATCCGTTTGGGGATGAAAAGTCGTGTTAAGCTTGACCTTAGTAACAAGCCCTTTTTGGAAGGACTTCCAAAAGTGCGCAGTAAATTGAGTACCCCGATCCGAAATGATGGATAAAGCAACTCCATGTAAATTCACTATCTCTCTTATATACAAATTGGCATAATCTTCCGCCGAATGAGAAGCCTTGATGGGAATAAAGTGGGCTGATTTTGTTATCCTATCTTTAATGACCCAAATAGAATCATGTTGCCTTTGAGTGTGAGGCAAACCCACGATAAAATCCATGTTTAAATCTTCCCACTTCCAAGTAGGAATAGGGATATTTTGTGATAACCCTCTCGGCCTTTGATGGTCAACCTTATCTTATTGATAATTAGGAC
The DNA here is from genome assembly GCA_029007595.1 of Solanum commersonii. Taxonomy (NCBI): domain Eukaryota; kingdom Viridiplantae; phylum Streptophyta; class Magnoliopsida; order Solanales; family Solanaceae; genus Solanum; species Solanum commersonii. The sequence continues at coordinate 9,846,861 of JAJTWQ010000002.1, read as the reverse complement.
ATTTGGTTACAAATCCTGCAATATCTCTCTTCATATCTTTCTACCAATAGACTTTTCATAGATCACGGTACATCTTGGTGGCTCCCGAATGAATAGAATATCGAGAACTATGAGCCTCTTCTAGATTTGCTCACTCAACCCATCCACATTTGGAACTCATAATCGACCTTGGTACCTAAGTACCCCATCTCCCCCTTGGGATAAAGCGTCAACGGACTTCTTGAATACAGATTCTTTCAATTCAACTAATATAGGATCAAGGTCTTGTTTAGACTTCACATCCACCACAAAGGATGATTCAGAGCCATTATGAACCGTGAAACCACCCTTGGTGGAATCTACTAGTTGGATACCTAGTCGGGCCAATCTATGCACCTCACGAACCAATTCTTTCTTTTTATCCTTTACATGAGCTACAATACCCATAGATAATCTACTAAGTGCATCCCTTACAACATTAACTTTGACGGGGTGGTAACGGACAGTCATGTCATAATCCTTTAAAAGTTCTAACCACCTTCTTTGTTGGAGATTCAAGTCTTTTTGACTAAACACACATTGAAGACTTTTGATCGGTGAAAACATCCACATGGACCGTATACAAGTAATGTCTCCATATTTTCAAAGAAAATACTACCGTTGCTAATTCAAGATCATGGGTCAGATTATTTTTCTCATGGACTTTAAGTTGCCTTGAAGCATAAGCAATCACCTTACCGTTTTGCATGAGGACACATCCCAAACCCACTGTAGAGGCGTTACAATATACAACAAACCCATATGCATCCTCCGGTAAGGTCAACACCAGAGCGGTAGTAAGTCTATCTTTCAACTCTTGGAAGCTTTTCTCACAAGCCTCCGACCACTCAAACTTAGCTTTCTTTTAAGTCAAAGCCGTCAACGGAGAAGCAATAGAGGAAAACCACTCAACAAACCTCCTATAGTAACTGGCCAAACCCAAAAAGCTCATAATGTCAGAAGGAGTTAGAGGTCTAGGCCAACTCTTGACCGCATCCGTCTTCTTAGGATCTATATCAATACCCTTGCTTGACACAATATGACCAAGGAAAGCTATGGACCTCAAAAAAAACTCACACTTACTAAACTTTACATTTGGTGGTCTTTGAGGACTTGCAACACAATCCTCAAATGATCCATATGTTCATTTTCACTCCTCGAATAGATCAAAATATCATAACATGCATCTAACCAATCCATACTCAAAATCATATCAAAATCTACCATGTCTAACTCCACAAAATCCACCAAAGTGACTTTATGAGACAAGAAAATGGGACAACCTCTATAAACTTTCTTAGCCACCACGGACTCACCAATCGGGGTAGAAATCGAAAAAGGCTCTACTAACACTTCGCGGAGTATTTCAAAGTTCATGGCCACTAAAGGTATCACAAAGGTCAAAGTGGCACCAGGATCTAACAAAGTATATACATTAATAGAAAAGACTTTTAACATACCGGTCACCACATCTGGGGAGCTCTCTTTTGTCTTCTCAGGATCGAAGAGCATAAAATCGGTTTTGCTTTTAGGCATTGGAGTTTAAACTGCTTGGAGGATCTTACTTTCCCTCTCTTCCTTGAACCTTAAGAATTGGGCAATCTCTCTTCATATGACCAATCTTCTCACAACCATAGCAACCATCCGTGTCAACTAGGCACTTACCATCATGTTTGTTACCGCACTTAGCATAAGTAGGCCTAGTCATAGAAGAACCACCACTATTACCTCCTTGAGATTTGGGGATAGGAACCCTATCCTTGTTTATCATTGGGGAAGAACTAGAGGCACCTTGGTTGGAGAACCTTTGTTTGAATTTTCGTCGACCTTGTCCATCTGACCTAGCATTGGAGAAGTTCCCATCATCGTTTCTATCTCTTTTCACCTCCCTATTCCGTCGCTTGAGTCTTTGCTCCTCAATTTGTTCGGCATGGACCACAAGACTTGAAATATTCATACTTGGGATAAGCATTATTGAACAACATTCATCGACTACCAAGTCGGACACTCCCATCACAAATTTATTCTTTCTAGCCCTTGAGTCCGTCACTATGGTTGGAGCATACTTGGATAGTTGGATGAACTTTAGAGTATACTATGTCACACTGATACCCCCTTGTCTAAGGTTTATGGACTCTTGCATTTTTTCTTCCCTCAATTCTAGGGAAAAGAATCTATCAAGAAACTCTGATTTAAATGATCCCCATCCTACTGGAATCGCTCCGATGGGTCTCTCACCCTTCCATTGATCATACCAAACTTGAGCCGCATCTTTTAGTTGGTAGGCGGCTAGCTCCGCCTTCTCCTCAGAAGACACCACCATAGCATCAACCACTTTTCAAACCTCATCGATAAACCTTTGGGGATCCTCTTTTACTTCGGAGCCGAGAACTTTGAGAGGGTTCATCCTTGCAAAATCCCTCATTCTAGAAGCCACGAAATTTATATTAGGGTTCACACGAGGCCCAACATCTCTATTGGCCTGGGCCATCATGACTTGGGCTTGAGTTGTCGCGGCTTGAGCTTGAGTCGTCATGGCTTGGGTCAATATTTGAATAGTAGCTCTAAACTCCGTCTCGGTCACACTATCAACCACGGGTCAACCGAAGCTTGGCTATCTTGATGAGAAGATCCTTCATTCGCATTCTCATCTTCCACCCTTCTTGTGTTAGCCCTTTATGTATTCATTTCCTGAAGACACAAGAGGAGGATTATGAGAGGGACTTTTATAGAGTTAAACTCTAAGGCACGACTTAAGAGTAATGAAAGAAGTGAAATATCCTAAACATCTTATAGCCTCTTATTCATAAATGTGGCGCACTTCTCACTCATAAAGAATACCCTACTAGACGTTGCTTATGAGACATCATCCTAGAATCATTCTAATTTTTTTGCTCTGATTACCAAGTTTATCACGACCCAAGGGTACCACCTAGACGTTACAAGGCACATAATACCCCTAAAGGCACCATGAAAACCACTTGTCATATCATAAAATAAGCATTAGAACATTAAGAGTAAAGATGAATTTAACTCCAAAGTTTCATAAAAGCAAAGTGGAAGTCTACTTGTCTCAATTAGCCATCTATTACAAATGAAGTATCAAATAGAGTCACAGCCCTTACAATATAGTTCTCAAATAAAAGTACAAGAAAGGAACTAGAAAATCATCATCCATCCTTGAACCATGAGGACTCACCGAAAGCAAGGAGAATAGTCGATCCAAGCTTTGAACAAGAAGGAAGATCACCTCAAACGCCAGAACCTACACTTATAGTAAAATGTGATTGAAATATTGTAATGACACGAAATATGATAGGATGAACTAGATCCTTGACGTTTGGGTTAATATGACCTTGAGTTGATGTATGGGCAGTTTAGGACCTTTTGGCGATGCAAGCCTTGGTCGGCCAATGGGATGGGTAAATCGCCCAATAGCTCCCCACCTCGCCTAGTGGACTGACCACCTAGTGAGACTACTTGAAAAATGGGCGAGCTAAGTTTGCAGTTGGCGAGTCGCCTAGTGCATTTGGCAAACCCAAGTTTCCAAAGGGCGACCTATGTGCATGATTGCCGACTTGCTTGGCATGTTGCCCTTTTCCTCTCCAATCGCCCAATGGACATCCCCCTTGAGTGAGCTACTGGAAAAAAGGGCTGACCAAGTGTGCATTAGGAAAATCTCCTAGTTCACTTGGCGAGTCCAAATGTCCAAAGGGAGAACTAAAGCGTGCAAGGGGCAGAAATTTTAAGTTAAAACTTTAGGGTCCTTAGTTCTTTCCAAAATTTACCCTATACTAGTCTATTATTTTCCCAGCAACTATATAACCTTATTAAGACCTAATTCCTTTCATTTTAAGCCCCTCCAAATAGAATTAAAAGAAACCCATCTCCTCTCAAAATTTCTCTCACTAGAAACCCTCCATTAGAGAAGGAGAAGAAGGGAGCTATTGAGGCTAGGGTTTGGAGATTTCAAGGTCATTTCTTCTCAATTTATTGTGGATTTCTTCGGATTAAGGTATGGTGGCTCTTTTTATAGAGTTATCACTCACCCTAGAGTCCTATCAAAGTGTTTTGTCAAAGCTTGCAAAACATAAAAACCTAGATCTTTCACTCTTCAAGATGGGTCCAAACTTTTATTATTTTAAATGGATTTATTATGAATTAATGTGGTTGTATTGATGTTGAATGGTAGTTTTATGAAAAATCCTCTCAAAGAACCCATGTTTTCCTAAAGTCTTCAATGGTGCCCTAAGAAGTGGGTTTGTGGATTGTTCAAGCATATGATCATGAGATGCTTGAATTGAATGATTTTATTGAAGTAATATGATTATGCATGCCTAATTATGAAGAATTGTTGGTATGTGGTGATGTATTGATTATGGCCTTGTAAGGCAAATTCATGATTTAGCTTATATTGATATAGAAGTGTGATATATTGATGTGTGATCCACTTATGGTAGAGGTAGTTACTTCCTATGTACATAATGGCAAATAAATAGATAGAATTTTTGTTATTACTTTAATTGTGAAGAGTAGATGCATGAATGTGATATGAATAGTGTCAGTATGAACATGATATGAAGAATGTGTGTGTGGTCTATTCCTAGAATTCAATTGTGCTAGTATTGAAAGCACATTCTGAATTATGCACTTATGAACGAAGATGTTTGCATGTGGAAGGTTTATTCCTTTTTAATGTATCTTGAATTGGTAGACTTAGGATTCCTTTTCTTGAAAGCATGTATGAACTTGTATGATCATGAATGTTATGATGTGTTGATTTGAAATGTTATTCTCAACTTTTCACTAAAGCATGTTAAGGGATTCTTGTATGAAAGGTTATTCTCATATTTGAATCTATGAGCTATCTTCATGTTGGGAGAGAATGGATGCCCATATGATAGTTGAGGTGGGGTATCTAGTATTAATCCTTGGAGATGGATGCCCATACGTTAGTTGAGGCGGGGTTATCTAGCAACAATCTCTATCCCCAAAATATTTATGCAAGTTGGAATGAGATGGATACCCATACGTTAGTTGAGGCGGGGTTATCTAGTAACAATCTCTCTTCCTTAATGAACAAATGACATGAACTACTCTATGGGAATGAAGGTTAAGCCCCGAGAGGTCATTGAGTGGGATGGATGCTCTCAGGACAGTTGAGGTGGGGTATCTAGTAGAAATCGCTTGTGATGGATTCCCATACGTTAGTCAAGGCAGGGTGTCATGTAGCACGCTATTTGTCCCTTAACTATGTGCCCACATACGGTAGCTAGTGGATCCATTAGGCTAATCACCGATCGACCCTAGGCAAGTTGATCATCTTTTTACGGTGTGAGGTTACATGACACCGAATTCTATAATTTAACTCTCATAGTCTATGTTGGTTAAATGCTTATTCCCATCATGTGAGGTACCCATTATGGTTTCTTGAGAAGTTCTACGACGTGTGGGTAGTAGTATCTGAGTATGCTTCAAGAGGGCTATAGTGAGAATCTCTACTTCCTAATGAAAGAATGTGTTCTAAATAAACAAATGAAGCAAGTTACCTTTATGTTTAGATGATACGTCTTCCATGTCTATAAGAAATGATGTATGTCATCCATGATATAATGTACGTTGTAGTTGACCAAATGATATGAAGCATGTTTCACTTGAGTTGGTGATATAAGTTGTTTAGCATGATATGTTGAAATGCAAGGAGTCTTATCTATGGTGGCCTAGAGGAACACTTAGGAGTGGTGTGAAGAGGTAATATGGGATGCCACTTCATATCTTACTTAAGTGGGTCTTAGGGCTATTATAGATAGGGACCCTAAGATGATTGAGATTCCCTGCTTGATGTATATGTTCTTGTATTGTGTCTTGACATTGAAGGAGCATGAGGAAAAGGGTAAGTTCACCCTTGGTGGAATTTTATGATAATGACTTGGTTGTTGGTAATTCTTGTATTTGATGCCTCTTATTCTTATGTTCATGGAATAATTTGAAATTGGTATCATGCATGGTTTTCAAACCAAAATGTTAGTTTTAGCATGTTTTTACATGGTCATCCTACTTAGTACATTTTTGTGTACTAAATCCATATTTTCCTCTAGGTCTACAAGTGTAGGTTCCAGCAAGTGACTTGCTAGTCTTGGTGAAGACTTGGATTGAGACTCTCATGTTAGAGTGGTATGTCTTCATCATTCGGGGACACATTTTAGAAACTTTATGTTTTGTTCTACTTCTTCGTATTAGACTCTTCTAGACTTTTCAAGTGTAAAGGGTTGTGATCCCACTTATGTTGGTTTTCTAAGATTGTATTAATATGGCCATGTGAGACAAGTAGACTTCTGCTGCAATGTTTTAAATGTTTGGTATGTTTTGAATCGTATGGTTTTGAATGAAAAGTTTTAATTCCGTACAATTTCCAATAGCTATGCGATGAATAAATGCTATGAGGCTTGTATTATATACCCTAGTTGAGGTCGAGTACGCCGTTTCGCATCCGGGGCCTAGACTCGAGTCGTGACAAACATGGTATTGGAGAAAAGATTTTAGAATAGTACCTTTAGGGTGTCATCTCACAAGCCACATCTAGTAGAGTTTTGTTCATCGGTGTGAGTTGTGACACATCTATGAGCGAGAGGCTATAGGATATTAGGATGTTTCACTTTCTTCATACTCCTATGTCATGCCTTAGAGCTAGATCTATAGTGTCCTATTCCTGACCCCTTATCTTGTGTTTATAGGATATGAATACAAGAAGTAATAATGCGAGGAGGGTAGAAGGAGAGGGTGTGAATAAAGGAGTTCCTTCTCTAGAGAATAAAGCTTCTCAAGGTAATCAAGTTCCTCTAGGTGGTCAAGTTCCCCAAGATGAGGAAGTCCTTCAAGATCCTCAAGTTCCTATTGATGAAGGAGCTATGACTAATATGGAGATAAGGACGGCTCTCCAAACCTTGACTCATGCTTTGACGGCTCAAGTGACTAGGGATGCTAGAGCTCATGAGAACCCTAATGAGAGCACTATGGCTTAGAGGCTAAGAGATTTCACTATAATGAATCCTCCTAAGTTCTTTGGCTCTCAAGTGGGTGAAGACCCTCAAGAGTTCCTAGATGAGGTTTATAAGATTGTAGATGCTATGGGGGTTACTACTAGGGAAAAAGCGGAGCTGGCTACTTATCAATTGAAGGGTGTGGCACAAGTGTGGCATACTCAATGGAAGAGGAATAGGTCGGAAGGAGTGGATGCTATATGTTGGGAGGTGTTCAAGAGAGCTTTCCTTGATAGATTCTTTCCTAGGGAGAAAAGGGAAGCAAGGGTAGAAGAGTTTATCAACCTTCGTCAGGGAGGTATAGGTGTTGAGGAGTATTCTCTTAAGTTCACCGAGTTGTCTAAATATGCTCCTTCTATGGTTGCAGATCCTAGAGATGAAATGAGTAGGTTCATGACGGGTATGTCTGGCTTGGTGAGACAAGAATGTCGTTCATCTATGATTCATGATAACATGGATATATCTCGTCTTATGGTTTATGTTAAACACATGGAGGATGAAAATCTCCAAGAAAAGAATAGGGAATTGAAGAGGTCTAGATCCGATGATCAAGGTCAACCTAAGTTCAAAAAGAGGTCAACCAACCAAAATTCCTTCTATGATTCTTCTATGGTGAACAAAGATGGGGTGTCTAACCCTAAATCTCAAGGAGGAAATGGAGGCAGTTCTCCTTATTATAGGCCTACATGTACTAATTGTGGAAAACACCATTTGGGTAGGTGTCTTGCCGGTACGGATGGTTGCTTTGGGTGTGGAAAGAAGGGACATAAGATGAGAGATTGTCCTACACTCATGGATAAGGAGAGAAAGGCCAAGCAAGCTTCTTATAGTGGCCCGGATCCGAATGCTCACAAGAAAAATCATTTTTATGTGCTTCAAGCTAAGGAGAGTAAGGAAAGTCATTCGGGTGAAGACACTGGTAAATGATGGTTCCCTTTGATTTAGAATTTGATGTTGAGGTCCTTATGTTGTGTTCGTGTTAGTCTATTATGAGTTCTTCCTGAAGTGGGGAATTGTATGTTGATTATGAGATTGTGAAGAATTCTGGTATCCTTATCACTTTCTTCTATTCCTATTCAAGCTTGTGACTTAGTGTTCTTAGTAGCTTGTTTCATATTTTGGAGTCATGCATGATTATGTGTTGCATGGTTTCCTTATGTTATTCATGCTCTTGATGAGATTATGATAGAATGATAAAATGAGTAATTGATCTATATTCCCTCATGTTGTTGTGCAATTAGTATGAGATGCTTGTTGTGAATTCAAGAGGTCAAAGTATGATCATTCCTATGTGTGCTTTTGAGAGTAATTTAATATCTCGGCTTCATGTTGTTATAATGAACATGCTTATGATCGGAGAAGGTAGTTCCTCTATTTAAAGTAAGAAATGATGAAGTATGTGTGCCTAATGAGTTTGTAGAATGCAATGAATACATGTTGAGATAAAGTTGATGTTTCTTTTAGTTTGTGCATGGATTATGATGTTGTATGTCTGTTGGGCTTTTAGTCTCGAGTCGTTTTACCTTAAATGTGTTTAAGTTTCATTCGAGGATGAATGTTCCTAAGTGGGGGGATAATGTAACGACTCAGAAAATGATAGGATGAACTAGAGCCTTGACGTTTAGGTTAATGTGACCTTAAGTTGATGTATGGGTTGTTTAGGACCTTTTGGCGATGGGCAGCCTTGGTCTCCCAATGGCTCCCCACCTCGCCTAGTGGACTGTCCACCTAGTAAGCCTACTGGAAAAATGGGCTAGCTAAGTGTGCACTTGGCGAGTCGCCTAGTGCACTTGGAAAGCCCAAGTTTCAAAAGGGCGACCTAGGTGCATAATCGCTGACTTGATTGGCATTCGCCCTTTTCCTCTCCAATCGCCCATTGGACATCCCCCTTGAGTGAGCCACTGGAATAAAGGGCGGATCAAGTGTGCATTAGGCGAATCTCCTAGTGCACTTGGAGAGCCCAAATGTCTAAAGGGAGAACTCAAGCGGGCAAGGGGCAGAAATTTTAAGTTAAAACTTTAGGGTCCTTAGTTCTTTTCCGAAATTTACCCTATACAATTCTATTATTTTCCTAGCAACTATATAACCTTATTATAACCTAATTCCTTTCATTTTAAGCCCTTCCAAATAGAATTAAAAGAAACCCATCTCCTCTCAAAATTTATCTCACAAGAAATCCTCCATTAGAGAAGGAGAAGAAAGGAGCTATTAAGGCTAGGGTTTGGAGATTTCAAGGTCCTTTCTTATCAATTTATTGTGGATTTCATCGGATTAAGGTATGGTGACTCTTTATCTAGGGTTATCTCTCACCCTAGAGTCCTATCAAAGTGTTTTTCAAAGATTGCAAAACATAAAAACCTAGATCTTTCACTTTTTAAGATGGATCCAAACTTTTAATATTTTAAATGGATTTATTATGAAGTAATGTGGTTGTATTGATGTTGAATGGTAGTTTTATGAAAAACCCTCTCAAACAACCCATATTTTCCTAAAGTCTTCAATGGTGCCCTAAGAAGTGGGCTTGTAGATTGTTCAGGCATATGATCATGAGATGCTTGAATTGAATGAGTTTATTGAAGTAATATGATTATGCATGCCTAATTATGAAGAATTGTTGGTATGTGATGATGTATTGATTATGGCCTTGTAAGGCAAATTCATGATTTGGCTTATATTGATATAGAAGTGTGATATATTGATGTGTGATCCACTTATGGTGGAGGTAGTTACTTCCTCCTATGTACATAATGGAAAATAAATCGATAGAAGTCTTGTTATTACCTTAATTGTGAGCCTTAAGCTCTCTTAATTTTGTTGGGGCCATGCGATATGGAGGGATGCAAATGGGATGAGTACCAGGTTCCAAATCAATGCAAAAATTTATATCTCTAACCGGAGGCATACCAAGAAAATCAGTAGGAAACACTTCTCCAAATTTTGACACCATATGAATAGACTCAATAGATGGAGTCTCAACCTCAACATCCCGAATATGAGCCAAATAAGCCAAACAACCCTGCCCTACTAGTTTTCTATCCCGAATGGAGCATATGATCTTAGCTTGCTTAGGCTTGTACACCCCTTCCCACTCTAACTTTTCCCTTCCTGGAATTTCTAGAGCTACAGACTTAGTATTACAATTTAACACATTATAATAGGGGGACAACCAAGTCATGCCTAAGATAATATCAAAGTCAGTCATATCCAAAATCACCAAATCAGCCCAAGTTTGAAAATTTATAAACAAAATAGGACAAGCACGATAGACATGGGTGACTATGACAGACTCTCCAACAGGGGTAGAAACATGGATAGGGGCATCAAGTATATCACAAATCATATCAAACTTTGAGGCAAATCGCACGGATACATAAGAATAATTAGAACCCGGATCAAATAACACATTAGCCATTCGGTCACAGACAAAAATAGTACATGTGATTACTGCGTCTAATGCCTCTGCCTCATTCTTGTTCAGAAAGGCATAACAATGAGCTCTATCATTATGTCGAGTGACTTCCCTGCCTGGTTGCACGTTACCCCTACCTGCGTTACCATTACCTCTACCCCCACGACCTAACTGATTACCTCATCGGCCACCTTGTGATGCCCTCCACCATTATTATCATTCTTTGAATGTACCACTGCTCTAGTTTGCTGCTGCGCAGAAGCTAACACATGTGGGTGGGGACAATCTCTCCTCATATGCCCAAGATATCTGCAATTGTAGCAAGTACGATCAAAAGATAGTCCGACTCCCAGCGAAGCCGTGACTCCCTGGCTATCTTGAATTAAATTATGAGGTGGAGTTCCCGAGTAATTACCTGCAGAGGCAGGCATGGTAGACTGAATTGGTCTGGCTGCAAATGTTGGCCTCCCTTCCCCCTTGGAGTAAGAACCTTGAAAGTTACCTGAGTTTTTAGCCCTTTTAGCCAATGTCTTAGCCTAACCGTCTCGCCTCACCCCCTTCACTTTTTTAACAAAGTTTGTTACCTAATTAAAACTCCTTCCTTGCAGAGGTCATATGGACAGATAATACCTACAACTCAGAATTTAATCTCTTAACAAATAAATGGATCCTCTCCTCCTCAGTAGTCACCAACTCTGTAGCATATCTAGACAAGGCATGGAACTTGGCCTCATAAGAAGCCATAGATATACCACCTTGCTCCAAAGCCATGAACTTATCCTTCTTGCAATCCCTCAAAGTCCTAGGTACATATTTCTCTAAAAACAAATCATGCAATTTGGTCCAAATAAGTGGAGGTAAAACTGATGATCTGCATTCCATATAAGCTCTCCACCACTGCTTAGCCTCACCTTGAAGCTAAAAAGTCACAAACGCAACCCCATGTTGATGGACAATTCCCAACTTATTTAGCCTCTCATAATAATCTAAGATAAACTCATAAGCATCCTCACTCTCAGAACCATGAAACACATGAGGCTTTAGCTTCAAAAGCTTAGTCAACATTTCATGCTCATTACCAGTCATAACAGAGCCCAACAAAGGAAGGAAGAAAACATCATTACCTACATTTCCAACTACCTTGGGGACAGTGATATCAATAGAAGGATTCGCGGGTGCTTGAGTTGCTTGAACAGAAGGAAACACTCCAGGACCAACCAACCCTTTCACGAATGACATGATATCCTGAGCTAGCGCTGGGTCGATCGTGATAATGCATATTGTCTCAGCCTGCACCTATTCCTCTTGTCCAACCTCCTCAACATTTTCCACCTCTACATTCTCTTCTACCTCTTCATGATGTGCATAGGGTTCTCATTTTGGGGAACATTTTTGACCGGTACACCATCTCTAGTAGGCACCACTCTTCCTCGGCCTCTACCCCTAGCTCTTCCTCTACCCCTACCTCGACCGCGACCTCTCGCTACAGATTCCTAAGATGGAGCATTGACGGGAGCTACGGTCCTAACACCGTTGAACCTAGTGTTAACCATCTACGGAGAGAAGAGTGAAGGAGGTTAAATACTAATTCAAATTGATAGATACCAACGGTCCTAACACCATTGAACCTAGTGTTAACCATCTACGGAGAGAAGAGTGAAGGAGGTTAAATACTAATTCAAATTGATAGATACCAATTGGAATCAAGTTATAGCACGAAGGAGACAAGAGAAACAGAGAAATTTCCTAAAGTCCTATAGCCTCTTGAAAAAAAAGTACAAACGTCTCTGTAATATTCTGCAAGACTCTACTAGACTCATTTTGATACATCGAGATCAATGAACCTAGGCTCTAATACCAACATTGTCATGACCCAAACCATCATGATTGGCACCCACACTAACCTTCCGGTGGAAGAAACACTACTACGACCCAAACCAAGCAACTAAATCAAAAACTAAAGCATTTAATTTATGGAAATAAGTTAAATAGCTAAAAACTGAAGTTCCCATAAACTTCCAAAAGATATAACAACTAAACAATGTGGAAATACGCCTAGAACCTGAAAGCCAATGTACCAAAACATCTAACAATGAACCAAAAGTCTAAACAGGAAGGAATACATCCCCAAACTAATGAACTAAATAACTAACTAGGAAGTTTAAGTCCGAAATGTGGACATAGACAGAAGGACAACTCATCGCAGCCTGGAAGAACTGGCTCACCCTTGAATTCGAGCAACGATCACTGATATTCTAAATGAGGTATGTCAATAACCGCTTGAAGATGCCCTGTACTCAACAAAGAAAGAGAAAGTGTAGTATCAATACACAACCACATTGTACTGGTAGGATCACACGGCTATCCCACTAAGTGCAACATACGTAAGTCATCACAACAATATATTCACATGCATATACCAAACATATACAATATTATCAATATTTACGAACAAGTTACAATTTCACATTTCTCAAGATACACAATTATAACAAATCATTTGTCCTCTCGTGGAACCCAAACTAAAAATGTTAGCATACCAGAATGTGGTACCCGATCCAATGTTTATACCGGATGTGGCAACAGATCCTATTATTATGCCGGAACGTGGAAACCGATCCAAGTTAGTGTGTCGGAACACAACACCCGATCCATTCAACAAGAAAAAATTACAATCACATGTACATTCTTATAATCATTCAATCAAGTCATGATTTATGGCATTCATCAATCGTAAATCCTCATTTACAACAACTGTGATCAACAATGCATCATCCGCATGCATACATGTATCATAATGAAGCAAGGCTAACATACATCACATAATCATAGAATCACAACCATCACATACCTCAAAACAAGCTTAAAACACTTAAGAAACTTGATACTTCCCTTTTCGTATTCATTTCACTTGTTCTTCATCTGCAAACAATCGTAATAACATGGAAATCAATAAACAATCACCAATAACCCAAATTGCTAACAATTCTATCAACCCTAGATCATATCCATGATCCCAATATCCAAATTAGGGGTTTTCCCACCATAATTCTTAGAACAAAACTCTTCCCCATTGATAACTACACGTTAGATTATGTTCTACGGATTGAAAATTGGATTCGGGGAGTGAAAATCTTACCTTCAGTATCAAGAATGGTGGGAAATTGTCATGAAAAGCCCTAGGTTCGTTCCTCAGTGGCTTGCAGAGAAACAGTGAGCTATTTTAAGTATTTCAAACCCCCATTTCACAACACACCTTTAACCAGCGACACTCAGAAACTACCCGTTCACGTTAAGATTGATTCTGGGAGAGTTCCTTAATGATTTATCTATCTACTTGTGTAATCAAATTCGTAATTAAATCACCCGATTGTTATCAGATTTCCCTACACCTTAACAACTCTGATTTCGTCCAAATCTGACTAGGTTGGGAAATTTCAAGTGACTACAAAAATTGTTTTGGCCCAAAAATATTTCCTGTTGGCTTTTCTATAACGATAGAACCCGGTCATTACAGAGTATGGATTCTATTGTTTCAGTTTCTTTCTTGTATTTCAGTTTTGGACATGATGTATGGGCTAGGCCTAGTTTCATTCTATTGTACTAGATAGATATTGAGACAATTGTTTTAGACTTCCTCTTTACTTTTATAAAACTATTGGACTTGAAATATTGTTTTACTCTTTTATTCTATTTCTTGTGCTATGAATGCTAAGTGTCTTGTATGGGGTATCTTGGGGTCTTATACGCCATGTTACATGTAGGGGTACCCCTGGGTTGTGATAACTATGAACTACGTGATGATACATCGTCTCACCCATGCTGCCAAAATTGTCCTATACCTTGTCGGCGTAAAAACACATCAACTAAGTGGATCTACTAAGCTATGCTGAAAAAGCAATAAGTGATCACCTAAAAAGTATGACCCTTTACCCATGTTGGCAAATATGGTTTATGATGACTTTGAGTTATCTGAACTCTTCCACATAGCGATGCTTAATACTACTCTCAATAGTATATACTCATTCTCATATGTTTGAAAACAATTCTTCCTCTGGTTTGAGATATGTTCTCAAACTACCCTCTTAAAAGAGGTAAGTGCTCTTGAAATATCTATTGAACTCATAACTCATTCAGAAATCTCAGTTTCTCTTTTATCAATGTAAAAATTGATAGCTCTGGGAATACATAGTCCCCTTATACTCTTACTCAATTCATATTTGAAAACTTTTTCTCAAAATCATATTTTAATATAATTATTGATGATTGAGAAGTCATACTGCATAAACATTGATGGTATGTCTGGATACCATACTTCTCATGCATTGATGGCATACTCGATTGTTATACTAATCATATTTTAGAAACTGTTTTCTCAAAACTCATCTTTACTTTCTCAAAACTGAGTTTAAGAACTCAGGTTTTGGCTTTAAAAAGGTTTTAAAATTTTATAACTCAAATCATAGGGTTCATGTGGAATTATCGACATGAACGACTCAACTCAGGGATTTTAATAGCAATAAGGAAACTCAATACTTAGAACTCAAGAATCAAGAACTCGAAAATCATAACTCAACAATATTTCTCCTTTAAAAAATACTCAATTCATAAGGTTAATGCTGAAATATAAACATGAACGAATCTACTCGAGAATTTTAATGCATAACATATAGCAATTCAATATTAGAAATAGAATTTCAAAAGGAAAGAGAAACTCAAGAACTCAAAATCAACTCATCTCAAGAATACTCAAATCTATGGGTAGAATCCTAGATTACTCATTTACTAATTTGAAAGTAGATGTACGGCGTCCGCACGAACTAGTACAACACTATGATAGCCTTACATACCTGGAAGAACAAGGTTCTTGAAGAATATTGAAGAAGAATTTGATTAGAAACCTTGAAACCCTAGATTGAAGGAGAAAAATCAAGAAAATATTTCTTGAGATTTCTTGAATCAGTTTCTTGAAATTTTATGGCCAAAAATTATGATTTTCATTAGTTATTCATAATTGTATGGAGGAATTCAAGTTGGAAAGAAATGAATTTTTGGAGAAAGAGTTACCTTGAGGAAGAATCTTGAAAAAGATTAAAAGAATCTTGAATGGATTCTGTTACTTTGAGTTTTGCCTAAGGGTTTGAGAAAGAAGAGAATGATGGATTAAGAGATGAAAATCTAATTATTTTGAGCCTTTAATTAGTCAAGAAATTTGTTTAGGGTTTTCTTAGAGCTAAAAATACAAAAACGACACTTTTTAATGTTTTCCCGTCGGCTAATTCGTCACTGCGTTGTATCAGGTTACTAAAATTGTCATAACTTTTTACTCAAAAATCAAATTGTTACGAATTTTGTGGCGTTGGAAAGTAGATTCAGATACCTTTAATTTAATAGGTTATAGGCCAGATAAATCTTTATATTCTAAGAGATATGGTCGTTCGAAGTTGGCCCAAGTAGAATCTTTCATCAAAACTTAATCGATAAGGAAACTTTCAACTCTACTTTGTGCTAGGAGTTTCTAGTGACCTTAATTGATATCCAAAATCATTCCACATTAAATAATTTACCTATACACATATGGGAAATTTAATAATCACCTGATATGACCCTACAAGTAAATTAAGAATGGTTCAAGTCTTAACTTAGAAATTTTTGGGGTGTTATAGTTATAATGAAAGATTATAATTTAAAAGAGTGAATAACATTTGCAATTATTAGTAATAGCTAAGAGAATTTATAATGCAATAACTAAAGAACGAAAGTGCAATAACTGAATTTCTTATTTATTCTTCATTTACTTAAATAAAGAGGATTTCTAATTAATTTTACTATTTATTTAGATAATTAATTAGATTGTAATTTAGTGTAGGGGAAAAATGGTTAGTTAATTAAATTTGAATTTTGTGTAGGGGTAAATTGGTAATCCAACGTTGCATTGTCAAGCTTCTCGTAAGGAGGAGGAGGAGGGGAGAGGAGAGGGGGCGGGAGGAGGGGAGAGGAGGGGGGGGGGGAGGAGGGGGAAGGAGGAGGGGGTGGAGGGGGAGGGGTAGGGGGAGGAGGATGAGGTGGAGGAGGAGAGGGAGGGGTGGAGGAGGAGGAGGGAGAGGTAGGGAAGGGGATGGGGAGGGGGAGGAGGAGGAGGGGGAGGGGGATGGGGAGTGGAGGAGGAGGAGGCAGAGGAGGGGGAGGGGTGGGGGGAAGAGGAGGATATCAAAATATTTAAAAATAATATATTTTGGAGTTAGAAAATCTTGTTAACTTGATGATACATTTGTTACATATATAATACCTTTATTGAAATAATAATACCTGCCCAAATATATATATCTATATATAATGATTTGCATATAATAAAAAAATTTATATCATAAAAATTAGTAATTGATAAAAAAATAAAAAATACACTAATACACCCTTCAATCCAGCGTCATTATAAATCATATCAATTTACCTTTGACAAAAAATACATACATATTTTTAAAAAATAAGTCAAATGAAAGAAAATTGTTTATATAGTAGTAACTATTTTGAAGAAAACTTCCCGATTTACCATAAAAATCATTGTAAATAAAGTCCTTATGATCTAAAAATTAACAAAACAACTCGTGACAATTCTATAACTCATGAGAAGTTCAATAATTTTTTAAATAAGATATTCAAAAGCTTACATCTGCATCACAAGAGAAGTTGTTAAGAAAAACAAATGAATTTAAACTACTCCACACTAGTTTCATATGTTGGACTAGTACATATTATTGTATATAATAAGCAAAAAAATTATTTCCTTTAAGAAGTCGAGGTTCTAGAATATATCCTTTTAGGATGGAATGATGTACTTCATTAGAATAAGGGTACCTAAGATTCTACTGATCTTCAAACTCACTCAACAACAATAATCACAAGAAAAAATTTCATGTGTAAAAAGAAAAGACTAAGATTAGAAATTTTTTGCTTGAAAAAGAGACAAAATTCCTCTATTTATAGCCAACAAAGGATAGTACGAACATGTGCTTATTGTTCCTTATCTGAAAAGTCATGTACATTCGGAAAAGTGAAAATTCTTGAGAAAGTCACAATTTATCTGAAAAGTCACAATCCTTTATAAAAGTCACAACGTATCAAAAAGTCACAATCTATTAGGAATGTTACAACCCTTTTGAAACGTCACAACTCATTAGAAAAGGCACAACCCTTCATAAAAGTCACAACTCATCAAAAAAGTTACAACCATTCAAATATGCTATTCAAAAAGAAATATATGGGTGTTTTCTCACAATCTTCATTGTTTTAAGAAGAAGAAGAAGAACATAAAACTTACAAAATTCGTAGATTAAGAATTTGAGAAAACCCCTTTATTTATAGCCAACAAATGATAGTATGAAAAGGGTTTTATCGTGCCTTATCATATAAGTCACAACCGTTCAGAAAAATCACAACCACTCGAAAATGTCATAACTCATCGAAAAAGTCACAACTCTTTAAAAAATTCACAACCCTTCGGAGAAGTCACTACCCATCAATGTGAAAAGGCTTTAGTAAAATAATATAGAACAAATAAATAAATAAATATGTGTTTTCAGTTGGGGGTATTATAGCCATTTAACATTCAAGTTAGGGATGTTCATGCTTTTAAGGTAGTATATAAGTCTATAAATTTATCGATTTGGTTTAGTTGTTTTATTTATTTATTTTTGATAAAACCAATCCAAATTAAGTATTATCATTTTAAAATTAATTGACTTGAACTACTGGTAAGTGAATAGGGTTAGAGTAAACAATTAATTGACTTGAACGACTAAAAATAACATAACTGGTTCAATACATGAATATGAAGTGAAACCATTTAAACTTTACAATAAGATATACAATAAAAGCAACATGAAAATATTATACTTTACCTTGTGGGGAGTTTCTCTAACCTACAACCATTACCATGAGCCTAGAAATGAAACAACATTTTGCTCACATTGCAAGGATCATTCTATACCTTGTCAGGGTATAGGATGATATTGTGACTATGGATCCATCTAATAAGCCTTCTCGGAGATAGTGAGGAGTCACATGAAGAATCAATGGTATCATATCCTACACTGGCTACGTAGTTTTATGAGACTTGCGAGTTATAAAAAACTCTAACTCAATTCGGTGCTCGATACTACGCCCCAGGGATTGAACTGCTGAAGTCAAGCCTTGGAGCACTACTAGCGCGTCACACCAAGGCCTAAACTACAGAGTAAAAGTCTTGGTAGTATGGGTGGTGTGCTGCCCCAGCCCCTACCTACAAAATTTGATGAATTTTACTTCTCAATTTCAGGTCCTAACTCATCTAGAAGCGATTGGTTCTTTCCAAATTATCTTTGATTCACAAACCCAACATGAATTCATTGAAATCCCACACAAAATCTACTAAGAAACAACACTTATTCACAAGAACCTTGCCTGAAGAACTCAAAACCACCATTGTTTAAGAATGGGGCTAAAACTCAAGAACGCTTCAAGAATCTTTACATAAATGATTTTATGGACTTATTAATCAAAGAGTTACATATTTGGCGTGAGGACAAACAAGTCCATCACTATGGGAAACCTCACATACCTGGAAAGTATGATTTTTCTTGGCGAAATTACTCAACTCTTGAGTGAACACTTGAAAACCCTATTTTCCTCTTCTTGAAACATAGCCCTAAAGTTCTAAGTGTTTAGGAATATGAAAAAATAACATAGTGTTTGATTAGACCCCTAAATTTGGTGGGTAAAGCGAAGTCTAGCCTAGTGGGGTAAGGAAAAGACCAAAATACTTATTTCCTTAAATGGATGAAAAATCTTAACTAGAGAGGTTTCACTCAAACACCCATAACGTTTTACTCGAAGCTCGGAATTTGGAAAACTTGGCGTTGAAAAGAGGACTCAAAGACCTTCAATTTGATACCTCATGGGCCACCTAACTATTTATGTGCTAAAAGATATAGTCATTTGAAGTTGACCTAGTGTTATCCTTTTATGTTCTCTCTATATATATGTAATTAGGATTAGTTATTTGTGTTATGTAATAAAGAATTAGAACTACTATTTTCTGGAGTTTTTTCCTTCCGCAAGAAAAACTTTATTGGCATATTTGTGTTTAAGATACTTGCACAAACTATCGCAAGTAAATCTACTTGCTTTGTTCTATTTCTTCGGTTCTCTACTTTTTGTTACTATCAATTTACATTATTCCAAAGGGAAGGTGTTAGGAACCCTTCTAAATCCACATAATATGGTATCCGACTTAATTTATCAAAGAGAGAGATTATAAAATTATTATTTCACGTATAACATATGTATATAAAAAAATATACTAAAATCATATAAAAATATCTGTATAAAAGAGTATATATCAAGCAAATAATGTATATTATTGTAGAATCTGTGTATAGTGTCTAAAAGATGACATAAACGTATATAAAATATGTGAGAAAAAAGGGTACCTTTTATGCAATGCTAAAAGACGTACTATTTATTAATATGGAAAGAAAGGAACTTCTAACCTTATGAAAAGAAAAACACCTTTTGCATTGTGTGGAAAAATACACTTTTATTGAAGAAATAGTATTCTCAAATAATATATATCTTTTACCTTAAAAAATCAACGAGAAACTAGATTACAAATACTAAATAAAATAAATATTACTTTAAATAAAAAGATGGTGTAATATTATCTTTATATATATATATATATATATATATATATATATATATATATATTTATTTTGCCTAGGCGTGCAGCAATAGATTTTGTAATATGAGGATGCCTCTGCCCGATGCCCCAAAAGTAAAGTTTTCAGAGGATACCTATGCCCGAAACCCCAAAAGTAAAGTTTTCAATTTTTTTACAATTGTAAGAACATAAAAATATAATTTAAACTTCTTTTGAATATCATTTTTGGGATATATCTCCGATTACATGTATAAACACTTGGTAAAATATAAATGAATAAATAATTATTTAAATAAATGAAAAATATATCTATGTATGTATATATTACAAAAATACAATTTTACTGTAGAGTAGACTCAGATATGTAACTCTACAATGTCTTAGATATGCCATGGATACGAAATGGTTGCTCTTATAATCTGCTCTCCAAAATTACCTCCCCAAGATACAAATGTAAAATTTTTTATCTTGTCCTAATAATATATAGTTTCGTCATTGTCCAAATTTATATTTTTTTTTGCTATAAATGTGTATGAATGTCTTTTTATTGTGGAGGCCTCAAAAGTTGATGGAAACTTTTTCATTGGCCAAATGTATAGCGCTTGCAAATGTTAAAAAAAAAAATGTAAATAACATTAGTTAATAAAAATATGTAGATAAAGAGATATGTGAGGTGTTATGATAATGTTGGTACGAAAATTATAAAAGAAAATGCTTGTAGGTATAACGAAAATGTACACAAATTTGTAAGGAAAATCAAGGACATGTAGAAACAATGTAAATAATGTTTATAAAATATAAATAAAATAAATAATATATGCAGAAGTGTAAAGATAATGTATGAAAAAGTAGAAACTGTTGTAAAACTAAGGTGGATGTCCTGTGGGGCCACCCATTTGGAAAGTGTCATCACTTGCAATGTTAAATGGATCTCATGTGGGGTCACCCATTTGCGAAGTGTCACCACTTGCAATGTTAAATGAATGCCATGTGAGGGGCCACCCATATGAAGACTACCATCACTTAGCCAATTAGATAACTTCTTAATGACCCAGTAATAGTTTGAACATTACTTGTTGGCTATAAATAGCCATTACTTCATTCACAAAAATAAATATATATAGATTGCAACACATTACCCTCTTTCTTTTCTTGTTCTTATTTTAAATTTAGTTTATTAATATTAGTTTGCTAAGCTAGTTATTTATAATACGTTATCAGCACGAGACTCCGGCAACTTGAGTTACCATAAGTAGGTAAAACGGGTAAGGATTTTATTTTTCAAAAAATATCTACTATTTCTAAACTTGATTTTCTTGCCTTGGATATATCGGACAAAGGATACTCATCAAAGATACTAGATGCTGAAATCCACATGGATGCGATGGTTTAGTAGACACCATCAAAGATAATTACCAGGCATCCCACCAAGATCGTGCCAAAGCTATGATATTTCTCTGCCACCATCTTGAGAAGGGGTTGAAAATGTAACACCTCACTATTAAAGACCCCCTTATACTTTGAATATTTTGAAAGCTATATATGACCACCTGGAGTTGGTCATTCTTCCAAAAGCTCATCATGATTTGTTCAATTTTAGGTTACTGGACTTTAAAAGTATAACTAATTATAATTCTTCCATGTATATAATTATATCAAAGTTAAATTACGGGGAGAAGATGTCACTAAACATGCTAAGCTTGAGAAAACGTACTCCACATTTCCTGCCTCGAGTATGCTCCTGTAGTAGCAATATCGAGAAATGGGTTTTAAAAAATATTCTAAATTACTTTCACATCTTCTTATTACTGAACAACATAACGACCTATTGATGAAAAATCATTAATGTCAACCTGTTGGTTCTATGCCACTCCCTGATGTGAATCATGTAAATTATCACCAGCGAGAAAAAGGGGAGAGTTGGCAAAATAGCCACCTTAAAGACTTAATGTGACATTAAGTCACAAGACTTGAATAATTTGTGGTATACCCACTATTAATGATATTATCCACATGCCCTAATTGGCACATACAAAAGACCTCACTATGTTTACATATCTCCACTTCGGTCCCCCCTTCTTTTCCAACTAATTTGGAATAATATATATCTATTTGCATTTGTTTAGAATTATATTAGAAAAAACAGAAAAAAGCCAAATGGGAAAGAAGAGCAGCTCATTTTTGCTGATGTCGAAACTGACGATTCCGGCGAGCTTTCCAACCAAAATATCCATTTTCAAGGTAAAATCATCATCATCTCTTACTCCATTTTCATTTTACTCCATTTTCTTTCAAAAACCAAGCTTCAAAATGATTTTCCCGCAATTTTAGAAATCTGAGAAATCTTTCATAATAATCACTTGATAACTCATTATAGATACATTTTAGTAGTTTAAAAGAATTAAAAATCTGTTTTGCCATTGCAGGAGCTGAATATTAAACCACGATCTCATTCAGTCACAGTTCCGTACGGATGTCATACTTCATCGATCGTTAACGACTGATATTGTATTCTAGTATTTGTCTTTGTAGTTTATAATGGCAGTAGCTGAATTTGTTGTTGCTGGTGGTGATTATATGGCAGTATGGGAGGAGACTCCCTAAAGCTGGAATTGGAAATCTTTTAGTAAGACGACAGTGCCCATTGTGTTGCGCCGCAATGGTTCATATGATGATATGATTGCAAGCGTAATTGAGGCCGGTGAGTTAACTTGTGAGCCAAATGACTTGGTGATTAGCTATCAAATGAATGGGAGGGGAAAATTCATCCCACATTCATAAAAAATAATTGGCACATTAGCTTGTACATGTTAGATATTGGTATAGATGGCTCTAAGCCTACATTGAGGATACACGTCAATGTGAGGCCTCCAATAGAACTAACAAATTCAATTAACAACGACAATGATTCTATTAGAAATGAAAAATTGGGTGATCATTCAAAGGAGAGTTTGAGTGATCATTCAATGAATATACATGATGATCCAACTAATATGGAAAATCAGCCAGTAGATGCGGAAGATCCCGAATGCGAATGTTGTGAAGAAATGCAGGGAGAATAGGAATTGAGATCATAAATCAAACTTTCAGTAACAAGAATGAGTTGCAATTGTTATTAGCCGAAGTGGCGGCAAAGAGGTCTTTTGATTTTGCTACTTTGAGGAGTTGTACTAAATATTTAAAGGTGGAATGTTTACCTCAAAATTGTGCATGGATGGTATGGGCTAGGAAATATGAGTGTTCGAATAGATTTCGTATCTACAAGTACATTGGCGAGCATAGTTATGGCATTGAACAGGCCAATAATAGCCATAGAAAAATCTCAATCAAAGTCATTGCTTCACTTTGTGCTAATATGTATCATGATGGCAAGGGTCCAAATGTTAAAGAGATTCAAAGGGTTATGTTTAATTCTTTTCGCTATAGTCCAAGCTATTGGAAATGTTGGAAGGGATGTGTGGTTGCCAAGAAAATGGTCTGAGGGACAGCGAAGAACAGATATTCATGCTTACCGGATTTTTTCTACATGTTCGAGACACTTAATGTTGGTTCTAGCTATTTTATCATGGTAAACAAGGATAGTCATAGGTTCATGTATTATTTCTTGGCCTTATGTGCTTGCATTAAGGGATTTGCCCACATGATAAGGTAAGTGCAGTTGATGGCATCATTTACATGGTAAATACGAGGGTGTGTTATTGAGCGTTGTTGCACAATATATGGAAAATCATGTTTATCCAATTGCTTATTGCGTCGTGGACAAAGAGAATGATGCATCTTGGACATTCTTCTTTGAGAAATTGAAGGATATTGTGGTTGATGAACCAAATTTGTGCTTTATCTCCGATAGACACAAGAGCATCACCAACAAAATTGTGAATGTTTACAATCATGCTCACCACAGATATTGTATGAGGCACCTCGGTGAAAATCTCTGTGTAAATCATCATTGTGGAGATTACCTTTATCTTTACTACAATGCAGCAAAGGTTTATTCTTTGAAGGAGTTTGACAATCATTTTGTAGAATTCAAGAACAAATGTCCCTCGGCAGCCATTGTCCTTGAGTATGATATTGGTTTTGAGAAGTGGAGCAGGGAACATTTTCCTAGCAATAGATATGATGTGATGACCTCAAATATCACTGAGTCACTCAATGCTATGTTGATAGACGAAAGGGAGTATCCCATGGCATCAATATTTAATTCGATTGCTAAGATATTTGGAGAATTGTTCAAGGAGAGGAATGCATATATCCTTAAATCAATGGGTAATCAAATGGTACCTTCTGCCAAAAAAATCACAAGAAAGAAAATGATCGGGGGTGACTCCTTATACGTGGAGAACGTAACCAGGGACGATAATCAATTTACCTTGTTCGGTGCACGTTTTACTGCCTATGTGGACCTACTGGTAAAGTCATGTTCTTGTAGGGAATATGACTTGATCAAGATACCTTGTACTCACGCGATGGTCGTTTTGCAATCGAAGCATGACAATCAGTATGGTATAAGCATTTATGAGTACTCTTCTCCTTTGTACAAAGTTGAATCGTACCTCCTTGCATACTTAGATTCTATTAATGTTGTCCCTCTCGAGTCGGAAGGGTGTGTGCTAGAAGAATTTCTTAATGTGTCTGCCTCTTGTCAATACCAAGCTTGGAAGAAAACGTGTCAAAGGTGTCGGTGAGAATTTCCAAAGCAAGAGAATGAACAAATGTTTAATTAGCAGGAGAACCGGACACAAAAGAACCACATGTGTGAACAACAACAAATATTAATTAAACTTGGTTGAATTTGTTAATTGAATTTGTTTTTCTAATCATTTTTTGTAATCAAGCTACTATTTTTTTTGCTGCCAGAATTTTGGACAATTTATTATCATCTATTATCATAATTACTCATGATCTAATATAGATCAATCAAAAGATGGCATACATTTTGTACACTGTCTATTAAGCTATGTATTATTAATACATGAAAATTATTAATATATGAAAATTCATGGTATACATAATGCAATGATTTTAATGCATGAATTAGAAAAATAATTAAAGAAGGAAGTGCTCTAAAATATTGTGACTATTTTTAATGCACCAAATGAAACGATGCTTAATAAATAATCTAACTATAACTAATCCAACTATAACTAATATACGCATTATTTGCATATACACTCTACCAAATGAATCATTAAAGAATTGTCAAAAATACGGATGTTACCATTGAAAAAAGTAGCAATTTGAACTTTTTTTACCTTTGTAAAATTTGTGTAACGACTTGGAAAATCATAGGTTGAACTAGAGCCTTAACGTTTGGGTTAGTGTGACTTTAGGTTGATGTGTAGGCTGTGTTAGAACCTAAATGGAGCAAAGTGGAAGCCTAGGGTGCAAGCAAGGTCCTAGACTAACAAGATAGGGTGAAAGAAGCCTTGTTCCTTGAGGGGTTGTTTGGCGATGGGGTTGTTTGATCACCCTAGGGGTTGGGCGAGTCTCCCTTGGGCTCTTGTGCTCGCCTAGTGGCCGCCCCATTTGGACAAGATGCTGGACCAAAGGGCAAGCTAGCTTCAAGATCGCCAACCAGCTTGGCGTGTCGCCCATTTCCGCTCTAGTCCGCCAACTGGACAACCCAAATTAGTGAGCTCACTGGAAATTTGGGCCAGCCAAGGGTGCACTTGACGAGCCTAAGTGTCCAAAGGGAAAGCATAGGTGGGAGAGGGGAAGATTTTTAAGTTGTAACTTTAAGGGTCCTTAGTTCTTTTCCTAAGTTGAGTCCACATTATTCTATTCCTTTCCTAGAAACTATAAAACCTTTCTAGACCTAAATCCTTTCATTTAACTCACTTCAAATAGAATCAAAAGAAAACCCACCTCCTCTCAAATATTTCGCTCACTAGAAATCCTCCATTAGAGAAGAAGAAGAATGAAGCCATTGAAGTTAGGGCTTGGTGAGTCCAAGGTGGTTCTTCCTCAAATTGCTTGGGGAATCTTAGTAAAGGTATGGTGGTCTTGATCCTTGTCGAAATTTCCATTCAAGGTGCCAATTCAAACATGATTTCAAATCATAAAAAATTCTACGGTTGTACTCAATCTCATGGGTTCTTCCATCAAATGTTTTCAAATGATAAGTTATGATTGTATTAGTGTTTAATTGATCATTTATGATGAAAATACTCTATAAACCCATGATTTCTCTCAATTCCTAAATTGTGCCTTTATGAAGTGAGTTTGTTGACCATGAATGAATATTGATGGATTATGCCTAAATTGATTTAGATTGTTGAATTATATCATTATACATGCCTTGATTGTAGTAAATTATTGGTGTGTTGGTGATTTTTGATCATGGCCTTGAAAGGGCAAGTTATGACCTAATTACTTGTTGAAGTAGATTTGTGCTTGAACTGTTAATCCACTTGAAAGGTGGAGGTGTGTACTTACTTTGCATAATGTGATGTAAAGATGTGTGTGATTACTATGAACGTATTGTGATAATGTTAAGAAGGAAATTGTAGGAATGATAATGATTTTGTGAGAGGCTTTTCTCACACAAATACATTTGGATGAAGAATGAATGAAGTTCAATGATAATGTTAATGATGAAGTACTTATTGAAAGGCTATTCTCAATTGTACTCTAATGAATGATAATGGTTTATTGTGAAAGGACTTTCTCACAATAAGAAGATTCTTAGGTGAAAGGCTATTCTCATCTTTGAATCTATGAGCTTTCCATTGAATGAATGAATGTTGTGTTTGGGATGGATGTTCATCCGAGAGTTGAGGCGGAGTGTCTAGTAACAATCTCTTATCCCATAATGAACTAATGTAATGTACTCCGTGGGGAATAGTGCTAAGCACCAAAAGGATATGGTTGAGATGGGTGCTCATCTGTGATATGAGGTGGGGTACTTAGTAGAAATCTCTTGAGATGGATGCTCATCTGTGAGTTGAGGCAGGGTATCTAGTAGAAATCTCTCTATCCCATAACTATGTTCCCACATAGGTCTAGCCAGTGGATCCACTTAAGCTAAATAACAATGGTCCTACCTTAGGCAAGTAGGAATCCCTTATCCGGTGAGGGTGACACTGGGATTCCATGTCAAGCTCTCATGGTCTATATCGGTTAAGGCTTACCCCCACAAATAATGTTAATGAATTATGACCTTTCAAGGATGTACAACGTAGTGTGGGTGGTGGAATGGGACGACATCTATGCATTGCACAAGTAGGCATTTGAGGGAGGTTATGGTGTGTTCCTTATAATGTTAATTAAATGAATGGGCTCTTATAATGACATTTATGAGAATAGTGATCAAATGTTTAATGAATGAAGTTGCTCTTAATGTAATGAAGCTAATGAAGAATGTTGACTCTTATATGTTTATATGTAAAGATGCATGTTATACTTGGATTGTATCATGAGTTACTTCCTTGTTATGACTTGATGTATATGAATGTGCCATGTCTATGGTGACTTCAAAGGAGTACTTAGTATGAGTAGTAGTATGGGATGCTACTTGCACATTGCACAAGTATGACTTAGAGTTGTTTTTTATGTTGGTCTTAATGTGATAATGTGATTCATGTGATGTTTATGTTGCTTATATGCTTTATTGTGTACAGGTGGAAAGGATGAATGGTAAGTTCAGTTTTAGTGACACAAATGTGGTACCTTGGTGTGGATGGTGGTATGGGACGCTATCCATACATTGCACAAGGTATAGAATGAGGGTTACTTGAGGTGAAAGCTTAAAGAAAGGTAATGGGTTATATGGTTGATTATGTTCTAATGTGGATAAATGACTTGCATGGTGGTTGTGACTTATATTATGCCTCTTTTACTCATATTCATGAAGTTTTATCAAAATGTCATAAAAGCATGACTTTCAAATCAAATGCCCTTTTTGAGCATATTTTTTTCATGGTTATCATACTTAGTACTTAATTGTGCTAACCCATTCTCCTTCTATGTTTTACTACAAGTGTAGGTTGCGGTAATTGAGTGACTTTCTCTATCTCTAGTTGCAGCTTGGACTAAACTTTTTCCAAGAGATATTTTGGTATGTCCTCATAGATCGAGGGCAAGGACTTTTAATGTTTCTACTTCTTTTATGTTTTAAGACTATTGTTAGTGTTGACACCCAATTTTGACCCTCCCCGATAATAATTAACTTTCGAGTTTCTTAATTTTCAAATGATTTAAAATAATTGACTTTATAAAATTCAAAATACTTTCAAGTTAGTTTTAAATGATTTGTCACTTTTTATAATCTTTAAATAATACGTGTATACTTTTGAACTTTATAAATATTCAAAAATCGTCTCAAAATATTTTGTTGAATTAAATATTTGGTTAGTTTGTTTAGTTATTTAATAGTTTACAATTTTGAGTTAATTAGTTAGTTTATAATTAAATTAATTATTATAATTACGTGTCTAATTAGTATATTTTATGAATGTTCGAAAATTGTCTCAAAAAGATTTTAGCTTTATTTAATAAACATTTGGTTATTTAGTCGTTTATATTGTTAAATTAATTAGTTTATAATTAAGTTAATTATTTTATTTCGTTAAGATTAAGAAGCTCATAAATTAATTATATTAATACGTGTTATTTTGTTGTTAGCCAAATTCGCCAATTTAATTCAATTCGGCTAAACCTTCAACTTGAATTTGGCTATAATTATAATTCAATAGTAATAGATAATTGAAAATATAACCAATACCCCTCTTAGCCTTCAATTCTTTTAAGACCCAAATTTGGGCCATTTAATTCCAACCCAAATTATATTCCAAGTCAGCCCAACCAATTAATTCCAACCCAACCCCATCATTTTCCAGCCCACTCCAACTGACCCAAACCTCCAACAATACCCAACCCTTTTGTTTTTCCTTCTTTTCTACTCCAACGTTAACAACAACAATCCACCACGATTTTTCCTTCAACATTATCAGTGAAGCCAGGAAACTCCGACAGCTGCTGGTAATAGGACGATGACAGTAGCGGCAGAAGCACACATCTTCTGTCCTTGCAGCTACGAGATGGAGACACGTAGCATCTCAAGGACGGGTGATTCGATCCCACCCGTCCATCCCCCTTTCCCCATTCGGAATGAGCCCAAAACCTCGAGGAAAAGGTGTTTGTTTGAATTGGGTAAGGAATTCAATTTTTGAATTTGGAATTCATCCAAAAAAAAAATATCTACCCGATTTCCCCCCCTTTTTTCCATTCCGAAATTTACCCTAATATTCCTCTATATAACGTCTTTTATGTTCATTGGCAAGGGGGGACTTTCTTTTGGGGAAGCAAAAAAATAAAATATTTTGTTAGAGAATCATTAGAAAAAGTGAAGAAATATAAAGAGGAAGTTGCCGGAATTTGGGAGAACACACAGAAAACTAGAATCAGAGAGTCACAATTTCGATTTGATAGAGTCTTTGCTCGTTTTTTTTTGGTTCGTTGTCGGTATTCGTGGTCGTGTGGTGGAAGAGCTCATCCCAGCTCGGCTGTCCCAAGTTCGTTGCTCCCCGAAAGGTAAACTTCTTTTGATCTTAACTCGTTTTAATTGGCATTTCATTTGGGAATTGAAGCTCTCTGTTGGTCATTTTCTCCCTCTCATGAATGCATCTATTTCATCTTGATTCACTGTTAATGTTCGACAATCGTTCGGTTTAACGCCTTAGTTGACATTTCTCCTTAGTCGTTGAAGATGTAAATTTGATAGTTAAAAGTTTGAGTTGTCTTACTGTTGGTTCATTTTATTCTGTTTTGAGGAAGTCGGTTGAATCTATGGCTTGTTTTGCTTAGAATAGTTTGATGTTCAAGTGCAAGTTCAGTAGTTTGTGATTTTTTTTTACTTCTTTTTATTTTTTCCCTCCCATCTTTATTTGGGTTTGATATTAGAATTAAATCTTTGTGTTTGTGGTGAAAGGAAGAATGCATTCTGTCATTTATTGTTCATAATTCTTTCTTATTTTATTTGTTTTTTTTTATTTTCTAGACAAATCTAAGATGCCCTACTGTAAAATATATATGTATATATATATAAATAAATAATAAAATGAATTTTTCTTGCTATTGGCATTCTCGTGATATATATATATTTAATAATAAAATGAATCTTTTCTTGCTATTGGCATTCTCGTGATATATATATATATATATATATATATATATATATGTTTACTGTAAAAAAAATATATATATATAATAATAAAATGAATCTTTAATAATAAAATGAATCTTTCTTACTCTCGGCATATATATATATATATATATATATATATATATATATATATATATATATACACACACACACTAGCACAATATATATATATATATAATAAAATTTTGAAATATGTAAAATTAAAGCAGGCAATGTCTATAAGATAGGTGTTGTACAGCTTACTGTGTCGGGGTGCCTAGGCCTAGAGGAAACACGGGACAGATGGATATAGTGAGGATTTGGTTTCTACTTTGGGATTAGCTATACATTGAAATGAATATACATTACATTACTTGTAACAGGAAGGACCTGTCATATCTACATTTGTATTTTATATATATATATATATATATATATATATATATATTATGTCCTAACATTATACATTCCTTATTTTACTTCATTATTTTATTAGATATCTTGTGTTAGTAGTATTTGGATTAGTTCATATATTTCTCTATGTGGTGTTATTGTTAAAGAAGGGATGAGTTCATGGTTGCCTCTGTTTTGTTCTCGCATTTTTGTCAACATGCCTCCATCTGTTGCCTTATTCTCTTATGAAGTTTCAACTCTTTAAGTAGAACTTCGATTAGTTTGAGCACAACTATTATATATTATAGTCAAGCGTGGTTGTAGCATATTTAGTTTTATGGTCTAAGCATGATTTTAACCTATTTAATTTTCTTTTGAATGGTCAACTAGTGGTTTTCTTTTCCTCAACTTTTTTTTTTATTATTATTTTTATTATTATTATTTTATTTTTATTTTTATTTTTTTTTATTGTATATAGTTGCGAATTTCGTCAAAATAATTCATGGTTCACCCTTCAAGCGTGAATATTAACTTTTGTTGTATTCCTTTTGTATATGATACTTGCCTTGAGTCCACGAGGCTCTTCCCTTGCATTTGGAGTCGGATTGAAACCCAACTCCGTTATCGAGTCCATCATAATGACGTACAGGCCCTGAAGTCAAAAAATTGGAGCAAATCGAAGAACTGAGAAGATTGGGCTAAATGCCCGCTCTTAAATCCAAGATTGTATTTTGTTATTTGTTGGGCCTAAGCCTATTTAGTTATTATTATTATTATTATTTATGTTAGAAATTTAGGACAGGTGAAAATTGGGCCTAAGACTCAAATAATATTTTATTTCATGTTAGTTTAGGACAGGTGCAGGTGACTCAAATGGGTTAAAGGCCCAAAAAGAAAATAGGCCCAAGTGTTGGTCCAGGCGGACAGAAAAACCAAACTTGGGCCCGAGTCTCTTTCCCTCTTCATTTTACTATATTTGCATGCTTGCTAATATTTGTCGTTAATCTTAGGGTCGAAAAATTCAAATCCCTGAAAGACACTCATTTTTTTAACAATTTAACTAAATCGATCATCTTTCAAAAGACTTAAAAGAAAATTTTTTTGAGAAATATCTCACTTAGATAATATCTAAATACTTCCCCTTTTCCTTTTTAAAAAAAATAAGTTTTAACTATATAATAGTTCACTCTCTCAAATCAAGCTAAGTTAAAACTATTTTAGCCAAATAAGTTAGTTGTTGGATAACCGCATTAGCGGATACTCTAGGTGCCTTGAAAACCTTCCTAGAATATTAATAGGAACCTCGAACCCCCTTTTAAGTTTTCATTAGATTCCTGTTTTAGTCTTTTGAAAACAGCCGTTTTCTTGATTTTTCTTAAAAATTAAGTGGCGACTCTAAACCAGTCTAAAATATATTTTCCTAATAAAATAGTTAGGACTTCGATTGTAAAGGGTCGTGACCCTATCTTGTTTGAAGCTTTTGTCTAAGATGGCCATGTGAGACTTTAGTATTCCGCTGCTTTATAAATGAGTTTCGATTATTGGTTTTATTAAGAAAAGTTTTAATTCCATACTATTTCTATTACCTATGCGATGAATGAATGCAATGAGGCTTGTATAAGACCCCTTCGAGGTCAAGTATGTCGTGTTACGAATTGCTCTCGGGTCATGACAAACATGGTATTAGAGCACAAGGTTATGCAAATAGTATTTAAGGTTGATGTCTCACAAGCCACGTCTAGTAATGTCTTGCTCATCGGTGTGAGTCGCGACACATCTATGAGCGAGTGGCTATAGGACGTTAGAAAGTTACACTTTTTTCATATTCTTGAAGTCGTGCCTTAAGGTTTAGTTCTATAAGTGTCCTTTTCCTAATCTTTTTCTTGTGTTTATATGATATGAATACAAGAAGGGTTAATGCAAGGAGGACACAAGAGGAGAATGTGAATGAGGAGGTTCCCCCCTCAAGCTCCTTAAGACCCTCAAGCTCCTAATGATGAAGGGGTCATGTCTAATGTGGAGATAAGGGCAGACTGCCAAACCTTGACTCAACTCATGACGGTTCAAACTCAAGCCGTCACCACTCAAGCTCAAGCCTTAGCGGCCCAAGCTAACCGAGAAGTTGGACCCCGGTTAGACCCCAATGCAAGTAAACCCGCTTCAAGAATTAGGGATTTCACATGGATGAATCCCCCTACCTTCCATGGCTGTAAAATGAATGAAGACCCACAAAAGTTTTTGGAGGTAGTCTATAAGATAGTGGAGGCTATGGGGGTCACTACTATTAAGAAAGCCGAGTTGGCCGGGTATCAATTAAAAGATGTGTACCAAGTGTGGTACACGCAATGGAAGGACAATAGGCTTATAAGGGCGGGTCCCATAAGTTAGGAAATATTCAAAAAGGCCTTTCTTGATAGGTTCTTTGCCCGTGAGAAGAGGGAAGCCAAAGTTGAGGAGTTCATCAACCTTCGTGAAGGAGGTATGAGTGTCTAAGAATACTCCTTGAAATTCACTAACTTGTCCAAATATGCCCCCCTCTTTGGTTTCTAATCCAAGGGATGAGATGAGTCACTTTGTCACCAGTGTGTCCGATGCTATTGAAGAAGAGTACCAAGCCGCAATGCTCCATGACAACATGGATATTTCAAGGTTGATGGTAAATGCTCAACAAGTTGAGGAGTCAAGGCTTAGGAAGAAGAGTAGAGAGGCAAAAAGAGCTAGACCCAATGAACAAAGTCAATCATGGTCCAAAAAGAGGTACTACAACCAAGATTCCCTCATGGTCAACAATGAGAGGGTGTCTAACCCTAAAACTTAAGGAGGGAATGGGGGTGGTTCCTCATTTGAGAGGTCTATTTGTGCCAAGTGTGAAAAAACAACATTTGGATAAGTGCCTTGCCGACACAGATGGGTGCTTTGGGTGTTGAAAGAAGGTGCATAAGATGAGGGATTGCCCAACACTCATGGCAAAAGGATGGGAAGATAAACAAGCTTCTCTTTATGGCCCAGATCCTAATGCTCCAAGGAAGAACCATTTTTATGTTCTTCAAGCTAATAAGGACAAATAAGCAAATGTGGATGAAGGCACCGGTAAGTTGAAAGTTCCTTAGAGTTGTGATGTCTTGTTAAGGTTCATATGTTGTTTTATGATAAGCCTTAGCTGGGTTTTCTCTTAAGTTGGGGATGGTATGTTGAATAGTAAGATTGTGTAGAGTGTTGATATCCTTATCTCTTTCCTTCTATTCTTATTCAAGCTTGAGACTAAGAGTTCCTAGTAGCTTGTTTCATGTTTTTGATTCTTGTGTGATTATGAGTTTCCATGGTCTCCTTATGTTATGCATGTTCTAGTTAAATTCTTGTTTATGTGAGAAAATGAGTTTTCATCATTTATGTTCCTCATATTGATGTGCATTTAATATGAATTGTCTACATGCTTCATGAGGTGAAATGTTGAACATGCCTAATGTGCATTGTGAGTAATAGCATATTTTGCCTAATGATGTTATGTTGAGCATGATATGAGTTGGACAAGAAAGTTCCTCCAACGAAATGAGATATGTTGTTGTTTGGTGTATAATGAGTTTGTAGATGTAGTTCCTACTTGTTTGTGTTGCATCAAGCTTATTGATATGGATTTGATGTTCCCTCCAATGATTATGCATTTATATTGATGTGTCATGAATGATGGGTTGCTAGTCTCGAGTCATTTTTGCTTAATGTGTTTCAAGTGTCATTCGAGGATGAATGTTCCTAAGTGGGGGATATTGTAACAACTCAGAAAATGATAGGTTGAACTAGAGCCTTAACGTTTGGGTTAGTGTGACTTTAGGTTGATCTGTAGGCTATGTTAGAACCTAAATGGAGCAAGGTGGAAGCCTAGGGTGCAACCAAGGGCCTAGACTAGCAAGATAGGGTGAAAGAAGCCTTATTCCTTGAGGGGCTGTTTGGCAATGAGGCTGTTTGATCACCCAAGGGGTTGGGAGAGTCTCCCTTGGGCTCTTGTTCTCGCCTAGTGGCTGCCCCATTTGGCCAAGATGCTGGACCAAAGGGCGAGCTAGCTCCAAGCTCGCCAACCAGCTTGGCGTGTCGCCCATATCCCCTCTAGTCCACCAAGTGGACTGCCAAAATTAGTGAGCTCACTAGAAATTTGGGCGAGCCAAGGGTGCACTTGGCGAGCCTAAGTGTCCAAAGGGCGAGCTTAAGCGGGCAAGGGGCAGATTTTTAAGTTGTAACTTTAAGGGTCCTTAGTTCTTTTCCTAAGTTGAATCCACCTTATTCTATTCCTTTCCTAGAAACTATAAAACCTTTTTAGACCTAAATACTTTCTTTTAACTCACTTCAAATAGAATCAAAAGAAAACCCACCTCCTCTCAAATATTTCTCTCACTAGAAATCCTCCATTAGATAAGAAGAAGAAGAAAGCCATTGAAGCTAGGGTTTGGTGATCCCAAGGTGGTTCTTCCTCAAATTGCTTGGGGATTCTTAGTACAGGTATGGTGGTCTTGATCCTTGTCTAATTTTCCATTCAAGGAGCAAATTTAAAGATGATTTCAAATCATAAAAAAATCTAGGGTTTTACTCAATCTCATGGGTTCTTCCATCAAACATTTTCAAATGGTTTCTAATGATAAGTTATGATTGTATTAGTGTTTAATTGATGATTTATGATGAAAATACTCTATGAACCCATGATTTCTCTCAATTTCTAAATTGTGCCTTTATGAAGTGGATTTGTTGACCATGAATGAATAATGATGGATTATGCATAAATTCATTTAAATTGTTGAATTGTATCATTATACATGCCTTAATTGTAGTAAATTGTTGGTGTGTTGGTGACTTTTGATCATGGCCTCCTTGAAAGGGGAAGTTATGACCTAATTACTTGTTGATGTAGAATTGTGCTTGAACTATTGATCCACTTGAAAGGTAGAGGTGTTTACTTACTATGCATAATGTGATGTAAAGATCTGTGTGATTACTATGAATGTATTGTGATCGTGCTTAGAAGTAAATTGTATGAATGATAACGATTATGTGAAAGTCTTTTATCACACACACTTGAATGAAGAATGAATGAAGTTCAATGATAATATTAATGATGAAGTACTTATTGAAAGGGTATTCTCAATTGTACTCTAATGAATGATAATGACTTGTTATGAAATTGCTTTCTCATAATAAGAGGATTTTTAGGTGAAAGGCTATTCTCATAATTGACTCTATGAGCTTTCCAATGAATGAATGAATGCTGGTTTTGGGATGGATGCTCATCCGGGAGTTGAGGCGAAGTGTCTAGTAACAATCCCTTATCCCAAAATGAACTAATGTAATGAATGTAATGTACTCCGTAGGGAATAATGCTAAGCACCGAGAGGATATGGTTGAGATGGGTGCTCATCCGTGAATTTAGGCGGGGTACTTAGTAGCAATCTCTTGAGATGGATGCTCATCCCTGAGTTGAGGCGGGGTACCTAGTAGCAATCTCCCTATCCCATAACTATGTGCCCACATAGGTCTAGCTAGTTGATCCACTTGAGATAAAGAACAATAGTCCTACATTAGTAAAGTATATTTAGGTTTATACCTATGTAAAAGTATTGTCGATTCTACACCTACTAGAATAGGACACTTATATATAAACCAAAACTAGTTGAGAGCCTATGAGAATAATTCTTGAGTTGATCTAATTATTATTCCATACTTAAGAATAATTGCTCTGAATTTTGATATTTCATACGGTTGAAAGCCTATGAGAAATCTGCCATATATAAAGAGAAAATTAAAAAGTGGCATGACGCCAAAATCCTTCAACGAGAGTTCCGAGTTGGTGATTTTGTTTTTCTCTACAATTCTTGTTTGAGACTTTTCCTGGGTAAACTCAAATCGAAGTGCTCTGGCCCATTCAAAGTAACTCGAGTCTTCACGAATGGAACAATTGAAGTGGAAGGTAAAGATGGACCACCTTTCAAAGTAAATGGGTAACGTCTAAAGCTCTATTTTGGAGAATGTCATGAAATATCAGCAATTGAAGTGGTGTATTTGGAAGATGCTTGAGAGCATGTCCATGTCGTGCCACGACGTTAAATAAGGGGCTTCTTGGGAGGCAGCCCAAGATTTAGTTGTTTTTAAATAATGTGTACTGAATGTGCAAGGACTGTTGATTGTGCAATAGTACGACCATTTCTGCGATTCACCGAGTGGTTCGGTGGTCGCAATTTTTTCTCTTTTTACGCCTGACTGGACGACTATCATTATGGAAAATTTGGCAAAGCTACCAGCCTATTTGGTGGTTCACCGAATGGGTTCGGCGAGTCCGATCTTACTCGCCTTTTGTTCCTATCTGAAGGGCCAGTGTTCTGGAATTTTTTGCGAGCCACATGTATTTTGGTGGTGTTCAGCAATCTTCGTCGATTGGCCACATAGTGAAGAGTTCTTTTGACGCTACTCCTGCCATTTAGTGCTCTTTCCTTTATAAATTTGGTTTTTATTTTTTATTTTTCATTTTTTCATTAAGGACAATGTTAGATGTATTTGGTGGGGTAGGGTTTGATGCCACCTCTTGATGTTTGTGAATGTGGTTGTTCTCTTACAATTTTGAGTGTTGGTTGTGATCAATACTGATGACTTGAGTAGTGCTCTCAATTGAACGATATGTGTGTATGGCTCCAATGAGGCAAATTGAGTTGCATAAGTCATATGTGAACTCCTAGCATCTCATTGTGAGTAGACGGTTGTTGAGTTGACCTCTTGTGATAATCGTTGCACGCTAGCTAAAAATTGTATAGACTTGTTTGATGATTGTGTTGAATGCCATGTGTGGTGAGAGTTTCTTGAAATATATGTTTGGTAATACCTAGAACTTGCTCTGTTAGTCCAATTGATTAATGTAAGCAAACTATTGAGATTATCTTAGGCACAATTTGTGGAGAGTGAACCAAAATTGATGTTATACCTCTTTGTGACCACCTTGTGAGAGTGTGAACCTAGCTTGGCACTATTTGAGCCTATCCTTTTCTTTGGATGAAACTTAAACAA
Organism: Solanum commersonii; assembly: GCA_029007595.1. Taxonomy (NCBI): domain Eukaryota; kingdom Viridiplantae; phylum Streptophyta; class Magnoliopsida; order Solanales; family Solanaceae; genus Solanum; species Solanum commersonii. The sequence goes on along the minus strand of JAJTWQ010000002.1, from coordinate 9,809,122 downwards.
CTTTGACCTCTATGTCCCATCACCTATAACCTTCTTAAAAGTATTGGTTCGTTTGAATAGCCAACTTAGGCCAAAAATCTAAGTTGGGGTGTGGTGAAAAAGGAGGAAAATCAATAAGTTTGAGAAATTCGCCCTTGAAGGATTGATGAGTCCACAAATTAGACTCATTTAGGGATTTATTTTAATAGAAATAGTGTCCTTGAATGCTTGTTTTATCTCAATATCTGATTAAAATGCTAAAGTTTCAGGTATTTAAAGTTTTAGTGAAAGCATGGACACTTAAGCGCATAACGGAGCAAATAGGGTTGAAAAGAATAAGAAATGGAATCCTGCGGATCACCGAGTTCAACTTGGCAAGTCGCCAAAATGACATGAACCGCCCTTCATTCCAGTATACGAAGCCTTGAAGGAACTGGATCAAAAGGCGAGGAAAGAAGCAGTCGGCTAGTCGCTGATTAGTTCCGTGAAGCAACACTGTACCGTCCAATGATCCACAATGCGAGGATGCTAAAGGCAAGACACTGAAAGCAATGAGCTGACCACAAGGCGGATCGCCGAGTTCATTGGTGATCTCGACTAATGTCATCGAACAATCCTCCACAGCACAATCTGTGAAAACTATAAATATTAGTTAGAATTGTAGTCTTAAGTGTGGAACATTTTTAGAGTAAAAAATTATTATTAGTCTATAGTATTTTTCTCTCAAGCTTGGAGAGGGTTTTATGGAGACTTGAAGAAAGGAGTTCTTCTTCCCCAAGTTGGAAGTGGGTCTTCTCTATTCACTTTCCTTTGCTTAATTCAAGGTTTACTTTCTCATACCCTTGATTTAATTATCATGTTAGGTATAATTTCTTATTTCTTGATGTGTGGCTAAAAACCCCATTTTTGGGGTGTGATTTAGCAAATATGGGTTGATATTCTTGTTTGGTCTTGCTTGTTGATAGGTTAGATTTATGTTAATGGTGCTTTCACCTAGTGGTTGTGGTTTAATCTAAAGGGTTTGTAGTTGCAAATACAAAGCCACCCATGTGTTTTCGGCCTACTCGAGAGGGAGGTCACAAAACCAAAACCACTAGACTGATGGCCTAAGGAGTGGGTCGACCTGAGGTTCAGCCAAAGAGGGTGAACCTAGTCCCATATCCTAACACTCGGCGAGAGAGAGTGAGTGGGGTAAGGCGTAGGCTGGTCTTCATGCGGCAAATGGGTGTTCGAGAGGAACACATTTGAAATGGGGTAAGTTGCTCGAGAGGGAACTTAATTACATTTAAAACTTAGCCTAGTCACTATTATCTTGCAAATTTCCTATTGAAATCATGTACCCAACAGCTTATCGTAACTTGTATTGCGGTCACATCCCAAGAACCTTTCCCCATACTTGATTTTCTTGTTAATTTTGTTGTTTGAGTACATGTTACAAAACCCCCTTTGATATTTGACACTTTTGTGTCACCTCTTTTCAATTTACTATGTCTTTTATTGCAAATATCTTTAACTACGACTAACTTGAATAAAATTCTAATTGGTTATTAATTCTCAAAACCGCTCCCTTGGGACACGACCCCAACCCTCGATTGGGTTACTATATTGTTGACGATCGTAGACACTCATATCGTAGGATAGTATCGTTGGTCACGATAAGCATCAGGGATCATGTTGAAAAAGATGGAATCCCTCCATGTAAAAAATAGAGAAATGAGAAATGTGAAAGTAGAAAAAGATTGAAAAAGAAAAAAGTTGTTGAAATAAAACTTGTGAAATGGACAAAAGAAATAGGTATCCAATGAGTCATTCTTAAATGAATGTAGGGTGGATTCTGAAAATCATATAGTATGAAAGAGAAGGAGAAAAACTGAAATGCAGGCCATGCTTCATGAAAATAATGTTGATTGGAAAATAAAGGCAAGTCCATAGGTAGAGTCATGCATGTGTTTATCTTTAGAAGTGTGAGAGTTGCGCTTGATTCCAAAATTTTGGAAATTTGATGAATTTTGTGTGAGCATGGAATCATTCTTGGTGTGAAGGCATTTGAATGCTTTTGTTGAACCTGAACTTTCATTTAAACAAGCATTGTGAGCTAGAGTTTTGTTTGTTAATGGTTAGTCATTATTTGAAACTTAGAGTGCACAATTGAACATTGCAAGAGTAGTTTGAACCTCTTATGTGCATTCATGTTGAGTCTTGAGTAGCACTGTTTGTAGACATCCTTGTTGAACTGATTGATCTTGTGTTTTACTTGAGGACAAGCAAAGGTTTTAAGTTGGATGTGATGATGAATCTAGGATTTTGACTCATTTAGGGCTTGCTATTCATAGTATTAGTGTCCTTGATGCCTATTTTGTGCTCTAAATTGATGTTTATGTGTTGATTCGTAGCTATGAAGACAAAAGAGCAAGGCAAGGACATTACCGGGCAAAAGAAAGTAGAAAATTTGAACCAGTTGAAGAAAAGCAAGGTTGAGGATGGCCAAGGCCACTCGGCAATTCGCCTAAAGTTACAGCATGCCAGCCCTTGGACAAGGGCAACTTGGCGATGGAACGTGTCCTTCGATGACACGCCAATTTGATCGGCAAAGGAGTCTTATTCCGCCTAAATTTAAAAATCAATTAGTGAAGATGCAAGCAAAAACAGTGATGAGAAAAGACAAGTAGTGCATCGCCAATCAGGTCGGCGAGCCCGACCTCGAACATCTAAAATCACAGTACAAAAAGGGTGATGACTCAAGATAGAAAGAAGATGAGTGGAGCATTTGGTGCGTCGCCGAGAAGAAAATTATTGAAAAAGAATGTTGCAATGAAACTTGTGCATGGATAAAAGAAAAGAGGTGTTCAATGAGTTATATAAGAATCTCTGTGCTTGAAAGAACTTAGGGTGGATTGTGAAAATAAAAAAAGAGTGAAAGAAAAGGAGAAGAAGTGAAATGCAAGCCATGATTCATGAAGGTATAATTCACTATGCCAAAATGATCATACCTTTACCCTTGGCCCCGTTACAAGCCTTGAAAGACCTTAGTGATATTGATTAAGTTGAATGTGATGTTGATTGGGAAGGCCTATGGGCAGAATCATGCATGTGTTTATCTTTGAGAGTGCTAGAGTAGATTTTGATTCCTTCATTCTTAAATTTTGATGAGCTTCGTGTGGCATGGAATCATTCTTGATGTGAGGGCATTTAAATACTTTTGTTGAACTTTAATTTGCATTTGAAGAAAGCATTGTGGGCTTCACTTTTATTTGATGATGACTAGTCATAGCTTGAAACTTGTAGTGCACAATTGCATATTGTTTGGGTAGATTAAACCTCATGTGTATTCATGTTGAGTCTCAAGTAACACTATTTGTAGACATCTATGTTGAACTGATTGATCTTGTTTACTTGAGGGCAAGCAAAAGTTTAAGTTGGGGGTGTTGATGAGTCGGGGATTTCGATCATTTAGTGCTTAATATTCAAAGGTATAGTGTCCTCAATGCCTATTTTACATTCATAACTAATGTTAAAATGTTAATTTGCAAAAATGAAGGCAAAAGAGCAAGGCAAGGACACTACAAGGCAAAAAGGAGCGAACAACTGAAAAAGTTGAAGGAAAGGAAAGTTGATACTCGCCAAAGCCACTCAGCGAGTCACCGAGTGGATCTTTAGCTAGCCTAAAGCTCCAGCAAGTAAGCCCATGGACAAGACCAACTTGGCGATAGGAAAAACATTTCAACATGTCGGCGAAAGTGTTCAACAAAACAAATGTAGCTCACCAAATTTTACAGACAAGAGTGGTGCTAGGCCATGTTAAGGAAGCGAGAAGAGGAGCACTCAGCGCCTCGCTGACTAGGTCGGCGAGCCCAAATTACTTCGCCGAATGTTACAGAGCAACTGGTGAAAAGACAAGCCAAGAAGGCGATGAAAGGGGGCACAATTAATAGTTTGTGTTTTAATTGATGAATTGTAGTTACAAATGCAATTCTAATTGAGTGCTCTAAGCTTGCTTGAGAAAGGAGTACTGGGGTTGCAATTATTGGTTGATGATTGTAGTGATTGTGTTCTTGCGGATTTAGCTTTCACTACAAGAAAAAGGGCATTTCCCAACAATTTTTCTTGTTGCTATATATCAGATGTTGTTGCAAAAAGTACTTTTGGCGACAATATAAAAGTTGTTGCATGTTGTTGCAATAAATGCTAATGCGAAAAGGTTTTGCAACAACAAAATATATTGATGCCAAAAACTAACTTATTGCAACCAAAATAATTGTTGCCCTACATTAATATAGTTGTGGATTATAAAAAATTTCGCAGCAAAATTTTATGTTGCCACAAATTAACTTTTTTACCAACAATATCAGTTGTTGTAAAAAATTGACAAAAAGTTAGTTAATAATCTGTTAGAAGGCTTTTAGCAACAATAATTTTTATTGCAATACATATTTATTATACAACTTTAGCAACAATTTGTAAGTAGTTGCTACTTACATAATACACATTTTATTTTTAGAAATTCTGTACAAATATTTTCTACACTTTTAGCAACAATTTGTGAATAACTGCTATATACACAATACACTTTTCTTTTAGAATTTTTTCACAAATATTTAGATGAAGAATTATATAAATTTGTAAAGGTCAATATAAGATTGATAGTCCAAAGAACTAAATACTTCTGCATGTTTGTATTTGTAAGAAAAAAGAATAAGCAAGTCATTAATTATATTCTAATCCTAGTAGTAACTTTTGAATAATCCGATCTTCCAATTGTACATGTATTGAAGCAATGATTCAATTATGCATGACCATCCTGCGAATAAAAGATAAATATAATTATAATTTGACAAAGTATGTTATAAAATACACAAATATAAATCTAAAAGACAGATATTCATATGAATACACTCACTTATACACCCAAACACACTTTAATCTCTTGATAAATCTCCTTATTTCATTTGCATTTAAGAAAAAAAAGTAATAATATAGGTGGATTCGAGTTGTTTGGGACTCCAATGACAACTAAATAGTTTATGTTGGGAGTACTTTTCAAGATGTCACAGTACTACTATTAAATTTAGAGGTAATTGAATTACTACTAGACTCTATCTTGCTCAATATTATAATATTACTCCACTTTATATCAAATATATGATCCGTGCGGAACAAGAGATATTTAGGCAACGTACCTCACTTGATTTCTTCTTTTCCAACTCTACAATTTTTACCTCAACTGATGATTTTTCACTCAAAAGCCTCTTCTTTGTTTCTACTGCGGTACGGAACATAGAATGAACTTTCATTTCTTCATGGATCTTTTCAAAAACCTGCAAGTGAAGTCACATGAGTTTGTGTTTTGTGGATACTAATCTGGAAAAAATATGAAGGCCAAATAATAATTTATAGCTTTACCTAATTATTTTTGTCAACCAACTCTTTCAGAATAGTTTTCTTTGAACCTTGAGAACTCAACTCTGGAAGCTGCATTTCTAAGCTTTGCTTCTCTGATAGGGCAGCCTATAAGGAATGGAGTAATAAAATGAATGATTGTCCCCTTAATAAATCAAATTTAATAACATTTAAAAAATACCTTAAGCTCTACATCTTTTTCACTGCACAACGAACTGAATTTATCACAATCATAAATAGCCATTTCTAAGTTTTGCTTCTCAAAAGTCAAGATATCTTTCAAGTTATCCAATTCTTTTTGCATATGTGATTCTTGGTTTTGCTTTCCCTGTAAATCTTCCAGTAACTGCTGATCAATACAAAGATTATAAGCTTGAAATATATATATATATAAAATAAGTTTATTACATATTGTGTTTTTCTGTTGTAATCAAAATGATAGATGGATATGCATAGAGATACAACACACAAGGAGATGAAAAATCTATTCCAATAATATTATAGCAAGTCAATGTTAACATAAAAGAACAATCTCTATTTTCATCTAATTACCAGTTACATATCCTTGTAAACAAAAACAAAATTTCAGCAACATATACTAATTTCATCTAATTACCAAATGTGATGCTCGAACAAACTAACAACATATGTTTTGTGATCAATGAACAATACTCGACAATAGCACTAGTTCAACATGTAGTAATAATAATAGTAATTAGAGTTTACTTATCAAGAGAGGTAGGAGGACTAAACATCCTAGATGTTGCCTATTGAAACAAGATAGCTATATGCAAGTTGTTATGGAATTTATGCTGTAAAAAAGATAAGTTATGGGTCAAGTGGGTCCACTGCTATTACATAAAGGGAAATTCTATCTGAACAACCTGAGAGTATAGACCATCTATATTTCCAATGTACGTATATGCTGCTACCATATGATCCAAGTTGTTACAATGGTTGTGAATAGATAGACAAGTAGAGTTGTTGATGCCATCTATAAAATGACCTTGGCTACGGTGTCTACTATGTTTGGATTGAAAGGAATAATAGTGTGCTCAAGGCTATGAAAACTAAGTGCCGTAAGGTAATCCGGAGGATAATCCAAGAGGTCGTGTTCAGAGGATCACATCAAGCACGCCTAACAACAGCCAATGTAAGTCTAAATTTTTACCCTTGAGAATAGAAAAAATAGATATGAGACATTTACTTAACCATTTGTCATTCATTAGACTTGCAGAACTTGTCTCCTTTGAACTAGTTGAAGTTGTAATGATATTGAAAATTGAAGCAGGAAGGCCATTCTGTTAAATATGGTACAAATTAATAACTTAGTATGTCGATAAAAGAAGAATAGAAAGAGGAAGAGGTGAAGATGTATAGTGAGAGTGAAAAATTTTTAAGTAGTAATATAGCATCTACTAATTTAGCGATGTAGACTATAAATAAATACCTTTGGATTCTGCAAATGAGATACTAGCGCCATCATGCTCTCCTTTAACAATTTTTGTTCATGCACTAAACGAACTTCCATTACTTCTTGATTTTTTTGCTCCTCTTCAAGTTGATTTTTAACTTCCATTAGCTTGCTTTCTTCACTCTCTCGTTTACTACGTTCTTCTTCTGCTTCCTTTTGTTGTGCTTGAAGTTGTTCTTGAATTTCATTTCTAGATATTCTACTTGCTAACTTAATTCCATATCCTTGACCAAGAATGTTCTTTGATTTTTCTCTCATTATTTGCACAAATGCAGCATTAATAATAGGATCCACATCGGTAACCTCTTCAATTTCTTGATTTTTTCCAGCAACAACATCTTTCACTTTATCCTACAAAAAAGGTTATACTAGCTTTAACTCTCCATATTTATTTGAATAAACTCATTCTATGAATAAAGGTTAAAAAAAAAGTACATTCACTTCAGCCGAAGCATTAGTAACCCATTGCCCATTTGGCTTCATGTGAGTTATTTCCCAAAGTATTTGAAAATTCGGCTCTTTTCCAGTGGTTGTGTCCCTCTGTATAAACAAATGAAATTATGTTATTTTTGAAATTGTAACTATAATCGATCAAAAGAAAGACATATATCTCACCACTTCATAAGACACTGCTTGAAAAGTTTTTCTGCCGCAAATATGATTCAGTTCTTGTTTTGCCTTGTTATTTTTGTTTCTTTCACTCATTTTCTGCATTGATTTTGAGTTTAGAAATTTATTTTGATCTAAGTATATAAGAAGTCAAAAAATAAAACAAACAATATAAAAGGTTAAAGTTTTCACTTTTAACTACCTTAAAATCATCAGAGCTAAAGTAGTCTACCAAGAATTTCCATTCAACTTCATTAACATCTGTTGGTAAGTTTTTGCAGACTCTCCTCTTTTGTAGCAAATTTCTTGAAATGATCATGATGTCTACACTGATGATATCGATATAAATTGTTGTTCGAAGAATCGTATCCCGATTGAGTTGTATGTCCAGAAGCTAAAAGGTGTCCTGCAATCAAAATAGTATAAAATGTGTCTTAGTTAGTTTACAACCCGGCCAATTGTAGTTCTCAAAAGTTCAACATCTTCTATATCAAATTTCTCGCTCAAATCTTTTCATAAATAAGTTAACATAGTGCATTTGAAGGACTCTATTCCACAGCAGTTGCTAGTTTTACATTTTCCTTCGGTCAGCTATCTTAGTAAACATGCTCAAAATGAAATTCCATTAGCGCGGTTAGCTCTGGCAAGCCGAGTTTCATCTAGAATGACCTTTGATTCGGTTCCTGAGGCAGCTAGGATGATTTTGTGGCATTTAGCATTTTGTATGGTAATTCATTATAACCATTGACTTTGGGTTGTTGCTGGTGCAACACTGAATGTAGGATGCCACAATCTAAGACCTCTACGTTCACGAAGCCTTGGCCGCATTCGTGAAGGGTCACCTCATTTTCCTTTCATATTCATGGGCTTCTTTAAAGAGGAAAAAAAGTAAAGGTTTATTTAGATGCAAGGAAGGGCCATCGTAATTTTTATCATCATCAACAAAGCAAGAAATGTTATGTAAAGTAACCATATAGAGAATGCTAACTGAGGCAACACACCCAAACTCATAGAAGTTAATGACTATTTTGTTTCACTTTTACTTGTAGAATGAGAAATCATTAACTGGTCACCAGTAGCACTTCAGAGATGTAGAAAAGTACTATAAAATGTTGTTAACAAGGCTGTCTCATGGACATGGGTGTTTGAAAGGAGTTGGTGTTGTTCTTTTGGCTATGGTCATGGGAGGTGCTATCATTTCACAGATTAGAAGGGTTGAGATTGGAACAAGTTTCCAAATTTTCATAATGCCCCACAGATTTTCTAAGTAATCTGCAATAGATGAACTGGACATGGAGTGTTCTTTTTTAACAGTTACTGGTCTCAACAGCAACTGAAAATATTAGTTCACAAAACTTAGAAGTAACTTTGAAGAAGAAGGTAGCTACTGAACCAGAATATGGAGATATAGTTGAACATCCTATGTTGATATCTAACTTAGTATTACAGATTTTTTCATGCTATCATGATTCCTAAGTTCATTTATAGTTGATCAACTAATAAATTATTTTTGTTCAAGACAGTTTGTGTTGGAAAAATTTAAGATTTCCAACAGCATGTTCTCTAGACATAGTTGAAGAACAACTAATAAAGAAGCTAAAGAATTTCATTTGATGAGATTCAGAGATAAACACGAGAGAAAAATATTCCATAAGTACAAAATCAGTGAGGTGGTCATCCCAATTACCTTTGAAGTTAATGACACACGCTCTCAACATGTCCTCTAGGATTTGGATGGTGCATTCCGCTTGACCATCCGTTTGAGGGTGAAATGCGGTACTAAGTTTCACTTGAGTACCAAGCCCACTTTGGAAAGACGTCCAAAAATGGAAAGTAAATTGGGCACCTCTATTCGAAATAATCGACAACAGGCCCCATGCAATTTCACAATCCCCTTAATGTAAAACTTAGCATAATCTTCCGTAGAATAAGAAACCTTGATGGGAAGGAAATGGGATGATTTAGTCAATCTATCCACAATGACCCAAATGGAATCATGTTGCCTACGGGTTCGAGGAAAACCTACCACGAAGTACATATTGATCTCTTCCCACTTGCAAGTGGGGGTATCAATATCTTGAGTTAGACCTCCCGGTCCTTGGTGCTCAACTTTGACTTGTTGGCAATTTTAGCACCTAGCCACAAAATTTGCTATGTCTCTTTTCATTTCGTTCCACTAATAAATCTCACGTAAGTCGCAATACATTTTGGTGGCTCCCGGATGGATGGAGTATCAGGACCCATGGGCCTCCTCTAAGATTGTCTCTCTTAGGCCATCCACACCGGCACACATAATCTCCCTTAGTGCCTAAGCACCCCATCTTCTCCTTGAGAGAAAGTTTCTATTGCTTTGTTGAGAACTGACTCTTTTAGTTCCATCAAATTAGGGTCAAAATATTGCTTAGACTTCACGTCAACAGCAACCGATGACTCAGAATTATGACGAACCATGACACCTCCTTTTGGGGAATGTTCAAGTCAGACACCCAACCGGGCTAGCCTATGTACAGCACGGGCTAAATCCATGTTCTCTTCTTACACATGTGACACACTACCCATAGATTCACAACTCAAAGCATCCGCAACCACATTTGCTTTTTCGGGGTGGTAAAGGACACTCATATCATAATCTTTCAAGAGTTCTAACCACCTCCTTTGTCGGAGATTCAATTCTTTTTGGCTAAAAACATATTGAAGACTCTTGTGGTCGGTAAACACATCCACATGTACCCATAGAGATAGTGTCTCCAAATCTTTAAAGCAAAGACTATGGCCGCTAGCTCAAGGTCATGAGTTGGATAATTCTTCTCATGCAACTTGAGTTGTCTCAAGGCATAAGCTATAACCTTACCATGATGCATGAGGACACAACCTAAACCCACTCGAGAAGCATCACAATATACTACAAAACCTTTGGTGCCCTTCGGTAAGGTCAAAACCGGAGCGGATGTGAGCTTATCTTTCAACAATTGGAAGCTCTTTTCACAAGATTCTTACCATTCGAACTTGGACTTCTTTTGAGTTAAGGTCGTTAATGGAGATGCAATAGATGAAAATACCTTAACAAACCTCCGGTAGTAACCGGCCAAACCCGAAAAGCTTCGGATGTCGGAAGGATTCAAAGGTCTAGGCTAACTTTTGACCGCATCGGTTTTCTTTGGATCAACTTCTATACCCTCACTAGAAATAATGTGACCAAGGAAAGCAACCGATCTTAGCCAAAACTCACACTTGCTAAACTTAGCATAGAGTTTGTGATCTTTGAGGGCTTGCAATACTATCCTGAAATGATTCATGTGATCATCCTCACTTTTAGAGTATATCAAGTTGTCATCAATAAAGACAATAACAAATGAGTCTAGAAAATTTCAAAACACACGATTCATAAGGTCCATGAAAAGCGCCGGGGCATTTGTAAGACCAAAGAACATCACTAAGAACTCAAAATGAACATATCTTGTTTGGAAGGCTATTTTTGGAACATCAACACCTCTCACCCAAAGTTGGTGATAACCCGACCTCAAATCAATTTTTGAAAAGTAACTCGCTCCTTGAAGTTGATCAAATAAGTCATCAATCCTAGGGAGTGGATACTTGTTCTTAATGGTCATATTATTTAATTGTCGGTAATCAATACACATGCAAAGAGATCCATCCTTCTTCTTCACAAATAACACCGGTGCACCCCAAGGAGATATACTAGGTTGGATGAAACCTTATCCAACAAATCTTTGAGTTGAGCTTTAAATTCCTTCAACTCCGCCAGGGCCATTCGGTAAGGAGGGATTGAAATGGGTTGTGTATCCGGCAATAAATCTATGCCAAAATCTATTTCCCATTCAAGATGAATCCCGGGTAAGTAATCGGGAAAGACTTTCGAAAAATCCTTCACTACGGGGACCGACTCAAAAGGAGGAATCTCGGACTCAAGATCCTTGACCCTCACAATAAGATAAAGGCAACCCTTAGAAATCAACTTACAAACTTTTAGACATGAAATGATCCTTCCCCTAGAAATGGAATTTCCTCCTTTCCATTCTAAAATGGGCTCATTAGGAAATTGAAACTTCACAATTTGGGTCCTACAATCTATGGACGCAAAACAAGCATGAAGCCAATCCACCCCTAATATAACATCAAAGTCTAACATATCAAGTTCCATCAAATCAACCAAATGACTCTATTGGGAAAATTTATGGGACAACCCCTATAAACTCTTTTAGCAACAATGGAATCACTCACCAAGGTAGAAACCGAAAAGGGTTTATCTAGACATCGGGAAGCATATTAAACTTCATACCCACTAAAGGGGTTACAAAAGACAAAGTGGCACCCAGATCCAACAATGCATAAACATTAATTGAAAATATTTGTAGCTTACCGGTCACAACATCCGGAGAGCTCTCTTGATCACCTCGGGATTGGAGAGCATAGAAGTGATTCTTCTTAGGAGCACCGAGATTTGGGACACTTGCTTGTTATTGAGCATTTTCCTTTTCTTGAGCCTTTAGCATAGGGCAGTCCCTCCTCATGTGGCCGCTCTTACCACAACCATAGCAATTACCCGTGCCAACTAGGCACTTGCCATCATGTTTTCGACTACACTTTGTACAAATAGGCTTCTCAACATAAGGAACACCAACTCTTGCTTCTTGAGACTTGGGGGTAGACACTTTACCTTTGTTGACCCTTGGAGTGTTAGGAGGACCTTGGTTGGAAAACCTCTTTTTGAACTTTGGCTTTCAAACCTAACCTTAGAAGAATTTCCATCATCGACCCTTGACCTCTTCAATTCTCTACTAACTTGTTTAAGCTTTTTCTCCTCAATTTGTTCAGCATGAACCATAAGACGAGAAATGTCCATGCTTGGGATTAGCATAGCCGACCTACATTCATTCACCACAAGATAGGATACCCCCATAACAAATTTGTTCATTGTAACTATAGAGTTTGACACCAAAGTAGGAGCATGCTTGGACAATTGAGTTAACTTAAGGCCATACTCCTTCACACTCATACCCCCTTGACGAAGGTTGATGAATTCTTGCATTTTCCACTCCCTTAGTTCTAAGGGGAAAAATCTATCAAGAAAAATTGTCTTGAATATAGCCCAACTTATCGGACCCTCTCTAATAGGTCTCCCCTCCTTCCATTATTCATACCACACTTATGCCACATTTTTGAGTTGATAGGTGGCTAACTCCTCCTTTTGTTGAGAATACACACCCATAGCCTCTAGAACCTTAAAAACTTCATCAACGAACCCTTGTGGATCTTCTTACACTTTGGAGCCAAAGAAAGTAGGGAGATTGATCCTTGTGAAATCCCTTATCCTCGAAGCGGTAGTGCTAGCATTGGGGTTCACTTGCACCCTAGCATCCCTAGCAACTTGAGTGGCCAAAACTTGAGTCAAATTATGAATAGCCGGCCTTATCTCAACATTAGACATAACCCCTTCTTCAATAGGAACTTGAGGGTTTTGAGGAGCTTGAGGGGGAATCGCCTGATTCAAATTCTCCTCACCGGCCCTCCTTGCGTTGTTCCTTCTTGTATTCATTCCATATAAGCACAAGAGAAGGATTAGATGAAACGACCCAAAAAAAGTAATTAAAAATGTGCTTCGGAAGTTATCGGAAGCTTGTTTTAGCTATATCTAAAAATCCGTTTCATTTTTTGAAAATCCGACTTCATATTCTTGTTTAGGGGGTCAAATTGAGTGGGGAATGCGTCTAACCCAAATTTTAGAGCAACCGTATCAAAATCCGAAATTTCCAAGTAAAGCCTTTTTCGAGCGTCTACTTTGGAGGATCATATCTCCTAGAACACAAATAATTGGGTGGTCCATAATATATCCATGAAAATCCCTTTGAGTTAGCTACCCAACGCGCATCGTTTCACCTCATTCGGAGTTCGGACGAAGAAGTTATGCCCATTTTCGTAAAATCTGTCCGTGCAGAAAATGCAAATTCCAGTGACCGAATTTTCTGTTCACCCGCCTCATTTTTTTTTCTAAGTGTTCGTTCCGTTTTTCCAAAGGGCATATTTTATTTCCTATATAACATTAATTCAATTCCCATCTCTAAAACGTTTCCCAAAACACCTCTCCCATACTTAGACACATTTTCTCTCAAGTTCTCTCAAGAACCCTAATCCAAAACCTTCCTCAAGATTGAAGAGACTCTTGCTCCCAAGTTCCAAGCTTCCATTGAAGACACTCTCAAGACCTTCATAAAAACTCAAGGTATGTGGTGTTGAACTCATGGGTCCTTCCACCCATAGTGCCTAGCCTCTATTCTACTCACTAATTCATGGTTTAAGTTGAAAATTCATAAATTAGTCTTGTTCCTTATATAAATTTCCTGCACAAGTGAATTTTAAACATGAAAAGTGATTGTTTTGAGTATGTTGTGACTCTAGAACATGAATCTAAATTTGGAATGGTTGTGGAGATTTTTCATGTGGTCTTGTGGGTGTTAAAAGGCGTTGTTGTAGGTTGTTCATTGGTTTGGCTGCATAATTACTACCCTATTTTCCATGCTCTTTGATCCCATTACATGCCTTCAAGGTGTTTGACAAAATGTCCAATTATGGAGAATTGATGAATTGATGCTTTAAGGCTTGAGTTATGAGATGTATGGCATTCCAAAGATGCATTGATGACAAACTAAGCTTGTGTATATGTTCATTCCATACATGAAATTGCATTAGAGCCTAATGTGAATTTCCTATATAAAGTGTTGTATGACCATGCCCGGTCCGGGGGAAAAGAACCGGATAACCATGTGAGAGGTTTGTATCTCACCACCTAGGATGCTTGGGGTGTGACCAATATCAACCATGTGAGAGGTTTATATCTCACCACCTAGGATGCTTGGGGTGTGACCAACATCAACCATGTGAGGGGTTTACACCTTGCCACCAGGGTGTCCCGGTGTGAACGACATCCCCCATCCTAAGTTGGGGTTATAGATTGGTTGGATCATGCACACACATATGATATCTACTATTAGTATAGATTTACTTAAACATGTTTTGACTTCACTTTGATAATGCATCCTCATATTGTTATTCATTATGCCTATAAAACTATCTCTTGCATTTCGATTGTGTCCTTGTCTATTGTTGTATTGCACCCCGCATACTTAGTATATTCCAAGTACTAACGCATATTTTGCCTACATGATGTCACCATGTAGGGACCGGAGCTACTCTTGATCCTTCTCTCCATCCACGTGGCTAGTACGGTGCTTATCCGAGTTTGTTGGTGAGTCCTCAATGATTCGAGGGCTATGTTATGTTTCCTACTCCTATGTTTTGAGACCTTAGCTTGCAATTGTATTTTGACTATGAGGGGAGCCGGTAGTATGTCATGGCCCCTGTCCTATCTATGTATGTAGAGGTGTGCGTTGGACAAGTATTTTGTAAATGAGCTTGACTCTTATTCTATGATGTTATTTTGAAATGGTTTGCCCTTAGTCCCTAATTCCCATTATTTAATGTTGAATGTACTTCCGCGACCGATGAAATGTGATGACAAGTTTGAGAGGCTTGTTTGGGGTTCCTTCGGGTTCCTCATTCGCCATGTCACGTCTAGGCCCTAGGCTTGGGTCGTGACATTAGAAGAAAAGGACTAAATAGAGTTAAGACTCTTAGGCACGACTATGGAATAATAAAAGAGTGAAAGTTCTTAAGCATCTCGTAGCCTCTCATTCATAAGTGTGGCGCGCTTCACACCCATGAACAAGACTCGACTCGACGTGGTATCTTGTGACATAAATCCTATATTATTCTCAACCTTATGCTTTAATACCAAGTTTGTAACAACCCGAGAGCACCCCCTAGTCGTTACCGACGTATTTGACCTCAAAGAGGACTTAGACAAGCCCTTAGCTTTTGTCATAACATGTATCATAGAATAAAATTACAGAAAATTTAAAACTTTTACTTTGGAAGTTCAACTTCACTTCATATATGAAAAATAGAATCTAACTTCGTCACAATGCACCATCTAGACATAGAAGTATAGAAAATGGAACTTAGCCCTTACATCAATAAGAAGTCTTGAAAATAGGAAGTACAACAATGCCTTTCAACATAAGCAAAGAACTAAACATAGAAGCTAGATAATAGGGTCTTGTCCTCGGACTTAAGGACTCACCAACATAGGGAAGCAACTCCAAGTGTCTTGAGAAGTAAGCTTGAATCCTCAACGGCCCGAACCTAAATGTTTGGGGAAAGGGAGAAAATATGGGTTAGTACAACACACGTACTAAGTATGGATACTATGCATAAAACCCATTGAAACATGCATAGAAGGGCATTTAGTCAAAACATGCTTTTTACCAAGTAAATCCAATAGGCACACAAAGTAAGCATCATAGTCCAACCCAACATAATATCATCTCAACATGTAGACAATCCAAGCAATACTAGTGCAATGCAAAGAATAGAACCCCATAACCCTATTCAAAGCTAAGTATCATATTAAGCAACCTACTTCATGCATACATTCAAAAGATCATATTTCATCATAACTTATTATATTCATAATGATCATACATAACATAGCTTCAACATATATAAGTCATAGTCATCATAATCATAAGAGAACACTACTACAACCATCTCTTAGGATCCCACAAGTGCAATGTGCAACAGAAGTCCCCTACACTCCCTTACACTATGTAGAAACCCTTAAGAAAGCCCTAGTAAGAGTTCACACACTTCATACCTTCATTTACTTTTACATTAGGGAAATATTGCAATAATCGACATAGACCATGAGAGCTACATGGAATCCGGTGTTCTACTCCCACACCGAAAAGAGAGGGTTAACACTTGCCTAATGTGTAACCATTTGTACATAGCTATCTAGGTGGATCCACTAAGCTAGAGTCCTAGTGGGCACATAATTAAGGGTCAAGGAGATTTCTTCTAGAAACCCTAACTTACTAAACATGGGGGTTTCCATCTCATGAGACAACACATACCGTGGGTAATCCAGACTTGCTAAACGTGAGGAAACCCATGTGGGGAGCCAGACTTACTAAACGTGAGATCCCCATCTCATTTACATGTCCTTTTGGTGCAAAGCATCTAATTCCCTTTTGTAATCAACTTTAGTCATCACATAAGTTCACCATAGCCTTTACTAAACTCTTATGTAAACATCTTACCATAATAGCTAATATGTGTTCATAAGTGAGTGACAAGCCTTTCACTTTAGAAACACTTAGCAAGTGAGTAAGCCTTTCACTTTACATTACATTATAATCATGAGAACTGCCTTTCAATCATATAGCAATCATACCATAAGGGTAGAGGGTTAAGGATGAGGAAACTAGGTCATTAACACCACAACAACACATTAGGTATAGCATTATTACAATCTAAGTAATTCACCTTTCATACTTGAGTTCAAAGAAGAAACAACCTTCATACCTTCTTGCCCTTCGTGGGACATCCATACTTCAATTACCCACAATTCATAACCAATACATAATACAAGGTAATTCATGAAGTAATAACATAATCAACACCAATATAAGCAATTGACATATTCCCATCATAGCCTTCAAGGCTTCATTCAAAGAGTCAACCCTAATCTCATAGAAATTATACGTAACCTAGGGTAGAATAATCATACAAATAGGAATTACATAACATCACATTCAATTCATAGCCTTCAATCAATATCCAACACAAACTAGGGTTAGAATTTGGAAAAGAAGGAGAAACATGTGTCTCATGGGAAATTCTTCAAGAAACAACTAATACAACATAAATTCATTCATAATTGTTCATATGACATCAATCAAAGTCAGTTTACAACATCAATTTCACATTAGAAAGAAGACCCACATTTTTGGATTGAAACCTAGAAATTGGAGATTTTGAAATTCATCTTGAAGCGGCCTCTTGGGGAAAGGAATCCCAAGAGTGATAAGCAACCATGCCTTATTGATGAATTAACCACGAAAAGACGAGTTGAAACCTTGGAGAGTTTGTTTTCTTCTTGAAGCTCCAATCTTCTTCAATGGAGTTCTTGAGAAGAGAGAGAGAGTAGAGAGAAGGAGGAACTTTAGGTTTAGATTTTTGGGGTTTTGTGTTTGAGTGATAAAAGTGAGGTAAATTGACTTAAAAATCATTATATACACGTCCCCTAAAGTACCCTAAATACCCCTCACTTAGTTGGACTCTTTAATGAAGTAAAAATTGATTTCTAATTTCTGCATTTTCGTCACGGAACAAGTCCGCGACGCGAAGCTGTTTCCTGAAGATATTTGGAATTAAATTTCGAGATAGTAGAGTCCGCGACACAACTACGTCATGAACTAAACTTTTGCTCCTTGGGAGATCTAGTTCGCGACGTGCACTTCTTCCCTCTAAGTACAATTTGGAAGCTGCCTTGGCAGCTTGCTTGGCCAAGGTTGGGGTCCTCATCGGGGCCCCTTAGGGTGTCCCCGGGGAGTCGCATTCGAACGTTTTGACCCTATAAACATATATTTACCTAATTTAAACCTGTTTTCATGATTATACCATCATACGACACTCCCAAACCTGCCCAAAACCTAAGGACACACTAGAACACATTTTTGTCTAGTTTCCGGACGTCATGGTCGTTTCTTGACATTTAGACTTTTACTCTTCCAAACAAAGTCAATTACATTACTTTATGTTTAGAAACATCATTTTAACTATTTTTAAGTCATTATTCATAAGGTGAGGCTCTAACTTAAGTCATAGAATTTTCGGGGTGTTACAGGTTTATCCCAAGACATTAGCATTCCTACCTGGAAGTGGGAAGATTTGAATATGGACTTCATCGTAAACTTTCCTCATACCCGATGGAAACATGACTCAATTTGAATTATAGTGGATCGAATGATAAAATTGGCTCATTTCATTCCCGTCAAGATTTCTTATTCGGCGAAGAACTATGCTAAGTTGTACTTGAGGGAAATGGTAAAGTTTAATAGAGTGCATGTATCCATTATCTCCGAACGTGTACTCAATTCACTTCTCAATTTTGGAAAACTTTCCAAACGGGTCTTGGTACTCGTGTCAAGCTTAGTACGGTCTTTCATCCCCAAACTGATGGGCAAGCATAGCATACAATCCAAACTTTGGAAGATATGTTGAGAGCATGTGTACTTTACTTCAAGGGTAACTGGGATGACCATTTTCCTTTGATTGAGTTTGCATATAACAATAGCTATCACTCAAGTATTGGTGTGCCTCCATTTGAGGCCCTTTATGGTACGAGGTATAGGCCTCTTATAGGTTGGTTTGAGGTGGGTAAAGTTTCTTTGATAGGTCTCTAGTTAGTACATGAAGCCTTGGAGAAAGTTCGGCTTATTATAGAAAGGTTAAAAATGGCTCAAAGTCTAAAAAAGTCCTATGCCAATGTTAGAAGAAGAGATCTTGAGTTTGATGTGAATTATTGGGTTTACCTGAAAAATTTCACCCATGAACGGTGTAATGAGGTTTGGTAAGAAAGGGAATCTTAGTCCCCGCTATGTATGCCTATATCAGATTTTGAGATGCATTGGTAAGGTTGCTTATAAACATTAATTTCTGTATGAATTGGCATCGGTGCATCCAGTTTTTCATCTCTCCTTTTTGAAGAAATGTGTTGGTGATCCAAAAACTATAGTCCCCTTAGAAGATTTGGGAGTTAAGGAGAATCTTTCTTATGAGGAAGTACCGGTTGAGATTTTAGACCAGCAAGTCAAGAAGTTGAGAAATAAAGAAGTTGCTTCCGTGAAATTTTAGTGGAGGAATCAGCCGGCACTACTAAAAAAATAGTGTTTTATCGACAACGTATATTTCGTCACTAAATAGCAATGGATTAGCAAAGAAATAGACATTCTGTTGCAAAATATACTAATAATTTTTTGAGGTATAATATAGCGACGGATTAGCGACGAAATATTTTTTTGGTCGCTATAAAATAGTGTGAAACTTTGGCGCCCTAATTTTCGCTACCAATTTTGCAACAAAGTAGGTGTGACAAAATTTATTAATATTTCGCGATGGAATTTATGACAGAAAAGCGTTGCTGGATTAATAAATATATTTTTATGGATTTTAAGTTATATAGTGACGGAATGTTCCATTGCTAAAACGTATTCTAATAAATAATTCTTTTTAGTAGCAATGGATATCATAATATGTCACTAAATTTGTTGCAAATATTTTTTAACTTCGTTGGAACTTTCTTAACTTATAGTCTTAGCTCAAAACAAAAAGGAAATGTTCCCACGCTTCTGCTCAAAACAAAGAGGAACATTTTCCCTAAAAAATTGGGTTTTCTTCCTCAGGTGAACTCCAGTCTCAGCTCCGATAACAGCTCATGTCTCAGCTCCCATCTCAGAAATGTTCCCAAGCTTCTGCTGCCTTAGGTGAAAGGTAATTTCTCTTTGTTCATCTATGTTCATCTCCTCTATGCAAGGCATGGTTGTGCCGTGGTTCTCTTGCTGAGATTCATGGTTGCCGGGATGCAAAACTCTTTAGAAACCCTTGAAAAGGGTGGAAGTTGTATTTGCAAGAGAAAATAAAATATTTTTCATTTTAATCGAAATTCTTACCATTGGAGATGGAGTTTTGTTTGGTGATGCTTTTTACAAAACATATTGATGTTCATCTCCTCTATACAGATAAATTTTTCATTTTTTGGAGTGCTTTGTTAGATTTGGATTATTATGGTGCTTTGGTATGGGTGTTATTTGTATAAAGTTTTAATTTTTAGGTATATTGCTTTATTACCCAGGTGGGGAGTTGCAGATTTTGTGTTTCTTAACTTGTTGTATCTTTGTTGATGGTGAAGTCTTGGTGGTATCTGACTCATATGAGCAAACTGTATATGTCCTGTGCTGAGTTGTGGTTTGATATGTTCTTATTTTGGCTCTTTTGGTTCATGAATCAATCAATAATGCCTCAAACCCAATTCTGAAACTAGTTGGTGTCAACTATGTGAATCATTGGTAGTCATTACAGGATTTGTCGTAGTTTAACTATAGTAAGCCTAATTATATGTCTAGAAGAATTTTGTAATAGTTAAGTTCAGTTAAACATGTTTGATAGTAAAAATCATAAGTTGTCGGATTAGGGCATCCTAGAATGAGCATGGTAGTCGATGTCCTTTTAACGTTGTTTAAGGTCCAAATTCAGTAAATAAGTCAAAGAGTTAAAAAAACAGATTCTCAAAACTCCAATTCTGATTGTTCATTTGAGTATTACAATCGTTTGAAAGGACTTAAACTGCCTATAGTGACATAATGTCTAGGTCGAGTTTCTATGTTGGTACCCAATCACAGAAAAAAACTGCAAATGTTTTTGTTATTATGTCCCTTAATCAGAAAAGCAATGTTGGTAGAGTACATTCAATTAAAATGCACTCTTTGTAATATGTTCTACTTCTACTACTTATTTCTTTTTCAGATAGATATTTGAAGCTTTGATCTAAATTCATGATTCCACTATTAGGTTGGTTATACTTGTAAAAATAGTACGTTCTGTCCCATATGTAAGTGGATTTGTGTGTGAGTAGGTGGATGAGTATGTCTTGAATTAAATCAGTGGTTCGAGCTCACTCTTTGTCAGAATACGCTTCCTTCTATTGGATTGGAAAGATAAAATTGTTTCTTTATTTTAATTGCAATCTTTTACTAAGTGTATGCAAAACCTACAGATTGAGATAAAATCAACTGATTAATGGTCTATATTTTTTAGACTATAGTTAATGGATACTCTTAAATCATAACTGTAATTATATATACTATGTTTCTATACCAAATTTTTTTAAATTCCTTTTCGGTTTTGGAGTTCTAAACAACAAATACCTACCCTCTATTAAAGTAGAAATTCATAAAAAATGTAGAACAGTAACCAAAGTTGTAATATATCTTTCTTATTCATGTGCACGCAAGTCAAAATTGTTATTTACTTATTTTGTCACAATACGTTTTATGCTTTAAAATTCACCTTGAAATGATTTGATTTAATGAAAGTAGGAAGGATTTTTGGTTTTATCTAACACGCTTCAGTTGGTTAGTGTTGTATGGTTCATTTGTAGAACTAATTTAGTTTGAGTATTTTGGTGTTGAATATACTGGTTTAGGTGATTTGGCGTTTAAAATTGCGGTTTTGATTGAATTTTTTCTCTCCCTCAGCTTTTCGTTTCAGCTTTCCGTCTCTGAAGAAAGACATTGACATCCGGTGTATGTGAAACTCGAAAAAAGACCATTGACATCCAGTAAGTGTTCTATTTCTCCTTTTTATTCTTCTTCTTTCCATCGTCATCCTTCCTACTGTTCCCATTTTCAAATCTCATGAAAAGAATTTATGTTAAAGTTAGAAAAGGAAAATGTTGCCTCAACCATCTCATATAAGAAATTAATTTTATTTTGAAAGAACAAGTTTTTTAATGTTATTTCTTATGAGAAATATCTATAGTATTATTCTACTAGTTGTGTACTATCATTTAGCAATTAAAATTTATGTTGTGCGATAATGCTAGTTAGAGTCATTGTTGGGGAAAGTAGATGCCGCTGCAAAGACTTGGTGGAATTCTCTCATTAGGAATGGATATTTTTGATGTTTTTGGAAATAGAATTCATTCCGTAAGTTGAATTAGAGTACCTTTTGGTAAATGAAATTGTACTTTTTTACTAATAGTTTTGTTTGTTTAAGCATCAATAGGAACATGAATAATCTAGAGCGTGGTTGGATGTATGAGAGGTTAGATGATCGAGGGGCTATAAACTTTAGTTTCATAACCGGTGTGGATAAATTTATCCAATTTGCATACTCACAACAGCATCGCTTGAGTGGTGACAAAGTTAGATGTCCATGTAAAAAATTTCACAACTTTAAATTCATGGATGTTGAAATTGTTAAAGTTCACCCTTATAAGAATGGATTTGTTGATCACTATTTTGTTTGGAAGCATCAACGAGAAAAAGATGTGATCAATGAGATTTCTTCAGGTCAAGATTTGAATGGTAGTGCTCAACCTTAATTAACATATGATAATCCATACCGACAAATGGTTTTAGATGCTTCGTGTCCCAACTTTCCCGAAGGTTCAAGTTGGCAATCTTCTACCAATATTGAACCTCAGCCAACTAATCCTTGTGAACCTTTGATGGAGGAAGATCCTAATCCTGACTCTAAAAATTATATGATTTGCTACAAGCAGTTGATCAAAATTTTTATCCCGATTCTTCTCTCTCTCAACTTGCGCTTGTCTCTCGGATGTTAAATATTAAAATGGAGAACAATATGTCACAGAGAAGTTTTAATCAAATGATGCAATTGTTGAAAGAGGCTTTACCCGAAAATAATATGGTTCTTGATAGTTATTATCAGACCAAGAAGCTAGTACGTAGCTTGGGTTTATCGGTTGAAAAAATTGATTGTTGTGAATCAGGATGTATTTTATATTGGGGTGGTGATGAACACCTTACATGTTGTACATTCTGTGTCCATGAGAGATACAAGCATCGTGTCGGCTCTCATAAAAGGAAATTGATCCCTTATAAGAAAATGTATTATTTTCCTTTGATTACTAGATTGCAAAGATTATATGCATCCCCTGCTACTGCTGCTGACATGAGATGGCATCATGAGCATACGAAAGAGGTTGGTGTAATGTGTCATCCATCAAACTCCGAGGCTTGGAAGCACTTCAATGAAACTCATCATTTTTTACTGCAGAACCAAGAAATGTAAGATTGGGGTTATGTATTGATGGTTTCCAACCATTTAGTCAATCTGGGAGTAAATACTCTTCATGGCCAGTGATTGTCACTCCTTACAACTAACCTCTAGGGATGTGTATGAAAAAGGCTTATATGTTCTTAACAATTATTGTTCCAGGACCAACCAATCCCAAACATAAAATTGATGTTTATCTGCAGCCATTGATAAAAGAATTGACTTTGTTGTGGGAGACAGGTGTGGAAGCATTTGACATCTCAAAAAAGCAAAACTTTCAACAAAGGGCGGCTTTAATATGGACAATTAGTGACTTTCCAACATATTATATGTTATCGGGATGGAGTAGTATGGGTAATTTAGCATGCCCCTATTATATGGAGGAAACATAATCCTTTAGATTAAAACATAGTAGAAAAACATCATGATTTTATTGTCATAGGATGTTTCTCGACCAAAATCACCCATTTAGGAGAGATCGTAAAAACTTTCGTAGAGGCAAGACTGTCCAAAGATCACCACCACCCTATAGAACATGAGCAGAATTATTGAACCAAATTTGTGACTTGGGCATAAGGAAAGTAAGAGAGTTAGATGCAAACGAAGTTAATCGAAGATTATGTAAGTCTTGTGGATGGAAAAAGAAAAACATCTTTAGGGATTTTCCTTATTGGAGTTCTAACATGATTCGACATAATCTTGATGTCATGCATATTGAGAAAAATGTCTTTGATAGTGTGTTTAACGCAGTTCTTAATTTTGATGACAAAACCAAAGACAATCCACAATCACGTCAAGATATGGTATTATATTGTGATCTTCCTCAATTGGCAAAAGGCAATAGTGGAAAATATCCCAAAGCTGTATATACAATAGAGAAGGAAGCACGAGCTATCTTGTTCAATTGGGTGAAAGGCTTAAAGTTTCCAGATGAGTATGTTTCCAATTTGGGTAGATGTCCAGACACAAATGCGAAAAGGATATTTGGCATGAAAAGTCATGGTTTTCACGTGTTCATGCAATGACTAATGCCTATTGCTTTTTGTGAACTACTTTCTAGTAATGTGTGGCAGGCACTTACAGAGCTGAGCTTATTTTTTAAAGATTTTACTTTCACCACTCTACGAGTGGATGACATGGAGAGATTGGAGAGAGATATCCCACAAATCTTATGCAAGTTAGAACATATATTTCCTTCTGGGTTCGTTGACTCAATGGAACATCTTCCTGTGCACCTTCCATATGAAGCAAGGATAACTGGACCAGTGCAATATCGATGGATGTTTCCTTTTGAAAGGTAAATGTGAAACTTTATGTCACTTATGACTAGTTTGCCATACATTCCTTTTCTAATGTATAATGGTCCATCCATTTTCTCTATTTAGGTATTTGGGAACTCTTAAAAGGATGATTGGGAATAAAGCTAGTGTAGAGGGTTCTATTTATGAAGCGTACTTGATGACAGAGTCAACACAATTGTTTTCTCATTATTTTGAACCTCATGTCATGACACGTAATCATAATGTGGAATGTAATGATGATGGTGGTGTTGTGGAAGATCTTGAAGGAAATTTATCAATATTCTTCCATCTATGTCGAGTATGGGGAGAAGCAAAAAAAAAAAGGGATTTATCCCTTGAAGAAATCAAGGCCGCCCAAACTTATATCTTACTAAATTGTGAGGAGGTTGAGCCATTTGTGAGGTAACAAAAGTTATAGGTATTTTCTTAATGATATAAACATATCCTTATTCACGACAATTAAATTAAACTTATTTTACTATGATGAAGTATGTTCATGCAACATTTGCGAGAAGAATTTCTGAATTTATCTCAGGGAGCCTTGAAGCTAATTTCTCTACATGGTTCAAGGAATTTGTAAGATTTCAAAACTATTATCTTTGATGTGGTAATGTGCTTAACTTGACATCGGAAATTTTATCAAGTCTTACAATTTTTTCAAAATAGGTCTGATGCAATCCCATAGAGAATAAATTCTTGAGTAGTCTTGCCCGTGGACCATTAATAAGTGCTACATGTCATTCTGTTAGAGGATATAGATTTCACACAGAATGTCATGGTAGTGTAAGATCAACAATGAATAGTGGAGTTTGTATCTCGGATTCAAATTTTGGTGATTATTTTGGACAGATAAAAGAGATTATACAAGTGGAATACCCTGAAGCACCTTTGAAGCAAATTGTATTATTCAAATGTGAATGGTTTGACCCAACTATGGATGTTGGCGTCAAAAGGCATAATCAGTACAAATTGGTTGATATTAATCAACATCGTTGATATTAATCAACATCGTTGATATAAAAAATATGAACATTTTATTCTGGCAATGCAAGCAACTCAAGTTTTTTATGTGTCATATTCCAACAAGAAAAAAGACAAAGATGACTGGGTAGCCGTATTGAAGGTCACACCTCGAAATGTTATTGAATTACCTGATAAGGGAGTGGAGACAACTTCAGAACAGAATGTTCCATTCCAATTTGATGAAGTTGAAGTCCACGAGATAGATATGACTATTTCCATTGATGAAGACATACTCTTAAAGGATCCAAATGGGGATACAATGGAAATGGATGAACCCATTGATGATGGTTTATTGCAAGAGAATCACGAAGAGGATCAAGAAGAGAAAGAGTTTGAAGAATATGAAACCGAGGAAACTGGGGAGGATGAGGAGGTTGAAGAGGATCAGGAAGAGTTTGAAGAATACATAGATAGTGACTAGTTCTTGATAACCTGCTTTTGTATCTTCACCGTATTTTCTCATTTTCTGTAGTTTTGTTTTTCAAATTACGGTGATTACAATCAGTAACTCTTGGATTTTAACCATGTGTGTTCTATTTCTTATTTTAACCTTTATTTAAATCTATTTGTAGCATTAATTAGTGTTGTACAAACCAGGTAACTGAATGTTCCATTTGAATGAAAGTTGTTTTGTGATGCTTTGTGGTCATTTTACATTAGTGTTATACATACCAGCTTTGATGACAGAATGTAACCATCAGGTCTAGGTGCCTTATTAGAAGCACATGATCTGATGGTATTCAACTTTTCAGTCTCTTAAAAGGCTTCTATAGATCCCTGATTCTTTTTTGTGATTATATTTAATTTTTTCAGAATCTGATATAGATTTATGAAGCTCATTAATTGTGTAAATCTTCTAACCAAACTAAATGATAACTATTTCACTCTTTTATTTGCAGGCAAAAGTTTTTTCACTTAATCTACATGTTTTTTAGAGGTATTTTTAATATTTCAGCACACTTCAGTGAGGTAGCTTAATTTGATTTATACTAGTGATAAATGTTTTGACATTGGATAAGTAGCTCCCATGCCTGTTGTGTTTGTAGTTCCACATCACTAAAATTTTCTTTGTTTAGACATGACAATCCATTTTTTAGGAAGCCAACTACATTGTTATATTTTTCAGGAAGCCAACTACACTGTTTTATTTTTTTATAGGTATGGCTCGAGGCAGAGGTCGTGGGAAGTCCTTTGGTAGGAGAAGTCCTGTTATTCATGTAAGCATGACAACTATTCTGATGCCCACTACAGTTTCTCCTTAACAAGGTGGTACCACAACCGTTGAAATATCAACTCAAAGTACCACCCCAACTATCTCTGAGACACCTCCTATTACACCAAATCAAAGCAATCCCATAGGTCAGGGTCTGTCTACTCAGAGCATCCCAACAAGTCGTAGTAATCCAATTGCTGAAGGTGATCTATCTACTCAAAGCAACTCAAGAGGTCATAGAAACACAATTGATGTTGATTCTAGTAGTAACCACTCACGGACCCTTATTCTTATAAGTTCTGCAAGGTTAGTCCACTCTTTTGCCTTTATCCTCATAACCTGTTTATACTCAAGTATAGTTAAGTATAGTTAAGGTACATTGTTAGGCAATGCTAATTGATGGATCTGAAAAATCAGCAGCCTACTATAATCTGAGTATTCTTTTTGTTAGCACTCACATATATAATGTCTGATTTATAATAAAACTCCAAATAATGTCTTCAAATTTACACAGGTTGGAACCTTCTATAAT
The DNA here is from genome assembly GCA_029007595.1 of Solanum commersonii. NCBI lineage: Eukaryota > Viridiplantae > Streptophyta > Magnoliopsida > Solanales > Solanaceae > Solanum > Solanum commersonii. Next base: position 9,781,874 of record JAJTWQ010000002.1, on the reverse strand, counting down.
ATGCTCTAGTTTCATAACCAACTCTTTCAGAAATAATGTTGATCCCAGTGGAATCAATTGGAAAAGTGTTTCAAACGATGTAAGAGATGGTTATTTTGGAGAATTCAAGGTAGTACTTTTCATCATAGATAAGTTTGGAAAGTGTATTCATACTTATAGATAGGATATTGATATAGTACTTTCAAAATTTATTTCAGAAAAAATTCTATTGGAATGTTTCTATTAGTGAAAGTGAAGTGAAGAGACACTGGTTGGTCAAGGCGGCTATAAAATATAGAAATTTTATTTCTAAAATAAAAGAGGGAGGAGTTAGGCCAGGTTATGTACCTGAGCATGTTTGGGAGAGATGGACACAACTTTGGGGAAGTGATGAGTCTAAGAAAAAGTCAGACACAAATGCAAATAATCATCGTAGCGGCCGTGAAGTTGCTGCTGGGACTCACACAGGTAGCTCGATCTCAATTGGACAGCATCGCAAGAAACTTGTAAGTATATATTTCACAAATTATATAAGTAACATCTTTAGGTTGTATGATATATACACTTGTATCTAAATACACATTATGCAATAGATATTTTTGTATATTAATTTTTCTTTTGTGAAGGCTATTGAAACGGGTTGAGATCCAACACCAAACGAGTTACATTTGCATGTCCTTACGCATGATCATGATGGTAAATCTTTTGTTGGCGAACGCTCTCGAATTGTCCATGTAAGTCCAAAATTTTGAAACCTATCTGAATATATACATGTCATTTCTTATTAGAAAGGAAAACTTGGCTGAAAATGAACAGTAGTTTAGTTTCATGGTTGGATGTTCTTATCTTGCTGCTCAACGGATGTGTGGACTGTTTACTTCTTGGTCTTTGTAAGTCGTTCAACTGTTAAAAATTTTCTGAAAGTGTTTCGACTTATTGTTAGACTGTAAATCAGTGGTGTAACTTGTTTGCTATTCATGTTGTTTGCTTGACTTTTGTCTCCTTTTAATCTTGATGATTTGGTTCAGTCTCGAGTTCGTTTCTGCTTAGTAAGGTCATCTTATTTCACTGTTTTGGTTGGCTGTGAAAGTCGTGGTTCAGTCATGAAGTCCGAAATAATTTTCTATAGAAAAACATAAATGGTCGTACATGCCCTGTTATCTTACATTACGAGTTATTTTGTTCAAGATTGTTGTAACTAAGAAATTGAGTTTAAACGAGTCGAAAAGCTATTTGTTTCAAGCTACCGAAGTATTTTTTTTGTGTTCTTATTCTTTGTTAAAGTTCCTTCTATTCTAACTAGGCTACTATTTGTTGTTTTCATCATCCTTACCCTTAAGTCGAGATAAGACAAAATTTTAGTGTTTACGTCTAAGTTAAGTTCGATTCAATGATATTTGGCTGCTTTTTTCTTCATGCTCCGACTTTGCTCTCCTTTCACTGCTCAACGTTAAATTTGAATCAAACTATAGTGTCTACATTGACCCCCCCCCCCCTTTATTAAGGAACAATGAACTATGCTAACCACCACCACCACCCCATGTTACTAATGAACTATGCTAACCATCTCGACTGATTGATCGGAATGAAAACGATTAATATTGAACTGCTAAGATGACATTTATTTAGGAATTTTGACCCATAATTGACATGCTATGTGCATGAACCTTAAGTTGTTAATCAAACTCCAGTTGAATAGCTTTGTTTTATGCGTGGACTATGCCTCTTTTGACTGATCTTGGGGGTTTACTCTCTACAATAAATGCACACATTAAATGCATATGGACTTAAAAGAACAAAGTGTGAAATTAAAGTGTTGAGGGAAAAATCAGAACAAACACAAGCTTGATTACTAAATAGATGTAGAATTATACTGAAGAAAAAAGAAAGGTGCAGAAACCAGTCACATGCTCCCAGCTCTGCCAGGAGTTGTTTTGGGTGATTTGAACTTTGAAATGTTAACAAGGTCTCCTACGGGCTTATGTATGCACTGCTTAATTTTTGTCTAATGTATACACTGCTGAAGTTTGGTTATTGTATGCACTACTGGTCTAAGGTCTAATTGCAGGCTCAACATTTCAAGCCAAATGTATTAAACAGTTCAACTTAAATATAGAATGATGAATGGCCTCAATATCTTTTTTCTTTGTTAATATAGAATGATGTATGTCTTCGTCATACAATCAAATCAGTTACAATGCTGATGAATGGCCTGCAAAAATATAGAATGATGTTACAGTGTGTTATGTCCTCACGAAAATGTCTTGAGCAGCTTTGGGTATTTCCAATATAAGAACTATTATCCAAGGTTAAATTAGACATACAACATTTTTGCCTTTTCCTTATATTATAATTTTATTCCTAATCTTTAATGTTTTCTCGTTATCTCAATTTATTATAGGAAAAATATGAAGAAATATTACGGGAAAAAACAACCTCTCAATCTGATATTGATGAATATGAAGCATACTACCAAGCTGCCGAAGGAGAAAAGAATATACGGTCTTGGATCTGAACCAAAAACTTAATATGGGCAGAATCTTTGTGCCTCATCATCTGTAGCACCTTCGGTTTCTCAATCTACATCGACAAGAAATATGGACGTGTTTGTGAAGGAAATGATTCCTACCCTTACTAATCATTTTCTTCCGGTTATTATGGAGCGGGTACAACAAGTTGTTACTCCCATTGACAATCCATCACTTGTGACACCCATGGTGCTTCCCCCTGCTACTACTAATGAGGACGAGGTTGATCCCTTAGTTTCAAGTGATGAGGGTATCCCTTTATTAGTCTCCTTTAGATTTAATTTTTGGATATTTGTGTTTTTGAAAAGTACAAATTGTGTGATAACAATAGTTGATGAATTGCTTTTGATGTTTTGCACTGAAAGTATGTGATCAGGATTTTGATATCTACATATTTTGAACCCTTCAAATATTATTTTATATGAATGTTTGTTATTTTAGAGATATTTAGTAATTGTTATTATATTATTTTAGCAATGTATATTTCAAATAAATAAATGAAATTATTTTACAAGAAAACTTTAGCAACAAATTTAATGACGATTTGGTCATTGCTATAAATAAATATTGGCGACAGATTAGCAACGGAACATTTTGGTGGCAAATATGCTGGCTTAAATAACAAAATATTTTGTGACGGATTAGTGACAGATATTTCATCACGAATTTATTTGAAATAATGGAATTAATGATGAAATTAGCAATGAATATTTTGTGACGGAAATTCTATTGCGAATTTATTTGAAATGACGAATTTAATTATGAAATTAGCAACGAACTATGTAAGTATAACGACGGACCAGTCCGTCACTAACAAGTAGGGACGAATATTATTCGTCGCTAAACTTGCGACGGAACTCATTTTTCGTCGCTAAGAGACTACTAACGAGCGAAATAGTAACAACCAACAATCCGTCGCAAATCCAGTTTAGCGACAGAAAAACATAGATTAGCGATGGATTTCGTCGGTCGCTAAATACTATTTTTTTTGTAGAGTAGTTGAGGGTGCTACTTGGGAGGCCGAGGCCGATATGATGTCCTGTTAACCTCATCTCTATTCTTCTACCCCTACTCTATTTTGAGGTATTGAGTTCCTCATGGTTTACTCCTTTGATGTCATGTGTCTTAGATATTCCTATGATTTCCTAATTTATGCATATTTATGAAAAAGCTTAACTTATTAGAAAAAGAGTCAACTTGATCGATTTATACATGTTTATGTACATTTGATCATGAATTTCATATAGACTTCATGATATGATGTTTTTAGGATGATTTAGCTTGGAGTTGATGTTTCCTCCTCAAATATGTGAATTTATGTAATTGTATGCATGTTGGGTTGTTAGGTTTAAGTTCCTACCCTCCTTATGATGTCTTAAATCTCATTCGACGACGAATAATCCCAAGGGGGAGATAATGTAACACCTCGTATTCGAAAAGACAAGAACATTTTCAGTTTTCAGAAATCTAGTTCCAATTCTGATGGTGCCATCCATGCCCTGTGGAACGACCCACGAACCATAGTTCAGGTCCATGGTTGGCCAGTCAAGTTTTTCGAAAAATGTCAAGTTCGGTACTTTTCAACGGTTCACTAGGATGGTCCATCGTCCAATGCTTGAGCCATAGGTATGGTTTGAATATGAGTCTTAGACTTAGTTGAATTCGGGATCAAATTGTTGGGACCTACGGTCGTGGTCCACGATCTATCGTTGGACCCACAGAATGTAGGTGGGTGTCATTGATAAGGGTCCTCATTAATATCTTTATTCTATTTCTTGTATGATGAAAACTAAGTGACTTGTATAGGGCCTCTCGGGGTCTTATATGTCATGTTACGTCAAGGAGCTACCTTGGGTCGTGACATAAATTGGGCAGTAACCTTACTTCAAATTGTGCAAATTTATCCTTGAACTTGCAGTTTTTCAAGGACTTGAATTATCCTTTAAATTTAAACCATAGAAAAAGAGCAAAGTCTCTTAATAACCAAGAAACATGGGGCAGCCATCTTGGACAAAAGGGTAGGCCTATATTTTTTTAAACATGAACAACATGATTCCCTAGTCTCCCATGGAATAATTAAGCTAAAATGATGAGTAATTTCACTCACCTTGGCTTGAAAAGAAAAGAGTTTCTTCGAGAACCCTAGGAGGAATTGAGGCAGTTGTTTGAATTTGTGAGGACAATAGTTAAATCTTGAGAGAGTTAATAGAAATGTGTATGCTATTAATGAGAGAAAATCAACCATGTTTTATAGGCTTAAATCATCCTTCACCACCCATCTTTTTCTCTTTATTTTTTTGCCACAAATTACTAAGTAGGTGATCCACCTACTTGGCCAATTTTAAGGTGCTCAAATATCAAACTAGGTGATGCACCTACTTCTTCTTATTAAATCTATTTACCCAACATAGTGATATAGTTACTTGCTCTTTTTATGATGGTCAAAAAGTCTAAGTAGGTGATGCACCTACTTGTGACCTACTAGCTTAATTTAGTCAAGCAAGAACCTCACTTATTTTATCCCATTTTTCAAATTTTAATCCTTTTATTTAAACTTAAGACTCAACTCTAAACTTTAAGCTTAATTACCACCTTAATTCTCGAGTTTAAATACCTTCCTCAATATTAACTTAGTCGTATACATGTTGAAATGTACAGGTTGTTACACAATTTTTCTCCTTGCACTGTCATTTTCTACGACGTTTAGCAAGGTCGCCTTTGTCATTTGGCGGTATTGCCTTCTCTTTTGGAGTTCACCGACATGTCTCGGTAGACACAAGTGTTGTGCACTATCATTTTGGGCGAGATCATGCTCAGTAGGTGATCCTCCTTTCTCGTTTGGCGATCAATAGTGTATAGTTTGCACTTCTTTTGCATTTTTTTTATTCTTTCAAACATCAATCATTTTCTTGTCAATCGGGCTTTAAAGCTGCAAATCATCAACATATCATCACAATAGGATAAATTTAGGCACTGAGGACACTAATCAATGAGCTAAATAGATCTCAAATGAGTGCAAATCTACCAGTGATTATTTACCCATAAGAAGGTATTTTAGGCCATAATTTGATGGAACTCAAAGCCAATTTCTTATATCATAGTACACCAAAACTTATAACCAGATGTCTTATCCTCTTGGTGTAGTGAAAATTAAATTCACTTTATTTCCCCCTCAACCAATAAAATTATAGACCAAAACATACAGAAGTGAATTAAAAATTCAACAGGACATGAAATAAATTTGAGAACAACTCTGGTAATGTGCCTTAGAGAAACAAATCTTTGCTAATTTAATATTAATAAAATAGATAGTCACAATAAAATTGTAAATTTAAACATCTATTTATATATAACAAGAGAGGGAAAATAACATACATGTCAGCGCCACTATTAATCTTGAAATTTCAGTATTTAAAAAATCAAATTTCAATATATTAGGATATAAAAATAAATTTTAATATATTTATACATGTGTTGAATCTTGATTTTAACATTTTTCTTTCTTTACAAAAAGACAAAAAAGGAATAGAAAAAGCATTTATAATATACAAATTACTAAAATTTCAAAATTTATTGCCAAAAAAGTTAAGTAACAAATATGAAGTTTTAGAAAAAATAAAAACAAATTCTATCCACTATTACCCGTTCCTAGAAGTTTTAAAAACTAAACGAAAATGATTTTAAAACATTTCTAAAAAATAGGGTGTGTGATTTATTTTTTTATGGGAAGTAATCACAGTTTTAATTTTTAATTTCTTTTAAAGTCTTTTATAGAATTATTTAAATTTTGAATTGTGAAGTTAATTAGTTTTAAAAATAAAGATCTAAAATATAACTTTTAGAAATAGATGTCTATCAAAATATAATAGGAAAGGAAAAACAACATATGTGTCTGCAACACAATTAATCTTGAAATTTCAATATTTAAAAAATTAGATTTATAAAAGAAATACGATTTAAAAAAAAACATATGACAGCAATGAAGAAATAACCGATCTTTAGATTCTTTATTAATTGATTTTAGAATATTAAAAATAATTATCTTTCAAATAATTTATTTTCTAATCTAACTACTTCAAATTTAAAAATTTGAATTCAAATATTAAAATGTATTAATAATGTGATTTCAATATATAAGGAGATAAAAATAAAATTTAATATATTCATACATGTGCTGAATCTTGATTTTAACAATTTTCTTTTTTGTTAAAGGCAAGAAAAAAAGGAACAGAAAAGCGTTTATAATATACGAAATACTAAAATTTCAAAATTGATTGCCAAAGAAATTAAATAACAAATATGAAGTTTTAGAAAAAATAAAAATAAATTATATCCACAATTACACGTTGCTAGAAGTTTTAAAAACTAAATGAAAATAATTGTAAAACATTTCTAAAAATAGGGTGTGTAATTTATTTTTTTATGGGAAGTTATCACATTTTAAAATTTTAATTCTTTTTAAAGTCGTTTATAGAATTATTTAAATTTTGAATTGAGAAGTTAATTAGTTTTAAAAAATAAAGATCTAAAATATAACTTTTAGAAATAAATGTTTTTATTATTATTATTATTATTATTATCATTATTATTATTATTATTATTATTATTATTACTACTACTACTACTACTATTATTACTATTAATATTACTATTTTAAACAGTTCTAAAAAAATAGGGTGTGTGGTTCCTTTTTTTGTGGGAAGTTATCACATTTTTAATTTTTAATTCTTTTTAAAGTCTTTTATAGAACTATTTAAATTTTGAATTGAGAAGTTAATTAGTTTTCAAAAATAAAGATCTAAAATATAAATTTTAGAAATAAGCATTTTTATTATTATTATAATTTTAAAATAGTTCTAGAAAATAGGGTGTGTGATTCTTTCTTTTTTTTGTGGGAAATTATCACATTTTTATGCTTTATTTCTTTTTAAATTCTTTTATAGAATTATTTAAATTTTGAATTGAGAAATTAAGTAGTTTTAAAAAATAAAGATCTAAAATATAACTTTTAGAATTAAACGTATTCATTATTATTATTATTATTATTATTATTATTATTATTATTATTATTATTATTATTATTATTATTATTATATCTATTTGTATATAATAGAAGAGAATAAAAAATATGAAGTTTTAGAAAAAATGAAAACAAATTATATCCATTACTACACGTTGCTAAAGAAACTGTAAAATCTAAACTAATTTATTTTAAAACAATTCTAAGAAATGGGTGTGTGATTCCTTCTTTTGTGGGAAGTTATCATATTTTTAATTTTTAATTATTTTGAATATCTTTTATAGAATTATTTAAATTTTGAATTGAGAATCTGAAGCCGTAAATAACTGTTTTATATTTAAACTTTTTAATTATCTTATCCTTCTTCAAACTAATCATTCATTGAATTTCAATGGCACCAAAGGCATATAAGAGCCCGCAGAAAATAAGCATGCGGAGGAGAATTAGGATACCACCTTAGCCAAGAAAGCTTCATTAGAGGATAAATTGAAGGTCGGGATAGAAGTGAAAGTTGTGCTTCTTGAGAGTGAGAGCGACACATTGAAGTGAAACTTGATTCTTCACAAATACTGCAACACTGCTGAACGGATCTGAATATATTCGAGATTTTTTTTTAAAATTTTCATATTTTATCTCTTAATTCCTTCATCAGACTATTGTTTCTAGGAAGTACGTATAGCCTTCTATCCCCTAATTAGGGGTGTTCACGGGTTGGTTTGGGTTGGTTATTGGCCAAAACTAAAATCAATCCAACTTAATCGGTTTTAAAATTATCAAAACCAAACCAAACCAAACCAAATATAATATGCATTTATCGGTTTGGTTATTTTCGGTTTTGGTTTGGTTTGGTTCGGTTATTAACCATACATAAAAATAAAAGAAACAATTTATTCAGAACATGAAAAAAGTGGCAACAATCCATTCAAACAAAAAAATTGTTAGAATGACTGGCATTACAGAACTTTGGATCATTGAATTTACTGAATAAAACTTCAAAATTCACTATTGTGGCATAGAAGGAAGAGACAATGACATTTTCAATCTCACAATGAATTTCCATAGACACTCATACACATGAAACTAATAAGAAAAATGTTCTCACATTGGACATTTTTTCTTTCATAAGTAAATTATAAATAAATTTTAATGAAATATATGTAAAATCTTTAAAATTATTTATGAATATAATATATTATGTATGTATAGTAATAAAATTTATGTATATAACTTGTTGGTTCAGTTCGGTTATTTCTTCGATTTTTTTCGAACAAAACCATAACCAAACCAATGACTATCGGTTCTTAACAATCTAAAACCAAAGCAAACCAAAACCCAAATTAAATTGGTTCATTTAATCGGTTTGGTTTGGTTTTTCGATTTGGATCGGTTTTTGTCCAAACCATGAACACCCCTACTCCTAATGTGTCAGTTTATATGAAAATGTGTAGCTTCAATCATTGTATGATATCTTAACTATGATTACTACTCCTAATAAAGTAATGGAATAAGATTAGTACATAAAGTTTTCAGATTTTTTTTAATTCACTACATAATTTTCTTAATTGTTCTTTTTAATCTCCCGATATTAAATTTCAATTTTATAGGTTTAAAGTAATTGAAAAACTTGCTTCAAAGTGATTAAATGTTAAATGGAATACACGTTTAGTATGATCTCGGTTGGAGCCTTACTATGTATATGCAAGGATATATTTTGAATTGAAAGTTCTTTTATATTATTTGAGGTTAAAGCAAAAAAGTTTGTACTGTTATGAAGTAGTTTTGACTTTATTAGAGTTTGGATTTGGATTGATAAAAAAAAATTAAATTTTTTGAGACCGTTATTTGGTGAAAAGAATTAAAATTAGTGTAATACCTAGGACTCAAGAAAATAGAAAATGCAGCTTTCTAGAATCTGGTGTCAAAACCAATGAAAACCACCCACAGATCGTAGATGGGGCCCCATGGTTCAGTCCCAGACTTGGGGGAATTTCAGAATCTAAAGATGAGACCTACAGTCGTGGTCCACGGCCCGTTAATGGACCCACGGACCATAGGTGCGGTCCGTCATTGGGGTCCAAATTTTTATGGTCTCTGATCCCACCCACACTCAACCACTAAGGTCTGTGATTTGACCTACGGACCGTAGGTGAGGGTCAGCAGCCAATTAGAGGAAAATTATTGTTGTTGGGTCAACTTCAAACGATCATATCTTTAAGCACAAAATGAATTAGGTGGCCCATGACCTATCAAATGAAAGATTAAATCCTCTTTCCAACACCACTGAGTTTTCAAAAATCCAAGCTCGGAGTAAAAAGTTATGCTCGTTTTAGTGAAGCCCTTTTGGGGAGAGCATGATCGACGATTCCTAACGACGATTAGTAGGTCAAACGACGGCCCATCAATCATGTAGTAGGTGACACTCGTCAGATTTAAGTCAAGGTTGATTTAGTCCTTTTCCCTATGTGTTGGGCAGTTAAACTACGTCGTTTGATACCTAAACTACATCATTTTACTTAGTTTAAGCCTCATAACTTAGTCAGACATACCCAAAATCCTAATTATCCAAAAATCATCCAAACTAAGAGCAAAAAAGAGAAGAAAGAGGCGCCAGTTTCCCAAGAAAAATTAGGAGGTTTGCTTCAAGTTTCATCCCTAAAATCGAAGGATTTCTCTGTAGATTTCGTCACCAGGTATGCGGGATTTCACTAGTAAGTCCCTTTCATCCAGTAGGTCCCTAGAATTAGCCAGTTACTTGATTATCCATATCATATTTAAACCTAGGGTTTCTAAAACCTTGGATATTTACTGTGATTTAGCTGTTGTAGTATCCTAAATCGTAATAGCTTGTTTATTTTGAAAGTTTGCTTAATTGTTTGTATGAAATGCAAACCCTAGTTGAATATATTCTCTTAGTTCACGAATTATATTTGCTAGGTCAGTTAAGCAGATAATCATGCTCTAGATTTCGAATGTTACATTATCAATATATAAATGTTGCATTCTCAGATTGCATGTTAGTATTTTGAGCTATTCAATGATTCAGCATTTCAGTTACATTTGTATCATGTGAATACATATTTAGTTGGAAGTAGACTTAGCACCGAGTTGGACTAGGGTTCAGCGAACCCTAATAGTCCCAGAACTATATGCCCTCATAGGAGTATAAGTCCCCTCTGTTGGGCATTAGATTTAGTGATCACGCCAGTCATGCCTTTATACCCCTGGGAAGGTATATTGGGTTCTTTACATGGGGGGTATACATCGGACTCCATGTTTAGCTCATGTGGTTTATGTCGGTTAATAGTAGCTCCCACAGTCAAACTCCTAGTGCATTTAACCAGGTTTTCAATATAGACTTCAATATTCAGCGTAGCATGTCATGTTCATGATTAGCACCTGGTCATTGCTTTTAATTTAGCTTTTTAGTGATGTTTCAGTATTACATTCTTGCTCAGTTTATGTCATTGCTCAGTTATGCTTTGCTCAGCTTATATATATTTGTTTAGCTTTGTATCTATATCATACAAATTCAGTACATTCCAAGTAATTTTCATGATGTAGGTTCAGGTACTTAGTATACAAATCACGCTTAGATTGATTCTTGGTCTGCATTCAGCAGCTTCAGTGGTGAGTCGTCATATTTCGAGGACAATAGACATGCTTTCATTTTAGTCTTTATTTTAATTTTTCAGTTTTGTAGAGTTAGCTGGGGGCATGTCCCAGCACCTCAACTCAGTTAGAGGCTTTTCTGACATAGTAGTAGAATCAGCTTGAGCTGTTAAGTTTATCGTTTAGTTATTACTAAACTCTTAGTATGTTTTAAATATTCAGACTAGTTGGGGTTTTCGCCATCTTTAGTAATCCATTGTTTTAGCTTCCGTATAGTACATGTTTTATTCAATTATTCTCAGTATGCTTTATATATGTTAGACACAGGGTTAGCTTAGGATCATTCGTGATCCTAGGTCCCGTGTTACATCAAAGGGGTAGCCTTGGGGTTTGACAAACTTGGTATCAGCGCATTAGGTTCAAGAGTCCTAGGATGTTTGAAAGTCGCACTAAGTAGAGTCTCTTTCATAGGTGTGAAGTGCACCAGATCTATGAGAGGGAGGGTACATAGTGTTTTAATAAAATCTACACTTCCTTTGCTATTCTTATTATGCGTAGGTATGATCCAACTTCTCCTTTCTAATCCGTTGTTATGTGTTTCAGATCATGCCTCCTCTTAGAACTAACGCACAAAATGATAATGCAGTTCTTCCAGTCCCGAGCCATGTAACGACCCTAAAAACTAGTAAGTGAAACTAGAGCCTAATGAGTTTTGTTTTGAGTTTGACATGAGGTTTTGAGTTGTTAAATGATGTCTCGAGCTTCCGTTGAGGGGTTTAGGGGTTAAACGTCAAGGTACGACTCCCCAAGGACCAACCAAGGGGTCCTTGAGGAGGACCCTAAAGCTTAACACCCAAGACCTCAAGAAACCAAAAGGCTGTCAAAAATATGGTGACTCACAGATGAGACCTACGCCTCGTAGGTCCATCCACACCTTGTGGATGGCCTTCGTGGGTCAAGGCCCAAAATGGTGACCCTCAGACCCAAACTTGTGGATGGCCTTCGTGGGTCAAGGCCCAAATGGTGACCTCAGACCCAAACCACGGACCTGTAGGATGGGGCGTGAGCCCACCTATGGTCCGTAGGTCATGGGTCGTAAGTCACCATTAGTGAGCTGTCTAATCTCGGCCGATTTAGGGGTTAAGTGGTAAATTCCTTTTTTAGTTAGTTGAGTTAATGGCCGGTTACTATTGATTAATTAATGTATTTTCAGGGTTTTAAAAGTAGTAAACCACCATTTCCAATTGATTATTTCAAAATACTCCAAAGTTAGAAACTACCTCTCCAAATATTCTCTCTCTAGAGACCACCATTGGAGGTGAAGGATTCAAGCTTTCAAGCTCAAGATCTCACCATTATCACTCAAGTTTTGTGGAGTTCTTCCCTAAAAGGTACGGTAGTCTTCATCCTTGATTAGGTTTCATTCAAGGAGTCCCTTCAAAGATGATTTCAACAACAACAACAACAACAACAACAACATACCCAGTGAAATCCCACTAGTTGGGGTCTAGGGAGGGTAGAGTGTACGCAGACCTTACCACTACCTCGTGGAGGTAGAGAGGCTGTTTTCGAAAGACCCTCAGCTCAAGTACATCACATCCAAGTAGAAGGGGAGGGAAACAGTGTATAAAACATAACATCCAATAAGAAAGATAGTGTATAATCAACAAAGGAGACAATAACATCAATGGAATACTGTGAGAAGTGAAACTCGGTAAACAACATAAGACTATAGGTATCACAGACAAGAACTACACATGTAAGACTAGGACTACTACAAACGCTAACAACCCAAACCCACGCAAGGAAAAACAACACGCTAACCCTCCTAACCTTTAACCTTAATACGCGACCTCCACTCCTTCCTATCTAGAGTCATGTCCTCGGTAAGGTGAAGCTGAGCCAAGTCCTGTCTAATCACCTCTCCCCAATAATTCTTAGGCTTACCTCTACCCTTCCGCGTACCCTCTACAACCAACCCCTCGCACCTCCTCACTGGGCATCTGCGCACCGTCTCTTCACTTGCCCAAACCATCTTAGTCTTGCTTTCCTCAGCTTGTCCACCACAGAGGCCACTCTCACCTTCTCCCGGATAACCTCATTCCTAATTTTATCGCTCCTAGTGTGCCCACACATCCATCTCAACATCCTCATCTCCGTAACATGCATTTTTTTGACATGTGCGTTCTTGACCGGCCAACACTCCGCTCTATACAACAAGGCCGGTCTAACTACCACTCTGTAGAACTTACCTTTAAGCCTAGGTGGAATTTTCTTATCACACAAGACTCCAGAGGCAAGCCTCCATTTCATCCAAGAAACCCTAATGCGATGTGTGACATCATCGTCGATGTCTCTATTTCCTTGGATTACAAACCCAAGATACTTAAAACTTTCTCTCTTAGGAATGATCTGTGTGGCAAGTCTCACTTCCACATATGCCTCATTCAACACATCATTGAATTTGCACCTCAAATATTCTGTTTTGGTCCTATTCCACCTGAACCTTTTGGACTCCAACGCTTGTCTCCACACCTCCAACCTTGCATTAACTCTGTCCCGCGTTTCATCAATCAGTACTATGTCATCCACAAATAACATACACCATCACCATGGGACCTCCTCCTGAATAGACCGCGTCAACTCATCCATCACCAAAGCAAATAAAAAGGGGCTAAGCACAGATCCCTGGTGCAGCCCCATCTCAACTAGGAAATGTTCCTAGTCTCCTCCAACCGTTCTAACCCGATTCTTGGCTCCACCATATATGTCTTTTATCGCCCTAATATAAGTCATCGGGACACCTCTAGCCTCCAAGCACCTCCAGAGGACATTCCTCGGTACTTTGTCATTGGCCTTTTCAAGGTCAATGAACACTATATGAAGGTCTCTCTTCCTTTCTCTATATTTTTCTACCAGTTTTCGCATAAGATGAATGGCTTCGATAGTCGATCATCCCGGTATGAATCCAAACTGATTCTCAGAGATGGACACCCCTCTTCTCACCCTCATCTCCACCACTCTCTCCCAAATCTTCATAGTATGGCTTAGCAATTTGATACCCCTGTAGTTGTTACAGTTCTGGATATCGCCCTTGTTTTTATACAACGGAACCATTGTACTCCACCTCCATTCATCAGGCATCTTTGCTGTCTTAAAAATAACATTAAACAGCCGGGTTAACCACTCTATACCTGCCTTGTTCGTGCTCTTCCAAAAATCCACCGGAATCTCATCGGGTCCGGACACTCTTCCCCTGCTCATCCTACTAATAGCACATATAACCTCCTCGATCCTAAAACGCCTACAGTACCCAAAGTCCTAAAGTCTTTCAAAGTGCGCCAAATCATTCAACACAATGTCTCTGCCCTCTTTTTCATTTAAAAGTTTGTAAAAGTATCTTCGCCACCTTTGCTTGATGGAGATCACATCCACCAATACTTTGCCTTCCTCATCCTTGATACATTTCACTTGGTCTAAGTCGCGAGCCTTCCTCTCTCTTGCTTTTACGAGCCTATACAATTTCTTATCCCAACCTTTGTCCCCCAGCTCTTCATACAAGAGTTTGAAAGCTGCCGTCTTAGCCTGCATAATTGCTAACTTAGCTTCTGTCTTTGTCGTTTTATAAACTCTCTTAAGCACCCGCTTCACTTCCTCGTCTACGCACTCCACCCACTTAGTGTAAGCAGCCTTCTTCGCTTCCACTTTGCCTTGGACTTCCCCATTCCACCACCAATCTCCTTTATGGCCTACAAAGTTACCCCTTGATACCCCTAAGATCTTTGAAGCAACTTCCCTAATGCAACTAGCTATTTTATTCCACATGGTGTCCGCATCCCCGCTACCACTCCAAGCCCCCATCCCAATCAACTTCTCACCTATCTCCCGAGAAAGGGCAGGGGTCAAGCCACCCCATTTAATCCTCGATCGATTAGATGCAAACTTCTTCCTCCTAGCCCTCTTGATTTCCAGGTCCATCACCAAAAGCTTGTGTTCGGTAGTAAGATTTTCACTTGGGATAACCTTGCAGTCCTTAAAGAGACCTCTATCACCCTTTCTAAAGAGAAAGTAATCTATCTGAGTCTTAGCTACCGAGCTACGAAAGGTAACCAAGTGGTTCTCCTTCTTCGAAAAGCATGAGTTAGCAATCACCAACTCAAAAGCTTTAGCAAAATCCAGAAGCGAAGTTCCACCCCCATTTCTCTCCCCAAAACCAAAGCCTCCATGGACATCATCAAAGCCATTAGAAGTTGCCCCGATATGGCCATTAAAATCTCCACCAATGACAATTTTCTCGGTGTTCGGTATCCCTCTAACTACCTCATCCAAATCCTCATAAAAAAGATTTTTGGCCTCCTCCTCCAAGCCCACTTGAAGTGCATAAGCACTAATAACACTCAAAGTACATCCTCCAATGACTAGCTTAACCATCATCAACCTATTATTGATCCTCCTAACCTCTACCACTTGCTCCCTCAAATCCCCGTCTACTAAAATACCCACTCCATTTCTATCCCTTGAGCCTCCTGAGTACCACAACTTAAATCCGTCTACATCCCGAGCCTTGACACCTACCTATCTAGTCTCTTGGACACAAGCTATATTTATCTTTCTCTTCTTAAGAATTTTCACCAGCTCTATGGACTTCCCTGTTAACGAACCTATGTTCCATGATCCTACCCTCAAATTATGGGAACCCATAACCCACTTACCCCTATTTTCCCTCTTCCTCGGCCTCAACCGAAGACACGACTCAATACCACCATCAGGAACCAAATCCACTAGAAAGATATTAAATCTAATGTAAAATCTACACGAGGATACACTTAAGATGCCAATCAGAAACAGCCAAAAACGTAAAAATCCAGATACTCATAGTGTAATGCACAATGCACAATCAAGTAACCTTAAAATCTACTCCTATGTTCTACAACTTATTGAAAGTTGGGTGTAATTAACCCACCAAGCAAGATTAAATTACCTAACAAGAAAAGATTCAAAGTAGAAAACAAGAACACAAAATCTGCAATAAAGGCCCCAAAAAAAGTAGGTTCAGCGCAAGAAAGAAAGAGAGACAGGATAGATAAAACCTGGTCGGTGGTCTTTGGGCAATTTTCCGGCCAGCTACGGTTTGGTCTCCGGCGACAAACATGATTCGCCAGAGATTACCTTGCTTTCGCCGGAGTTGGTTGCTCGTTGTTCGCTGGTCAGCACAGCTGGAGCTCCTATTTGTTATTCTTGTCCTTATTGGAGTGAAGGAGAGCAGACAAAGAGGATCGCCGTTTGCCGGTCGAAGCTGGTCCTCGCGAAGTATTCAAAATCCCACAAAAACCTAGGGTTTTCAATATATGCATGGGTTCAATTCCAAAACATTTTCAAAGGTTCATATATAATGAATTATGAATATATTGTTGAATTAATGATGAATTATGGTGAATTTCTTTTATCAACCCATGTTTCCCTCAAAATCCTAAGTTGTGAATTGAGATTGGGAATTGATTGATCATGAAAGTATGTTGAATTGTTTATGTTTATATTCAATTAGTTATTAAATCATGTTAACTCCCTTATATAATGTAGTATTCTAGATATTTGAGTTGATATTGATTCATAGCCTTGGAAGGCAATTTCACGAAGGATTTATGTTTTTTTATGATATGATGTATATGTGTGTGATCTCAAAGAAAGTACAATGACCATGTTTAGAATGTAATTGTGTTATGATTGAAAGTATATTCTCATTAAAACTCATGAATTATGATGATAGAATATGAAGGGTTTCTATAATGTGAGGTTACATCTTGAATTGGTAGGTTTAAGGCATCCTTTTCTTGTATTGATGAATGTGACCTTGAATGTTGTATATTGAATTGGTAGGATTAGGAATCCTTTTCTTGTATTGATGAATGTGATCTTGAATGTTGTATCTTGAATTGGTAGGCTTAGGCATCCTCTTCTTGTGTAATGAATGTGCCTTAACTTAATAAATATGGAATCGTAGACCTAATGTTTGTAGCCCTTTCATAAAATGACTAATGGAGTATTGTAAGGCTTGGTTTTGAATCGGTAGACCTAATGTTGGTAGCCCTTTCATGACGAGTCTATGAATGAATGTAATGCTAAACCTTGAATCGGTATACCTAATGTTGGTAGCCCTTTCATGAAGAGTCTATGAATGAATGTAATGTTAAACCTTGAATCGGTAGACCTAATGTTGGTAGCCCTTTCATAAATGAATGATGAAGTATTCTAGGCTATGTCTTGAATCGGTAGACCTAATGTTGGTATCCCTTCATGATGAGTCTAGAAACTAATGTGATTATAAACCTTGAATCGGTAGACCTAATATTGGTAGCCTTTTCATGTGTGAAATGATAAACCTTGTATCGGTAGACATAATGGTGGTGACGTTTCTTGTGGATTCAATGAGCTATCCATGTAATGTAGCTTGATTCAGTAGACCTAATGGTGGTGGCCCTTTCTTGTGTAATGTACTTTGGGTCGGTAGACCCAATGTTGGTGGCCCTCTCAAGTACAATAATGTTAATGTGAATGAACTACTCTATGGGAATGGACGCTAAGCACCGAGTGGATATGGTAAGATGGAAACTCTCCCCATGTTAGGCCGGGTTCCAATGAACATCTTCCTATCCCATAACTATGTTCCCACATAGGATATTAGCTAGTGGATCTACTTAAGCTAAAATGTTACTAGTTCTACCTTAGCAAAGTAGACCAACCCTTAGGATGTGGGACAATACAAAGGATTCCATGTTAGCTCACATGGTCTCAGTTGGTTAAACGCTATTCCCATTATGTGAGATGTGCACTATGGTTTCTTGATAAGTTCTATGAAGTGTGGGTGCTAGTATGGAATTCCATCCACGCATTGCACGAGTAGGGTTTGAGAGGGCTATGGTGAGTTCTCTAATGCCTTAATGACTAGTGAATGAAAGTAATTTAAATGAAACTAGTGAAGAATGTTGACTTATATGTTTAATGTGATGATGCATGCTTTACTTGGATGGTATTATGAGTTACTTTCTTGTCATGACTTATGAAATGTTTATGTTCCTCATGTATAAGTATGGTCTAAAGATGGAGAGGAAGAATGGTAAGTTCACTTTTGGTGGCCTTAATGTGATACTTACTATGGATGGTGGTATGAGATGCTATTCATACATTGCCCAAAGTATAGCTTGGGGTTACCTAAGGTGAAAGTTTAATGTGATGAAATGTCTTATAAGTTGATTATGTTCTAATGTGATGAAATGGCTTGTATGTTGATTATGCTTGTATATTATGCCTTTCATGCAAAAGTTCGTGAAGTTTTCTCAAATTGGCATAATGCATGGTTTTCAAACCAAATGTCCATTTTAAAGCATGATTTTTGCATCGCTATCATGTGTAGTACATTATTTGTGCTAACCCATATTTCTTCATTAGCTACCAAAGTGTAGGGTTTGGAGATTGATGTCCTATACTTGGAAGATAGGTTTCTAAGGTGCAAGAAGATAAATATTTTATCAATTCAAAGGGTTGTAGATGGTTTGAGACAAATTATAGAAAGACTTCTGCTTGCTTTTATGAAAATGATTTCGACTGTGAAGAAATTTTTTAAATTCTGTACTATTTTCCTATGCTTTTATGTTCATGAATGCTATGAGGCTTGTATGAGACTTTTCGTAGTCTTGTATGTCGTGTCATTTTTGGGGTGTAGGCTCGGGTCGTGACAAACATGGTATCAACACAAGGTTTTTGGGATGGTTTTAGGATGTCTCAAACCACATCTAGTAGAGATTTGTTCATAGTGTGAAGCGCACCACTTTTATGAATAGAAGGCTATTGGATGTTAGGAAATTCTCTCTTTTTCATTCTTCAAGTCGTACCATAGATTTTAACTCTATAAATTCTCTCTCCTATTCGTTATTCGATGGTCTTTAGGATATGACCACTTGAAGGGCTTATGCTAGAAAGAGTGAGGGAGAAAGGTTGGTTGTGATGCCAACTATGGCTTTGTGACTTGTTTGATTTGTGGTGATAGATTGTGATGCTGTCTTTAGTATGAATGAGTTGCATTATGGTTATGTCTAGTTGAGGGTAGAACCTGACTTAGTCATGACGAGTTTAGAGGTACGTTGAAAGAAATGATGTTTAAAAGAATTTGTATAGGCTTACTCCCAAGGGAGAGATAATGTGCTTAGATACCAAGGTCGTTGAGTATCCTTAGTGTTCATGATTGAGGTTGACTTGAATTTTCACCTTGAGTGGTGTTAGTAAGGTTGTTTGTGAGCAAGAGTTTCTTAGTGAGAACCTCCCTAGTTTAGAAGTACTTGGTTGGGATCTTAAACTAGAAAGTCAAGAAATAGAATGGTAAAGAAGTTTCATCCATAAAAAATGTTGAGGGTGGTGTCCTAGTAAGGCACCGGTATGTTGATAGTTCCTTATACTTGTGAATGTTGTATTAGGGTCCCCATTCTATTTCATGTTAACCTTAGTATGGGTTTACTGTTAAGGGAGAGATGGTATGTTGAATAGTAAGGTTGTTGAGAGTTCTGATATCCTTACATATTTCCTTCTATTCCTATTCAAGCTTGAGACAAAGAGTTCCTTGTAGCTTGTTTCATGTTTTGGAGTCATGTGTGATTATGTGTTTACATGGTCTCATTATGTTATGCATGTTATGCTTAAATGAGAAAGTGATTTTTTTATGAATTATGTTCCTCATGTTGAGGTGCTTATGGTATGAGTTGCCTATATGCTACATGACGTGAATGGTTGAACATGCCTAAATATTCTTTTTAGGAGAAATTGCATAATGTGCTTAATGATGTTATGATGAGCATGATTTGAGTTGGAGAAGGTAAGTCCTCCAATGAAATGAAGATTGTTGAAGTTATGATGCATAAAGAGTTTGTAGATGGGGTTCCTACTTTCTTGTGTTGCATTGAGTATGTTTGAAAAGGAGTAGATGTTTCCTCCTAGTTTTGTGTAATGTTTATGATGTTACATGTATGATGGGCTGCTAGTCTTGAGTCGTTGTCCCTTAAAGTGTTTAAAGTTTTTTTTGAGGATGAATGTTCCTTAGGGGAAGATAATGTAACAACTCGGAAAACTAGTAAGTAAAACTAGAGACTAACGAGTTTTTTTTTGAGCTATTAAATGATATCCCGAGTTTAGGTTGAGGGGTTTAGGGGTTAAACGTCAAGGTACGATTCCCGAAGGACAAACCAACGGGTCCTTGAAGAGGATCCTAAAGCCTAACCCCCAAGACTCCAAGAAACTAAAAAGCTCTAAAAGATATGGTGACTCACGGATGGGACTTACGCCCCGTAGATCCATGCACACCCCGTGGATGGCCTTCGTGGTCAAGGTACCAAATGGTGACCCTGAGACCCAAAACATGGACATGCAGGATGGGGCGTGAGCCTACCTATGGTCCGTAGATCAGGGGTCATAGGTCACCACTAGTGAGTTGTCTAATCTCAGCCAATTTAGGGGTTAAGTGGTAAATTCCTTTTTTTGTTAGTTGAGTTAATGTACGTTTATTATTGATTAATTAAAGTATTTTAAGGGTTTTAAAAGTATTAAAGAACCTTTTCCAATTTATTATTTCAAAACACTCCAAAGTTAGAAACTACCTCTCTAAATATTCTCTCTCTAGAGACCACCATTGGAGGTGAAGGATTCAAGCTTTCAAGCTCAAGATCTCACCATTCTCACTCAAGTTTTGTGGATTTCTTCCCTAAAAGGTATGGTAACCTTCATCCTTGATTAAGTGTCATTCAAGGTGCCCTTCAAAGATGATTTCAAGTATTCAAAATCCCCCAAAAACGTAGGGTTTTCAATTTATGCATGGGCTCAATTCCAAAACATTTTCAAAGGTTCATATATAATGAATAATGAATATATTTTGGAGTTAAGCATGAATAATGGTGAATTTCTCTTATGAACCCACGTTTCCCCCAAAATCCTAAATTGTGAATTGAGATTGGAAATTGATTGATCATGAAAGTATGTTGAATTGTTTCTGTTTATATTGAATCATGTTAACTCCCTTATCTAATGTAGTATTCTAGATGTTTGAGTTGATATTGATTCATAGCCTTGGAATGCAAATTCATGAAGGATTTATGTATCTTTATGATGTGATGTATATGTGTCTGATCTCAAAGAAAGTATTATGAGCATGTTTAGAATGTAATTGTGTTATGATTGAAAGTTTATTCTCATTAACACTCATGAATGATGATGATGATGATGATAGAATGTGAATGGTTTCTATAAAAAAGATTTTTGGCCTCCTCCTCCAAGCCCACTTGAAGTGCATAAGCACTAATAACACTCAAAGTACATCCTCCAATGACTAGCTTAACCATCATCAACCTATTATTGATCCTCCTAACCTCTACCACTTGCTCCCTCAAATCCCCGTCTACTAAAATACCCACTCCATTTCTATCCCTTGAGCCTCCTGAGTACCACAACTTAAATCCGTCTACATCCCGAGCCTTGACACCTACCTATCTAGTCTCTTGGACACAAGCTATATTTATCTTTCTCTTCTTGAGAATTTTCACCAGCTCTATGGACTTCCCCGTTAACGAACCTATGTTCCATGATCCTACCCTCAAATTATGGGAACCCATAACCCACTTACCCCTATTTTCCCTCTTCCTCGGCCTCAACCGAAGACACGACTCAATACCACCATCAGGAACCAAATCCACTAGAAAGATATTAAATCTAATGTAAAATCTACACAGGGATACACTTAAGATGCCAATCAGAAACAGCCAAAAACGTAAAAATCCAGATACTCATAGTGTAATGCACAATGCACAATCAAGTAACCTTAAAATCTACTCCTATGTTCTACAACTTATTGAAAGTTGGGTGTAATTAACCCACCAAGCAAGATTAAATTACCTAACAAGAAAAGATTCAAAGTAGAAAACAAGAACACAAAATCTGCAATAAAGGCCCCAAAAAAAGTAGGTTCAGCGCAAGAAAGAAAGAGAGACAGGATAGATAAAACCTGGTCGGTGGTCTTTGGGCAATTTTCCGGCCAGCTCTGGTTGGTCTCCGGCGACAAACATGATTCGCCAGAGATTACCTTGCTTTCGCCGGAGTTGGTTGCTCGTTGTTCGCTGGTCAGCACAGCTGGAGCTCCTATTTGTTATTCTTGTCCTTATTGGAGTGAAGGAGAGCAGACAAAGAGGCTCGCCGTTTGCCGGTCGAAGCTGGTCCTCGCGAAGTATTCAAAATCCCACAAAAACCTAGGGTTTTCAATATATGCATGGGTTCAATTCCAAAACATTTTCAAAGGTTCATATATAATGAATTATGAATATATTGTTGAATTAATGATGAATTATGGTGAATTTCTTTTATCAACCCATGTTTCCCTCAAAATCCTAAGTTGTGAATTGAGATTGGGAATTGATTGATCATGAAAGTATGTTGAATTGTTTATGTTTATATTCAATTAGTTATTAAATCATGTTAACTCCCTTATATAATGTAGTATTCTAGATATTTGAGTTGATATTGATTCATAGCCTTGGAAGGCAATTTCACGAAGGATTTATGTTTTTTTATGATATGATGTATATGTGTGTGATCTCAAAGAAAGTACAATGACCATGTTTAGAATGTAATTGTGTTATGATTGAAAGTATATTCTCATTAAAACTCATGAATTATGATGATAGAATATGAAGGGTTTCTATAATGTGAGGTTACATCTTGAATTGGTAGGTTTAAGGCATCCTTTTCTTGTATTGATGAATGTGACCTTGAATGTTGTATATTGAATTGGTAGGATTAGGAATCCTTTTCTTGTATTGATGAATGTGATCTTGAATGTTGTATCTTGAATTGGTAGGCTTAGGCATCCTCTTCTTGTGTAATGAATGTGCCTTAACTTAATAAATATGGAATCAGTAGACCTAATGTTTGTAGCCCTTTCATAAAATGACTAATGGAGTATTGTAAGGCTTGGTTTTGAATCGGTAGACCTAATGTTGGTAGCCCTTTCATGACGAGTCTATGAATGAATGTAATGCTAAACCTTGAATCGGTATACCTAATGTTGGTAGCCCTTTCATGAAGAGTCTATGAATGAATGTAATGTTAAACCTTGAATCGGTAGACCTAATGTTGGTAGCCCTTTCATAAATGAATGATGAAGTATTCTAGGCTATGTCTTGAATCGGTAGACCTAATGTTGGTATCCCTTCATGATGAGTCTAGAAACTAATGTGATTATAAACCTTGAATCGGTAGACCTAATATTGGTAGCCTTTTCATGTGTGAAATGATAAACCTTGTATCGGTAGACATAATGGTGGTGACGTTTCTTGTGGATTCAATGAGCTATCCATGTAATGTAGCTTGATTCAGTAGACCTAATGGTGGTGGCCCTTTCTTGTGTAATGTACTTTGGGTCGGTAGACCCAATGTTGGTGGCCCTCTCAAGTACAATAATGTTAATGTGAATGAACTACTCTATGGGAATGGACGCTAAGCACCGAGTGGATATGGTAAGATGGAAACTCTCCCCATGTTAGGCCGGGTTCCAATGAACATCTTCCTATCCCATAACTATGTTCCCACATAGGATATTAGCTAGTGGATCTACTTAAGCTAAAATGTTACTAGTTCTACCTTAGCAAAGTAGACCAACCCTTAGGATGTGGGACAATACAGTGGATTCCATGTTAGCTCACATGGTCTGTGTTGGTTAAACGCTATTCCCATTATGTGAGATGTGCACTATGGTTTCTTGATAAGTTCTATGAAGTGTGGGTGCTAGTATGGAATTCCATCCACGCATTGCACGAGTAGGGTTTGAGAGGGCTATGGTGAGTTCTCTAATGCCTTAATGACTAGTGAATGAAAGTAATTTAAATGAAACTAGTGAAGAATGTTGACTTATATGTTTAATGTGATGATGCATGCTTTACTTGGATGGTATTATGAGTTACTTTCTTGTCATGACTTATGAAATGTTTATGTTCCTCATGTATAAGTATGGTCTAAAGATGGAGAGGAAGAATGGTAAGTTCACTTTTGGTGGCCTTAATGTGATACTTACTATGGATGGTGGTATGAGATGCTATTCATACATTGCCCAAAGTATAGCTTGGGGTTACCTAAGGTGAAAGTTTAATGTGATGAAATGTCTTATAAGTTGATTATGTTCTAATGTGATGAAATGGCTTGTATGTTGATTATGCTTGTATATTATGCCTTTCATGCAAAAGTTCGTGAAGTTTTCTCAAATTGGCATAATGCATGGTTTTCAAACCAAATGTCCATTTTAAAGCATGATTTTTGCATCGCTATCATGTGTAGTACATTATTTGTGCTAACCCATATTTCTTCATTAGCTACCAAAGTGTAGGGTTTGGAGATTGATGTCCTATACTTGGAAGATAGGTTTCTAAGGTGCAAGAAGATAAATATTTTATCAGTCCTTATAGTTTCGAGGACGAACTCATTATTTCCCTTTGTCTTTTACATTATGTTTAGAGTTTTTATATGGGCTATGTCCCAAAGTTTTATTCAAAGGGTTGTAGATGGTTTGAGACAAATTATAGAAAGACTTCTGCTTGCTTTTATGAAAATGATTTCGACTGTGAAGAAAATTTTTAAATTCTGTACTATTTTCCTATGCTTTTATGTTCATGAATGCTATGAGGCTTGTATGAGACTTTTCGTAGTCTTGTATGTCGTGTCATTTTTGGGGTGTAGGCTCGGGTCGTGACAAACATGGTATCAACACAAGGTTTTTGGGATGGTTTTAGGATGTCTCAAACCACATCTAGTAGAGATTTGTTCATAGTGTGAAGCGCACCACTTTTATGAATAGAAGGCTATTGGATGTTAGGAAATTCTCTCTTTTTCATTCTTCAAGTCGTACCATAGATTTTAACTCTATAAATTCTCTCTCTATTCGTTATTCGATGGTCTTTAGGATATGACCACTTGAAGGGCTTATGCTAGAAAGAGTGAGGGAGAAAGGTTGGTTGTGAGGGTAGAACCTGACTTAGTCATGACGAGTTTAGAGGTACGTTGAAAGAAATGATGTTTAAAAGAATTTGTATAGGCTTACTCCCAAGGGAGAGATAATGTGCTTAGATACCAAGGTCGTTGAGTATCCTTAGTGTTCATGATTGAGGTTGACTTGAATTTTCACCTTGAGTGGTGTTAGTAAGGTTGTTTGTGAGCAAGAGTTTCTTAGTGAGAACCTCCCTAGTTTAGAAGTACTGGTTGGGATCTTAAACTAGAAAGTCAAGAAATAGAATGGTAAAGAAGTTTCATCCATAAAAAATGTTGAGGGGTGGTGTCCTAGTAAGGCACCGGTATGTTGATAGTTCCTTATACTTGTGAATGTTGTATTAGGGTCCCCATTCTATTTCATGTTAACCTTAGTATGGGTTTACTGTTAAGGGAGAGATGGTATGTTGAATAGTAAGGTTGTTGAGAGTTCTGATATCCTTACATATTTCCTTCTATTCCTATTCAAGCTTGAGACAAAGAGTTCCTTGTAGCTTGTTTCATGTTTTGGAGTCATGTGTGATTATGTGTTTACATGGTCTCATTATGTTATGCATGTTATGCTTAAATGAGAAAGTGATTTTTTTATGAATTATGTTCCTCATGTTGAGGTGCTTATGGTATGAGTTGCCTATATGCTACATGACGTGAATGGTTGAACATGCCTAAATATTCTTTTAGGAGAAATTGCATAATGTGCTTAATGATGTTATGATGAGCATGATTTGAGTTGGAGAAGGTAAGTCCTCCAATGAAATGAAGATTGTTGAAGTTATGATGCATAAAGAGTTTGTAGATGGGGTTCCTACTTTCTTGTGTTGCATTGAGTATGTTTGAAAAGGAGTAGATGTTTCCTCCTAGTTTTGTGTAATGTTTATGATGTTACATGTATGATGGGCTGCTAGTCTTGAGTCGTTGTCCCTTAAAGTGTTTAAAGTTTTTTTTGAGGATGAATGTTCCTTAGGGGAAGATAATGTAACAACTCGGAAAACTAGTAAGTAAAACTAGAGACTAACGAGTTTTTTTTTGAGCTATTAAATGATATCCCGAGTTTAGGTTGAGGGGTTTAGGGGTTAACCGTCAAGGTACGATTCCCGAAGGACAAACCAACGGGTCCTTGAAGAGGATCCTAAAGCCTAACCCCCAAGACTCCAAGAAACTAAAAAGCTCTAAAAGATATGGTGACTCACGGATGGGACTTACGCCCCGTAGATCCATGCACACCCCGTGGATGGCCTTCGTGGTCAAGGTACCAAATGGTGACCCTGAGACCCAAAACATGGACATGCAGGATGGGGCGTGAGCCTACCTATGGTCCGTAGGTCAGGGGTCATAGGTCACCACTAGTGAGTTGTCTAATCTCAGCCAATTTAGGGGTTAAGTGGTAAATTCCTTTTTTTGTTAGTTGAGTTAATGTACGTTTATTATTGATTAATTAAAGTATTTTAAGGGTTTTAAAAGTATTAAAGAACCTTTTCCAATTTATTATTTCAAAACACTCCAAAGTTAGAAACTACCTCTCTAAATATTCTCTCTCTAGAGACCACCATTGGAGGTGAAGGATTCAAGCTTTCAAGCTCAAGATCTCACCATTCTCACTCAAGTTTTGTGGATTTCTTCCCTAAAAGGTATGGTAACCTTCATCCTTGATTAAGTGTCATTCAAGGTGCCCTTCAAAGATGATTTCAAGTATTCAAAATCCCCCAAAAACGTAGGGTTTTCAATTTATGCATGGGCTCAATTCCAAAACATTTTCAAAGGTTCATATATAATGAATAATGAATATATTTTGGAGTTAAGCATGAATAATGGTGAATTTCTCTTATGAACCCACGTTTCCCCCAAAATCCTAAATTGTGAATTGAGATTGGGAATTGATTGATCATGAAAGTATGTTGAATTGTTTCTGTTTATATTGAATCATGTTAACTCCCTTATCTAATGTAGTATTCTAGATGTTTGAGTTGATATTGATTCATAGCCTTGGAATGCAAATTCATGAAGGATTTATGTATCTTTATGATGTGATGTATATGTGTCTGATCTCAAAGAAAGTATTATGAGCATGTTTAGAATGTAATTGTGTTATGATTGAAAGTTTATTCTCATTAACACTCATGAATGATGATGATGATGATGATAGAATGTGAATGGTTTCTATAATGTGAGGTCATATATTGAATTGGTAAGCGTAAGGCACCCTTTTGTTGTATTGATGAATGTGACCTTGAATGTTGTATATTGAATTGGTAGGCTTAGGCATCCCTTTCTTGTATTGATAAATGTGATGTTGAATATTGTATGTTGAATTGGTAGGGTTAGACATCTTCTTCTTGTGTAATGAATGTGCCTTGACTTATTAAATATGGAATCGGTAGACCTAATGTTGGTAGCCCTTTCATAAAATAACAAATGAAGTATAAGGCTTGGTCTTGAATCGGTAGACCTAATGTTGGTAGCTCTTTCATGAGGAGTTTATGAATGAAAATAATGTTAAACCTTGAATCGGTAGACCTAATTTTGGTAGCCCTTTCATAAATGAATGATGAAGTATTCTAGGCTATCTCTTGAACCGGTAGACCTAATGTTGGTATCTCTTCATGATGAGTCTAGAAAATAATGTGATGATAAACCTTGAATCGGTAGACCTAATGTTGGTAGCCCTCTCATGTGTAAAATGATGAACCTAGTATCGGTAGACCTAATGGCGGTGACCCTTCTTGAGGATTCATTGAGCTATCCATGTAATGTACCATGATTCAGTAGGCCTAATGGTGGTGGCCCTTTCTTGTGTAATGAACTACTCTATGGGAATAGAGGCTAAGCACCGAGTGGATATGGTAAGATAAAACCTCTCCCCATGTTAGGCTAGGTTCCAATGAACATCTTCCTATCCCATAACTATGTGCCCACATAGGATATTAGCTAGTGGATCAACTTAAGCTAAAATGTTACCGGTTCTACCTTAGGCAAGTAGACCAACCCTTACAAATGTGGTACAGTACATCGAATTCCATGTTAGCTCACATGGTCTATTTTGGTTAACGCTTATTCCCATCATGTGAGATGTGCACTATGGTTTCTTGAGAAGTTCTATAAAATATGGGTGGTAGTATGGGATGCCATCCATGCATTGCACGAGTAGGCTTTGAGAGGGCTATGGTGAGTTCTTTAATGTCTTAATGACTAATGAATGGAAGTTCTTTAAATGAAACTATTGAAGAATGTTGACTTATATACTTAATGTGATGATGCATGCTTTACTCGGATGGTATGATGAGTTACTTCCTTGTCATGACCTATGAAATGTTTATGTTCCTTATCTATGAGTATGGTCTAAATAGGGAGAGGAAGAATGGTAAGTTCACATTTGGTGGCCTTAATGTGGTACTTAGTATGGATGGTGGTATGGGACGCTATTCATACATTGCATAGAGTATATCTTGGGGTCACCTAAGATGAAAGCTTAATGTGATGAAATGGCTTATATGTTGATTATGTTCTAATATGATGAAATGACTTGTATGTTGATTATGGTTGTATCTTCTGCCTTTTATATAAAAGTTCATGAAGTTTTCTCAAATTGGAATAATGCATGGTTTTCAAACCAATTGTCCATTTTAAAGTATGATTTTTGCATGGCTATCATACTTAGTTCATTATTTGTGCTAAGACATATTTCTTCATTTTCTATCAAAGTGTAGGGTTTGGAGATTTGATGTCCTATACTTTGAAGATAGGTTTCTAAGGTGCAAGGAGATGAATACTTTTTGAGTCCTCATAGTTTCGAGGACAAACCCATTATTTCCCTTTATGTCTTTTACTTTTTGTTTAGAGCTTTTGTATGGGCTATGTCCCAAAGTTTTATTCAAAGTGTTAGAGATGGTTTGAGACAAAGTATAGAAAGACTTCTGCTTGCTTTTATGAAAATGATTTCAACTGTAATTTTTTTTTTAAATTCTGTACTATTTTCCTATGCTCTTATGTTCATGAATGCTATAAGGATTGTATGAGATTTTTCGTAGTCTTGTACGCCGTGTCACTTTCGGGATGTAGGCTCGGGTCCTGACAAACATCGCATCAGGGCACAAGGTTTTTGGGATGGTTTTAGGATGTCTCAAACCACATCTAGTAGAGTTTTGTTCATAGTGTGAAGTGCACTACATTTATAAATAGGAGGCTATTAGATGTTAGGAAATTCTCACTTCTTCATTCTTCAAGTCATGCCATAGAGTTTAACTCAATAAATTGTCTCTCCTATTCCTTATCCGATGGTTTTTAGGATATGACCACTTGAAGGGCTTATGCTAGAAGGAGTGAGGGAGAAAGGTTGGTTGTGATTTCAATTATGGCTATGTGACTTGTTAGATTTGAGGTGATAGATTGTGATGTTGTCTTTTGTATAAATGAGTTGCATTATGGTTATGTCTAGTTAAGGGTAGAACCTGACTTAGTCATGACGAGTTTAGAGGTACGTTGAAAGAAATGATGTTTAAAAGAATTTGTATAGGCTTGCTCCCAAGGGGAAGATAATGTGCTTAGATAGCAAAATCATAGAGTATCCTTGTTGTTCATGATTGAGGTTGACTTGAATTTTC
Organism: Solanum commersonii; assembly: GCA_029007595.1. Taxonomy (NCBI): domain Eukaryota; kingdom Viridiplantae; phylum Streptophyta; class Magnoliopsida; order Solanales; family Solanaceae; genus Solanum; species Solanum commersonii. Next base: position 9,752,076 of record JAJTWQ010000002.1, on the reverse strand, counting down.
ACCTTGAGTGGTGTTAGTAAGCAAGAGTTGCTTAATGAGAACCTCCCTAGTTTAGAAGTACCTGTTGGGATCTTAAAACGAAAAGTTAAGAAATAGAATAATAAAGAAGTTTCATCCATGAAAAATGTTGAGGGGTGGTGACCTAGTAATGCACCGGTATGTTGATAGTTCCTTATACTTGTGAATGTTGTATTAGGGTCACTATGCTATTTCATGTTAACTAAGTATGGGTTTACTGTGAAGGGAGAGATGGTATGTTGAATAGTAAGGTTATTGAGAGTTTTGAGATCCTTACCTCTTTCTTTCTATTCCTGTTCAAGCTTGAGACCAAGAGTTCCTTGTAGCTTGTTTCATGTTTTGGAATCATGTGTGATTATGTGTTTTCATGGTCTCCTTATGTTATGCATGTTCTTGAAGAATTTATGCTTAAATGAGAAAATGATTTTTTAGGAATTATGTTCCTCATGTTGACGTGCTTTTAGTATGAGTTGCCTATATGCTTCATGAGGTGAATGGTTGAACATGCCTAAATATGCTTTAAGGAGAAATTGCATAATGTGCTTAATGATATTATAATGAGCACGATTTGAGTTGGAGAAGGTAATTCCTCCAATGAAATGAAGAATGTTGAAGTTATGATGCATAATGAGTTTGTAGATGGAGTTCCTACTTTCTTGTGTTGCATTTAGTATGTTTGAAAATGAGTTGATGTTTCCTCCTAGTTTTGTGCAATGTTTATGATGTTGCATGCATGATGGGCTGCTAGTCTTGAGTCATTATCCCTTAAAGTGTTTCAAGTGTTATTCGAGGATGAATGTTCCTAAAGGGGAGATATTGTAACAATCCGGAAAACTAGTAAGTGAAATTAGAGACTAACCAGTTTTGTTTTGAGTTATTAAATGATGTCTCGAGCTTAGGTTGAGGGGTTTAGGGGTTAAACGTCAAGGTACGACTCCCCAAGGAACAACCAATGGGTACTTGAGGAGGACCCCTAAAGCCTAACCCCCAAGCCCCAAGAAACCAAAAAACTGTAAAACAATATTGTGAGTCGCGGATGGGACCTATGCCCCGTAGGTCCATCCACACCCCGTGCATAGCCTTCTTTGGTAAAGGTCCCAAATGGTGACCCTCAGACCCATAACACGGACTTGCACGATGGGGCGTGAGCCCACCTATGGTTCGTAGGTCATGGGTCGTAGGTCACCACTAGTGAGCTGTCTAATCTCGTCCAATTTAGGGGTTAAGTGGTAAATTCCTTTTTTAGTTAGTGGACTGTTATTATTGATTAATTAAAGTATTTTAAGGGTTTTGAAAGTATTAAAATACCTTTTCCAATTGATTATTTCAAAACACTACAAAGTTAGAAATTACCTCTCCAAATATTCTCTCTCTAGAGACCACCATTGGAGGTGAAGGATTCAAGCTTTCAATATCAAGATCTCACCATTATCACTCAAGCTTTGTGGATTTCTTCCCTTAAAGGTATGATAGTCTTCATACTTGATTAAGTTTCATTCAAGGGTCCCCTTCAAAGATGATTTTAAGTACTAAAAATTCCTCAATTTCCTAGAGTTTTCAATCTATGCATGGGCTCAATTCAAAAACATTTTCAAAGGTTCATATATGATGAATTATGAATTTATTGTTGAATTAACGATGAATTGTGGTGAATTTCTCTTATGAACCAATGTTTTCCCCAAAATCCTAAGTTGTGAATTGAGATTGGAAATTGATTGATCATGAAAGTATGTTGAATTGTTTATGTTTATATTAAATTAGTTATTGAATCATGTTAACTCCCTTATCTAATGTAGTATTCTAGATGCTTGAGTTGATATTGATTCATAGCGTTGGAGGGCAATTTCATGAAGGATTTATGTATGTTTATGATGTGACGTGTATGTGTGTGATCTCAAAGAAAGTATTATGATTATGTTTAGAATGTAATTGTGTTATGAATGAAAGTATATTCTCATTAACACTCATGAATGATGATGATGATAGAATGTGAAGGGTTTCTATAAGGTGAGGTTATGTCTTGAATTGGTAGGCGTAAGGCATCCTTTTCCTGTATTGATGAATGTGACCTTGAATGTTGTATCTTGAATTGGTAGGCTTAGGCATCCTTTTCTTGTATTGATGAATGTAATCTAGAATGTTATATCTTGAATTAATAGGCTTAGGCATCCTCTTCTTGTGTAATGAATGTGCCTTGACTTAATGGACATGGAATCGGTAGACCTAATGTTGGTAGACCTTTCATAAAATGAGTAATGAAATATTGTAAGGCTTGGACTTGAATCGGTAGACCTAATGTTGGTAACCCTTTCCTGAGGAGTCTATGAATGAATGTAATGTTAAATCTTGAATCGGTAGACATAATGTTGGTAGCCCTTTCATAAATGAATAATGAAATATTCTACTCTATATCTTGAACCGTTAGACCTAATGTTGGTAGCCCTTCATGATGAGTCTAGAAAATAATGTGATGATAAACCTTGAATCGGTAGACCTAATGTTGGTAGCCCTTTCATGTGTTAAATAATGAACCTTGTATCGGTAGACCTAAAGGTGGTGGCCCTTTCTAGTGGAATGTACTTTGGGTCGGTAGACCTAATGTTGGTGGCCCTATCAAGTACAATAATGTTAATGTGAATGAACTACTCTATGGGAATGGAGGCTAAACACCGAGTGGATATAGGAAGATGGAAACTCTCCCCATGTTAGGCCGGGTTCCAATGAATATCTTCCTATCCCATAACTATGTTCCCACATAGGATATTAGCTAGTGGATCCACGTAAGCTAAAATGTTACCATTTCTACCTTAGGCAAGTAGACCAACCCTTACGTTGTGGGATAGTACATCGGCTTCCATGTAAGCTCACATGGTCTATGTTGGTTAAACTCTTAATCCCATCATGTGAGATGTGCAATATGGTATCTTGAGAAATTCTTTGAAGTATGAGTGGTAGTATGGGATGCCATTCATGCATTGCACGAGTATGCTTTGAGAGGGCTATGGTAAGTTCTCTAATGTCTTAATGACTAATGAATGAAAGTGTTTTAAATGAAACTAATGAATATTGTTGACTTATATGCTTAATGTGATGATGCATGCTTTATTTGGATGGTATTATGAGTTACTTCCTTGTCATGACCTATGAAATGTTTATGTTCCTTACGTATTAGTATGGTCTAAAGAGGGAGAGGAAGAATGGTAAGTTCACTTTTGGTGGCCTTAATGTGGTACTTAGTATGCATGGTGGTATGGGACGCTATTTATACAGTGCACAAAGTATAGCTTGGGGGTTACCTAAGGTGAAATCTTAATGTGTTGAATTGGCTTGTATGTTGATTATATTCTAATGTGATGAAATGGCTTGTATGTTGATTATGCTTGTATCTTATGCCTTTTATGCAAAAGTTCATGAAATTTTCTCAAATTGGCATAATGCATGGTTTTCAAACTAAATGTCCATTTTAAAGCATGATTTTTGCATGGCTATCATACTTAGTACATTATTTGTGCTAGCCCATATATTTTGATTTTTTACCAAAGTGTAGGGTTTGGCGATTTGATGTCCTATACTTGGAAGATAGGTTTCTATGGTGCAAGGAGATGAAGATTAGATGAGTCCTCATAGTTTTGAGGATGAACCCATTATTTCCCTTTATGTTTAGATCTTTTTTATGGGCTATGTCCCAAAGTTTTATTCAAAGCGTTGTAGATGGTTTGAGACAAAGTATAGAAAGACTTCTGCTTGCTTTATGAAAATGATTTAGATTGTAAAGAAAAGTTTTAAATTCCGCACTATTTTCCTATGCTCTTATGTTCATGAATGTTATGAGGCTTGTATGAGACTTTTTGTAGTGTTGTACGCCATGTCACTTTCGAGGTGTAGGCTCGGGTCATGACAAGCCATGAGGTTACGAATGCAGAATTTTGGAATGGGATCCAGATCTTAGCTCAGAGTGTGGCCAATCAAAACAACCAACAGGACCCAGTTCCTATTAACAGAAATGGTGGATCAGCTGCAGCTAGGGTTCAAGTCTTTGTTTGGATGAATCCGCCTGAGTTTCTAGAATCGAAGGTTGGTGAGGACCCACATAACATCATTGATAAGGTTAAGAAAATCCTTGGAGTAATGCAAGTGACTGGAATGGAGAGTGTTGAGTTAGCATCCTATCAACTGAAGGATGTGGCTCATATCTAGTTCACTCAGTGAAAAGATAACGGGAGTGCAAATGCAGCTCTTGTGGCTTGGGATTGTTTTACTGGAGCTTTCCTAGATAGGTTCTTCCCAAGGGAATTCAAAAGAAGCTAAGGCACAAGATTTTATTAACTTGAAGCAGGGTTCTATGTCGGTCCAAGAGTACAGGCTGAAGTTCACCCAGCTCTCAAGGTATGCTCCATACAAGGTTGCTGATCCAAGGGCACAAATGAGTAAGTTCTTGTTACGGGTATCCAATCTGGTGAATACTAATTAATGCTCAACTACACCTCATCTGATATTAGGTGTAGACGATCGTAATCTAGTATAAACCCAACAAGTGAGTTGGGTCGATCCCACAGGGAGCAGTACGATTTTGAATTCAATTATGAAGTTATAAATGCGATTTAAATGGTTGTAGGATATAAATTATCAAAAACTCTTAATTAAATCAAAAGGTTGACATAACTGTCAGGTGGGGGATTTTTATATCAGTCAGCAATCACAACAATAACAATCAACAAGAGTAATCAAATGAGTAAGAGGTACTTGGAGGAATGACCGACCAATTGCCAATTCTTGCTAAATGGGTTCTAGGTGATTACTAAAAGTTACTAAATCTTCATGGGTAGGATGGACCTTAGATGAGATAATTTTCTCTCAAACAACTACCTCACTTCAATTGTGTTTTTTCGAACCTCAATAGGCTAAATACAAAAACCAACCCACAACGTCACTACATCTACTCTCTCGAGCTAGATTGGTAGAACGGGATTTAGGATTCACTGTCTCGAGCTAAACCTACAATAGCCCAATCACTATGAATGCTAATTTATCACATTGGTTTTACACCTCTGTCTCAAGCAAGCGTAAAACACTAAACCACATTGAGATAAACATTCAACACAACAATTTAACAACAATAATAAATCAGACCTACTTTGAATAGCACTACAATCAATAATTTCTAACACCCACTCAACTAAATTAAACAATTAATCACATGGTCAAACCCCCAAGGATGGGGTTTTATCTAGTTATCATAAAAAGTGAAAATTCAATACCTATTACATGCTCCATAGCTGGGTATAGATTTCCAAAAATTTAAAATGAATAATCTTTCTTCAATTACAACACCCAACTCGAAATCTACTTGGAAATTTCTTCAAACCAACAAGTACAGTGTTTTTGTTCAAAATCTCTATTTTCACAATGTTTGGATCCCTTCTCTGTCTTCAAAATTTCAACTTATACTGTTCCAAAATTTGTCCTTTTCGGGGCCATTTGGCGAGGAAAGTCGGGCTTCGTTGACCAGTCGGTGACTCACCAATTAACCCTATCTATTGCCTTCTTGTTTCATGTTTCATCCAATATGCATTGTAACTTTAGGCGGTCTATTTCGAGTTCGCTGATCGATTCCATGATGCGCCCTTTGTTCCTTTGGATCGCCTTCTTGTTTCATGTTTCATCCAATATGCAGTGTAACTTTAGGCGGTCTATATCGGGATCGCCAATCGATTCCGCAATGAGCCCTTTGTTCCTTTGGATCGCCAATTTGCTTGCATCTTCACTGCTCATTCTGTGACTTTTGGCGGTCTAACCTCTCTTCGCCAATCCATTCGACGATTCGCCAATATGGAACACCGTTCGCCAAAATTTCTCTCCTCTCAGAAGTGGTGTACTGTAAAATTGGGGGGGGGGGATAAAGAGCCACTCGGTGAACCACCGAGTGGTCTTGGCGATCACCAGGATCGTTTTTCTCCACTTTTTCTGCTTTTTAGTTACTTTTTGTCCGGTAGTGTCCTTGCCTTGATCCTTAGCCTGTAATGCTGCAAATCAACACTCTAACATTAGTTTAGAGCATAAATTAGGCATTTGAGGACACTTATCCTATCAAAACTGAGCCCTAAATGAGTCAAAATCTTAGACTCATCAAAGACTGAGTGCAGGAATGCTATACATCTAGGGGATATGGATATCTCCAGATTAATGACTCATGCTCAGTGGGTCGAGAGAGATAAACTTAGGGAATTGACTAATGACAACAAAAAGGTTAGGACAGGGAATTATGAGTACTCACAGCAAAAGTCGAGCAGTAGAAATCGCTCGCAGTTTCACCAGAGGTCTACAGCCCCGGCAACTTCATCAGCTAGTGGTCCATCCCCTAAGTTTCGACAAGATCGATCAGAAAGGTTGGGCATCAGGCTCTAAGTCTCAGGGGAGTGCTTCAGGTAACAGGACTTACCCAACTTGTCCAAAGTGTAGTAAGAACCATCTGGGCGAGTGTCTTGTAGGCAAAAAATGGTGCTTTGAGTGTGGTCAGTCTGGCCATAGGTTGAAGGATTGCCCTTCTTCTAGGCAGGGGCAAGGAGGTAACACCAATAGGGCTCAATCTACAGCTCTAACAGCACAAGTAGGTTGCCCAACTCAACAAAGTACTTAATCTGGTACAGGTGGCGGTCAGCGCCAGAACATGTTGTATGCTCTCCAAGCTCGCCAGGACCAAGAAGATTCTTTTGTTGTGGTCACTAGTACATTAAGATTCTTTCATTAAGATGTTTATGCATTGTTAGATCCAGGGGCTACACTATCTTTTGTAACTCCTTATCTAGCAGTAAACTTTGGTGTCAGTTCGAAAACTCTTTCAGAACTCCTCTCAGTCTCTACTCCAGTTGGTGACCCAGTTATAGCTAGACGGGTATACAGAAAGGGCCCTGTCACAGTCTCTTAGAAAGTCACCTCAGCAGATCTTGTAAAGTTAGAATGTGTAGATTTTGATATCATTCTAGACATGGATTTGTTACATTCCTGTTATGCCTCAGACGATTGTAGAACTAGGATCGTTCGGTTTCAGTTTCCAAACGAGCCAGTCTTAGAGTGGAAAAGTAGTAGCTCACTGCCTATGGGTCGATTCTTATGTTACCTTAAGGCCAGATAAATGATATCTAAAGGTTATTTTTATCTATAATCTTATCAGGTTAAGGATTCAATCTGAAACCCAACTCTTGAGTCATTCCCTGTAGTAAATGAGTTTCCAGAAGTGTTTAGTGAAGATCTTCCCGGATTTTCTCCCGAAAGGGAAATCAAATTCGACATAGATTTCTTTCCAAATACCCAACCCATTTCGATTCCTTCTAATAGAATGGCTCCAACCGAGCTTAAGGAATTGAAAGAGCAGTTGAAAGACCTTCTAGATAAGGGCTTCAACATACTTAGTATCTCTCCATCATGTGGTATAGTGTTGTTCGTGAAAAAGAAAGACGGTTCTCTCAGAATGTGCATTAACTATCACTCGTTAAACAAAGTCACAATCAAGAATAAGTACCCCATCCCCAAGATTGATGACCTGTTCGACCAACTTCAGGTTGCTATTATCAACTCAGAGTTAGAGTAGTGACATTCTGAAGACAACCTTCAAGACTCGGTATGGTCACTTTGAATTTGTAGTTATGTCTTTTTGACTAACAAATGCTTCTGCAGATTTCATTGACTTAATGAACAGGGAGTTCAAACAGTATTTGGACTTTGTCACGACCCAGGGGTACCCCTAGATGTGACAAGGCATATAAGACCCTGAGAGGCATCATACAAGCCGATTAGCATATAATAACATAGAGTAATAGAAAATGGTGCAAAAATTTAAAACATTTCAACACAATCTAAGTCTTTTATAAAACAAGCGAAAGTCTAACATATTTGTCTCAAACCATCTAAAAAGACATGAATTAAGTCTTAGGTCACAACCCATACAATAGTCCAAGACATAAAGGAAAAGCATAAATGAAAGTGGTGATCACATCCTCCAACACAATGAGCACTCACGAAATCTTTACTTCCTTTGATTAACAACGAAGCTAGCCACGAGTGTGAGAATCTATATCGTCGAACCCTACATTTGATAAGAATGTAGGCAAGAGTATGCGTTAGTACAATCAAGTACTAAATATGATGGCTAGCACAAACAACATAAAATAAGCATTAGTCATCATAGGACATAAGGCATAAGCATAGTCAAAGCATAATAAACATCATAATAAAAGAGAAATACTCTCTTAAGTTGCCTTACTTAACTTTAGCCAAGACTTGGGTCATCCGCTTTTAGTCAAGCTCACATCATGGAAGGCATATCTAGGAACACTCCAATCACATCATCCTTACAACATAATTACATCACTCATGATTACTTTTAAATACATGGGGATTCCCCTCAAGCAGTTCACATGGTGCCCTATCCACGAGACCCACCTACTGGGCATGGGTCCAACCACGGGGCGTGGTTGGCCCTCGTGGATGACACCTGGAACTTTTCTAAAAGCTTCCATTTTACCTCTTTCGAATTCGGGGTGTTACATTATCTCTCCCTTGGGATCATTGTCACGACCCAAGCCTAGGGCCTAGACGTGACATGGCGAATGAGGAACCCAAAGGAACCCCAAACAAGCCTCTCAAACTTGTCATCACACTTCATCGGTCACGGAAGTACATTCAACATTAAATAACGGGAATTAGGGACCAAGGGCAAACCATTTCAAAATAACATCATAGAATAAGAGTCAAGGTCATTTACAAAATACTTGTCCAACGCACACCTCTACATACATAGATAGGACGGGGGCCATGACATACTACCGGCTCCCCTCATAGTCAAAATACAATTGCAAGCTAAAGTCTCAAAACATAGGAGTAGAAAACATAACATAGACCTCGAATCATTGAGGACTCACCAACAAACTCGGATAAGCACCGTACTAGCCACGTGGATGGAGAGAAAGATCAAGAGTAGCTCCGGTCCCTACATGGTGACATCATGTAGGCAAAATATGCGTTAATACTTTGGAATGTACTAAGTATGCAGGGTGCAATACAACAATAGACAAGGACACAATCGAAATGCAAGAAATATTTCCATAGGCATAATGAATAACAATATGAGGATGCATGATCAAAGTGAAGTCAAAACATGTTTAAGTAAATCTATACTAATAGTAGATTTCATATTTGTGTGCATAATCCAACCAATCTATAACCCCAACTTAGGATGGGGGATGTCGTTCACACCCGGACACCCTGGTGGCAAGGTATAAACCCCTCACATGGTTGATGTTGGTCACACCCCAAGCATCCTAGGTGGTGAGGTATAAATCCCTCACATGGTTGATGTTGGTCACACCCCAAGCATCCTAGGTGATGAGGTATAAAGCCCTCACATGGTTATCCGGTTCTTTTCCCCCGGACTGGGCATGGTCATGCAACACTTTATATAGGAAATTCACATTAGGCTCTAATGCAATCTCATGTATGGAATGAACATATACACAAGCTTAGTTTGTCATCAACACATCTCTGGAATGACATACATCTCATAACTCAATCCTTAAAGCATCAATTCATCAATTCTCCATAATTGGACATTTTGTCAAACACCTTGAAGACATGTAATGGGGTCAAAGAGCATGGAAAATAGGGTAGTAATTATGCAGCCAAAACCAGTGAACAACCTGCAACAACGCCTTTTAACACCCACAAGACCACATGAAAAATCTCCACATCAATTCCAAGTTTAGATTCAAGTTCTAGAGTCACAACATGCTCAAAACAACCACTTTTCATGCTAGAATTCACTGTGCAGGAAAATTTATACAAGGAACAAGACTAATTTATGAATCTCAACTTAAACCGTGAATTAGTCAGTAGAATAGAGTCTAGGCACTATGGGTGGAAGGACCCATGAGTTCAACACCACATACCTTGAGTTTTTATAAAGGTCTTGAGAGTGTCTTCAATGGAAGCTTAGAGCTTGGAACAAGAATCTCTTCAATCTTGAGGAAGGTTTTGGATTAGGGTTCTTGACAGAAAATGTGTCTAAGTATGGGAGAGGTATTTTGGGAATTTTTTTTTAGAGATGGAAATTGAATTAATGCTATATAGGAAATAAAATATGTCCTTGGAGAAAAAAAACGGGTCCAACACTTAGAAAAAAAAATGAGGCTTATGAACAGTAAATTCGCTCTTTGGAAATTGCATTTCCTGCACGAATGGATTTTTACGAAAATGGGCATAACTTCTTCGTCTGAACTCCGAATGAGGTGAAACGAAGTGCGTTGGGTAGCTAACTCAAAGGTCTTTCCATGGATATGTTATGGGCCACCCAATTATTTGTGTGCTAGGAGATATGACCCTCCAAAGTAGACCCTCGAAAAAGGCTTCACTTGGAAATTTCGGATTTTGATACGGTTGCTCTAAAATTTGGGTTAGACCCATTTTCCACTCAATTTGAACCCCTAAACAAGAATATGAAGTCGGATTTTCAATAAAAACGAAACGGATTTTTAGATATAGCTAAAACAAGTTTCCGGTAACTTCCGAAGCACATTTTTAGGAACTTTTTGGATCGTTTCAATCATTTATCCTTGAATGAGATTCTAAGAACCTTTCTAAATGAAAAGACTCAAGACTAGCATTCCATCATGCATGCAACTTATCTAGATGCACACAACTGAGGACGAACTTCATCTTCAAACTAAACATACTCAATGCACCATAAGGAAGTAGGAACTACATCTAACAACCCAATATACATGAAATTTACAGATTTCTTACATTTAAGGAAGAACTACCATCTCCAAACTTAAAAGCATGCTAAACACAATCTCATGTAGCCTAAATGCAATCAACACTCAAAGCACATATTCAAGGAGGAAATCTCCACTCCGAGCTAAGGCATGTTCAACAATTTATCTCATGAAGTTTATAAGCAACTCATACTCAATACCAAGCATCATGAGGAAAATAATGCACAAAAGTCATTTTCTTTCAAACCTTAAGCTTTTCATGAACATGCAAAATCTAAGGAAATCATGGAAACACATAAAACACACATGACTTCAAACATAAACAAACCAAGAGGAACTCATTACCTCAAGCTAGAATAGGAAGAAAAATATGAGGATGTCAGGACATCATATCGACTTCGGCCTCCCAAGTAGCACCCTCAAGTATATGGTTTTTCCAATAACACTTTCGCGGAAGCAACTTCTTTGTTCCTTAATCTCTTAACTTGCCGATCTAAGAACTTAGCCGGAACTTCTTCATAAGAAAGGCTTTCATCAACTCCCAACCCTTCTAAGGGGATTATGGATGTCAAATCTCCAACACACTTTTTCAACATAGAGACATGGAAAACCGGATGCACTGATGCCAACTCATTAGGCAAATCAAGCTCATATGCAACCTTACCAACACGTCTCAAAATTTGGTATGCGCCTACAAATCGGGGACTAAGCTTCCCTTTCTTACCAAAACTCATTACACCCTTCATGGGTGAGATTTTCATGTAAACCCAATCAAGCACATCAAATTCAAGCTCCCTTCTTCTAAGATAGGCATAAGACTTTTGTCGACTTTGGGTGGTTCTCAACCTCTCTCTAATGAGTCAAACTTTCTCAATAGCCTCATGAACTAACTCGAGCCCTTTCAAGGCAACTTCACCCACCTCAAACCATCCTATAGGAGATCTACACCTCCTACCATAAAGAGCCTCAAAAGGAGCCATACCAATACTAAATTGGTAGCTATTATTCTAGGCAAACTCTATCAAGGGCAAATGGTCATTCCAATTTCCATTGAAATCTATCACGCAATCCCTTAACATGTCTTCCAATGTTTGGATTGTTCGTTCCCTGCTTGCCCATCGATTAGTGGGTGAAAAGTTGTGCAAAGTTTAACCTTAGTGTTAAGACCCTTTTGGAAAGATTTCCAAAACTGAGAAGTTAATTGGTACCACGATCGGAAGTAATGGACAAAGGCACTCCATATAGCCTCACCATTTCTCTCAAATACAACTTGGCATAGTCCTCCGTCGAATAAGAAACCTTGACGAAAAGGAAATATGCCGACTTCTTCATCTAATCTACTATTACCTAAATAGAGTCATGTTATCGCCGGGTGTGAGGCAAACCAACTATAAAGCCAATTTAAGTTTACCCACTTCTAAGTGGGAATGTTAATATCTTGAGCTAAACCTCCCAGTTTCTCTGATGCTCAACCTTTACTTGTTGGCAATTTGTACATTTGTCCACAAATCCCACAATATCTTTCTTCATCCCATTCCACCAATAGATCACCCGCAAATCACGGTACATTTTAGTGGCTCCCAAGTGAATACAATATCGAGTACTATAGGCTTCAGTCACGATCTGTTCCCTCAAGTCATCTACATTTGGAATGCATAACCGACCTTAATATCTAAGGACACCATCTCCCCCTTGGGAAAAAGCCTCAACAGACTTCTTAGGTACCACTTTTTTCAATTCTACCAAAGTCGGATCAAAGCATTGCTTTGCCTTAACATCAGCTACAAAAGATGATTCTGACCCTTTATGAATCATGACACCACCCTTGGCAGAGTCTACCAATCATACACCCAATCGGACCAATCTATGGACATCCCAAGCTAACTCTTTTCTATCATCCTCAACATGTGCAACACTGCCCATCGATAGTAGACTAAGAGCATCCGCTACTACCTTCGCCTTTTCAGGGTGATAAAAAACACTCATATCATAATCCTTCAGTAATTCTAGCCACTTCTTTGGCAAAGATTTAGATCTTTTTGGCTAAACACATATTGTAAACTCTTATGGTCAGTGTAAACATCAATATGGACCCCATACAAATAATGCCTCCAAATCATTAAGGCAAATACACCACTGCTAATTCAAGGTCATGGGTAGGATAGTTCTTCTCATTAACTTCTAGTTGCCTTGAAGCATAGGCAATCACCTTATCGTTTTGCATAAACACACATCCCAACACAACTCTAGAGGCATCCCAATATACCACAAAGTCATCCGTACCTTCCGGTAAGGTCAAAACTGGAACAATGTGGCCGAAAAAAGCCATGGACCTTAACCAAAATTCACATTTGCTAAACTTTGCATAAAGTTGTTGGTCCTTGAGAATTTGCAATACAATCCTCAAATGATCAATGTGCTCATTCTCACTTCTTGAATAGATCAAAATATCATCTATGAACACAATTACGAATATGTCAAAGTATTGTCTAACCACCCTATTCATCAAATCCATAAATGCTGCCTGAGCATTAGTCAATCCAAACAACATTACACAAAACTCATAATGATTGTGTCGGGTTCTAAAAGTCATTTTCAGAATGTCTTCCTCTTTCACACTCAACTAGTGATAACCCGACCGTAGATCAATTTTTGAGAATAACTTGCCCCTTGAAGTTGATCAAATAAGTCATCTATTCTCGAAAGTGGATACTTGTTCTTGATGGTCACCTTATTCGATTGCCGATAATTGATATACATACGTAGGGAACCATCCTTCTTCTTAACAAACAACACCGGAGCACCCCATAGAGAAATACTCCGTCGGATGAAGCCCTTATCTAATAAGTCCCTTAATTGTTCCTTCAACTCCATAAGATTTGCCACAACCATTCTATAAAGAGGAATAGAAATAGGTTAGATGTCAAGGAGAAGGTCAATTCGAAAGTATATTTCCCTTTCAGGAGGAATACCAGGCAAATTGATACGCTCAAATTACACCTCCCTAAAGAAGCATAAGCGGTCGTTATCAAGTAAAGAACCCAACTTGTAGGTTGGGGTCGATCCCACGAGGAAAATGGTTTAGACTTTAATTTAACCAACAATTATATTCGATTAGTCAAATTACTTCCAGAAACAAGTAATTAAAAAGGAAGGGGGGTTTTGTGAAACAAATTGTAAGAATTTAATAAGTAATCAGTAATCAAAACTCAATTTTAGTTGTTATCCAGATAAGAGAGATAGTTGGGGTATACATGTTCCCCACAAGCTCATAACGAAGTAATCCTAGTAATAACAATCCTTTCCTTGTGTACTACATGCAAAGTGATAAGTTAATTATCTCTAAATTCTTGGTCCGGCATCTAGAGAACTTCACCCCGCACCTTGGTCCGGCTACGTGTGTATAATTTACTAACCCTTACCTTTACCTCATATTAGACATCATAATCGATGTTTGGTTAGTTATTACTTCGCACCAATCGACACTAGCCTATTAGATAGTATCACACTAAATCTATGTTGATAATTCTTTTCTTGTTGATTACCTCCTTGGTCCGGCAAGTAGCAACAAGGTGAGTTCTAACACGTGCACTCTTAAAAGGATTTTTAAATGAAAGAATTATCAATGCATGCAAATCACTATTCAAGAATTGCTTATTTACTATTTATACTTTGTTAGTCGCTCATGGTTCCCACAACCCTAGTTGTGGGGTTTAGTTACCCATAATCATATGAACACAATTCATTGTTTTAGATGAAAGAATTATGAACTTACGTAAGAAGAATAATAAACCCAAAAATTCAACTTGAATTGCAACACCCAAAATCTTCAAAACGAACTTAGGAAATTAGTAATTGCTAAAGTTGCAAGTTAAATTCCCAAGTCAAGAACTAGAATAGAATAATAATGTCTAACCCAAAAAAATGAGGTTTACATGCCCTATTTATAGAAAACAAGTCCTAAATTAAAAGGGAAACAAATTAAGGAAAGTTTGTTATAGGCACGCGTCTTCATTCCACAAGACTGACTCACGGACTGTCAACGGATCTACGGTCCATGAGTCCCTTCCGTCAGCCAAGACTTAGAAAATATTTCAACTTCCAAAATTCAGCTTCTCTAAAGAAAACGACGGAACTGCAATATGGATTGTAGATCGATCTACGGTCCGTCAATCCCTTTCCGTAGCTCCACATTTAGAATCTTCAAAAATCATGTACTGGAACCCTCGCAGTATCAATCTACGGATCAACAGTACAGTTCGTAGATCAATCTACGGACCGGCAATGGTCACCGTGGTTCCACACTTGGTCAGATTTCCCTGATTTGCCTTCCATGCCTTGGCTTCTGATCTACGACCACCATCTACGGAGCATCTACAGACCTACGGTCCATAGATCACCTCTGTTGATTCCCTTTTTTGCATTTTTTTCAGCTCTCTTTAATTTCGCACCTGAACATCTTTCCTGCAAAATATGATAAAAACACATAAAAGCCAATACAAAATGGCCCTAGACACACACAACTTGTAAGTGAAATGTATTAGAAATACCGTAAACTCACGGCATATCAACACCCTCAACTTAAATTCGTTGTTTGTCCTCAAGCGACGCACTAAGACTCTAAACGACACTTGTATAGAAGCAAACATTTTAAGCACAAGCAATCATATGGCTCTCTATCCCACTCACTTTTCGGGTGCAACATTTGTTCTCTTCGACCCGATAAGCTAATTCATGTGGATCAAACCATGACAACGATCGACCAACTAACACACAACATACAATGTTTTATGATCACCAAAGTACCAACTTTTCGATAATGCAACTAGTGCCCTTACTTCAAACGAAATCCCTTTTCTTTCACACAATGACTATGACTTCGAGTACAAGGATTCATTCAACACTCACACTCAGAAACAACTTCAAGTACAGTTAGTGCTCAATACCATAGGCTTGCCCTTATTTTCACTGCATAGACTCCCCAAATTAGACTCTAGGATCACTATAGGACTTTCTTGGCTTGTAACGTAGGCTTAGGGTCAGGTGTGGTACATTTGGGTACCTCCTACTGACTTTCTGTCCTCATTGACGTTACACTAGGCTTTCAACCTCTTTCTGTCCTATTTTTGTCATTCTACCATTTTACCTTATTTCCTTCAATTTTCTTCAACCATTGATGTGACTTTAGGTTTTGTAGATCTTTTTATTTTTCACTTTTATCTCTGTATTGCGTTTTATGTTTATTATTTAGCTTTTAACAAGTCACATCCATTCCTCTCTTTTCTCAACATCAAACTCTTTTTACACACATTTTTCTTTCAATTTCCTCTTTCATAACCACCCTCAACTTATGGATTTTCCATTGGTTGAGGTGCATAATACCCAATGTCGGGTCAGGGTCAAGATTGAAGTTATCTTTTACATTAGCCACCTTCAACTTAGGATTTTGACCTAAGTCGAGATGGACATGTCCAATGATGGACCAGGGCCAACATAGTAGATTTATGGGAAGGTGAGTTCGGGGTTTAGAAAGAAATGGTCTAATTTTAGGCTCAAAGCATTTGGATCAAAGGGGGGGAGCATTTATTTCATTTGGTTAGGTCCTTTATTTAGGCAATTTGTGGAGTTATTAGAACAAGGACCTATGATCACCTCCTAGCTTCTAGAGTGAATTGTTTTAGCAGAACTAACCGGGCAAGTTCTAGTTTTGCACAAAAACTGTTAGAACAATCAACTATTCTCATACACACTTGGCACATAGTTTCATTATCGGATTATCAGATTACCCAATTCAAGTTTTAGCTTAAGTCATACCATCAGGTTGATTCATTATCAAGTCATACTTAGAGCCAACACATTCAACTTGTCTTAGCCTACCAATTCTAGCACGCATCACAAAATTTTTAAGGGTATATTTTTCATAAGCCATCATGCTTCATTCTTGTTCATGCTTCTATACATACAATCCTAACACATGCCGGTTCAACAGAAATTAAACAGTCTCTTGGGAAAAAAGAACACAGGCAAGAAAACCCCAAGAGAGGATTTATGAGTTAGGTTACTCAGACTTCACCCTATCACTCACAATCCATTTACCCCACCCCAAACAAAAATAGATGTTATTATCCCCAATGCATACAAGAATAGTAAAAGATACTGGATTGGGTGAAGCAAACATGTGGCGCATAACACCGACGAATCATGCACAAGCGGGTGGGTCCAGTTCCCTAAAGCCCGCTGGAACAATAGTTGGGACACCCTTAGTAGTGCCCACATCATCCATCATAGCACCATCAGTGGTGCTCATAACATCCCTCACAACAGACGGGACCTCTACAACTGGGGCAGAACTCGATGCCCATGAAATGCTCTCACGCGCCTTCTGTTGATGCAAATGTTCATCTAAAATCGAGGCCTTCCTGGTCTCCTTCTCCTACCTACAATGTCTCTTTTGAGTTTTTTCCTCCTCAGTACAATTGGAACGGTGCCTCTTACCTTTCGTATGTGTACGCTCAAGCCCCTCCTCGACGGTCCCACTGAATAAAACATCCAGCACCATATCATCAGCCAGTGCAGTAGGTGCGGCCTGAGGCTCAACTGTAAGGGAGGCAAGAATGGCATCAACGTCGGTCTGGAGATTGGCAAACTCAGCCTGCAAAGAGGATAGATCTATGGCCGGGGCTGATTGCTCGAGGACTCGCAATTCAAAGGCATCAAGACACTTATTCACTGCCTAGAACTTTCGATCCATCATGCCCTCCATCCTTTGCTCCATTCTGGCCTCAGACTCGGCTATTGACTTTTGCATCCAAGGTTGGATGTGATGCAGCAGTGTGGCCATCTGAGCCTCTAATTTCTGTACTCTGGCCAACGGGACAACAGTAGCTCCTAACTGTGGTGTGGGCCGGGATGAACTAGGGGTCTTAATAGCAGCCTGGGAAAATGAGGCTGGGATAGTATCAGAGTGATCTGGTATAATGGGATCATCGCCCTGTGCCTGCCCCACCATGTCTACAAGATCTGCGCCCAGGAGAGGTACCTCAATCTGGGGCTCTCTATGAGGTGCCGCCGCATTTGCCTCATCTAGAATGAGGCCTATATCACAATGCCAGATCAGCACTCCAGAGTCCCTGCACAATTGGAAAATCAAAAATGGAAAGGGGTAAGTAGTGGAGGTCTTGAATGCCCTCTTTTGAATCTCTGCCAGCAGCATGCAGGCAAAGTCAATTTCCACTCCTGCTACCAGTGCTGCAACTATGATTGCTCTTTCCTATGTGAGTTGGTTGTCAGCTTTTGTCGGTAACACCCTTTTACACACCAACAACCAGAAGAACTTGGCCACAAAATTCAATGTAGCCTTTCAGATACCAAATCGAGGTGCGGCGAACTCTGCACGCTCGCCATCTGTAGAAATGTACTTAGCCAACCATAGTATTACAGCCTCTCGTTGTTCAGCATTCCTTTGGAAAGCACCGCTCTGCACGATGTCCCATCTATACTCAAACTCTGCTGTGTTTAGTGACCAAGAGTGACCTGTGGTTAGACCATAGAGAAAATGGCTAATGGTGGCATGTGATATGTCCACCGGACAACCCTAGACCACAATGGAAGTGAGAGGATCTTGGTCCATGGGCTTTGACCTCTTGGAAATCGAACCACGGAGAGTGGCAGCATAGGAGGCGTAGAACTCTCGCACAATCTCCTCACTATAAGTCCCAGGGTCTCGAGCCATCCAATCACACTTGGGTAGGTTAAAAAGTCGGTGGAAGTCAAGGACAGTGTGCAAGCTCTCCTGTGAGGACTCTGCGCTCCTCTGTAATAAGTTGGGCCATCTTCCCTTTGTTATTTCTCACCTTGGCATCCCGATAAATCTGCCATTGGCCCTCAACACACCATCTGTTTGGTTCGCCGGCCACTAGAGTAGGATCCTCATTCTTTGGTGCTGGTACAGACTCTAAGCTAGTGGTCTTATCAGACGAGGTAGCTTGGTCATCCTGGTTGGACCCTGTGGCTGACTTGGCATTGGACCCCGAAGCATGGACAGACTCGGACCCTGAAGCATGGCTAGACTTAGAGCCCGAAGCATGGGCAGACTTGGAGCCAAACGCAGACCCAGTAGCTGAACTGGAAGCAGCTCCAGTTGGTGACCCGATCAGTGTGTGCTCCTCCTCAGACCGGGAGATAGTGACTACATTGGTGATCACCTTATGGGAGGTGCCTCTGGTGGCTCGGGGTGCCATGGGGGAAGTCCTTGTGTTGGGAGGAACATATGCTGGATCTTTTTCCGTGTCCATGTTCTCATCAATTAACCTGAAGCTAGGAGCAACAGATTTTGACTTGCCCTGTTTTGCATAGGTGACTAGCTTCTTGGGTGCCATCATACTTGTGGAAGCAATATTAGTGCCAAAACTAACCATAAACGAACAAAAAAAACTTTTAGAACTATAAGCGAACAGTAACAAAGTCCCAAGAAAATTTCAGACAGAGGTTACAGTAGTTATCAATGGAGGAGACCTACGGTCTGTAGACTGATCTACGGTCCGTGGAACCTTTTCATGGATTAGTGGGCCAACAATATTGGTCACATATGGAAACCAAGAATGTATAGAACGGTCCATAGATTGATCTACGAACCGTAGTCCACATCTGTGGTTTCACACTTGGTGAAATTTTCAAGTGCATCAACCCACGAACATAATCTACGATCCATAGATAGGGTATCGTGGATGCGATCTGTGCTAGGTTTCAGCCAATCTTTATTTGCAAGTCCATATCTTAGACCATTTTCAACAATATCCTAGTCTAAACATGCATTTCAACGTTGAATCATGCTAGTTTGTCATTTTCAGGATTCCAATTAATCATTTGAACAAGTATTTAAGAAAAACTTTGGAACCCTAAGTCGAAACTTACATGTAAATTTATAATCACATACAACAAGGCAACAATCACTATCTATCGTTCCAAGGGTATTCTAACTTCCAATTTTATCATGCAATTTCATCTAACAATTACCCAAGGTCAAGACCCAACTTCCAACTTTCAATATTCAATCTATGAACCGAAATTCAAAGTGAGGGAAAAGTCTATTACCTTACAAGCAACGAGGAGTGGGGTGATTGCGTGATGGCACTAAGCTTAGCAAGACCAAGGAATCACCTCTTCATTACTAACCCAACACCAGACCCTTTTGTGGAATATGGAATGAGTTGTATTCGTATATGGAAAGGAATTGTGGGAATTATGAGGGAATGAAAGGGATGATTTTATGGGGGAGTTATGGAGTGATTTAGGGAGGTTATGGAGTGGTGAAACAGTTGGAGAGTGAATGGAGGGAAGTGGAAATGATTTGAAATTAGGGGAGTTTTAAATAAGAAGGTACGAGTCAGGTCAGAAAGAATTAGGGTTTGGACCCACGAGACCCTAACTACGGTCCATGAGTTGATCTACGATCCATATATGATGATCGTAGATCACTCTTATACTTAGAAAAATTTAAGGGCTTACCTGGGATCTACGGACACCATCGACGGTCCGTGGATCGAATGACGGACCGTCGATAGGGTCCATAAACCTCTGCACCAGACCATTTTCTGTAGATTTTTCATGGTGTACGTGCACATGTAGCAACCAATAGGCTATTATTTTTACATTTTCTGGACACTTTTTAGATACGGACTCTATGCTAATTCTAGCCAACACTAAAAAAAACCAAAACACCTATCTAACTTGATACAAAGATGAAATTAAACAAAAAAACTACTAAATGGAAAACAGAACCCTATCGTTGGTTAGATTGTACCTCTTGGGTTGTTTCCCAAGTAGCGCTTGATTTAACGTCGCGGCACGACACAAGTTTCTTGATTGCTCAGACTTCATCAAGATTGTAGGCCTCAATCACTTCTTGCACAGTTTTAGGATTTCCCAGATAGATCTTGATCCTTTGCCTGTTTACCGTGAACCTTGTTCCTTCACTATTCTCAAGCTCAACCGCTCCATGGGGGAGCACTTTTGTGAGAAAAAATGGCCCAGTCCATTTGGACTTGAGTTTGCTTGGAAACAAGTGCAACCTAGAGTTGAATAGAAGCACAAGATCACCAACCACAAATTCTCGCTTTTCAATTCTTTGATCATGATACCGCTTCATCTTTTCTTTGTACAAGGCTGAACTTTCGTAAGCTTTTAGGCAAAACTCATCAAGCATATTCAAGTCATTCATTCTTTGATTAGATGTGGCGCCCCAATCCAAATTTAGCTTCTTCATTGCCCACATTGTCTTATGCTCTAGATCTATCGGTAAATGACAAGACTTCCCATATACAAGTTGGTAAGGAGACATACCTATGGGGGTCTTGTATGTCGTGCGACAGGCCCATAGAGAATCATCAAGCTTCCTTGACCAATTAGTTTTATTAGCATTCAAAGTCTTTGCCCAAATCTGTTAGATTTATCTGTTGGACATTTCAACTTGCCCACTAGTCTGCGGATGGTAAGGAGTGGCTACATTGTGATGGACACCATATTTCTCAAGTAGTGCCTTGAAAACTTATTACAAAAGTGAGAACCTCCATCGCTAATAATAGCCTTCGGTGTACCAAATCTGGAGAAGATATTATTTTTCAAAAATGCAGTGACACTTTTACCTTAATTGTTGTGGAGCGCAACTGCTTCCACCCACTTCGATACATAATCCACCGCAACAAGAATATACTTCATCCCATATGAACTCAAAAATGGACCCATAAAATTAATGCCCCAGACCTCAAACAACTCTATCACCAATATAGGATTCATAGGGAGCTTTTGCCTCTTTGAAATCCCTCCTTCTCTTTGGCAACTATCACAAGACTTGGCGAAATCATGAGCATCTTGGTGGATGGTAGGCCAATAGTACCCACACTGCGAAATCTTATGTGCAGTTCGAATACCACTATGATGCTCACCAACAGGCGATGAATGGCATGCTTCAAGTACACTCAACATCTCAACCTCAGGCACATAGCGACAAATAATCCCATCAACACAACTACGATACAAGTAACGCTCATCCCAAAAGAATTTCTTCACATCATGCATAAACTTTTTCCTTTGGTGAAAAGACAAATCAGGGGGCACAATATCACTTGCCAAATAATTAGCAAAGTCTGCGAACCAAGGAATCAAATCATGAGAAGAAGCCAATACATGTTCATCTGGAAAAGCATCATGAATTTTAGCCCTATCTCCAAGCTTTAGCACAGCCTCTTCCTTTAATCTGGACAAGTGATCGGCAATTTGATTTTTGGTCCCCTTTCTATCTTTTACCACAAAATCAAACTCTTGCAGTAACAATACCCATCTAATCAATCTGGGTTTTGCATCATTTTTCGCCATCAAATACCTCAATGCAGAATGGTCAGTATGCACTATGACCTTAGTACCAAACAAGTAGGATCGAAATTTCTCGAATGCCAAAACCACCACAAGAAGTTCTTGTTTGATCACAGTATAATTCTTCTGGGCCATATTTAAAGCTTTGCTAGCAAAGTAAATAAAGTGAAGAATTTTCTCTTGCCTTTGTCCCAATACTACACCAAGCACCACTCCACTCGCATCGCACATTACCTCAAACGGTTGTCCCCAATCCAGTGAAATAATGATAGGTGCAGTAACCAACTTCTCCTTCAATTCTCCAAATGCTCTAAGGCAAGCATCATCAGAATAGAACTTACACTCCTTCTCGAGCAGTTTGCACAACGGATGTGCAATTTTTGAGAAATCTTTGATGAATCTCCTATAAAAACCTGCATGCCCAAGAAAACTTCTAACACCTTTTACAGAAATGGGTGGCGGAAGCTTTTCTATTACTTCAACTTTAGCTCTATCAACCTCAATACCTTTCTTTGAAATTCGATGACCCAACACTATACCTTCTTTAACCATAAAATGACACTTCTCCCAATTCAGCACCAAGTTGCAATCTTCACACCTTTTAAGCACCTAGGCCAAATGATCCAGACAATGATCAAAAGACTCACCTACAATTGAAAAATCATCCATGATCACTTCAATAGTGTCTTCTACCATATCAGAAAATATAGACATCATACAACGCTGAAGGGTTGCTGGGGCATTGCACACCCCAAATGGCATCCGTTTTAATGTAAAACTCCCATAAGGGCAAGGGAAGGTGGTCTTCTCTTGGTTTTCTAGAGCTATAGAAATTTGATTGCATCTTGAATACCCATCAAGAAAACAATACCAACCCTTTCCTGCAAGTCTATCCAACATCTAGTCCATGAATGGCATAGGAAAGTGGTCATTTTCTGTCCAAGCATTCAACTTCCGGTAATTCATACAAACTCTCCATCCAGAATGGGCCTCATTGGAACAAGCTCATTTATTACATTTGGAACCACATTAATACCACCCTTTTTAGGCACGCACTGCATAGGACACACCCAACTACTATCTACAATAGGGTAAATAACTCCCGCATCCAGCCACTTGATGATCTCCTTTTTAACTACCTCTTGCATAGGTGGATTTAATCTTCTCTGGTGCTCGATACTTGGCTTATGATCTGGCATGAGTTGGATTTTATGAGATCAAATACCAGGAGGAATCCCAATAATATCTGCAATAGTCCACCCAATAGCTCGCTTGAACCTCTTTAACACAGTCACCAAGCACTATACTTGTCTCGCATTCAAATCTGCCGCAATGATGACGGCAAAGAATTCTCTCTACCCAAGTATACATAGCTCAAATGCGGTGGTAGAGCCTTAAGCTCCAATTTTGGTGCCTCCACAATAGATGTTCTTGTTGGTGGGGACTCGCGATTCTTCATGTCTAATTCATACTTCTTTGGTTTAGAACGATATTCACACCTATCGAGTGCGGCTACTAACTCATCATACTCTTCAATACCATCACTATCAAAATTCATCATAACTATTGCTAATGCCTCAACACCTAGTCGCTCTTCAATTTGCACTTCTGTCTCACTCTCTACTTTGTAAGTTATAGCAGATACTGTTTGAAGTTCACCACTCTGCTTCATGGAACTACAAATATTGAAAGTTGCTTCTTCATTGTTCAGTCTGAACTTCATCTGTCCCTTTTCCATATCAACCAATGCACACCTTGTGGCAAGAAATGGTCTCCCAAGGATGATGGGAACCTCAAAATCAACCTCACAATCCCTGGCAGCGGTGCCAAAATTTGATACGCTCAAATTGTACCTCCCTAAAAAAGCATAAACGGTCGATATCAAGTAAAGAACTCAACTTGTAGGTTGGGGTCGATCACACGAGAAAAATGGTTTAGACTTTAATTTAACCAACAATTATATTCGATTAGTCAAATTACTACCAGAAACAAGTAATTAAAAAGGGGGGGTTTTGTGAAATAAATTATAAGAATAAAATAAGTAATCAGTAATCAAAACTCAATTTTGGTTGTTATCAAGATGAGAGAGTTAAACTAGGTTATACCCGCTCCCCACAAGCTCATAACGCAGTAATCCTAGTAATAGCAATCCTTTCCTAGTGTACTACATGCAAAGTGATAAGTTAAGTATCTTTATATCCTTGGTCCAGCATCTAGAAAAGTTCACCCAGCACCTTCGTCCAACTGCGTTTGTATAATTTACTAACCCTTACCTTTACCTCATATTAGACATCATAATCGATGTTTGGCTTAGTTATTACTTCGCACCAATCGACACTAGCCTATTAGATATTATCACACTAAATCTATGTTGATAATTCTTTTCTTGTTGATTATCTCCTTGGTCCAGCAAGTAGCAACAAGGTGAGTTCTAACACGTGCACTCGTTAAAAGGATTTTTAAAGGAAAGAATTATCAATGCATGTAAAACACTATTTAAGAATTGCTTATTTACTATTCATACTTTGTTATTCGCTCATGGTTCCCACAACCCTAGTTGTGGGGTTTAGTTACCTATAATCATATGAACACAATTCATTGTTTTAGATGAAAGAATTATGAACTTACGTAAGAAGAATAATAAACCCAGAAATTCAACTTGAATTACAACACCCAAAATCTTCAAAATAGAACTTAGGAAATTAATAATTGCTAAAGCTGGAAGTTAATCTCCCAAGTTAAGAACTAGAATAGAATAATAATGTCTAACCCCCAAAAATGAGGTTTAGATGCCCTATTTATAGAAAACAAGTTCTAAATTAAAAGGGAAACAAAATAAGGAAAGTTTGTTACAGGCACGCATCTTCATTCCACAAGACTGACTCAAGGATCGTCAATGGATCTACGGTCCATGAGTCCCTTCCGTCAGCTAGGACATAGAAAATATTTCGACTTCCAAAAATTAGCTTCTCTGAAGTAAACGACGGAACTGCAGTATGTACCATAGATCGATCTATGATTCGTCAATCCCTTTCCGTAGCTCCACAATTAGAATCTTCAAAAATTATGTACTAGAACCCTCGCAGTATCAATCTACGGATCAACAGTACGGTTCGTAGATCAATCTACGGACCGTCAATGGTCACCGTGGTTCCAAACTTGGTCAGATTTTCCTAATTTCCCTTCCATGCCTTGGCTTCTGATCTATGACCACCATCTACGGAGCATCTATAGACCGTAGGTCCATAGATCACCTCCGTAGATTCCCTTTTTTGCATTTCTTTGAGCTGTCTCTTTAATTTCGTGCCTGAACATCTTTCCTGCAAAATATGATAAAAACCCATAAAAACCAATACAAAATGGCCCTAGACACACACAACTTGTAAGTGAAATGTATTAGAAACACCGTGAACTCACAATATATCACAAATCATCAGAAAAAACTTTTGGAAACATATTTACAAAAGGGACCGACTCAAGGATAGGAGTTTCGGACTCCACATCCCTCACCCTACCATAAACACACCCTTTTGAGATCATTTTCCTAGCTTTTATGTAGGAAACAAATCGACCTCTAGGCAAAGAATTTCCCCCCTTCCCCTCTTGGATAGGCTCATTTGGGAATTGAAATTTTACTACCCGAGTTCTACAATTGATAGAGGCATAACACGAATGCAACCAATCCAGACCAAGAATAACATCAAAGTCTAACATATCAAGCTCTACCAAGTCAACAGGAGTAACTCTATGGGATAAGGAAAAGGGACATCTTCTGTAGACCCTTTTTGCCACCACAGAATCACCAATAGGGGTAGATATAGAAAAAGGTTCTAACAACACTTTGGGAAGTACATCAAACCTCATAGCTATATAAGGGGTCACAAAGGACAAGGTTTCCCCTGGATCAAGTAAAACATACATATCTATATGGAAAACTTTTAACATACCAGTCACCACATCGGAGAACTCTCTTGATCACCTCTACTTTGGAGAGCATAGAAATTGTTTCGCTTAGGACCACTTGCACCCGAACCACTAGAATCGGATGAAGGGTAGGTTTGAGCCTTACGATGACCATCCCCATCACTCTTAGCAACCGAAGGAAAATTCCTTATTTTGTGATCCATTTTCCTACATCCAAAGCAAGCATTAGAACCCGCTAGACACTTCCCTTCATGATTTCTCCCACATTTAGCACAAGTAGGTATTGAAGGCCTATTACCATCTCTTTGAGGTTTTGGGTTAAACACCCTTTCATTATTAGGCCTTGGAGGATCATTTGAAGTACCTTGCCTAGAGAACTTTTGCCAGAATCTTGAACGACCTCGTCAACCGGACCTATAATGAGAATAGTTGCCATCATCCACTCTTGCTCTCTTTGCCCCTCTAGATCTTTCCTTGAGATTATCTTCCTCAATTTGTTAGGCAAGCACCATAAGGTGATAAATGTCCATGTCATGAAAAAGCATAGTGGTGCGGCACTCTTTGACTATCATGTCGGACACGCCTGACATAAACTTACTCATCTTGACCCTACAATCCGCCACAATGGAAGCAGCATACTTGGATAGCTGAGTGAACCTCAAAGTGTATTCTCTTACACTCATCTTTCCTTGCCTAAGGTTGATGAACTCAAGTACCTTGGCCACTCCCATCTCAAGAGGGAAGAATCGGTCAAGAAAAGCACTTTTGAACATCTCCCATTCTATGGGACCCGATTCCACTGGCCTTGCCTATTTCCACTGATTGAACCAAATATGTGCAACCCATTTGAGTTGTTAAGAGGCCAATTCCGCCTTCTCTATTAGAGTCACTCCCATAATAGCAAGTATCTTGTAGGCGTCATTAATAAACTCTTAAGGGTCTTCCTCAACTTTGGAGCCATGAAATTTGGGATGGATCATCCTTGTAAAGTCTCTCACTCTTGTCGCCGTCATACCCACATTTGAGTTCACGGGGGCTACCACCTCTATATTGGCTTGTGTCGTCACAGATTGAGCCAACAGTTAGAAAGCCGACTTAAACTCCGCATTTGATACATTCTCATTCAATGGGTCAATCGGAGCCTGAGAAGAAACTTGGGGAGGAGCATGAGGAGGAAACTCTTGATCAACTTTGTCTCCCTCCGTCCTTCTAGCATTAGCCCTTCTAGTAGTCATTACCTGAAAACAATCGGCAAGGATTAGGAGAAGGACTTATAGAATTAAACTTCATAGCACGATGATAATATTTTCTTAAATATATATGCTATCAAAGACACTTCATCCAATACTAAGTGTCAGTGATCGTTCAATAGTAATATAACCCAACTAAGTGAGTTGGGGTCGAGTCCCAAGGGAGTGGTTCGTAATTGAGAATCAAAGGCAAGTTAGAATATTCTCAAGTCAATCATAGCTAAAAACATTTACGAATAAAAGCATGGTTTAAATTATAAGTGACACAAGTATCAAATATCAGAGGGGGTTGGTTTCAATTATCAACTAACACAACAAATAACACGAAAACACGAATATAGAGACGGGTTCTTGGGAGATTAATTGATTATGGGCTAAGGTAGACAATCAGGTAGTTGCAATTTATAGTGAATAGTTGTAAATCAGTGATTAAGCTAGACTTTAATGGGAGTAAACTTTCTCTCGAACAATTTACACTGAATCAAATTGGTTTCTCTCGAACACCAATAAGCAGCAATGAAGAACAACCTTCACTTTAGTCCATTCACTCTCTCGTGTTGAATGTGTGGAAAAGTGTTTAGGGTTCAATTTCTCGAGCTGAACCCATGACAACCCAATACCCACAGACCATTGATTCAGAAATTTTGGTTTTAAAACCTCTCTCTCAAGCAAGCTAAAAACACGAAGTTAGGATTGTATTTGCAATTACAACCCATTAATTTCAACCACAATTACTGAACGAAATCACTTTTAAACAACATTTACACTATCAATACCCAACAACTAAATCAACCCGTAAATACATAATCACACCCCAAGAATTGGGGTTTTAACTAGACATTATAAAAAGGTAAAAATTGTTACCATGTTGTGTTTCCATCACTGGGGAGGATTGATATTGTATTTACAAAGGTCTAAGATGAACAATCTTCAACACCCACTTCCAATTTCTCAGAAATGGAAATCTTTAAAGCTAAGGAAATATTTCTCTAAACTTAGTTCTCAACTCTAAACTTGAAAACTGAATAAAAATGAAAACTACTCAATGTTAGATGCTAAACTAAGAATTTCAAAACGTATTTATAGTCGCCCAAAAATGTGTTGCGAAGGACCATTCGGCGCAGTTAGTTGAGATTGCCGATCGACTCGATGATCCGCCTTTTGATCAATTCCATCGCATTTTTGCTTTGGACTTTAGCATCTTTAGGTTTTGTACTTTGGGCAATATGGCACTACATCACCAAATCGTTCGGCGACTCGCCGATCGCTCATTTCGACTGCCGACTTGATTTTCTCCTTCAAGGTTTGGCACACTACATTAGGCAAGATATCAGCCATTCATCAATTTGCCCAATGGATTAGGTGATCCTCAGGCCTTCTTTTCTTCGTCCTTTCAGTTGCCTTGTTCGTTGTTGCTCATTAGTGTCCATGCTTTGTTCCTCAATCCAAATACTTGAAATTCAAGGGTTTACATCAGTTATTAGCACAAAATATGCATTTGGGGATACTAAATATATTAAATAAAACCCTAAATAAGTCCAAATCGTGGACTCATTAGTACCCCCAACTTAAACTTTTACTTGTCCTCAAGTAAAACTCAACTTCAACAGCTCAAAAAGGATGTCTCAAACAGTGCTACACAAGACTCAATCATGAATGCACTCAAGAAGACTCAACTTACTTATGCAAAGATCAATTGTGCACTCAAAGACTCAATTTGTGACTTATCATTGTCAAAGAATCTCAAGCTTACAATACTTGCTTCAAATGCAAGTTCAAACTCAACAAAGGTACTCAAATGCCCTCACACAAAGAATGCTTCCATATTCACACACAATGGTTCATAATTTAAAGCTCTGGAATTAGATGCAATGCTCAAACTCACAAAGATGAACACAATGCATAATTTCATCCATAGGTTTGCTCGTATTTTCCAATCAATACTTGCTTCAGCTCACTCAAGATCAAAAAGGTCTTTTCAAGGCATGTAATGGGGCTGAGTGCAAATGCATAGTCATTTAGGCTCAATGGTTGTAATCCTCATGAAATGTGATGTGAACAACACTTCCTTTCCTTTTCTTCTTCATTCTCATTGATGCTCAAAAGTCATCCCATTATTCACTTTCCATGGATTGGTGGAGACCCCATTTTCTTTGTATTTTCATAACTTTATTCCACAACATTTTCATCGTTTTTCTTTTTCATTCTTTTCTTCTTTTTCTCTCTTGTTTTTTTTTATGGAGGGGTTCCATTTTTTTTCCACAAAACCACGGGTCAAAGGGGACTTTCTTGCACTTGTTGATTTACCTTGTCTTTTCACCACACCCCCAACTTAGGCTTTTGGCCTACGTTGGCTATTCAAACAAACCATAAATCATGAGGATTATGGGTTATGGATCAAGAAAGTTTATAATTTTATCAAGTTTCTTCCAAGAAAAAGGTTCAGGCTCAAAGGGTGTTTAGAAAGGATTCACACACTCACAGGGTAGGCCACAAAAGAGGTATAATATCAATTTGTTTCAGACTCTTCAAAGTTGTCTAAGATCATATCAAGAGATTGCATCACTTAGTCAACGGGCTAACGAGGCAAATTATAGGTGTCATCACACATGGTTCATGGTAATCTCTTCACACAAGGTATAGACACCAATGTCAAACAAGACTCCACACTTTTGTTAGTGTGCAATGTTCATCACATGAGACTCAACCTAATACTTGGCTAGTCACAACGAGATGCAAAGAGTTCACATATTGTCTATGCAACTTCATTTGGCCTCATCGTAGCCGCACATTCATTTTTGTTCGATTATGAGAACTATTCAAGTCATCGGTATCGATCAAAACCGATACTCAAACTTGCAAGAGAACAACCACATTTTACACAAACAAGAGGTGGCAATTTTTTTTGGAAGGGTCAAAAAACCTTTTATCTTTTAAAGCAAGGAGCCACAAGCTCAATCATCCACAAATGCAGTGTAAACACAATTATAACTCAAAACCCAATATATAAACAAAACCGAAGTGTCACAAAAGATCACACAAAAGGTGGGCCTCACCCCACCACAAATAAAATCATTTGTCCTCAAATGCAAACAAAAACTAGAATATCCAAAAGTCAAAATAAAGTAAGACAGAGAGGGAGGTAAAGAAAGGATCTTGTCTATTCAGTCACTCCATCTGTCTAGGCATCAGTGCTCGGTGCATCAATCTGGACTTGGGCATCAGTACTCGGAGTCACCTCAGAAGGAGCATCAGTTGCACTAAGATAAGCCAAGGGTTTATCCGCCAAAGAAACCTGCACAACTGCATCTACCATGGCCTTCTCAGTCTCAGTAAAGCCCTCATATGAAGCTTTCTCAGTCACCTCAAGCAACTCCTCATCTGTCTTTGCCTCAGAATCGGGATCAGCTACCTCCTCAACTCTAACCTCATCTTCGGTGGTAGTCAGAGATATATCTGGTGCATCTGGGATCTCCACCGTCTCGAAGAACATAGACATGTCAGTGGACTTCAGCTGATCCATCTCACTCCTCAACACAGCTATAGTGGTCTTTAGAGCCTTCACCTCCTCGGTGGCCCCTTTGCCACGCTCACACAACACAATCCTCTTCGCAAGGGCATCAATGGTAGCACTCAATGGTGTCACAGCATCAGCCAGGGCAATCTGAATCATGCCCAGAATGGAGGCCTCGATTTTGGCATCCCCATGATCCACATAATAGGCAAGCTGCCCTATCCAAAGTAATGAAGACTGAGTGATTGGGGCTCGGGAGACAGCAGCAGAAGGTCTAGGAGGAAGTGCATCAATAGAAGAACCTGGAGTGTCAAAAGGAGTAGCAGTAGAGGTACCTAAAGGCCTAGGGGCCGGAGTAGGAAAAGATGCCTCTGCAGGTAGTGAGTTTGTGTATACAATCGGGGAAGAGTCCATCGGGGCTGCTTTCTTCTTCTTCTCTGCCTCATCCTTCAAATATTATGCCTCGATCCTCCAGATATCAGTAAAGGATATGGGAATCATTTCTACATCCTTCTTGGCATCTCTAGGGACCCGAGCTCGTCTGCATAGCTTGGTGATCAACACCGGGAAGAGAAGTGAGGTCTGACGGTTCTTGGCCCTCATGACCATCTCCTGTGCTATAATCATCCCCAGATTTAACCTCGTCCCATCAATGATGTAGCCCAAACAGGACGCCTTGGCATGGCAGAGAATCAACTCATTCTGGGATGGCATAATATTACTGCTGATGAAGCCAAACCAGAACCTTGCAACTATGTTTAGATCCTTCTTCTCGATAAGTGTTCCAACTTCAAGCCATTTGGGGGCACCATCTAATATGAGAAGAGATAACCACTTTTTCATATTTTCTAAGGTGGTAGTCCAGATCATGTATTGGCAGTCGTCATCAATATCATCAGGGAAGTACAACACAACATTGATAGCCTCACTGTCACACTTTACCTTCTTTCCCCGAACCACTACATAATCAACCGGTTTAAAGGCAGTTGCTTGCTACTTTTGCTGAGGTATCAAGGCTCCATACGTAACATAGAACTCTCAAACCCAATTAGAAATGTAAGGGTCACGGGGCTTTGTGAACATCTGGAAATTATGAGCCTTCAAATAGCTCATAATCTCTAGTACCTGTCAATTACCCCATCAATTGACAACCTCTTCTCCTCTATGACTGTCCTCAGCCCCTCAGTCTTTAATCTATTCATCGACTTGGGAGGAGGACCCTATACATGAGGTTCTAGGACAGCCTGCTCTGGAACTGGAGTAGATGAAGTGGTGAGTGGAGGAGTCGTGATCCTAGATGGATCATTCATCTTTTTTTACCGCAGCTCTGTGCTCTTTGCTTCTACCCGCTCATCATCGTTTGAAACTACAGTCTGAGGCTCCTGGTGCTCACCTTCACTCTCAGAAGTGATGAGGTAAGTGTCATAGATGCTGTTACTATCAGAGTTGGCCTCCAGTGACACAGGTGCTTTTCCTTTACCCTTGCCTTTTCCACCTGTTTTGGGATGTTTGGTAGCTTTGCCCCTGGATGCAACTGCATCCTCATTGAGTTTAATTCCCTTAGCTTTCTTTCGGGGTGGCATGTTTGTACCTGCAACCTTTTGTCTATCCATATCTGCAAAACATCGAGAAAAAGTTAGAAACATTTCAATTAAAAAAAATCACAGAAGAACAGTTGCAGACAGACTTACTAAATCAGTTGGTGAGTCGCCAAATCGCTTTAGCGAGCTATATCGGCTCGCCAAAAGGATTCGCTGTTAAGTTTTGGCATGTCGGCGATGGGACGGCCTTTCGGTGAGCAAGAATTAGCCCGTCGAAAGTTACAGTGCATATCAAGCTACAGGGGTGCAGATAAAGGGTGATCAAGAAGACTTTTCGGCGGTCAGTGCCTTCGGTGACCTCAAGCTTCTCGTTGAAAGTTACAGATTCAAACAACAAGTTTAGCGTGGGGTTAAAGGCGAGATGGGGACTTTTGGCAAGCTCGACCCAGCTTGCCAAACGATCCAACTTGCCTACTTTCAACCCAGCTTGCCAAACGATCCAACTTGCCTACTTTCAACCCAGCTTCTCGAATTTGACCCCACAACCCCTGAAAACAAAATCAATGCATGAACAACTCAAATTAAAACAAGACCTATAAGACCCATTACCCTGGGATACTCAGACTTCTCTGGATTTTGCCAAAATTTGCCATTTGATGACTTTTGCCCTTAAGAATGACGTCACCCTCTCTATTATTGGGCAAATTACATCATTTGGCACAACTACGGGTTACTTAGACTTCACCAACTAGACCCAACAACATGCAAACACAACCTAGAAGATTTAACCAATTTTAAGGTACAAAATTTAGGGAATTCGACACTATACACAATATGGGCAAGATTATCAAATTACAACATGCATTCAAACATTCTAATCTGATCAAATAGACCCAGCACACGACAACAAGATAAAATCATTTGCATAAAAGTACACAATTGTTAAAAATAAACTCAGGGTTCGGAAAACCAACCTTCAATGCTGATTAATCAAGACTAAAATGCTAGGCAGCAAAGTAATCCCAATGCAAGCACAAATCAATGACTAAAATACTACTAGAAATGCAAAAATATAGAAACTAAAGTGTGGGTGTAAGTTTGTGAAGTTCAAAAGTGATGGAAAGTGAAGAGTTGGAATTTTAAACCTTTGGCCTTTTAAGAAATCATCCAGTTCTCACCCATTCGGCGACATTTGTCGTGCTCGTCAAACCAACCGGTGATACGCCGAGTGGTCACTTACCTCGCCGAGTTTTACAGGACCCTCAATTGATGTGGGGGTACAAACGGCGGTATAGATCGCGATCACCGACCTGGTCGGTGACTCGCCAATAATTTCCTAGGCTCACTGAGTTTTACAGACTCTAATGTGAAATTGTCTTGAGTCAAATGGCGGTCAAGTTCGCTGACTCTTCGGTAAAGCGCCGACTGGACCTTTAGCTTGCTAACTTGCACTTTTCAACGACTTTCCACACTTTGACCTGCACATTCAACACACCGTTATTCTAAACTTAAAAAGAAAGAAAATAAAACTTGGGTTACCTCCCAAGGATCTCCTTAGTTAACATCGTAGTACGATGTAAGTCCACCTTCAAACCTTATTCTTGGGGTTGGCCATAGTGTCACTAGGCAAACGTTCCTTAGGCTGTGAGTAAAGACATGACAACACTTGGTTTATTTGTGAGTCTTGTAGCTAAATAATCATCGCATGAGAGGTTATTATCTGATTAAGCATTAGGACATTCTCTTTTATCTCATTCAACACTCTATCTTATTCTTCGATTTTGTGTAGAACAAGTGAGAGAGCCTCTTCATTTTGTTGACCCTCCTCACACTCGTGATGGGGTAGGCACTTGTCATTCTTTTTGGACCTTGCCTCCAACTCCTTAACTCTATTGGACAAGACGTCCAGTTGTGTCAACAATGCGGTCCATTCTTGGTCTTTCTCTGTTTCCTTGTTGGTTTTAATCATGCCATCAAGGAGTTGGGCTACTACTGCATATGGTTGTTGTATCAAACAACCTGCAAAAAGTTTATCAATAAAGCTTCTATTTTTGTGACCAAGACCTCTATAGAAGCATTCCAATAGCAATTTATCTGGCATTCCATGAGTCGGGGACTGCTGTAGTAATGCCTTAAATCTCGACCACATCTCATGGATAGTCTCACCCCCCAATTGCTTGAACATTATGAGGCTATCCCTAAGATTCAACAGTCTCAAAAGGGGGTGGTCCATTTGGCAACCCTTGTCACCATTCACACCCATACTTCATGTTTCAACACACAAACAAGCAAAACAAAACTAAAATTAAGTAAGTGTCACTATAACTAATTAGAACAAAATCCAACTTAACTAAAAATTCTCAAATAACACCACTCCCCAGCAGCGGCGCCATTTTGATAAGATTTTAAAAAAAATATACATTATCAAAGACACTTCATCCAATACTAAGTGTCAGTGCTCGTTCAATAGTAATATAACTCAACTAAGTGAATTGGGGTCGAGTCCCAAGGGAGTGGTTCGTAATTAAGAATCAATAAGCAAGTAAGAATATGCTCAAGTCAATCATATCTAAAAACATCTACAAATAAAAGCGTGGTTTAAATTATAGGTGACACAAGTATCAAATATCAGAGAGGGTTGGTTTCAATTATCAACTAAAACAACAAATAACACGAAAACACGAATATAGAGATGGGTTCTTAGGATGTGAATGGATATGGACTAAGGTAGATAATCGGGTAATTGAATTAATAGTGAATAGCTATAAATCAGTGATTAAGCTAGACTTTAAGGGGAGTAAACTTTCTTTTGAACAATTTACCCCGAATCAAATTAGTTTCTCTCGAACACCAATAAGCAACAATGAAAAACAACCTTCGCTTTAGTCCACTCACTCTCTCGAGCTGAATATGTTGAAAAGGGTTGAGGGTTCACTCTCTCGAGCTGAACCTATGACAACTTAATACCCACAGAACATCGATTCAGAAATTTTGATTTTAAAACCTCTCTCTCGAGCAAGCCAAAAACACGAAGTTAGGATTGTATTTGCAACTACAACCCATTAATTTCAACCACAATTACTGAACAAAATCACTTTTAAATAGCATTTACACTATCAATTAACAATACCCAGCAGCTAAATCAACCCATAATCACATAATCACACCCCAAGAATTAAGGTTTTAGCTAGATATCATTAAAAGGTAAAAATCGTTACCAAGTTGTGTTTCCATCACTGGGTAGGATTGATATTGTCTTTACAAAGGTCTAAGATGAAGAATCTTCAACACCCACTTCCAATTTATTAGAAATGGAAATCTTTAAATCTTCAAAGCTAAGGAACTATTGTCTCTAAACTGAGTTTTCAGCTCTAAACTTGAAAACTGAATAAAAATGAAATTTACTCAATGTTAGATGCTAAACTAAGAGTTTAAAAACATATTTGTAGTTGCCCAAAAAAGTGTTGTGAAGGACCATTCGGCACAGTAAGTCGGGATCGCCGATCCACTCGGCGATCCGCCCTATGGTCAATTCCATCATTGTTTTGCTTTGGCCTTCAACATCTTCAGGTTTTGTACTTTAGGCAATATGGCACTACATTGCGGAATCGTTTGGTGACTCGCCGACCGCTCCTTTCAACCGCCAACTTGATTTTCTCCTTCAAGGCTCGGCACACTGGAACATTAGGCGAGATATCAGCCATTCGGTGATTCTCCCAATGGATTAGGCGATCCTCAGGCCTATAGTATCATCATTTTTTGGTTCATAATCTATATGGTCTATTTGCGTATATATTTCATCATTTATTATTATTTTAGATATTTTTTTTTCTTTGGATTTTTAGGTAGAGTGCAATCTTTAGCTAAGTGTCCTAATTTTCCGCAATAATAATATGTACATTCTGTTATTTTTTTCTTTGGTCTAAAAGGTCTTTTTGCTTTAGTATTTTTTTATATAATATTGCCTTCTCGGCCTTTTATACTTGTATTGGGATTTATATTTTTTATATTTTCCTGGTTTCCTATATTTTTTTTTATAATAATTATCGTTACATCCAAATTGAGGTGCTATTTTGTCTTTACAACATGCTAGATTTTTTATGATTGTTTTTTCCATTTTTATATCTTCTCTATATTTTTCACATATTTCTGAATACCATTTTTGTAAATATCTTATTCTTGCTCCAAGGGTATCTTGTAGTCCTGCATCGTTCCATTCTTTTATTATTTTAGAACTAAATGGTTCTGGTAATTTTGTAAAATATAAGTTTCTTATTTCTTTGGCTTCTTCTGTATTATATGTTCCCTTATAATAATACTTTCTAAAGACACATGTGTATTCATCTATGTAGCACATATTACATATAGCTAATTTTGTCATTAAATTTCTGTGTAACTGTTTTTATTTATTTTGTTCTTCTACTTTTGTAGTTGTACTACTAAATTCATTTCTTATAGCTATTTCATATTTATTTAATATGTCAATTGGTGTAGTCGCAATTTCTCCATCTATTTTCTTATTATTTCTTAATGTTTTTATACCTTCTTCTGCTAGATTTTGTAACCATAATTTTATTGTTCCTATAAGTGTTCTTTCTATGTACCATGGTACTTCTGTCATTCCAATTTTATTATCTATTAGTTGTTTTGATATATAGCCTACCCATAGTTGTATTGTTTTATTTATATCTGCTACGCAATCTAAATCTAGAAAGCTATTACTTCTGGATGTTGTAGATGGTGTCCATTTTTTGTTTAATCTTTTATTCCATAAACTATCATATCTGTTTGATTCTTCATAACTGACTGTGTAATAGTTTGGACTTAATGTTCTTGGGTTTTTTACTTCTATACTTGTGCTTGTACTTGCTTTATTTTTTATGTCTTCGGTATTTATTTTTATTTTATTGATTATCTCGGTTTCTTCAATTTTTTCTAATATTTCTGTATATGTTTCACTTATATCTGAACCTTGTTCTGAACAGTTTTCATCTGTATCAATATTATCAACTCTTATATGTGGGGTTAATTTTTCTTTAAATTTGTTTATTTCTATTTCCAATTCTGTTTATTTTTCTTTTTCTTTTTGTTTAGCTGCATATAATTCTTTGAGCATACCCAATTCTTTTTCTAATGCAATTATTCTATCATTTTTTACTTCTTCTATCTGCTGTATTTCTAATTTTGCTTGTTGTTTTATCATTTATATCTCCTTTTTTTTTTATCTATTTCTTCATTTTCTTTAGTTATTCTTACCATTGCAGTTAAGCTATCTTCTAATCTGACTGTTTTTTTTCTATCATTAGATTTAGATTTTCACCTATTTTTTTATACCGTCTTCCTAAATTTAAAAATATTATTTTTATTTCTAATCCTTCTGGAGTTTCGTAAGTTTTTTCTTCTACCGCAAACTTTTTCTTATTCATTTTAAATTATGTTTAGTTTATATTCTATGTTTTGTATATCTAATTGTAGTTTAAATATTGTCTTTCTTTGAGTTTGTAAAGATTTTTAGCATACATTTGCATATATATTATATTGAAGTCTTTCTTGTTTATGCTTTAATTCTTGTCGTTTTGTTATTACTTTTTTGATTAATTCATGCATATATAGCTCTGATACCAAATTTTTTTTTGGGGGGGGGTGTCCTTTTTATTCATTAATTCGTTCATAATACATTTTTTCTAAAGGTATTAATCTTATAATTTCTTTTATATTTTCCACTATATATTGTATATCGTGGTTTTGTTGGAATACTTTTATGTTTTCTTTTATTAGATTACTTAGTAAAGTAATATCTGTTATAGTTTTTTGCCAGTATTCTAAGTATTCTTGATTTATCATTAATCTGAATATTGAATTTCTAGGTCACTTAAATTAAATTTTAAAAATTCATTATCTACTTCATCTATTTCATACCATATTTGGTTTATTAACTCTCTTCTTTTTCTTCAAATATCTTTTCCCATATTATCCTTCTTATTTCAATTTTTATATTTTTGAGCATATACAGGATTAATATCTTATATGATAGTATCATTTCTTCATGTAAATAAGACATAACAATTTTAATACAATTCCCTCATATCATAATCCTGATGAATATTATTCATATTAGATTACCATAAACTAGATTATTTTCAAATGTTTTTCTGTCACTGTTAACATCGTACTTTCAAAAGTAGTTCCTTCCTTCAGCGCCTCAACTATGTTTACTCCCCTCACGGCTTCTCATGCCTATGGTTTCAACTTTAGGGTGACATAGTTAGAAGTTTTCCTTTCTTTCCTCATGTTAACAAGCTAAAAAATATTTGACAATAATTCTAGTATATAATAACTAATATAAATCTATTCTATCAATATTATGATATTCAGGAATCAAGAGATTTAGCTATTCATAGTTATGAATATATGTACCTGTGTAGTACTTGCAATATCTTGATCCATGGCAAAATCTTAGATTTTTTTATTAATTTGGAGAGAATATCTATTACAAGAGGCTGTGCTTTCCGTCAAGAAAGTCGTGCCTTATGTTGCCTTCTGGCTAATCTATATATACAAACATAAGTAACTCTACTATAGTTACTTTGATTTATACTATAGTTACTTTTATAAACTATAGTTACTTTACATTATCTTTACATCAATCTACATTTCTAGAATCTACATTTCTAGACTATACACGTTACCTACTACTTTATATCACTTTATATCTCCACTAACTTTGCTTTTTGATAACTTTTTCTTGCTGATTTCTTTATCTTGTCGGTCTTCTTTTATTCTAGATTGACAGCTGAACTACATTATCTTTGCCATAGCATTTTGAGCATTGATGGTCTGGATATTTGTGCCCAGTAGTTCTGCAATAATTTTCCATTATCTCTGTTGAAATAAAACTTCGTCGTATAGCCCTTGTTGTTGGTTGTTGTTCTGGTTTTAGTAAACTTATTATCCACTGTCGTATTTCTTCAATATCTGCTGCTTTGGTTTCTCTGGAATTTGAATAGATCATTGTTTGTTCTCTGGTATAATAACTCCATACTGAATTTCCACTTAAATAATTAGTTGATAACTCATTCAATATTGTAGCTATCCCAATAATTCTTTTTCTTGCATAGAATCCTGGTATTTTGTTCATATTTGTATTGGTATATCTGATCTTATTTTCTCCTTTTGTTGCAGAGGTGCTTCCTGTAGCTGCATGTAACAAATTATTAGTTTGGGTTTTTTGGTGTTTCCCATCGTCACCTTCTAGCTCTGGAATTTTCAAGTCTTCTGATTGACTTAGCTCCGCATATTTATTGTCATGCTGCTGACTTTTCATTTGTTGTAGCTCTTTATCCATGCTATCTATTTTTGTACACAGTAATGTCATAGTATTGAGTATCTTTTCAATAGTGTTCTCTTTGTCTAGATCCGTCTGTGTAGCTTTGTCTTGAAATGTAATCTGCAATGACATTTTTGTTAGTACTTATCACTTCTCTTGTAAATGTAAAATTCTATATATTTAATACTAGTCTACGTATTTCTTTGGTTGTCACCAAATCTTGTATCTTCCTTGTAATCCACCATTTTACCTGCATATTATCTGTTCTTACAATAAATTTGTTATATACAATATATGATTTAAAAGCTAATAAACATTTATATAGAGCATATAATTCTTTTCTATTTATCTCCCATTTTATTTCGGGATTTGTAAATGTTCCTTAATAATATCTACAATGATGCTCTATTTTTTCTTTATCGTATTTATAATTTAATACTCCTCCATAGCTTATTTCACTGGCATCTGATTCTACTATGTATATAAATTTTTTGTTTTCGTTTGGGAAGTATAACTTAGGTAGTTTTTTACATAATAATTTTATTTTTTGTATTTGTTCTTGGTCTTTTTTATCAAAGTAATATTCTACATCCTTTTTTAGTTTTTTATGTAAAGGTTTAAGATTTTCTGCTAAATTAGGTATATATTCTCTTAGTTGATTTACCAATCCTAAAAATGATTGTAATTTCTTTTTTGTATCTATTTGGTCTTCAGAATTTATTATTTTTTGTACTATATGGTTTTGCATTTTTATACCATTCTTATCTATTTGTATTCCTAAAAATTCTATTTGATTTTTCATTATTTCTGCTTTCTTTTTACTTAAACTTATTCCTGAATGTGTTATATTGACACGCTCAAATTACACTTCCCTACAGAAATATAAGCAATCGTTATCAAGTAGAGAACCCAACTTGTAGGTTGGGGTCGATCCCACGAGGAAAAATGATTTAGACTTTACTTTAATCGACAATTATATTCAATTAGTCAAAGAACTTCCATAAACAAGTAATTAAAAAAGGGGGTTTGTGTATATGAAACAAATAATAATAATTCAGTAAGAAATCAGTAATCAAACAAAACTCAATTTTTGGTTGTTATCAAGATAAGAGAAATAACTAGGGCATAGGTGTTCCCCACAAGCTCATAACGCAATAATCCTAGTAACAACAATCCTTTCCTAGTGTATTACATGCAAAGTAATAAATTAGATATCTCTAAATCCTTGATCCGGCATCTAGAGAATTTCACCCCGCACCTTGATTCGGCTACGTATGTATAATTTACTAACCCTTACCTTTACCTCATATTAGACATCATAATCGATGTTTGGCTTAGTTATTACTTCGCACCAATCAACACTAGTCTATTAGATAGTATCACACTAAATCTATGTTGATAATTCTTTTCTTGTTGATTACCTCCTTGATCCGGCAAGTAACAACAAGGCGAGTTCTAACGTTGGCCACCGTTAAAAAGACTTCTAAACGAAAGAATTATCAATACATGCAAAACAGTATTCACGAATTGCTTATTTACTATTCATATTTTGTTAATCGCTCATGGTTCCCACAACCCTAGTTGTGGATTTAGTTACTTATATTAGCAAGAACACAATTCATACTTTTTAGATACAGAAATCATGAACTTACATAAAAAGAATAATAACCCCAAAACTTCTACTTGAGTTGCAAAGCCAAAAATCTTCAAAACGAACTTGTAAAATTAATAATTGCTCAAATTCTAATTCAATCTCCAAAGTCACAAAATAGAACTAGAATAATAATGTCTAACCCCTAAAAACGAGGTTTACATGCCCTATTTATAGAAAAACAAATCCTAATTTAAAAAGGAAACAATTTAAGGAAAGTCTATTCAGGTACGCGTCTTCAATCCACGAGACTGACTTATGGACCGTCGATGTATCTACGGTTCGTAAATCCCTTCCGTCAGCCAGGACTTAGAAAATATTTTAGCATCCAAAACTCAGCCTCTCTGAAGCAAACGACGGACTTGCAGTACGGACCGTACATCGATCTACGGTCCATCAATACCCTCCGTAGATCCATACTTAGAATCTTAAAAAATCAGGTACTGGAACCCTCGCAGTCTCCTTCTATGGTTTGACCAATACGGTATGTAGACCGATCTACGAACCGTCAATTGATACCGTAGTTCCACACTTGGTCAGATTTCCCTGATTTGTCATCCGTCCCTTGGCTGCTGATCTACGGTCATCACCTACTGACCGTCAATGGACCTACGGTCCGTAGATCGTCTCTGTAAAGGCTCTTTCTCCGCATTTTGATCAGTTGTCTCCATACTTCTATGCCTGAACATCTTTCCTGCAAAAACATAATAAAACACATAAAAACCACTACGATAAGGCCCTAGACACACACAACTTGTAAGTTAAAATGTATTAGAAATACCGTAAACTCACGGTATATCAACACCCTCAACTTAAATTCGTTGTTTGTCCTCAAGCGACAATATACAACTCTAAACGACTCTTGTATAGAAGCAAGCATTTCAAGCCCAAGCAATCACGTGGCTCTCTACCCCCTTACTTTTTAGATGCAACTTTGTTCTTTTAGAGTTGACAAGCTAATCAATGCAGATCAAACTATGACACAGATCGACCAACTGACACACAACTTGTACGTTATCACTATCACCAAGATACCAACTTTCCGACAATGTAACTAGTGCCCTTACTTCAAACGAAATCCCTTTTTCACAAAAATTGAATGTCATTTATGGTGTAAGGATTTATTCAACACTCACGCTCAAAAGTAATTTCAAATATAGTTAGTGTTTTATGCCATAAGCTTGCCCTTATTTTCACTGCTTAGACTCGCCAAACTAGATTCTAGGATCACTATAGGACTTTATTGTCTTGTAATGTAGGCTCAGGGTCAGGTGTGGTGCATTTGGGTACTGATTAGTGACTTTCTGCCCTCCTTGATATTACACTTTGGCTTTTACCCTCTTTTTGCCCTATTTCTGACATCCTACAGTTTTACCTTCTTCGCTTGTTTTTCTTTAACCAAGGATGTGACTTCAGAATTTGTAACGCTTTATTTTCTTCTTTTTTTTTCTTTTTTTTTTTTTAGATTTTAACCAATCACATCCTTTCCACACGTTTTCTCTCTTCTTCACCTTACTCTTTTCATACCCATTTTTCTCTCAGTATCTTCTGTTATAGCCACCCTCAACTTATAGATTTTTAATTAGTTGAGGTGCACAATACCCGATGTCGGGTCAGGGCCAAGATTTGAAGTTACTTTTGCATTAGCCACGCTCAACTTAGGCTTTTGGCCTAAGTCGAAGTGCACATGTCCAAGAAGGGACCAGGGCCAGCGTATTAGATTATGGGAAGGTGAGTTTGGGGTTTTAGAAAGAAATGATTTATTTTAGGCTTAAAGCTGGATCAAAGGGAATAATTATTTCATTTGGTTGAAT
This sequence comes from Solanum commersonii, assembly GCA_029007595.1. Classification (NCBI taxonomy): domain Eukaryota; kingdom Viridiplantae; phylum Streptophyta; class Magnoliopsida; order Solanales; family Solanaceae; genus Solanum; species Solanum commersonii. The sequence goes on along the minus strand of JAJTWQ010000002.1, from coordinate 9,708,901 downwards.
CCTTCTAGGCAATTTGCTGACTTTTCAGAATAATGGCCTATGATCACTTCCTAACCTCTAGATCGAATTGCCTTAGCAAGACTAATCGGGCAAGTTCTAGCTTTGCACAAAAACTGTTTGAACACAACGATTCTCACCCACTCTTGGCACATAGTTTCATTATCAGATTATTAGGTTACTTAGTTCAAGTTTCAGCTCAAGTCATGCCATCAAGTTGATTTATTATGTCATACTCATAATCAACACAATAGCCTACAATATCTAGCATACATCCCAAAATCTGACGGGTATCATTTTTAATAAGCCATCATGCTTCATTCTGTATCATGCTTCTACACATACAATCCTAAGACATGCCGGTTCAACAGAAATTAAACAGTCCTTTGGGGAAAAAGAACACAGGCAAGAAAACCCCAAAGGAGGATTCATGAGTTGGGTTATTCAGATTTCACCCTATCACTCACAATCCATTTGCCCCACCCCCAACAAAAATAGATGCAGTTGTCCCCAACGCATATAGAAAGTAAAAGAAAATGGATTGGGTAAAGCAAACCTGTGGCACAAAGCGCCGGCGAATCATCAACAAGCAAGGGGGTCCGGTTGCCCGGAACCTGCTGGAACATCAGTGGGTGCACCCTCAGTAGTGCCCACATCATCAGTCGTAGCACCCTCAGTAGTGCTCTCTCTCAATCTCTCTACGTCTCCCGCAACAGGTTGGGCCGCTACAACTGGGGCAGAACTCGACGCCCCTGCTACTCGCTCACGCTCTCTCTGCTGGCGCAACTCTTCGTCCACTCACGAAGCCCTCCTAGCCTCCTTCTCCTGCCTACGCTGTCTCTTGAGGTTTTTCTCCTCCTCAGTGCGGTGAGAGCGGTGCCACTTGCCTTTGTCCTGAGTAAGTGCAAGCCCCTCCTCTGCGGTCCCACTAAATAGGGCATCTAGCACTGTATCATCAGCCAGTGCAGTGGGGGCAACCTGAGGCTCAACTGAAGGCGCAGCAAGAATGGCCTCAACATCAGACCGGAGGCTAGCTATGTCGGCCTGCAAAGCAGATAGGTCTATGGCCGGGGCGGGTCGCTCAAGGATTCTCAGTTCGAAGGCATCTAGGCGATTATTAACATCCTGGGCCTTCCGATCCATCATATCCTCCATCCTGCGCTACACTCTAGCCTCGGACTCGGCGATCGACTTTTGCATCCACGGCTGAATATGATGTAGCAATGTGGCCATCTGAGCCTCTAACTTCTGAACTCTGGCCAATGGAACAACAGCAGCACCCAACTGTGGTGTAGACCGGGAAGAGCTAGGACCCATGCTAGCTGCCTGAGAAGAGGAGCCTGGGACAGTGTCGGTGTGATCGGGGGCGCTGAGGTCATTGCCCTGTGCCTGTCCCACTGTGTCTGCAAGGTCGGTACCCAAAGGAGGTACCTCAACCTGAGGCTCTCGGTGAGGTGCTGCTACATTCGCCTCATCTCGAATGAGACCGATGTCCAATGCGCCTATAGGGTGGACTAGCCTGTCACAATGCCAGATCGACACTCCAGAGTCCCTGCACAATTGAAAAATAAGGCATGAAAAAGGGTAAGTAGTGTAGGTCCTGAATGCCCTCTCGCGTATCTCTGCCAGCAACATGCGGGCAAAGTTGATCTCTACACCTGCTACCAATGCCGCTACCATGACTGCTCTGTCCTATGTGACTTGATTATCAGCTTTCGTCGGTGACACCCTATTACGCACCAGTAACCAGAAGAACTTGGCCACAAAAGTTAATGTCGCCTTCCGAATGCCCAAACATGGAGCAGCGACCCATTCTGCACGCTCGCCATCTGCAGCAATGTATTTGGCCAACCAATGTATCACAGCCTCTCGCTGCTCAGAATTCCTCTGGAAGGCACCACTCCGCACAATGTCCCATCTGTAGTCAAACTCCGCTGTATTGAGGGACCACGAGTGACCTGCAGTAGGACCATAGAGAAATCGTCTGATCGTGGCAGGTGATATGTCCACCGGGCATCCTCGAACCAATGTGGAGGTGAGTGGATCCTGAGCTAGGGGCTTCGACTGCTTAGAAATGGAGCCCCGGAGAGTGGCTGCATAGGAAGCATAGAACTCCCGTCCACCTCTCACTGTACGTCCCTGGGTCTCGAGCCATCCAGTCACACTTGTGAAGGTTGAACAACCGGTAAATATCTGGAACAGTGTGCAAGCTCCCCGTGAGAACTCTCCGCTCTTCTGTGATCAGTCTGGCCATTTTCTGTTTGTCATTTACCATCTTTGCATCCCGGTAAATTTGCCATTGGCCCTCGACACACCACTTATTTGGTTCGCCGGCTACAGAAGTGGGAGCATCATTTGGTGGTATGGGTATGGGCTCCGAACTAGTAGCCTCGTTAGATGAGGCTGCTTGGTCATTTTCTTCAGACCCGGTGGAAGATTTGGCATTGGACCCTGTAGCCTGGGCAGACTCGGATCGTGAAGAGTGGGAAGACTTGGAGCCTTAAATAGACTCCTCTGAACTGGAAGCAGCCCCAGTTGGTGACCCGATCAGTATGTGTTCCTCATCAGACTGGGAGATAGTGACTACTTCGGGAAGCACCTTTCGGGGTGTACCTCTGGCACGAGAAGTCCTTGGGTTGAGAGGCACGTATGCTGGATCAGTGTTGGTGTCAGTGTCCTCGTCAATCAACTGGAAACTAGGGGCAACAGATTTGGACTTGCCCCTTTTGGAGTAGGTGACCATCTTCTTAGGTGCCATTGTACCTGCAAGAACGATATTAGTACCCAAAATTAACCAAAATTACACTAAGAAAAAGTAAAAAAATTATAAACCAACCATAACAAAGTCTCAAAAAATGTTGCAGAAACAGGCTACAGTAGTCATCCACGGAGGGTACCTACGGTCCGTAGACTGAGCTACGGCCCGTGGAACTCTGCCGTGGATCAGGGGATCAGAAATATAGGTTGCAGATGGAAACCATGGATGTGCAAAACAGTCCGTAGATCGATCTACGGACCGTAGTCCACTTTCGTGGTTTTACACTTGGATATAATTTGTGTATGCATCCAGTGACGAACCTCATCTACGGTCCGTAGATAGGTCTACGATCCGTAGACGGGGTATCGTGGATGTCATTTGTGCCCAAATTTTACCCTATCTTACTAACTAGACATATATGGTCCTAAATTTCAACATTAACAAGCCTCATCATGCATTTCAACACTCAATTATGCTAGTTCTTCATTCTTACGATTCCGATTGGTTATTTGAACACATAATTTAGATAATTTCTGGAACCCTAAGTCGAAACTTACATAAAGGCTTACAATCACATACAATCAAACTACACAATTACTATCTATCATTCTAAGGGTATTGTAAATTGTAAATTTATCATGTAATTACATCAAACAATAACCCTAAGTGAAGACCAAATTCCCGACTTCCTATATTCAGGCTGTGAATCGAAATTCAAAGTGAAGGGCAAATTCATTACCTTGCAAGCGACGAGGAGTGGGGGATTGTGTGATGACACCTCTTAGCACGACAATTGAAACACCGCTATTGCTACCAACCCAACACCGGACCTTAAAGAGGTAAATATGGAATGGGGGAGTAAACTAAATTGAAGGGATATTGGTAATATATGGAAGGGAGTGTGATGTATAGGAGTTATGGAGTGAATTAGGGAGTTGAAGTAGTGGGGGAAACGGTTATGGAGTAAGTGGAGGGAATGGGAATGATTTTAAAACAAGGGGTTATTTAAATAGGGGGTTCGGGTCGGGTCTGACAGCCTTAGGGTTTGGACTCACGAGACCCCATCTACGGTCCGTGAGTCGATCTACGGTCCGTAGATCAGGGCCGTAGATCACTGTTTCAGTTAGAAAAATTTAGGGGCTTACCTTGGATCTACGGACACCATTGACGGTCCGTGGATCAATCGACGGGCCGTCGATGGTATCCGTAGACCTCTGCACCAGACCAATTTCTGCTGATTCATTATGTGGTGTACGTGCACATGTAGCACCCAATAAGCTATTATTTTTTACATTTTCTTGACACTTTTTAGACACGGACCCTATACTAATTCTAGCCAACACTAAGAACTAAATTAATACAAAAATGCAAGTAATCAGAGAAAACTAAACTACTAATTAGAAAATTTAACCCTATCATTGGCTAGATTGTACATCTTGGGTTGCCTCCCAAGAAGCGCTTGATTTAACGTCACGGCACGACGCTAGAGTCTTGATTACTCAGACTTCATCAAGATTGTAGGCCTCAATCACTTCTTGCACAGTTTCAGCATTTCCCAGATAGATCTTAATCCTTTGCCCGTTCACCACGAACCTTGTTCCATCCTTTTTCTCAAGCTCAACCGCTTCATGCGAGAGCACTTTCGTGAGCAAAATGGCCCTGTCCACTTGGACTTGAGTTTGCCTGGAAACAAGCGCAGCCTAGAGTTGAATAGCAGCACAAGATCACCAACCACAAGTTCTCGCTTTTCAATTCTTTGGTCATGATACCTCTTCATCTTTTCTTTGTACAAGGCTGAACTTTCATAAGCTTGTAGGCGAAACTCATCGAGCATATTCAAGTCATTCATCCTTTGGTTAAATGCGGTGCTCCAATCCAAATTTAACTTCTTCATTGCCCACATAGCCTTATGCTTTAGCTCTACTGGTAGATGACAAGACTTCCCATATACAAGTTGGTAAGGAGACATACCTATGGGGGTCTTGTATGCAATGCGATATGCCCATAGAGCATCGTCAAGCTTCCTTGACCAATCCGTTCTATTAGCATTCACAGTCTTTGCCAATATTTGTTTGATTTCCCTATTAGATACTTCAACTTGACCACTAGTCTGTGGATGGTAAGGAGTGGCTACATTGTGACGGACACCATATTTCTCAAGTAGTGCCTTGAATAACCTGTTACAGAAGTGAGAACCTCCATCGCTAATTATGGCCCTCGGTGTACCAAATCTGAGGAAATATTCTTTTTCAAGAATGCGGTGACACTTTTACCTTCATTGTTGGAGAATGCAAATCGCTTCTACGCATTTCGATACATAATCAACCGCAACAAGAATATACTTCATCCCATATGAACTCACAAATGGACCCATAAAATCAATGCCCCATACATCAAACAACTCTATCACCAATATAGGATTCATTGGGAGCTCTTGCCTCTTTGAAATTCCTCCTTCTCTTTGGCAACGATCACAAGATTTGGCGAAGTCATGAGCATCTTGGTGAATGGTGGGCCAATAGTACCCACATTGCAAAATCTTATGTGCAGTCCGAATGCCACTATGATGCCCACCAACAGGTGATGAATGGCATGCTTCAAGTACACTCAACATCTCAACCTCAGGCACACATCGACGAATAATCCCATCAGCATAACTACGATACAAGTAAGGTTCATCCCAAAAAGATCTCTTCACATCATGCATAAATTTTCTTCTTTTGTGAAAAGACAAATCGGGGGGCACAATGTCGCTTGCCAAATAATTAGCAAAGTCGGCGTACCAAGGAATCAAATCATGAGAAGCAACCAATACCTTTTCATCTGGAAAACCATCATTGATTTCAGCCCTATCTCCAAGCTTTAGCATAGCCTCTTCCTCTAATCTCGACAAGTGGTCGGCGACTTGATTTTCGGTCCCCTTTCTGTCTTTTACTACAAAATCAAACTTTTGCAGTAGTAATACCCATCTAATCAATCTCGATTTTGCATCCTTTTTCGCCATCAAATACCGCAACGCAGAATGGTCAGTATGCACTATGACCTTAGTACCAAGCAAGTATGATCGAAATTTCTCGAATGCAAAAATCACTGCAAGAAGTTCTTGTTCAGTCACAGTATAGTTCTTCTGAGACATATTTAGAGGTTTACTGGCATAGTAAATAGGGTGAAGAATTTTCTCTCGCCTTTGACCCAATACTACACCAAGCGCCAGTCCACTTGCATCGCACATTACCTCGAACAGTTGTCCCCAATCCGGTGAAATAATGATTGGTGTTGTAACCAACTTTTTCTTCAAATCTTCAAATGCTCTAAGACAGTCATCATCAAAATAGAACTTACACTCCTTCTCAAGCAATTTGCACAATGGATGTGCAATTTTGGAGAAGTCTTTGATGAATCTTCTATAAAAACCTGCATGCCCAAGAAAACTTCTAACACCTTTTACAGAGATAGGTGGTGGAAGCTTTTCTATTACCTCAACTTTAGCTCTATCAACCTCAATACCTTTCTCAGAAATGCGATGACCCAACACTATACCTTCTTTCACCATGAAATGACACTTCTCCCAATTCAGCACCAAGTTGCAGTCTTCACATCTTTTAAGCACCTCGGCCAGATTATATAGACAATGGTCAAAGGAATCACCTACAATTGAAAAATCATCCATGAACACTTCAATAGCATCCTCCACCATATTTGAAAATATCGATATCATACACCGCTGGAAGGTTGCTGGAGCATTGCACAACCCAAAAGGCATCCGTTTGAAAGCAAAAGTCCCATATGGACAAGTGAAGGTGGTCTTATCTTGGTCTTCTGGAGCTATAGAAATTTGATTGTAACCAGAATACCCATCAAGAAAGCAATACCAACCCTTTCCTGCAAATCTATCCAACATCTGGTCCATGAATGGCATGGGAAAGTGATCTTTTTCACCCATGCATTCAACTTCCGATAATCCATGCAAACTCTCCATCCAAAGAACGGGCCTCATTGGAACAAGCTCATTCTTTTCATTTGGAACAACAAATATACCTCCTTTTAGGCACGCACTACACAGACATACCCAACTACTATCTCGCAATGCGATAGATGACTCCCGCATCCAGCCACTTTATGATCTCCTTTTTAACTACCTCTTGCATAGGTGGATTTAATCTTCTTTGGTGCTCAATACTGGGCTTATGCTCTGGCATGAGTTGGATTTTGTGAGAGCAAATACCAGGGGGAATCCCAATAATATTTGCAATAGTCCACCGAATAGCTCACTTGAACCTCTTTAATACAGTCACCAAACACTCTTCTTGCCATGAATTCAAATCTGCTGCAATGATGACCGGCAAAGTATTCTCTTTGCCTAAGTATACATACCTCAAGTGCGGTGATAGAGCCTTAAGCTCCAATTTTGGTGCCTCCTCAATAGATGGTCTTGTGGGTGGGGACTCGCGATTCTTCATGTCTAGCTCATACTTCTTTGGTTTGGACCGGTATTCATGCTTATCAAGTGCAGCCACCAACTCATTATATTCTTCAATACCATCACTATTGAAATTCATCATGACCGCTGCGAGTGCCTCAACACCTAGTCGCTCTTCAATTTGTACTTCTGACCCACTCTCAACTCTGTAGACGATAGTAGATACTGTTTGGAGCTCACCATTCTGCTTCATGGACCTACAGATATTGAAAGTCGCTTCTTCATTGTTCAATCTGAACTTCATCTGTCCCGTTTCCATATCAACCAACGCACGCTCTGTAGCAAGAAATGGTCTCCCAAGGATGATGGGAACCTCAAAATCAACCTCATAGTCAAGAATCACAAAATCCGCTGGAAAGATGAAGGACTCCACTTTCACTAGCACATCATGGAGCACACCTATGGGCCTCTTCACAGTCCGATCAGCCATTAATAACCGCATTGCAGTGGGCTTTGGATCTCCCGTCATCTTCAAAACTCACAGACCTTTTCTTTGTCACAATATCTTTCATAAACTTGGCTGCTTCAACATAGTGATAAATCTGCGATATTTACCATCTTCAGCCTTCTTTACTAACCTCTGTGGAAAAGGTGGTGGTGGTCTAGGTATGGGGACCACTTTCTGAGGAATCTCAATTTCTTGTTCTATCGCAGTCTCAGACTCCTCTCTAGCTTTCACCGCATCATCTGCTTTTCTAATCTCAGTATCCACCACAGACGGCATAGGTGGATCTATGGTTTTCTTACCTCCTCGAGTAGTAATTGCCATACAATGACCATCATTCTTGGGATTCTGGATGGTGTTGCTAGGAAGAGTGTCAGGTTGACGTGGGTTCACTATAGTAGATAACTAAGTCATTTTCTGCTCTAGAGGTTTTATTGACACTGCATGTGCATCAACCTTTTGACCAATGCCAGCAAAGTCGTTTCTCATCTCCTTCACATTCTCATCAGTTGCATCAAACCTTCTCATCATCTTCTGCATCATATCTTCAATTTGAGCCAAATTACCTCCAGCTTCCTTAGCACCAGATTCCCGATTTTGAGGGGGAACATAGGGTCCAACCCGATCATTTATGTTGCCATAATTGTTTTTGTTATAGTTGTTGTCGCGATTGAAGTTTCCATCCCGAACATAGTGACCCTCTCGATTGTAATTTCCATAGTTCCGACCTTGGTTTCCTTGACCTTGGCACCAATTTTCCGTGTTGGATCCTTGGGTATTTGGTCGGAAACTCCCCATCTGATCATTCACCGCATAAGTGTCCTCTTCATAGTAACACTCCTCAACTGGTGGTGGAGTTCTTGTCAAGTAGTTCACAGCATTTACCTTTTCTGCTCCTCCACTCACATGCTTCAGTACCAACCCCAACTTTGTCCTCATCTGAGCCATCTCCTCACGAATATCATCTGCAGAGTTGACAGTTGCATTATGAACAGCAAATGTGTTTCTCCCAGTATCTGCTCTCTTAGTGCTCCATGCTTTATTGTTGCGAGAGATCCTCTCTAATTTTTCAGATATATGTGCATATGTACAATCACCATATGAACCCCAGCAATAGTGTCAAGGACTGCTTTATTGTTATCATCCTGTCCTCGATAGAAGTACTCCTTCAAATACTCATCATCAATACAGTGATTTGGAACACTTCTAACGAATGCAGTGAATCTGTCCTAAGAGCTGCTCACAGACTCTCCAGGTAATGCTACAAAATTGTTAACCCTGTCTTTGTGATTGAGCTTCTTGGACACTGGATAGTACTTCGGTTTGAACACCTCCGCCAATTGGTCCCATAAATATTGAGTTATAAGGAAGCTCAGTGAACCATACTGCAGCGTCGCCTGTGAGTGACAGAGGAAACACTCGTAAACCAATGACGTCCATATCTAGGTCTGGTCTACCTACACAACTCTTGCAAACTACTCTTAGCTTGGCTAGGTGAGCATGTGGGTCCTCCGATGGCAATCCTGAGAATAAGCCTCTTGTTGTAAGCATCTGCATCAAACTGCTAGTCACCACAAATGTGTGCCTTAGAGGTAAAGGAGGTAGGACAATGGGGTCCATCAGAGTTTTCTATGTTCAAGTTTCCCCGATAGTTGTCATATTGTCGTGGGCTTAGTGGATCTTGCGCCCTCAGTGGATCTCCCAATCGATTTTCAACTGGAGCTTGGTTGTCCCCACCTACTACCCTCTGCTGTTGTAATTCTTCTGCATCATCCAGATCTCCTCCGATAGGATTAATTGGATCTCTTGGGTTATTCATTCTTCGTAAAGTGCGGTTTAGCTCTGGATCGTAAGGAGTAAGTGGTTCACCCTGACTCCGTGTACTTGGCATACACTAGAGGTAGAACCTGAGAGAGACTAAAACCAAAAAAAAAGTAAAATACGGAAATATTTGACTAACGCTAAATAATGTAGTTAAAATAAATCTAAAAGCCAAAATTTCCCCGGCAGCGGCGCCAAAATTTGATACGCTCAAATTACACTTCCCTACAGAAGTATAAGCGATTGTTATCAAGTAGAGAACCCAACTTGTAGGTTGGGGTCGATCCCACGAGGAAAAATGGTTTAGACTTTACTTTAACCGACAATTATATTCAATTAGTCAAAGAACTTCCAGAAACAAGTAATTAAAAAGGGGGGTTTGTGTATATGAAACAAATAATAATAATTCAGTAAGAAATCAGTAATCAAACAAAACTCAATTTTTGGTTGTTATCAAGATGAGAGAAATAACTAGGGCATAGGTGTTCCCCACAAGCTCGTAACGTAATAATCCTAGTAACAGCAATCCTTTCCTAGTGTATTACATGCAAAGTGATAAGTTAGGTATCTCCAAATCCTTGATCCGGCATCTAAAGAATTTCACCCCGCACCTTGATCCGGCTACGTGTGTATAATTTACTAACCCTTACCTTTACCTCATATTAGACATCATAATCAATGTTTGGCTTAGTTATTACTTTGCACCAATCGACACTAGTCTATTAGATAGTATCACACTAAATCTATGTTGATAATTCTTTTCTTGTTGATTACCTCCTTGATCCGGCAAGTAGCAACAAGGCGAGTTCTAATGTTGGCCATCGTTAAAAAGACTTCTAAACAAAAGAATTATCAATGCATGCAAAACACTATTCACGAATTGCTTATTTACTATTCATATTTTGTTAATCATTCATGGTTCCCACAACCCTAGTTGTGGATTTAGTTACTCATATTAGCAAGAACACAATTCATACTTTTTAGATACAGAAATCATGAACTTACGTAAAAAGAATAATAACCCCAGAACTTCTACTTGAGTTGCAAAGCCAAAAATCTTCAAAACGAACTTGTAAAATTAATAATTGCTCAAATTCTAATTCAATCTCCAAAGTCACAAAATAGAACTAGAATAATAATGTCTAACCCCTAAAAATGATGTTTATATCCCCTATTTATAGAAAAACAAATCTTAATTTAAAAAGGAAACAATTTAAGGAAAGTCTGTTCAGGTACGCGTCTTCAATCCACGAGACTGACTTACGGACCATCGATGTATCTACGGTCCGTAAGTCCCTTCCGTCAGCCAAGACTTAGAAAATATTTTAGCGTCCAAAACTCAGCCTCTCTGAAGCAAACGACGAACTTGCAGTCCGGACCGTAGATCAATCTACGGTCCGTCAATATCCTCTGTAGCTCCATACTTAGAATCTTAAAAAATCAGGTACTGGAACTCTCGCAGTCTCCTTCTAGGATTTGACCAGTACGGTCCGTAGATCGATCTACAGACCGTCAATTGATACCGTGGTTCCACACTTGGTCAGATTTCCCTGATTTGTCATCCGTCCCTTGGCTGCTGATCTACGGTCATCACCTACGGACCGTCAATGGACCTACGGTCCGTAGATCGTCTCCGTGAAGGCTCTTTCTCTGCATTTTGATCAGTTGTCTCCATACTTCTATGCTTGAACATCTTTCCTACAAAAACATAATAAAACACATAAAAACCACTACGATAAGGCCCTAGACACACACAACTTGTAAGTTAAAGGTATTAGAAATACCGTAAACTCACGGTATATCATTATAATATGGATAAATTTTTCTAATAACCTTATATGTTCTTCTTTTGTTCGTAAATATAATAATATATCATCTATATATATTATACAATTTTTTAGTTGATTAAAATAATTATCCATGAAATGTTGATATCTTCCTGTGCATTTTTGTATCCAAAAGGTAGTACGGTCCATTCATAGAATCCTTGTGGTACTGTAAAAGCTGTTAATTTTTTAGATTCTTCATCTAGCTTCAAATGATAAAATCCTGACTTACAATCAAATTTACTAAAATAATTGTAACCTTGTATTTGTCTTACTTTTAATACTTTATTTGGCATGGGGTAATTGTATGTTTTTGTTTTTGCATTGAGATTTCGGTAGTCAATAACCATGCGGCTTTTCCCTCTTTTTTGTTCACTGTGTTTATTTACTATGAATGCTGGACTTGTATGTTTACTGTTACTATCCTGAATATATTTGTTTTCTAATAGTTCTTTTATATGCATTTTAAATTCTTTTAAATTGTCGAAATTATATTACAATGGTTTTTGGGTTATTATGCTATTTTCATCAATTAGTTCAATTTTTACCTTTGTCTTATGTTTTTCCCATCCTTTCAAGGGATCTTCGCTATACAACATTTCTAATTTTTCTTGAATTAATTTTAACTTGTCTATTGAAAATATAATTAATTCTATATTATGGGTGCTTTCCTTGATATTCTCTAATTTTTGGGTTATTTTTTCACATCCTTTAATCCATGGTGTAAATTTTCTATTTTTATTATGTACTCTTTTTGCTCCTATCTTGTGTTTACATGGTGTGGTAAACCACAAATGTGTTTTTGTGATTATATGGGGATATAATTTTTCTAAAAACGGCATTCCTAAAAGCATATCTTTATTAATGAATTCATAACTATATATATATTCTATAGTCAGTATTTTATCCCAATTTATGCACTGTGTTCATCTTTTTTAGTGTGAGCATTGCATTTGATTTCGGAGCTTTAAATTGTGAACCATTGTGTGTGAATATGAAATCATTCTTTGTGTGAGGGCATTTGAGTACCATTGTTGAGTTTGAAATTGCATTTGAAGCAAGTATTGTGAACTTGGGAATCTTTGATAATGGTGAGTCACAACTTGAATCTTTGAGTGCACAATTGATCCTTGCATGAGTAAGTTGAGTCTTTTTTTGTGCATTCATGATTGAGTCTTGTGTAGCATTTTTTGAGACATCCTTTTTGAACTGTTGAACTTGAGGTTTACTTGAGGACAAACAAAAGTTTAAGTTGGGAGGTGTTGATGAGTCCATGATTTGGACTCATTTAGGGCTTCATTTTAGTAGATTTAGTGTCCTCAAATGCATATTTTGTGCCAATAACTGATGTAAATCCTTGAATTTTAGGTATTTGGATTGAGGAACAAAGCATGGACACTATTGAGGCAAAAGGAACAAGGCAGCTGAAAGAACAAAGAAAAGAAGGCCTGAGGATTGCCTAAACCATTGGGCGAGTCGCCGAATGGCTATGATCTCGCCAAATGTTCCAGTATTCCAAGCCTTGAAGGAGAAAATCAAGTCGGCGATAGAAAGGAGCTGTCGTCGAGTCATCAAATGGCTCTGCGATGCTGTGCCATATCTCCCAAAGTTACAGAGCTTGAAGTTGCTAAATGCCAAAGCAAAAAGGCGATGGAATTGACCAAAGGGAGGATCGCTGAGTGAATCGGCGATCCCGACTTATTGCGCTGAATGGTCCTTCACAGCACATTTTTGGGCGACTATAACTACATTTTTAAATTCTTAGTTTAGTATGCAGTTTAGAATTTATCATAGATATTGTTCAATTTTCAAGTTTGAGAGCTTAGAACTGAGTTTAGAGGCATTTTTCCTTAGCTTTAAAGATTTGAAAATTTCTATTTCTAAGAAATTGGAAGTGGGTGTTGAAGATTCTTTATCTTAGACCTTTGTAAATACTATATCAATCTTACCCAGTTGATGGAAACATAATTTGGTAACGATTTTTACCTTTTTATGATGTCTAGCTAAAACCCCAATTCTTGGGTTGTGATTATGTGATTATGGGTTGATTTAGTTATTGGGTATTATTGATTGATAGTATAAATGTTGTTTTAAAGTGATTTCGTTCAGTAATTGTGGTTCAAATTAATGGGTTGTAGTTGCAAATACAATCCTAACTTCGTGTTTTTGGCTTGCTCAAGAGAGAGGTTTAAAAACCAAATTTTCTGAATTGATGGTCTGTGGGTATTGGGTTGTCATGGGTTCAGCTCGAGAGAGTGAACCCTAAACCCTTTTCCACACATTCAGCTCGAGAGAGTGAATGAACTAAAGCGAAGGTTGTTCTTAATTGCTGCTTACTGGTGTTTGAGAGAAACCAATTTGATTCGGAGTAAGTTGTTCGAGATAAAGTTTATCCCCACTAAAGTCTAGCTTATTCAGTAATTTACAATCATTCATTGCTAATTGCAATCACCTAATTGTCTACCTTAGCCCATAATCCAATCACATCCCAAGAACCCGTCTCCATACTTGTTATTTTCATGTTATATGTTGTTGTAGCTGATAGTTGAAACCAATTTCCCCCTAATATTTGACACTTGTGTCACCCCAAATTTGAACCATGCTTTTATTCGTAAATGTTTTTAGCTATGATTTACATGAGCATATTCTTACTTGCCTATTGATTCTCAATTACGAACTACTCCCTTGGGACTCGACCCCAACTCACTAGTTGGGTTATATTACTACTTACGATCGTTGACACTTAGTATTTGATGAATTGTCCTGATACGTGAAATCAGAGCCGCGAACTCATGCCTTGATGGGACCTCACTTGAATTTAATTCATCATTCCTTGTCCTTGAACTACATGGTACTTGATTCCCTTAAAACCCGGGGTATTTAGATTGTCCAAACCAAGGACTCGGTCACATTTTTTTTTCCTTTCAAACAAGAGTCTGTTCAAAACTTGTTGCATTGTCTACTTTATCTGCAAACTCTTCTTGTATTCAGTCAAAGACGGGTGTAGACACGTGATTTTTTTACCGAATTTGATTTTTTACACAGTTTTTATGCTACAATATTTCTTTAATCTTCATTAGTTATTTTCATTTTCTAATCTTATTTTAGTAAGTTGATTTACAAATATTTTAAAACTACAAAAATAAAGTTATGTTCTAGGCGAACTTTTATTTTTCAAGAGAAAATAAAATTTACAAAAAAATATTTTAATAAATAAACTACTATTTCTTAATTATATTTTAAGATTAACTATTTAGCTTTTGTTATATTTTTATTAGTTCAAAATAGTTGACTAATATTTTCATTATCATAATTTTATATATATATTTAATTTAAAATAAAATAAAATCATTAGCCTAAACTATCCCACTACCCTCACTCATACCTAAATTTCACTACACTCTCATCCCCATTTTCTACCCATCAACACACAACCATCCTATATTAACACACATACACATGCCAAAAATCAGCACATACGTACAGAAGGGGAAGAAAAAGAAACATATACCACATAAACATACCTTACTATACAACAACCCAAAAATATAATTGACACCAAAACATAATCTTCCTTCCGATAGCACACCCAAACATACAACATGCATAGTTAGAATAAACCACAAAGATTGAGTACGAGGTTCGCTTTCATGATTTTAAGTTCGTGATTTTTTATTGTGTTTTTTTCTTCTTAAGAATTAATATTAACAAAAAGTAACATTTTATCTTCATTGTATAGCTTAATTTTATAATTATATAAGATGTGATTTGAATGTTATGAAGTTGCACAAATTTATATGTATTTAATTATGGCATTATAATATTTATATCTTTTTGAACCTTTTATATCGTTAAATTTAGAAATAAAAATTGTATAACATGTGATTATGTCTTGCATGTTTAAAGATCCCTTTCCAACTCTTTTCTTTAATTAATTATCGAATGTGTTTGGTGCTTATGGCTTATTAATTTTGATAAATTTTCTGTTGGGTTGTGTTTAAATAAGTGATAAAAAAGTTTTATGCAATAATATGAGTATTGTTTTTATCTTTTGGGTGCTAACTTAGCTTATGCTTTAAAAATGACAAACTAATTTTGGTAGACAAATTTAGACACATTAAAAAGTGGTTTCAATAAAGAATGTGATTATACATCTTTTTTGAGACAATTAAAAGAAATTCAATGATGCGGTGATGCAGTTTATCAAAGATATAATCGACTTTTATTAATCTAAAGTAAGACTGTAGACAAAATTACTTGGGGCGATGTGAAGAAAGCAGTTATGTTCTTAAACTATTTATCTGTCAAAAATTGAGAATTCATTTATGGATCTATTTGAGATTAATAAAAGTTAAACAATAAAAATGCGACCAAATCGTGACCTGAAATAAGATATTCAAAAATAATTTAAGTATAAGTTGATATAAGCAACCGTGCTAGAACCAAGAGACTCGAGGGATGCCTAATATTAGTCAAAAAAAATCCTTACATGTTTCTAATTTGCAGACCAAATAAAGAGTCATTTTCTTTTGATTAGGGATTCAAAAGGAAGGTGACTTGGAACACCATGACTCAATTCCAAGTGCTACTCCAAAAAAAGAATTTCTATTCAATGCCGTCAGTTAAATTGGAAAAAACCCTTTCTTGCAGTAGAAAAAGAGGTGTGACAATATTGATAAATATCAAAATTTGTAAGGAATATTTTCTAATAAAATTTGAGAGTAACTTTCTAAAATTGGTTGACTGAACTATGATTATTATATTTGTTAATATAATGTAATCTTGACCTTTGAATTTTAAATAATACATATGTTTCTTATCTAGACATGTATTTGATGAAATGTAAATAAAGTGTAATAAAAAATGTTGGATTTTAGTTAATCCACAATACTAGCATTGTTGAACATGAGATTTGAGTTTGCCATACTTGGATACTGAGGTGTTCACAGTATTTTTAGGTCTTCTTCTTTTGCAATGTCACAATGCACAAAGGTTATTGATGATGGATCTGAATTTTCACAATCTTTTTGAGTCAAGTCATCTTGAATATGTGCAATCACCACTTAGCCAGCCATGCAGCAACTTCACCAATGCCACTAGCAACACCAGTTATGATTGCAACTTTACATTCATTCCTAAAGTAATAGGAAAGAAAGAATGTTGATTCCGTGCTCATCAATTTGAGCTCATAATATATCGATATTGAAGTAGTATTTTTACCCTTTAGAATTCATATGATTTATAGACTTGAAGCACAGGTAGGATACAATATGTCAAATTTATATTAAATAATACAAAAAGAATTCCTACTTTATTGGACTTTTTATGAACAATTTTTTACCATTTTTAATCAAATTTTTTGTCCATATGAGCGCACTTTATTAGAAATATAGAAGGACCAAAAGCCCAAAACAAAATCTTAGTTTGGTCCAAAAGTAACCCGACCCATAAAAATACCTAAATAAAAAATATAGCTATACGACACTTTTTCAAAGTGATCGATCATTATCTGTCTTGTCTTGTGCGTCGCCTTAGTAAACTCCTCCTTGTTGTTGCCTAAACAACAAGTTAGAGGTGCGGTGTTCTTGTTCTCCATTTTTGTACCTATTGTGCTTTCTTCATAATATTAAGGTGAGTGTATCTCCTTCGTGCTTTCATTTTCCCTACATTATGAGCTGACTTCGATCTGCTCAATTTATAGTGCCCTACTTTTTCTTTACCCCATTTGTTCTCTTCTTTACCTCAACCCATTTCAGGTGGTATGAAAACATAAAATCTTCCTCCCCTCACCAGGATATCTGACCTCCATCATTAGATTCGAGTACCTACATTCTCTATTGTCTTGCATTCCCTATATAAGATTTTTATTTTCAGCATATTTTATATGTTTATATTTGATGATGAAGTTTTTATGGAAAAAGGACTTCTTTATTTATTTGCATCTTGGCTTTACCGCTACTGAACTTTACCCTCATTTCCTCTTATCTTGCATGTTTTAATTTTAATATTTGGAATTATTGACTTGTTTGCATTAAGATTCTTCCAACAAGTTATAGTGAGTTGTTAAAAGGTATTGTACATTTTCTTTAATTCTTGCTTATATGCTTTGTTTGCTGAAGAATCTGCAAGAAAATTCCCCTCCTTGTAAACATGTGTGACTCAGATGTTGACTAGTTGTTGGAGTCTATTTATTTCTAGATAAGTAACTGTCATCTCCCATGGGATCTTTCAGATTTCGCTTAAAAAATTCCTCATATGTAACGAGTCTGCTTCTAGAGTTATAATTTGAATCCCATTCTCTTCACCAAACTTTGAAGTTTCTAAGGTAGTTTTATTTTCTCCTTCATATCTGCTGCATTTCCAATAGATTCTGTTTGAGCATAGATTAAATTTTCATCCCTATTTCTCAAACTAAATCCATATGTACTCATCACTGGGTTTCTTCTGCAAGCCTCATTTGTAATACATGATGATTTTTTCCTCAAGGGGTCTCCAAGTTAGTGAGTGATAATACAGTTTGAGTTTGTACTTAATGAGCACCTCCATCATGGCTGGCCAGTCAATTGGAAATCCTTTAATCCATTGATACAATATCAAAATTTATTCCCTACCATGAAGTTAAAATTGATGTCTCCTCCATATCTTCTAGCATTTCTTCTTTTCCATTGGGACTACATTATCAAAAAAGGTAATGTTCTATATAAAGTCAACAGTTTTGGTGGACCTATGAGCCTCTATAAATGTATTATTATGTATTGTAGATGCATGTTGTCAACGTTTATACCTGCAAAAATAGAAAAATTCTTCCACAACTTGTTGGCTATGGGAGCTATTAGTAAAAATTGACTCATAGTTTCTTCAGCATAAGTGTCAGAACAGTGGCATCTAGAGACTGTTGTTATCATCATTCTCTTCAGGTTGTCATGATTAGATGGTGTTCTCCTCAGCCTCACTCTCTAGTAAAAACAAATTTTCTTGACTGGGACACCCCTTTCTCTTATTGATTCATAACATTGTCTAGGCTCTTCTCTTCTTCAACTTGTTTTTAGGTTGATTTTACTAAAGAGATTTCTTTAGTATTGGACATCTACCAAGGTTTATCATCATTGTTTTCTTTCTTTAAGTGGTTTGATTGTATCCATTATATTCTCTACCATATCCTTTGACAATTTACTCCTTTGTTTTGGAATATCACATGTTCTTTGGCTTAAGAAATCCTTTACCTCTATTTCTTCTTCCTCTACCTGGTGTAATAAAGTTCTCCTTGTTTTGTGTTATTTTCCTGCTAGGATCTGCCACCAAATGTGATGTTCAACTTCTTCCCTTAGCATAAACATTTTTCTCCATAAGCGAGAAGCTTCGCTGCCCTATACTAGGATAGGATATAACTTCTTATAATACATATTCCACATTTAGGTACTCCACAAGGATGATGTGCAAACTCTAAAAACCCATCAAAGTTTTGAAACCAGAGCTTTTGATATATCATGTATAGATGTGAAGTTCAATCCCCCTTCCTCCTTGGGAAGTGGGGTGGACATAAATACCGAAAAATCAAAAAATCGAATCGAACCAAACTAATTCGATTCTTCATTTTAAGTTCTTTGGTTTTTTAGCTCGGTGTCAGTGTCTTTTTTTTCAAAAGGTTAATTTTTCGTTTCGGTGTTTGTTGTAAGGGTTTCAAAATTTTGGTGCACCAAAGAACCAAACTTTTTTTAAAAATAAAAATTTCAAAAAATATTATATATATATATATATATATATTTATATGGGCATTCTCTTAACTAAAAAAAAAGAGTTAACTAACAATTAAATCATTCATGAACAAATTAGAGTAGCAAGAAATGTACAATTCAATAGTTAATTTCAAATAATAATTCCCAAGAGGAACCAAAACATACTTTTATCAATGTACGTTATGTAAAAGA
Organism: Solanum commersonii; assembly: GCA_029007595.1. NCBI lineage: Eukaryota > Viridiplantae > Streptophyta > Magnoliopsida > Solanales > Solanaceae > Solanum > Solanum commersonii. The sequence continues at coordinate 9,689,646 of JAJTWQ010000002.1, read as the reverse complement.
ATTCACCTTCGTCCTTGTTTTGCTAAAGCAGTAGTTGGATGCACAATGTTCTTGACAAAAATAATTATATTTTTAAGTTTGCACAATAAGTGTTCTATGGCGAGACACAATATTCCTTAACATACTATTAAATTTTTAATTATCTTATACTTTGATTTTGTCCTCATTTTATTATTCATTCACACCAAAAACCAAATTTAAAAACACCAAACTAATCCAAATCGAAGTAGCAAAAACCGAACTGAACTGAATTAATTTGGTTTGATATAGGGAGCACACTTTTCTAAAACTGAAAACGGAATTGATATTTGATAAAATCAAACTGAAGAACCAAATGCCCACCCCTATTGGGAAGGAACATCCTATGTCACGACTCGAAATTTGGCGTGATAACACTTGTTTTTTCCGACCAAGACAAGTTAGCCTCAACCCAACAAAATTAAAGAAATGCAGAAAAGAATAAGAAAAAAAAAAGATAAAGCGGAAACTTTATTCATTCTAAACAAGACCCTAAAACTTGATTGTGACGTCTAAAAGCCACCAAATAAATATGGAATTATGAAATACATACAAGTCTTTGTCTTTTTTTTTTCTCAAATAGAACAAAGTGTAAAAAAAGGAAAATGAGGTCCGTCGAATGACAAACATCTACCACTTCAAGTCCTTGACAAGCCTCCAGATCGAAGAAAGAGGAAGAGACCACACATGTCCAGGCTTGGAACCTACACATGTGTAGAAACAAGCGGTGAGTACCAACAACACGGTACCCAACAAGCAACCTACTAAACAATGCAATTAGCCAGAAATCAAATACCCCCGACACTGCAACTGAACCTCCTCAAACTACAACCTAAACAAAAATCAGCCCAGCCTAACAATCCTACATTACATGGCTAACCACAATTCAACAATTAAGCAAATCAAATAAGTAAACCTCAAAATAAGATAGTTTAGTCACACACAACAAGTACATCAATCTTAAGTATCAAGCAAGTCCCACATAAGCATTAAATACTTCAAGTCACAAATATAAATCTCTTGCCAGAACCATTTCCCATCAGCTTTAGAGCCATTGCCGAAAATGACTTCGACATATTAACACTCGCCGGTAATGACCTCGGCTAAATCACACTCTCACCTGCAAAGACCTCGACATGAAAACACTTGCTGACATTTACCTCGGCCTCATAATCATCACTAGTCTCATAACAGTGCCTAACGATAAATGCATGCAAGAAATATCACACCACATACAAGAGACAACAATTACACAATTCAAGTCCACAATCATGCATTCAAGTATATCATCAATCAATAACAGTTGAATCAAGGCAAAATACATCATCATTTTCAACACATTGCCTTTTTCATTTCAACCCCGTTTTTATTCATTTAGACATAACAAGTGGACGATTTAACCTTTCACATCATTCCCATTACACCCAATATACAAATAACCAAGGAAGCATACAAATTCAACTAGAATACAAGGTTTAGGAAGCCACTTGTCTCAAATCAATCAACAATCACTCCAATAGTTTAGTCGTCCCCTTCCAAACAATTTTCAAAACCACACTATCTATGCACAAACAAGTATTCACAATAAAATTTTGAAAACAACAATACCCACATCAATCCTCTTGAAAGGTGGGTCAATCAACTCAAAACTCCATTCTAAAATTAAGGTTTGAATTCAAAATTTAATACTTGAAAATGATGTTTATGGCTTTAAAATCTCATTAGTGAAAATCATTTCGAAAAAAGGAGTCAACACCCCTTCAAAATCACTATTTTCGCTAAGAACTTGGGTTCTTAAAAAACCATGCCCTAAGCCCACCAAAATCTCACATGTTAATATTAAAACTTGTAATTCATTAATGGAAAATGAAGATAAAGGATAAACAAGACTTACCCGAATGGTCTAGCACATGACCTAACTCAATTGAATCAAGGGAAAGTCCATGTGTCACGACCCTGGGTAACCCCTAGATGTGACAAGGCGTATAGAACCCTTAAGGACTCCATACAAGCCACTTAGTCCTAATAACATAAGAAATAAAACAATATGAGTAAAACACATTTTTGAGTCTAAAAGGTTTTTCATAAAAGAAAGCGAAAGTCTAGACACTTGTCTTATCATAGCCATTTATTACAATATTGAATGAAATTGGGCCTAGCCCATACATCATGTTCAAAAGTAGAAATACATGAAAGAAAGGAACTAAACAATAAAACATCGTCCTCGAATGCATGGGGACTCACCAAAGCTTGGAATCTCAAGATTAACACTTAGCCACGAAACTAACCCTGACTGTCGGGCCCTATATTTGGTAAAAAAGTAGGCAAGAGTATGTGTTAGTACAAAAATGCATCAAGTATGATAACTATGCATGAAAACATATAAAATGTACTAAAAGGGACATTTCATTTCAAAGCATTTAATATACGAAGTTAAACATTATCATAGAGATAGTTGGAAACATAATTCATAACATCATAGTCAACATAAGCTAGCCTCATCTTTAACACCTTTGAACACTTACGGGATCACTTCTTCAAGCATGCCTTAGTTTATTATTAGTCTTTTCATTGTGGGAAGCAATTTTAACTGACATGAGACCATGTGAGCTATAACATGATCACCCAGTGGTACCCACATCGAAAATAGTTGTCCTACTTGCGTAAGGTAGAACCATGGTTTGTTAGCTTAGGTGGATCCACTAGCTAAGTATCCTACGGGGGCACGTAGTTTGTGGGATAAGAAGATCGTCACTAGAAACCCGACCTTTCTAATGAGGGATCTTCCATCTTAAGAGATTGCTTCTAGAAACCCGGCCTTCCTATCGGGAGAGCTTCCATCTCATATTCAATATCCACTCGGTGCTAAGCATAAATTCCACAGAGTATCATTAAGTCTTAACTTAACTCATGTCTCATGAAAGGATGTCCCTTGGACAACCAATCCACATTTATTCATTAGGATAGCTCTTTAGATCATGAGTGAGATAACCTTTCACCATCCATGTCTATATGTAAGTATTAGATTCAATTAGGTGAGAAAGCCATATAACGTTAGAATCTTTATTATATGAGCAAACCTTTCACATCATGTTCATATGTGTTCATGAGAATAACCTTTCAATCGACACACAACAACAATATAATCGTTGACACTTCACTCTCAAAGTGTCCTCAATACATTTACATAACTTTCATAAAGACATGCATAATCTCATACTTACTCTTTCAAGATTCAAAACCTACTTTCAATCATCAAATCTAGAATTCAAACATTAGACATGTATTTCATTATAAATCATGTGATTCTATCACTTTATGCATTAATTCATAAAATTCCTCTTTCTTGAACAAAGACCCACATTATAAGATCACAATAGAGAAACATGGGAGTTACATGGGTTCTTGGGGATACATCATGAAAATCATCAATTCATGCTAATTGTAACATAATTCAACCATTAGAATCATGTTTGAAAGGAACACATGTCTTGTGAATCAAACCCTAACAATGGGGATTTCTCTCTTGTTTTTGAAATTGGATTTTGGAGGAACTCCATGGATGAAAGATATCCATGTATGAAAGCTATCAAACCTTAACAACAAAGTCCAATGCTAAGCTTCAATGGAGGAATTGAGCTTTGACCTTGAACATAGCTTGAACTTCCTTCCTTCTTGTTTCTAGAGAGAGAAATATTTGAGGGGAGGAAATTTGGGGAAATCTTTTGTATTATATAAAACAACCTCACTTTAATCTAACTCAAACCAGAAAGTCCCAAATAACCCCACTTGGAAACCCACTGTCCAGGCTTCACGAGAGGCACCACGAGTTGTGCTCCTCATCACTGGCCATGGTCCTGCTCGTGGGCTTGGACCAGTGGCTAGGCCACCTTTCCTTGTCCCCTAAATGTTGAAAGCATCACCACAAGCCATCCTACGAACCGTGGTCATCAACACTAGCCGTGAAGTAGCTCGTGAAGATGAGTCCAACTTGGGCAGCCCTTTAGGAGCTACTGCTTAGCCACCATGAGCCACACCATGGACCGTTGTCCCCACCACTGGCTGTGTTGGTGGGCTTGAAGGTGGGGGCAGTGCTTAGGGAGTGTTGGGCAGCATTGGCGCCTTCCCTTGGTTTTGGCCCTTTCTCCATGGCACTTGCCCCTAGTCCTTAGCTTGTAGCCCTCACACTTAGCCCTAGTTGGCCTACTAGACTACGAGGTGTCACACTATGGGAATCATTTGGCATATACTTTCGAAGCATGGAAACATGAAATACATGATGCACAACTGACAAGTTAGGTGGCAAGGACAACTTAAAGGCTACCTCTCCCATACGACTCAAAATCTCAAAGGGACAAATGCATCTAAGGCTAAACTTGTCCTTTTATCTGAACCTCATTACACCTTTCATGGGTGACACACAGAGCCAAACATGATCACCACCCATGAATACTAGTGCTTGAACTCTCCGATCCACATAACTCTTTTGTAGATTCTAGGCTGTCGACAGTCTACCTTAGATCATGCGAACCTGCTGCGTAGCATTTCTAAGAAAGTTAGTATATAATGAGTCCATCTTAGATGAATCAAACCATCCAATTGGATATCTACATTGTCTGCCATACAACGCCTCAAAAGGGGAAATCTGAAAATTGGAATAATAATTATTGTTATAAGCAAACCCTGCTAAGGGAGAATGCTGATCCCATCTAGCACCAAAATCAATCACAAAAGCTCGGAGCATACTCTCCAACACCTGAATCATCCACTCAAACTAACCATCGAGGATTAAAGCGGTACACATATCTATCTGAGTACCCAAACCATGCTGCAATGCCTTCAAAAAGTGGGAAGTAAATAAGGAACCCTGATCAGAGATAGTAGAAACTGGGACCATGTAGTCACACAATCTGACTGATGTAAAGCTCGGCTAGCTTCTCCACTTTATATTTAACCTAAACTGGGATGAAATAGGCAAAATTGGTCAACCTGTCAATAGCACCCAAATATAATCATAACCACCCACGGTGGCATGTAGCGTTACAACAAAGTCCATAGTGATCCGCTCCCACTTCTAAGTAGAAATGGGAATCTTCTGAGATATACCTCAAGGACACTGTTGCTCACACTCGACCTATCTACAAGTCAAACACCATGAAAGAAATTCTACAATATTCCTCTTCATACTACACAACCAATAGTGCTGGCTCAGGTCATGATACATCTTTGCCGAATCCAGATGGATGGAATATCAAGAACAATGGGTCTCCACAAGAATCAATCTAATAAACTCACCCACCATGGGCACACAAATTCTGCCTCCAATCCACAAGACGCCAACCGAATTAAGGTCAACCTACTTGGTTTCCCCTCTCATCACCTTGTCTCGAGTGAGATATAGTTTTTCATCATCAAGCTGGCACTTAGGAATCTGCTCAACTAAGGAACAACGAGCCTCAATGAAATCAATCAAACAACTCATCCTTTCAAAAACTCGTGAATAGACAAGAATGTTGTCTACCCTCTGGACTTCTCTAGCCAATGGTTCCTCCTCCACACTAATACCGGTAAGAATTCCCATGATAGAAGTCTTTCTACTCGAAGCATCGCTAACCATGTTGGCCTTTCCTAAATGATATAATATAGTAATGTCATAGTCCTTTAGAAGATCAAGCCATTTGCGTTCCCTCAGATTCAGATCCTTCTAGATGAAAATGTACTGAATACTCCAATGATATGCTAAAACCTCTTAATGAACTCCATACAGATAATGTCACCATAGTTGAAGAACAAACACTACGGTTCCCAACTCTAGATCATAGGTAGGGTGGTTCCTCTCATGCCTCTTAAACTGTCTAAAAGCATCGGAAATTACTTTACCATTCTGCATTAGAACACCTTCAAAAACAACTGCAAAATCATCACAATAAACAGTGAAGTTCACACCCTCTTCGGGTAAAGTCAAAATAAGAGCCAATGTCAAAAGAGTTTTAAACTTTTGAAAGATCTCCTAACACTCATTAGACCACTGGAAAATCACACTATGATGAGTCAGTTTAGTCAAAGGAGATGCAATAGTTGAGAATATCTGAAAAAATGGTCGGTAATAGCCCACAAGTCCCATAAAACATCGGATCTCAGTAACCGATATAGGTCTAGGTCAACCCCTCACTGCCTCAATCTTGACTATATCTACTTGAATACCATCCTTGAACACTACGTGTCCCAAAAATGGAACATAATCAAGCAAAAACTCGCACTTCTAGAACTTGGCATAAAAGTTCTCTTCCCTCTATCCTTGGAGTATAATTCTCAAATATCGATTATGATCCTCCCCAGTCTTGGAGTGCACCAAGATGTCATCAATGAATACTATCACAAAGTAATCCAATTACAGTTTGAACAACCCATTAATAAACTCCATGAACACTGCAAAGACATTAGTCAAGCAGAAAGGCATTACAAGAAACTCACTGTGCCATAACGAGTCCTGAAAGTCGTCTTAGAGATATGATATGTCCTAATTCTCATCTGGTGATAATCGAACCGCAAGTCAATCTTAGAAAATAGAGATGCACCCTAAAGTTGATCAAATAAATAATCAATACAAGGAAGAGGATACTTGTTATTTATGGTCACCTTGTTCAACTGTTGATAATTAATACACATCCTCATAGATCCATACTTCTTCCTCACAAAAACCACAAGAGCACCCCACAGAGAAACACTAGGGTGAATAAACCCCTTACTCAATAAATCCCGCAACTTATCCATCAATTCCTTCAACATAGCTGGAGCCATACAATAAAGAGGAATAGAGATGGGCTTAGTGCCCAGCTCCAATTCAATAGAAAAATCAATATCCCTATCCAAGGGAACACCTTGAAGATCAATAGGAAATACATCTACAAACTCTCGAACCACAGGAACATAATCCATGGGAGGTGACTCAACACTAGTATCCCGAATGTTAGCCAAGTATGAAAAACACCCTCTATCAACTAATCATTGAGCTCCAATGAAGGAGATAGCTTTTCTAAGATAGTAACAACTCACACCCGTTCACTGAACTCTCGGGATGCCCATCAATGCTAAGGTCATAGTCATAACATCACAATAAAGAAAAGCATGATGCAAAGAAAGCCAATCCATAACCAAGATAATATAAAAGTATACCATCATCAATATGATCATGTTTATCCAAGTATTATACCTTCCCAAAGAAACAAGACAAGATCGACACACTCAATCCACCACTAAGGATTCACCCACTTATATAGAAACATGAATAGGCACAAGAATGCAAACAGACATCATTCAAACCCAATAACGAAATAGGTAGAAACATATGAGAAAGTAGATACCGAATCAAATAATACAGACCCAAGTCGATGGAAAAATGGGACGATACCTATGATCACACCATCAGAAGTCCCAGCACGAGATATTATTGAATAGGCATAAAACTAGCCATTTCAGCCACCTATAGCCTAATTAAAACCTCTACCTCCACCCTGCGGACTTAGAGTACCTCTACCAGTAATCCTGCCACCTCTATCAGACTGAACTGTACCTCGACCCTGGCCATAGGTCCTGAATCCCTAACTGGAGATAACTACTTTAGTGAATCCGATGAACTACCATCGCTAACTAACCTAAACCATAAGATCCTCTGGCTGACTACCCACTCTCAGCCACTAGTATAGAACAATGAACCAGCCCACGACGGTGGAAGGAACCACTACCCCTATGCGAACCTCTGCCTCCAGAAAAGGCATCAGAAACTTGACGAGAAGAATGGGTCCCCTTACGATCCCCAAACTCTTCTAAGACCATCAAATCCGCCTCCTTGGTGGTGCTCACAGTGGACTGGAAGGAAACCCTATCTCTGGCTTTTCTGAACACATAAGATCTAACAGAGAAAGTCAACCCTCTCACAAACAGGTGAACTTTCTCTACCTCATCTAGAATAATAGTCATAGCATGTCTATAGAGCTCACAGAAACATGCCTCATGCTTTATCACAAACAGATCACCGTGAGTCAAGCCCTAAAATATAAGATTACTTTTCTCTCTCACACTCTAAGGAATGAATCTATCATGCCCCAAACTAGGGGGCATACCTGGCATTTGATACCCTAATAGATCAAGTTACCCACTGAAATATAATAGCTAAACCAAACCTGTGAGGCAAAAAGATTAGGTAGCACAACCTCTAAAAAGTGAAGTCTAGACCTAGAGGTCATGACCTGAAAGAGAATAACCTTACAAACAATGGTAGGGAAATCGAAAAAATAATAAATATGTATTATCTAGCCGATGAGGCCACGATCGAAAACATACCTACTTACACACACACCTATATATACATGCCAAGATTATTGGCTAGAGGTTGAAATATACAAAATGAAAACGTAGAATATTGTGTCCACAATAGCCTCTATGAGTGACATAAGCACTGTCGGGACAAGGCCCTAGCTATACCAAACTATACAACAAAAGTAAACATCCTCTGATAGCCCCATGATAAGATGGAGCTTACCAACTCACAATTGAACCTGAATCCTAGCGGGTGGGTCAATTAGAGTCCCTGCTTGTACTTGCTTGCACAAAACAAAAAGCAGCATCCCCAGGCAAAGGGACGTAAGTGCGAATAAAAATGTACTGGTATGTAAAGCGAAAAGTAAAATCATGAACATTTACTGTAGAAGGGTAATAGAGATACCACCTGAAACTGAAACCCAAATAGTCTCCATGGCTGACCTTTAACCCCTACTACTTAAATATGCATGGCATGCTCATATAATCGTATGTCGTGAATACACACACACATACACACATATATATAGATGCAAATGCATGACATACCCAACCAAATGCTAGCAATGGTGGTGCTTTTCGGTAGCGAACCGGCATCATATTTGCCAACTTGTGGTCATTTGTGTGAGATAAATATAGGTAATAGGCCCCATACCTCCAGATTATAGCTTAGGAGTAGGATGCATAGCATGTCATGTCATGGATTTATAACACCTATGAGTTACTGTTGTCATGTTGCCAATCTTGTCCCATTGGTAGTCTTGTTCTCATAACCCCATAATAACTTTCGTATAACATAGAACAATCTCATGGAACTTGATATGTTCTTCCAAATAAGCTTGAAAAGTTAACTCGAATTTTAGAAGGATAACCTAACCTTGTTGATATTCATAAGAAGTTTAAGGTGACTTACTTAGTTCCTAACTTGGTTCCTAGATAATTTATAAAAGAAATATTTCAAAAACCATGTGTCTAATAGTTTACATTTAAATTATATTTGAGAATTTTGAAGGTCGTGAGCTACTTTAAAGTTTTTCTTTAATAATAACCTTAGTGGAGAAAGAGGGTTGGTCACAAATAGTAAGGGTCTCGCGTGAAATTTTAATTCACGTCACCCAAGGAAGAATACGAATTTATATATGCGGACATATAATCAAGGAAAACTGATAAAATGACGTGTAGATGTTGAACACTCTATTTATCCGAAGAGTGGAATATCAAAATAACAGAATCATGAAAATAATTCAGCTGAGATCCCAATGCCTTTCACTGAAGGCATTTCTAGCAAAAGAATAGCAAAATATCACATTCGGCGTTTTAGGAATTTCCCAGGAGTGGTGCTAAAATGAGGGACGTAGCTTCGCCTTAACATACCTTTTCAATGAACGCTCGAATAGCCGTAGCTTCTTCATGAAAGCTGTTCCTCATGTCCTAAACTTCGCAAACACTATATATACATAGCTGGTACATACCTATAAATAGTTCATAATTGTTCTTAAATCGACAGATTTGCCAAATAGCCTCAACCTGATGAAATGTCTGTAGAACTTCATAAAAACAATAATAAAAGAGTCTCGAGATGATTACCTTAGTTAACCAAATGTAAACCTTGAAGAAACACCAATAACTACAAATTTATATCTTCAAAAACATGCTCCAAACACAGCTAATAGAAGGAGAAAATGATTACCACGTGTAAAGATCACGTTTCTAGGCACGAGGGAAATCTTTAACGGTAGAAATCGTCGAAAATTAACCTTCATCATGCAAGTACTCCATAGGAACCTTCTCTTAAGCTTTCTTTTTGGTTTGGAAGTAAAATTAAATGTTTTCATGGCTTAAAACGTTGAGTAAGCCGACATACCACATTTTGACCCGACCCGAATCCGACTGGGATACTGCCTCAGCAGTCCGTAGTAAAACCCTCATAACCTTTTACTCCGATGTCGGTTGGATACGGGGTTTAGTGCATTGCAAACTAGACTCGTAGGCCTTCGATTTAATGGGTGATAGGCATTCTAAATCTTTGTAGATTGGGAGAAAACATCCAAGACATTTGACCCAAAGTTAAGAAAATATTATTAGAGAAACTTCGATAACTTTTGCCAACTTTAGCTTTACTAATTTTCTTGACTTCCAAACTTAACATACGACCCTTGTGCTATTATAATACCTCATAGCACACTATTCTTAGCATGTTTTACACTCATAGGCTTATCCACAAGGTATGGGACAAGTTAAACCTTTCAAATGGGCAAAGTTCTACCCGAGCCATTTCTTTTATCATGAACTTTGTTTGAGGGGTCCCTTTGACCTAAAGCTTTAGTTTAGTTCCTTGATATTGTCACCTACTTGCAATCTTAATCTCCAATGTATGATACAAAGTCATATACACCTCATATAACCATGCCATACAACGCCACATATATTATACACGATTAGAGAAAAAGTATGGGATCTTACATAAGCGGTCTTGGAAAGCATTAGACAACACATCCTACTCTGCTGGAGGAGATCCAACTGGTCTAGACCTCACAAAAGTCCTCCACCACTCTCTGGCGTGACCTTGAAGCTGAAATGCAACAAGTTAAACACCACAAACATCTACCATACCTACTGCATCAAGCATCTCATGGAACAAAGTCAAAAACACATGAGCATCTTCACTCTTAATACCCTGAAACTGGGTGGTTTCATCTTCTAAAACCTCTTATAGTAATGTTGATCAGCCACAATCAAGATAACCTCAATTTGTGAACCAATAGATAATGTAAGAACCACTAGTGCTTGGCCCACCTAAATAGGAACATATGGAGTCTTCTCCCGTACTCTTGTCTAAGCACCTTGAGTGTACCACTTAGAGAAAGGTTCTCTATCACCCCAAGACTCCTCAATAATGTCTCTTGAAATAATGGAGCTCAAAACTCGGGAGGAACCTGGTCCTCAACAACCTGAACCCATGGCTCAAGAAAAGCCTCTCTATCCCTACCTTTTGTTGGTGCCGTTCCACGGGAATGACCCTTACTTGGTGCTACTTTACGAGCCTGGCTTTAGCTTGGGAGCTACCTCTACCCCTAGATGGGTCCTCAACAATAGGCTCAAGGACCGCCTCCCCTCCTTTACTAGAAAGAGAAGCTCTTGTCCTCGACATCCACCAAAACAATACACAATGACTCAATACTAATAAAGGTTACCACACACGATAAAAAAATGTATAAAAAAAAGTTTTCTAACAATCTTTGTAGCCCATTGAAGATAAGTAGAGACGTCTGATGGAACTTGTCTATTCCCAGCAAGATAAGTTAGCCTCAACCCATGGAAAACAAATGAAATGCAGAGAACAGTAAAAACAAGAACACTATTATGTAGAAAACTTATTCATTCTAAACAATACGTCAAAATTTAAGTCTCAATTTATGTTCCTCAAATAGAAAAAAGTGTAAGAAAAGGAAAATTAGAGCCCACCGAATGACAAATAACTACCTCTTCAAGTTCTTGACAAGTGTCACACCCCGAGCCAACACCCTGGACGTGACTGGTTATCGAGAACCATTGCTGGATCAAAGCAAACCATTGGCTTGTCTAAACTTTCAACAGAAGACTTAAACTTCAATAAAACAAATCAAATATAAACTTTACTCAACTGGCTCAAAAGTAAACTTAAAATGATTTAGAAATAAACATTCAACTAGCCCAAAGGCAACTCAAGTCTTTAAACATTTATAACTAAAAATGGAAAAGACTCATGAATTACTCTCTATCTATCTAGAAAGCCTCTACTAACTGAGATGGACGTCAGGACCAGACCCACGACATCCAATAAAATAAGAATGATAATGCAAAATTAAGGGATCCTCCGAAAGTAAGGAGGCTCACCAAATAACTCTGGAACTCAACTGGATCAACAAAGTGTTGGATGCTGATCATAGTTACATGTATCTGCATCATAAAAAGATGCAGACCAAATGACGTCAGTACATGGAATGTGCAAGCATGTGAGGGGAAATCTAAAACAAGACATAAGCTTGAATTGGAACTGAAGAAACAACTTACCTCATCTCAACTCAAGTCAACTGATTTCAATATAAAGCAGTGATAGAGATTCAATATAAAGAAAAGCTTTTAAAACAGTAGGCAGAAAACTCAATGTATTTCAAAATACAGTATAACTCAGTTTGAATATATAAAGATACAAAATAACTCAGTGGGAGATTCTCTAACCGACAACCATCACTATGAGTTGTGTGATAATACATTGTCTAGCCCACGCTGCCAGAACTGTCATATACTTTTCTCGGGTATAGAACCTACTCCTAAGTGGATGCACTACTCTATGCTAAAAAGCAATAAGGAGTCATCTAAAAGGTATGACTGATTCTACCCACGTTCGCTATATGGTTTATGGGGGCTATGAGTTGTGTGAACTTTCCCTCATATCGGTGCTCAATACTACTCCAAAAATATACTAGCTCATATGATTTTTAAAAACACATATCTCTTTTTGTGATTTGCGATTATTACATAAAAATCTTTCATTTAAAAGAGATGGTTGCTCATGAAAACTCTTTTGGAAATCAGTGTTTCCTCTTTCTTAAATGTAAAAACATTTTTCTTGGGAATACTTATTTCCCATATATCATTTCAATAGAATGACTCTACTTTATTCTTCCTCAAACTCAATTCTCAAGTCGTTAAACAAGTTCAAAAGATTGTAATAAGACTTCGTAGAATGACTCAAAGAACTCTATAGACTCGACTCTTTAACTCTACCTTGAATTTGAATTTACAGATTCAAGGTTATGATTAATGTTTATGAAAGATTTCTAGATGTTTAGAAGTAGTTTAGAGTTGTTAGAATCAATACGGAGTGAAGGTACACTTTAAAAGGACTCAGACGGGCTAAATGATAGAAAATGGTGGGGGTAGGCGAACCTGGCGCACAACTAGAGCGGGGTACCAGCCCCTGAAGCTCAAAGACTAGATTTTGGCGCATTGCTAGCGCGTCACCATAGACTCTTTGGTGCATGTGGGGCCCGTCGCGCCAGCTTCTCCTTCGGTCAACCTGACGAATTTGTCTTCTTGTTTTCTAACTTTAATTCGACTAGAATCGATTCTCTTTTCTCAATTTCTCCTTAGATTCAATTACCCAATACAAGTATATAAAAATCTACTCACAAACAACTCTTCAACTTGATACGATTATCTTAAGAACTCATCAAACCCATCTTAATTCAAGAAAGTAAACAAATTCCAAAAACTCATATCCTTCAACTTTCTAGATTGAAATTACGCTGAAAATAACATGATTGGCGAGTGGGTGAATGAAACCAACACTATGAGAACTGACATACCTCTTAGGCATCAACCCTTGACAAAAATCCGAAAGAAAAACCTCAAGAACCTGCGAGTGCTTGAATCTTCTCCTCCTTTCTTCTCTTCTTGAAGTCCTCTCAAAACCCTAGTGTATTTGATTTATGAAAACCGACAAAAATCAGACTTCACCCCAAAATATTACTAAAAATCAAATTAATCTGATTGGGTAAGAAAAAGACCAAAATACCCTTCATATTTTTGGGTAACTTTCCTTAACTAGACCGCCCAACTTCAAACAGGCATATCTCCCTCATACGAGCTTGAAAAAGAGCAAACTTAGTGGATTTGGAAAGAGGATTCCATGACCTTTTATTTGATATCTTTTGGGCTGCTTAACCCATCTTGTACTGAAAGTTGTGGTAGTTTGAAGTTGACCCAAAACTCATATCTCATGCATAAATTGCAAAATTTCAAAATTTTCTATTTCCAATTTAGTTCTTTCTAATTTTAGCTCTTCCAAATAGCGAGGTGTTACAATATTTTCCCCTTGGGAACATTCATCCTTGAAAGAGATTACTCTAAATAGACTAAGGGTGGTAACATCTAACACCCAACTCAAATATTAATTATGTAAAGTAACACAACATTTCAACTAAAAGTAAATGTCAAGAAAATGATTAATACCTTGATGTGGAATTTCTCCGAACTCAAAGAGATATAGGTATCTCTTCTTCATATCCTCCTCAGCCTCTCAAGTAGCTTCCTCAACAAACTGATTCCTTCACTGAACCTTGACTTATACTACCTCCTTGGTTCTCAACTCTCGAACCTGGCAATCTAGAATCTGACGAGAATCTTCTAATAAGACAAGTTATCATTAAGACCAATGTCTTCAGTCGGTATGAAAAGTGAAGTATTGCCCATACACTTTTTCAACATGGAAATGTGAAATACCGGATGAACTGCTGCTAATTCTAATGGTAGCTTCAATTCATAAGCTACATTGTCAATCCTCTTAGATATCCTGTAAGGACCATTATACCGGGGACTAAGCTTCCCCTTGTTTTCAAATTTCATAACACCTTTCATGGGCGAAATCTTCAAGTAAACCCAGTCATCTGTCTAAGATTTCTGATGACTTTGTGCTGTTTTCAACCCTTCTTGTATAGTCTTCACTTTCTCCATATCTTGGTAAACCAAGTCTGGTCCTATCAACCCAGCTTCACCAACCTCAAAACATCCAATAGGAGATCTAGATCTTCTCTCATAAAAAGCCTCATAAGGAATAATCTAGATGCTAGAGTGATAACTGTTATAGTAAGCAAACTCAATGAGAGGTAAATGGTCATCCAAATTACCTTTGAAATCGATCACACACACCATCATCTTATCCTCTAAAGTCTGGATCATACGCTCTGCTTGACCATCGGTCTAAGGATGAAAAGCAATACTAAAATTTACCTTGGAACCCAAACCTTTCTTGAAAGACTTCCAAAATTATGCGGTGAATTGCGCTCCTCTATCTAAAATAATGGATAACAGAGCTCCATAAATTATGACTATCTCTTGAATATATAACTTCGCATAATCTTCTGCTGAAAATGTAGTCTCTACTGGTAAGAAGTGGGCTGATTTAGTCATTCAATGTACAACCACCCAAATCAAATCATGCTTTTTGCGAGACCGTGGTAAACCTGTAGTGAAATCCATGTTGATCATCTCCCACCTCCATTCTGGAAGATCTATATTCTGAGCCATACCACCAGGCCTCTGGTGCTCTACCTTTACTTGTTGGAAATTTGGACACTTAGCAACGAACTCTGCAATGCCCCTCTTCATACTACTCCACTAATACACTTTTATCAAGTCGCGATACATCTTTGTGGAACCTGAATGGATAGAATAACTAGAACCATGAGCTTCCTCCATGATCCTCTCTTGGAGTTCATCCACCTTTGGTACACACAACCTACCTTGATACCTCAATACACCATCTCCCCCTTATTCAAAAGCCCTCACTTTTTGCTTATGAACATTTGCCTTCAATTCAAGAAAAATGGGATCTTGGTCTTGTTTCTCTTTCACTTCGGACACTCGTGATGATTCATACCATTCACCACCACCACTCCCCCTTCATTGGAATCCATTAACTGAACTCCCAAACGTGTAAGTCTGTGCAAATCTTTTGCTAACTCTTTCTTGTCCTCCTCAATATCAAAAGTACTACCCATAAACAACCTTCTCAAGACATTACTAAAAATATTAGACTTACCTCGGTGATAGAGAATACTCATATCATAATCCTTGAGTAATTCCAACCACCTCCTCTATCTGAGATTAAGCTCTTTCTGACTAAACACATACTGAAGGCTTTTGTGATCGGTGAACACATCAACGTGAACACCATAAAAATAGTGAAGCCATATTTTCAATGTGAATACTACAACATCCAACTCTAGATCAAGGGTTAGGTAATTTCTTAGTGAATCTTATGATGTCTGGAGGCATATGCTATGACTTTCCTATTCTGCATCAATAAACAACCCAATCCAACTCTAGATGCATCATAATATACCATAAAGCGTTGCGTACACTCTGGTAAGGTCAACACTGGGCATTAGTCAACCTATTTTTCAATTCCCTGAAGCTTTTCTCACAAGCTTCAAACAATTGAAACTTAACTGTTTTCTAAGTCAACATAGTCCATGGGGATGAAATAGATGAAAACCAGTCGACAAACCTTTTATAATAACTAGATAATCCCAAGAAACTCCTAATATCAGTTGGAGAAATGGGTATAGGCCAGTTCTACACTACCTCAATCTTCTGAGTGTCAACTCGAATCCCATCAGAAGAAACGATATTGTCGACGAATGCTACAAACTAAAGAGAAAATTCACACTTAGAGAATTTAGCATACAACTCTCTATCCTTGAGAGTTTAAAAAACTACTCTGAGATGACTAGCATGATCTTCCTTATTGCTTGAAAAGATTAGAATGTCATTAATGAATACGATAACAAACATATCAAAATAAGGCTTGAATACTCTTTTCATAAGAGCCATGAACCATGCAGGTGCATTAGTTAGGCCAAAAGAGATAACCAGGAACTCAGAATGACAATAGCGGGTCTTGAAAGTTGTCTTAGGGATGTCACTTTCTCTTATTCTCAAGTAATGATAGCTAGATCTGCGGTCTATATTAGAAAAACAAGTAGCACCTATAAGTTGATAAAAAAGATCATCAATTCTCGAAAGAGGATACTTATTATTAATAGTAACCTTATTCAACAAATGGTAATCTATACACATTCTACGAGAACCATCTTTCTTCCTCACAAATAAGACTGGAGCGCCCTGTCACTCCCCAAACTTGAGGGGCGCAACTAGATCCTAATGTCAAAACTCAAGCCCGAGCCAACCCTCCTGAACCATTTGTTACTAGTGCATGGCAGCCACACACAATCAAGAAAACAAACAAGTATATCTCGACTTAAAACTAAGCCCTCGGCTGGCAAGGCCCCTATCAACTGATCTATAAAAAAACATCTACTCCCAGGAGATCATATAAATAAATAGCCAACTAGCATAGATGTCCTGATTGGGCCGTCGAGGCCAACATGATATCTATACCAAAATGAAAAGCAGATATATATCAATACAATACATCAAACAACTAACAAGCTTCAGCAAACCAACAACATAGGCCAGTATGGCCATAACGTAGCTACACACCCCACAAACTAGTCTGCAAGCCTCTAAGAATAGTAAAGATTAGTGGGACAGGGCCCAGCCTACCCATAAATATATATACAACAAAAGGTAAAAAATCTCCAAACGCTGGCAGCTCTGGAGGAAAGGGGCTAGCCAACCGAATAAAAGTCAATCCTGCTGCTGAGAAGGTCTACTCGATCGTCTGTCAGTACCTGCATGCATGATTGCAGCGCCCCCAAGGCAATGGGGAATCAATACAAAATAATATACAGAGTATGAAAGGCAATAGACTATGAGGAGGTATCCTGATATATTGGAATAATCTGATAAATAAATCAAGGATAAGATAAGTGTACTGACCTGCTCTTAAATCTAAACTTATCAAAAATAATAAAACAACAACCTCACCAAGCCCCCATAAGCTCGGCAGGTACAAAGAACACACAAGACCACCTACTTAGTCCCCCATAAGCCCGAAAGGTGCCAATTAGCCTATATACCCCTATCGGTAGTTCCCTAGCCCTATAGGCAGTCATACAACCCTCTTAGGCAATAATATAGCCCCGTAGGCTGCACATAGCTCTCTTAGGCATCAACATAGCTTATAGACAACTCATAGCCCTCTTAGGCAACAACATGACCTTGTAGGAAGCACATAGCCTTCTTAGGTGTCAATATAGCATGTAGAAAATTCATAGCCCTTCTAGGCATCAATATAGCCCCGTAGGCAACTCATAGTCCTTTTAGGCATCCATAAAGCCTTGTAGGCAGAACATAGCCCTTCTAGGCATAGATCACATACCTCCAGCTAGCCACAATAGCCCCAAGGCAACAATGACAATCCAATCACTAAAAGCGAGCAATTTAGTTATTAGCAACCTCACAAATAGCCTCTAAGTTGTGTCCAACATAGGGACTCTACTAACTAAATAAGAATCCCGACAAAGGAGGATTATATCAACTCGAGCAGTCAACAATCAACAATAATTGCTACAAGTGTAACAAGGATAACAATCCAATTACATTTCCCTTAAGCTTTAAGGAAACATGCCGTAAGTAGGGAATAGCCTTAACATACCTTTCCAATGAATGCTCGAAAGACTATAGTTCCTTCATGAAAGTTGTTCCTTATGTCCTAAGCTTCACAAACACTATATATACGCAGATGGTACACACCTTAGTTAACCAAGTGTAAAACTTGAAGAAGCACCAATAACTACAAATTTATATCTTGAAAAACCAGCTCCAAACACAGCTTCATCATGCTAGAACTCCATAGGAATCCTCTCTTAAGCCTTTTCTCTGGTTTGGAACTGAAATGAAATGCTTTCATGGATTAAAATGTTAAATAAGCCGACATACCATATTTTTTACCTTACCCAGATCCGACTCGGATTCTGCCCCAGCAGTCCTTAGTAAAACCCTTATAACGTTTGACTCTGATGTTGGTTTGATACGGGGTTTTATGCATTATAAACTAGACTTGTAGGCCTTTGATTCAATGTGTGATAGGCCTTCTAACTCTTTATATATTAGGAGAAAACATCCAAGACATTTGACCCAAATTTTAGAGAAATCTTTAAAAAGGAACTTACGATAACTTTTGCCAACTTTTATTTTTCCCCTTACTTAACTTCAAAACTTGAGATACAACCCTTGAACACTTAAAATATGACATACCACATCATTTTTAATTTATTACTCACCCTCTTTGTCTTTCCATGAAGATACGAGTTAATTTAGACGTTTTGAAAAGTTGGGGTGTTACATCCTTCACCCTTTAGAAACATTTGTCCTCGTATGAAAATAAATTTGAGTCACGCAGTTAATTCCTTAGGAGTTTCCAAAATTTAGGCAGAGTATCCATTGGCATTGTCACTATTAGGAACCTAAAATGCAAAAAGTCTAACCTAGGCGTCTCACATGATGACATAAATTGCTAAGCACTATAGCTTTACAATAAAAGTGCGAGAAAATATACAACGAGAACAACAATAATAATAAGCAACGATATAAAAAAATCAGATAGGTATCTTACCTCATTGCACCAATATAAACTGATATGCCATCACCTTGGGTATGAAACAAGTGAGGATATTTGGACCTCATGCCAGCTTCAGCTTCCTAGGTCACCTCTTCTATATTCTTTTTTCTCCACAATTCTTTAACCGAAGCCACCTCTTTGGTCCTCAATTTACGAACCTGTTGATCTAATATGGCAACTGGAGTTTCCTTGTAGAACAACTCCTCTGTGATCTGAACATCCTCAACTGGGACAACCCGAGAAGGGTCTCCTACGCACTTTCATAGCATAAATACATGGAAAATTGGATGAACAGATTCTAGCCCCGAAGGGAATTCTAATTCATAAGCCACTCGTCCAACACTTGAAGGATCCGGTATGGCCCAATGAATCTTGGACTAAGCTTGCCTTTTTTGCCAAATCTCATAACTCCCTTTATAGGTGAGACTTTTAAGAATATCCATTCATCGACGCAAAACTCTAAGTCCCTTCATCGCACATCTGAGTATGACTTATGTCGACTTTGAGCTATTTGCAACCTCTCCCGTATGAGCTTGACCTGCTCCACTGTCTACTGTACTAAGTCGGGTCCAATCAACCCTGACTTACCTACCTCGAACCATCCAATGGGGGATCTACATTTTCGCCCATACAAAGCTTCACATGGTGTCATCCCGATGCTAGAATGATAACTATTATTGTATGCAAACTCTATAATAGGTAAGTAGTCATCCCAACTCTCCTTGAAGTCTAGCGTACACGCCCGTAGCATATCCTCGAGTGTCAAAATTGTGTGCTCAGCCTGGCCATCTGTCTGAGGGTGAAAGGCTGTACTAAGATTAACCTGTGTCCCTAATCCTTTCTGGAAGGACTTTCAAAAGTTGGCGGTGAATTGTACTCCTCTATCTGAGATAATAGATACTGGGACACCGTGTAGCTTAACAATCTCCCTAATAAAGAGCCCTGCATAGTCTTCGACCGTAAAAGTAGCCTTGAATGGTAAGAAGTGGGCTGATTTTATTAGTCTATCAACAATTACCCAAATAGAGACAAACTTGTGACACGATCAAGGTAACCTTGTAATAAAATCCATATTAATCTTTTTCCACTTCCACAAAGGAATGACTATCTCCTGAACTAGTCCAACGGGCTTTTGGTGCTCAACCTTCACCTATTGGTAGTTAGGACACTGTGCCACAAATTCAGCAACGTTCTTCTTCATCCCGTGCCACTAATATATCTCCTTAATATCATGGTATATCTTCGTTTGACTAGGGTGAATAGAATAACGAGAATAATGTGCCTCTTCCATAATATGATGCGGAAGCCCTGTAACATTCGTAAAATACAATCGACTATTATATCTAAGGACTCCATCTCCTGCTATATCAAATGGTAAAGTCTGTTGATTCTGAGCCTTGGCTCTAAGCTGCTCTAATCTAGGATCCTCTTGTTGCCGTGATTTTACTTCTACAACTAGAGATGATACGGTTGTATCCTGAATTGTTACTCCACTATCTTCTGCCTCTAACAATCTGACTCCCAAGCTAGCTAACTGATGAAGCTCTCGTGCTAGCTTATGCTTCTTAACACCTAAATATCATAAACTACCCATAGATATTCGATTGATGTCATTAGCTACCAAATTCGCCTTTCCTGGATGATATAAAATGTCCACGTCATAGTCTTTTAGTAACTCAAGCCATCGACGTTGTCGCAGAATTAACTCATTTTGTCTAAAGATATATTGAAGGATTTTATAATCTGTGAAAATGTTAACATGAACGTCATACAAATAGTGTCTCTAGATCTTTAGCGCATGCACAACTGCAACAAACTCTAAATTGTAGGTCGGATAGTTCTTCTCATGCTTTCTCAACTGCCTTGAAGTATATACGATAACCTTACCATGTTGCATTAGAACACATCCCAACCCAACACCAAAAGCATCACAATACACTGCATAGCCTTTTAAACCGTCTGACAATGCAAGAACTGGTGCTGATGTCAACCTGTCCCTCAGCTCCTGGAAACTATGCTCGCAAGCCTCAGTCCACTGAAACTTAGTTACTTTTTGAGTCAACTTAGTTAATGGGGCTGAAATTGAAGAAAACCGCTCTACAAACCTTCTATAATACCCAACTAACCTTAAGAAACTACGAACCTCAATCGGAGTCATGGGTTTGGGCAAAGTCTTTACGGCCTCAATCTTTTGTGTATCAACCGCAATGCATGCATCTCATATAATATGGCCTAAGAAAGCTATAGAGTCCAACTAGAACTTACATTTTGAAAACTTTGCATAAAGTTCTTGATCTCGAAGAACCTAAAGGATTGCTCACAAATGATTTGCATGCTCATATTTTGAACGTGAATACACCAAAATATCATTAATAAATACAATAAAAAACAAATCTAGATACGGCCTGAATATACTATTCATCAGGTCCATGAACATTGTTGGTGCATTAGTTAATCCAAAAGACATTACCAAGAACTCAAAGTGTGGAATCTAGTTCTAAAAGTTGTGCTTGGAACGCCTTTCTCCCGAACTCGTATCTGGTGGTGCCCTGATCTTAAATCAATAGTTGCCTTATTCAGCGGTCGGTAATTGATACACATTCTTAGTGAGCCATCTTTCTTCCATACGAACAACACTGGTGCACCCCATGGTGAAGAACTTGGCCTAATAAAGCCTTTATCCAGCAAGTCTTTCAGCTTATCCTTCGACTCTTTTAGCTCAGCAGGAGCCATTCTATAGGGAGGGATAGATATGGGTTGTGTACTTAGTATCATATCGATAGCAAAATCAATTTCCTATTCTGGAGGGATACCAGGGAGGTCGTCTGAAAATACATGTAGAAACTCATTAACTATCGGAATAGACTGAATAGTCGATGGTTCTGCATCTATATCATGAACGTGAACAAGATGATAAATACAACCCTTGGTGATCCTCCTCGCCTTAAGATAGGAAATAAACCTATCTTTCAGTGTTGCTGTATTGCCTTTCCATTCCCGAACTGCCTCTCCTGGAAAGTGGAATCTAACAATCTTTGTCTGGCACTCAACATTAGCATTACAAGACGCTAACCAGTACATACCCATAATGACATCGAAATTGACCATCTCTAACTCTACGAGATCTACATAGGTCTGACGGTTGATAATTTCTACCGTGCAATATCGATAGACTTTCCTGGCAATAATAGACTCACCAACTGGTGTAGATACAATAAAGGGTCGATCTAATGACTTTGCTACTATACATAACTTCCCCGCAATAAATGGAGTAACATAAGACATAGTAGATCCAGGATCTATCGAACCATAAATACAATGGGAGAAAACAATTAATGTACTTGTCACAACATCTGGTGATGACTCTGAGTCTTGTTGGCGGGTTAATATAAATATGTACGATTCTGTCTACTACCAGAACTAGATGGTCCCTCTCTTCCTCCGCCTCTACCTCTACGTGCTAAAGTTTAGGGTCCATACCTTGTAGACTGTGTTGATGAGGAGGAACCTACTACTGACCTTTACTGCTCTGACCTATAGTATGGCAGTTTCTCCACCCATGCCCCTCTTGTCCACAAGAATAACAACCTGTGGAACCTTGTCTTCACCTCCCAAAATGCATCCTACCACAGGTAGCGCAATGCGGTGGGGCTGTCCTAGCCCGGCTAGAACCTCTCTGGTGCTGCGAGCTTGATGCTCATGAACCCTCACTTGGGCCTGACTGTTCCTGACGATCAAATCTACTACCCTAGAACTGCTGTGGTTGAGGTCTAGGTGGCCTAATAGAATATCGTGGTTTGGGACCTCCTTGAAATTCTCCTTGTAAACCAGCGGGCCTAGCTCTTTTCTGTCTCTCTCTCTCGACCCTCTCACTCATATACTGTAAATGTTGGCGATCCTCTATGCCTTGTGCAAATGCCTAAATTCGCGAGATATCCATATTATCATTTAGTGCAGCGGTAGAACAAGCATTGATATAGTTTGAGTCGATCCTTTCCACAAATCTATGCACCCTATTATGCATCGTATCAACAAATGCTGGTGCATATCTAGACAATGAATAAAATCTCAGCCCGTACTCTCGGATACTCATATTGCCCTATCGGAGGTTTAGAAACTGGTCCACTCGGCCATCCCTAATCTCTCGAGGCAGATAGTGATCTATGAAAGCTTCTGTAAAGCTATCCTAAGTGGGTAGGGATGCATCTTTTCTCTCCCAACACTGTACCACAATATACTGCGACATCGCGCAATCAAAATACTGCTAACTGAACTGACTCAGTCGCTGAGGAATGCATGACTCTAAAGATCTTATGAAGCTGATTAATAAAATGCTGAGGGTCTTCGCTGCAATCTGTCCCTATAAATTGGGCCCTTCAGAAGGTCCGGCAACATCTGGCGCAATTGTTTGGCACTGTGCAACTACTAATTCTGCTAACATACCTACTGCACTTTTGAAATCCTGATTAGATAGAATATGAGGAACTAGAGGTGGTACTGCTGGTGGAGCCAGAAGTCCTATAGCCCTCAGAGGCTCCTAAAGCGGTGGAGAAGCTATAGGGGGCTGAGAAGATATCTCCCCCTGGGTCTAATAATGGGCTACCTTGATCTGTGGTACCTTGCCGGTACCCTCGCTTCCAGTTGCATCTAGCCCCTGGCTAGTTGTGGTCTGTCTAGTGTCAGTCATCTCTATTTGCATATAAGTATCAATTATAAGCCAGAAACCTCAACTCTTAAGACACCGCTCTATTGCACGAGGTGAGCAAAAGAAGGATAGTCATTCTAACATGCCCGGTAGCTTCTTTCTTATCAGATGTGGTGCACAACACATTTATAAACAAGACTCTACTAGACATGGCTTGCATACTCCCTAGGAGATGATGTTGCTCTAATACCAAGTTTGTCACGCTGCAAACTCGCGGGGCGCAACTGGCTCCTACTGCCAAAACTCAAGCCTGAGCCGACCCTGTTGAACCATTTGCTACTAGCGCATGGCAGTGACACGCAATCAAGAAAACAAACAAGTATATCTCGGCTTAAAACTAAGCCCTCGGTCGGCAAGGCCCTTGTCAATTGATTTATAGAAGAAACAGCTACTCCAAGGAGATCACATAAATAAATGGCCAACTAGCATAGAAGTCCTAATTGGGCCGTCGAGGCCACCATGATATCTGTACCAAAACTAAAAGTAGGTATATATCAATACAATACATCAAACAGCTCAGAAGCTTTACAAACCAACAACATAGGCCAGTATGGCCCTAACGTAGCTATAGACCCTACACACTAATCTGCAAGCCTGTAAGAGTAGTAAAGATTAGCGGGTCAGGGCCCCAGCCTACCCATAAAGATATATACAACAAAAGGTAACAAACCTCCCAACTCTGGCAGCTCCTAAGGAAAGGGGCTAGCCAACCAGATAAAATTCAATCCTATTGCTGAGGAGGTCTACTTGGTCATCTGTCAGGACCTGCATGCATGAATGCAGTGCCCCCAAGGCAATGGGGCATCAGTACAAAAAAAATGTAGAGAGTATGAAAGGCAATAGACTATGAGGAGGTATCCTGATATACTGGAATAATCTGATAAATAAATCTAGGAGAAGATAAGTGTACTGACCTGCTCCTAAATATAAACTTATCAAAAATAATAAAACAACAACCTCATTAATCCCCTATAAGCTCGGTAGGTACAAACAACACACAAGACCACTTACTCAGGCCCCCATAAGGCCGAAAGGTGCCAATCAACCTGTATACCCCTATTCGTAGTCCCATTGCCCTGTAGGAAGTCACATAGCCCTTTTAGGCCTTAATATAGCCCCACATGTAGCACATAGCTCTCTTAGGAATCAACATAGCTTATAGACAACTCATAGCCCTCTTAGGCAACAACATGGCCCTGTAGGAAGCATATAACCTTCTTAGGCGTCAATATAGCCCTGTAGGCAACTCATAGCCCTTCTTGGCATCAATATAGCCCCATAGGCAACTCATAGCCCTTTTAACCATCCATATAGCCCTTTAGGCAGAACATAGCCCTTCTAGGCATAAATCACATTCTTGCAGATAACCACAATAGCCCCAAGGAAAACAATAACAATCCAATCACTAAAAGTGATCAATTTAGTTATAAGCAACCTATACAAATAGCCTTTAAGTCATGTCCAACATAGGGACGCTACTAACTGAATAAGAATCCCGACAAGGAAGGATTATATCAACTCGAGAAGCCAACAATCAACAATAATGGCTACAAGTGTAACAAGGATAAGAACCCAATTACATTGCTCCTAAGCTTTAAGGAAACATGCCGTAAGTAGGGAATAGCCTTAACATACCTTTCCAATGAACGCTCAAAAGACCGTACTTCCTTCATGAAAGTTGTTCCTTATGTCCTAAGCTTTGCAAACACTATATATACATAGATGGTACACACCTTAGTTAACCAAGTGTAAACCTTTAAGAAACTCCAACAACTAAAAATTTATATCTTTCAAAACCAGCTCCAAACGCAGCTTAATCATGCTAGAACTCCATAGGAACCCTCTCTTAAGCTTTCTCTCTGGTTTGGAATTGAAATGAAATGTTTTCATGGTTTAAAATGTTAAATAAGCCGACATACCATATTTTTTACCCGATGCGGATCCGACCCAGATTTTACCCCGGTAGTCCCTAGTAAAACCCTCATAAATTTTTACTATGATGTCGATTTGATACGGGGTTTTGTGCATTGAAAACTAGACTCATATAAATTTGATTTAATGGGTGATAGGCCTTGTAACTCTATATATATTGGTAGAAAACATCTATGAAATTTGACTTAAATTTTAGAGAAATTTTTAAAAAGGAACTTACGATAACTTTTGCCAACTTTTATTTTTCCACTTACTTAACTTTAAAACTTGAGATACAACCCTTGAACACTTATAATATGACATAGCACATCATTTTTAATTTATTACTCACTCTCCTTGTCTTTTCATGAAGATACGAGTTAATTTAAACATTTTGAAAAGTTGGGGTGTTACACTCCCCAAGGTGAGATACTTAGTTGAATGAAAACTTTCTCAAGAACATTTTTCAACTGCTCTTTTAACTCATATTGAGTCATTATATATGGCAGAATAGAGATAAAACGAGTATAAAAAAGAATATCTATTCCGAAGTTTGTTTCTCTCAAACGAGGGACTCTGGGAAGATCAGCTTGAAAGACCTCTGGAAACTCACTAACAACTGGACCTGACTGAATAGGTGGTGCCTGAACACTAGAGTCATTAACTCGGACTAAGTGGTAGATGTACCCCTTGGAAACTAACTTTCTGTCCTTAAGGTAAGAAATAAAAGGAACCTTATGCAGTTTTGAACTACTCCTCCATTCTATAACTGTGTCATTAGGAAACTTGAACTTAAATAATCGAGTTCTACAATCAAATGAAGCATAACAAGCATGAAACTAATCGATACATAGAATAACATCAAGATCTACCATGTCTAACTCGACTAAGTTGGCCATGGTGTCCTTGTGAATGACGAAAATAGTACAACCATGATAAACTCTCTCAGCTAGAATAGACTCACCAATAGGTGTAGAAACACTGAAGGGCTGAAGAAATTGCTTAGGAAAAATATCAAAATTCATCGCAATATAATGAATCATAAAATATAGACTCGCTACTGGATCTTGCTAAGCATAAACATCAAAAGTAAATACTTTGATCATTCCAGTGACAACATCTGGAGAATTCTCTTGCTCTTGGCGAGTAGTGATAGCATATAGATGGTTTGCCCCTCCGCCTGACCCTAAAGTAGCTCCCCTTGGTGCAGATCTGTCTGGTGGAACAACTAAAGAAGATTGGGCTTTATTGCCCACATTACCTCCGCCCTACCTATTCTTAGAGCACTCTATCATGAAGTGACCATTCTGACCACACAAAAAGAAACTAGTGGAGCCATCATGACACACCCATGAGTGGTTCCTACCATACTTAGCACATGCATGAGTCCCATTACCTTCTTGTGCCACACTACCTTGAGACTGTGCAGGTCTAGCTCTGAAATTTTGTGAATTATTGTTATTGAACTCACCTCTTTTCCTTGGGGAAGGTCCATAATTATATGATGGAGCAGGTCCCTTTCGCTTATATTAGAAAGATGATCGATTTGTATTACTTTTCTATTATCTAGACTCATTTCCTGCAGTCATAGCTTTCTTATTTCTCTACTCTTCCCTATCCCTCAACTTATCTTCCTCAACCTGTGTAACACCCCGAATTTGAGCAGAAGGCATAGCATGTTAAAAACTCCAAGATTTCACCTCCCAGGAACCAACCATGACTCTTGGGTGAGACCACACCTCGTGGGTAGCCCTGTAGGTGGACAACCTGAAAACAGCCTAAGGTGAAACCACGGCCAGGACCCATGCCCTGTGGATGGTTCCACGACCCATGGTTAGGGGAGTTGTGGGTGGCCCAAAATTCTCTAATGATGACCCATGACTATGCAGGATGGGCCGTACGTCCACCCACAGTCCGTCAGTTAGGGTCTCATGCGTCAGGCCTAGTAAGTTAAGTTAGAGACTTATGGGTCTCTTCCATTTTTAATTAAATGAATTTGGTGTCGTTTTGTCTTAGTCTAGACCACCTATATGAGTATTTTAACCCCCAAAACTCCTCATTTAAGTCATTCTCTCAACTCCCAAAAGAAAACCCAAAACTGCTCTCAAAATTCTCCTAGTAGAAGTTGGATGAAAAAGGAAGAAATTGGAGCTAGGTCAAGATCAAGTCTCCCAATCTTCAAGATTTTAAGGGCATTGTAATCAAGGTATGATGGCTTTTCATCGATGAAGTACTTCCTCCCATGGAGTCCCTTAGAATTCCACAATTTGAAGTAGAATTTCCCCAATTCTAGTTAGGGTTTCTTCCAATGTTGTGGGCTATGATGAATGTTGATCCAAATGAGTGGATTGTGAGTTTTTATGATTGAATTGATATAATTGTATGTATTTAGGATGAAAATACATATACCCATGCCTAGTCTATGAATCTAGGGTAGAATAGTTATGATTTGGGTTGATGCCATGAAGGGAAACTTTTTTGGGTTAGAAATATCATTATAGGATTGATGAAGTATGATTAGAATAGCTTAAGATTTTAGCATGTATGATGACTATGATGTTAATTGCTTAATATTAGAGCATAGATGATGATTATCATATGTAATGTTTTGAGATTAAAGCCTAGACTATGAATTTTTAATTGTTAATGCCATGGTGTGGAAGAGATACTTCCCATAATGAGTTGATAAGCATGATTGAATTAATGTGAAAGGTTTACTAACATGAATGATTCTAGTTTGAAAGGATTGCTCACCTAAAATGAATCTAGACTAAAATTTTATGTAATTGATAAGGCTAGAGACGATTACCCTTGACCTCTATATGTAAGCATATGAGGTGATTCGCATACGCCTTAGAATTGAACAAAAGGCAAGTCCCAACGTTCTTATTATGATTATTGGTCATGGAGGGAAGTACCCATGCTCCTTATGAAATGATGTAGAGGCAAGTACCCATGCCATATGATGACATTGTGGAGGCGAGTACCCACGATCTAAAAGTAAGGCAAGAGGCGAATACCTATTAGCCTTTATAAGCTAGGCATTAAGGAGAATCCCCATGTCTTTAAAAGTAAGTATGACTAATGTGATTGTGTTATGAAGTTGATTTTCTTGGAGTGTTGCTAGATATGACTTCCATAATGTAAGGTTGACTAGAGTCGGATGACCTATGTCTTGGCTAAGGATAAGTGAATTTACTTAAGGAGGTATTCCTCTATCATTATGATGCTTACTATGTATTTATTATGCTTTATGTCTTATTTTGACTAATTCTTATGTTTTGTTATTTATGCTAGCCATCATATTTAGTACTTGATTGTACTAACGCATACGGTTTCCTATATTGTTATCAAATGTAGGGTCCGGCGACATTGATTCTCACACTCATGGTTAGCTTCATTGGTTATCAAGAAAGTGGAGTTTTGGTGAGTCGTCATTGTGTTCGAGGATGTGATCACGACTTTCATTTATAATTTTCTCTTATCTTTTGGATTATTGTATGGGCTGTGACCCATTGATTTATTCATGCTTTTTAGATGGGTTGAGGAAATTATGTTACACTTTCGCTTGTTTTATAAAAGACTTTGATTGAATCAAAAAGTTTTAAATTCCCGCTCATTTTTATTACTTTATGTTATAATATGCTAAGTGACTTGTAGGAGGCCTCTCGGGGTCTTATACGCCTTGTTACATCTAGGGGGTACCCCTGGGTTGTGACAAACTTGGCAATCAGAGCACAAGGTTTAGAATGGTTTTAGGATGTCTCAAACCACGTCTAGTAGAGTCTTGTTCATACGTGTAAAGCACTCCATATTTATGAATGATAGGCTATTAGATGTCTATGAAACTTCACTTCTTAAGTTCTGTAAGTCGTGCCATGGAGTTTAACTCTATAAGTCTTTCTCCTAATCCGTGGTTAGTGGTTTTCAGGATATGACTTCTAGAAAGGCTATAAGAAGGATGGAGGGAGACAATGTTGATCAAGAGGTTCCTCCTCAGATTCCACCCCAAGCTCTTCCTCAAGCTCCGATTGACCTATTGAATGAGAATGTAACAAATGTGGACTTTAGGTCGGCATTCCAAGTGTTGGCTCAAGCCGTAACAGAACAAGCCAATACAGAGGTGGTAGTCCCCTTGAACCCAAATATGGGTACGACATCGGCAAGAGTGAGGGATTTTACATGAATGAACCCTCCCGAATTTTATAGCTCCAAAATTGAGGAAGACCCTCAAGAGTTTATCAATGAGATCTACAAGGTACTTGCTAATATGGGTGTGATTTTGGTAGAGAGGGGGAACTAGATTCTTACCAACTCAAAGAAGTTGCTCAAATTTGGTTCAATCAATGGAAAGAAGCAAGGCCGGTGGAAGCGGGTCAGATAAAATGGGAAAGGTTAAAAAGTGTGTTTCTTGAGAAATTATTCCCTCTAGAGATGAGAAAGGCCAAGGTACTTTAGTTCATCAACCTTAGGCAAGAAAATATGAGTGTAAGGCAATACGTTTTGAGGTTCAGTCAACTATCCAAGTATGCTTCTTCCATAGTGGTGGATCGTAGGACTAACATGAGTAAGTTTGTGTCGGGAGTATCCAACATAGTAGTCAAAGAGTGCCTCACCGCTATACTTGTCCAAGACATGGACATTTCTCAACCTATGGTGTATGCCCAACATATTGAGGAAGAAAATGTTAAAGAGAATTCTAGAGAGGCAAAGAGAGCAAGAGTGGATGATGGTAACTATTCAAATTCTAGGTCCAGTAGATGAGGTCGTTCAAGGTTTCGGTTGAAGTTCTCTAGCCAAGGTTCTTCTACTGCTTCTCAAAGGCCTAATAATGAAACGGTGTCTAACACAAAACCTCAAGGAGATGGTCATAGGTGTTTGATGCCTACTTATGCTAAATGTGGGAGAAATCATGAAGGAAAGTGTCGAGCAGGTTCTAATGCTTGCTTTGGTGTATAAAGACGGATCACAAGATATAGAATTGTCCTTCAGTTTCTAAGAATGATGGAGATGGTTGTCGTAGGGCTCAACCCTACCCTTCATCCCTTCCGAGTGGTTCGGGTGAGAATGCTCCTATCCAAAACCATTTCTATGCTCTCTAAACTAGAGGTGATCAAGAGAGTTCCCTGGATGTGGTGATGGGTATGTTAAAAGTTTTCCATATAGATGTGTATTCTTTACTTGATTCAGGTGAGAATTTGCCCTTTGTGACCCCTTATGTAACTATGAGATTTGATATGATTCCCGATGTATTGTTAGAACCTTTTTCTGTCTCTACCCCTGTTGGTGATTTTGTGGTGCTTAAGAGGGTTTATAAAAGATGTCCCATTTCCTTGTCCCATAGAGTTACTCTTGTTGATTTGACAGAGCTCAGTATGATAGATTTCGATGTTATCTTGGGTATGGATTGGTTGTATTCCTATTATGCCTCTATTGATTATGGGACTAGAGTAGTCAAACTTCAATTCCTAAATGAGCATATCCTTAAGTGGAAGGGAGGAAATTCTATGCCTAGAGGTCAACTTGTTTCTTACCTAAAAGCTAGGAAAATGATTTCTAAGGGTTGTATTTACCATATAGTGAGGGTGAGGGATGTGGAGTCTGAAACTCCCACTCTTAAGTTGTTCCCAGTTGTAAAAGAGTTTCTGGAAGTTTTCCCTAATGATTTACCTAGTGTTCCTACGAAAAGGGAAATAGACTTTGGGATTGACCTTTCCCTTGATACCCAACCTATTTCTATTCCTCCTTATATAATGGCTCTGGTGGATCTTAAGAGTTGAAGGATCAGTTAAAGGACTTATTGGATTAGAGGTTCATCCGAACGAGTATCTCTCCATGGGGTGCTCCGGTGTTGTTTGTTAGGAAGAATGATGGTTCACTCCATATGTGTATTGATTATCGGCAATTGAAAAAGTTAACCATCAAGAAGAAGTATCCTCTCCCAAGAATGGATGACTTATTTTATCAACTTCAAATGGCAAGTTATTTCTCTAAAATTGATCTCCGGTCGGGTTATCACCAATTGAGGGTGAAAGAAGAAGATATTCCGAAAATTACTTTTAGAACCCGATATGGTCATTATGAGTTTTTGGTTATGTTCTTTGGTTTGACTAATGCCCCGGTGACGTTTATGGACATGATAAATAGGGTTTTTAGACAATACCTTGATATGTTCATAATTGTGTTCATAGATGACATTTTGATCTATTCGAGAAGTGAGAATAAGAATATTGATCATTTGAGGATTGTATTGCAAATTCTCAATGACCGACAACTCTTTGCTAAGTTTAGTAAATGTGAGTTTTGGTTAAGGTCCGTAGCTTTTCTTGGACATATAGTTTCAAGCAAGGGTATTAAGGTAGATCCTATTAAGACGGATGCGGTCAAGAGTTGGCCTATTCCTCTATCAACGACTGATATTAGAAGTTCTTGGGTTTGGCCGGTTATTATAGAAGTTTTGTTGATGGGTTCTCCTCCATTGCTTCTCCTATGACGTCTTTGACTCAAAAGAAGGTCAAGTTCATATGGTCTGAAGCTTGTGAGAAAATTTTCTAACAGCTCAATGATAGACTTACTCTTGCTCCAGTTTTGACCTTACCGAAAGGTACATATGGCCTTGTGGTATATTGTGACACATTTAGAGTTTGGTTGGGATTTGTTCTTATGCAAAATGGTAATGTTATTGCCTATACTTCAAGGAAACTAAAGGTTCATGAAAAAAAAATATCCTACCCACGACCTAGAATTAGCGGCGGTGGTATTTGCCCTAAATATTTGGAGGCATTATTTGTATGGGGTCCATGTTGATGTTTTCACCGATAACAAAAGTTCGCAATATGTGTTTACTCAAAAGGATCTTAACCTTCACCAAAGAAGATGGCTTGAGTTATTGAAAGATTATGATATGAGTGTTCTCTATCACCCCGGTAAAGCAAATGTGGTGGCAGATGCCCTTAGTCGGTTATCCATGAGTAGTGTTGCACATGTTGATGATGAGAGAAAAGAGAAGGTCTGACTCATAAGAGAGAGGTTAAGAATGAATGACCAATAGTCGACAAAAGTCTAATTCAGATGTTAGAAGGAGAGACCTTGAATTTGATGTGCTTGATTAGGTTTACTTGAAAATCTCACCCATGAAGGGCGTAATGAGGTTTAGTAAGAAAGGGAAATTTAGTCCCTGTTTTGTAGGCCCATATCAAATTTTGAGGCGTATTGGGAAGGTTGCATACGAGCTTAATTTGCAAAATGAGTTGGTGTTGGTGCATCCGGTTATCCATGTCTCTATGTTGAAAAAATGTGTTAGAGATCCAAAATCCATAATTCCCCTAGAAGGGTTAGAAGTGATACGAAACCTTTTTCTAAAGAAGTTCTGGTTGAGATCTTAGACTGGCAAGTTAAGACATTGAGGAACAAAGAGGTTGCTTCCGTTAAGGTGTTATGGAGAAACCACCTAGTTGAAGGTGCTACTTGGGAGGCTGAGACCGATATGATGTCCCGTTATCCTCATCTTTTTCCTCCTATTCTAGCTTGAGGTAATAAGTCCCTCTTGATTTTATTTTGTTTCAAGTCATGTGTGATTTATGTCTTTCCATGATTTCCTTGATAAGCATGCTCATGAAAGAACTTAAGTTTTGAAAGAAATGACTTATGTGAATTATTTTCCTCATGTTGTTGAGTATTGAGTATGAGTTGCCTATATACTTCATGAGATGAGTTGGTGAAGATGTTTAGATATGCTTTTTGAGATTGAATTACATATGAGCTCTATGAGATTGTGCAAACCATTGATTTTGAGTTTAAGATGATAGTTCCTCCTTGAACATGAGAAACATTAAGATTTCATGCATATTGGGTTGATTGGATGCAGTTCCTACTCCCTTATGGTGCATTGAGTATGTTGAGCTTGGATATGATGTTCCTCCTCGTTTGTGTGTACTTAGACGTGTTGCATGCATGATGGGTTGCTAGTCTTGAGTCATCTTCTTAAAGAACTGCCTAGTATGCCATTCGAGGACAGATGTTCCTAAGGGGAAGATAATATTACACCCAAAATTCGAGTAGAAGGCATAGCATGTTAAAAACTCCAAGATGCCACCTCCCAAGAACTAACCACGGCTCATGGGCGACACTACACCTCGTGGGTGGCCCCCTAGATGGACACCCTGAAAACTTCCAAAGGTAGAACCATGGCCAAGACCTACGCCCCGTGGATGGGTCCACGGTTCGTGGTTAGGGGTGTCATGGGTGGCCCAAGAGTCTCTTACCATCACCCACGACTGTGTAGGATGGGCTGTAGGTCCACCCACGGTCCCTCAGTCAGAGTTTCGGGGGTCAGGCTTGGTCAGTTAAGTTAGGGACTTATGGATCTTTTCCGGTTTTAATTGAATCAATGTGGTGTCATTTTGCCTTAGTCTAGACCACCTATATAAGCATTTTAACCTCCAAAACCCCTTATTTAATTCATTCTCTAAATTCCAAAACTCCTCACAAAAATTATCTCTCTAGAAGTTGAAAGAAGAAAGAAGAAATTGGAGCTAGGTCAAGACTAAGTCTCCCAATCTTCATTCTTTTAAAGGCATTGTAATCAAGTTATGATGGCTTTTCATCCATGGCATCCTTTCTCCCATGTAGTCCCCTAGAATTCCACTATTTGAAGAAGAATTTCCCCTATTCTAGTTAGGGTTTCTTCCAATGTCATGGGTTATGATAAATGTTGATCCAATTGAGTAGATTGTGAGTGTTTGTGATTGAATTGATAGAATTGCATGTACTTATGATGAAATTACATGTACCCATGCCTATCATATTAATCTAGGGTAGGATTGATATGATTTGGGTTGATGCCATTAAGGGAAACTTTGTGGGTTAGATATCTCCTTATAGGATTGATGAAATATGATTAGAATAGCTTAAGATTAAAGAATCTATGATGAATATGATGTTAATTGCTTAAGATTAGAGCATAGATGATGATCATGAGATGTAGTGCTTTGAGATTAAAGCCTAGACTATGAATTGTTAATTGTTAATGTCGTGGTGTGGAAGAGATACTTCCCATAATGAATTGATAAGCATGATTGAATGACTATTAAAAGTCTTACTCACATGAATGATTCTAGGTTGAAAGGATTACTCACCTAAATTGAATCTAGACTAAAACCTTATGTAATTGATGAGGCTAGAAGCGATTACCCTTGACCTCCGTATGTAAGGATATGAGGTGATTCACATACTCCTTAGAACAAGAGGTGAGTCCCCACGTTCTTACTATGATTATTGGACATGAAGGCGAGTACCCATGCTCCTTATGAAATAATGTGGAGGCGACTACCCGTGTCATATGATGAGATTGTGGAGGCAGGTACCCGCAATCTAAAAGTAAGTAAGGCAAGAGGTGAATACCCATTAGCCTTAATAAGCTAGGCATTGAGGTGAAACCCATGTATTTAAAAGTATGTATGACTAATGTGATTATGGTATGAAGTTGATTGGATTGGAGTGTTACTAAATATTCCTTCCATGATGTAAGCTTGAGTGTTACTAAATATTCCTCTATAATTATTATGCTTACTATGTATTGATTATGCTTTATATCTTATGTTGACTAATGCTTATGTTATATTGTTTATGCTAGCCATCATATTTGGTACTTGATTCTACTAACGTATACTCTTGCCTAAATTGTTATCAAACGTAGGGTCCAACAACATTGATTCTCACACTCGTGGCTAGCTTCGGTGTTTATCATGGAAGTGAAGTTTTAGTGAGTCCTCATTGTGTTCGAGGATGTGATCACCACTTTCATTTATAATTTTCTTTTATGTCTTGGACTATTGTATGGGCAGTGACCCAATACTTTACTCATGTTGTTTAGATGGTTTGAGACAATTATTTAGACTTCCGCCCGTTTGATAAAAGACTTTGATTGTATCAAAAAGTTTTAAATTCCCGCTCATTTCAATTACTATATGTTATGATATGCTAAGTGGCTTGTATGAGTCCTCCCGTGGTCTTATACGCCTTGTTACATCTAGGGGGGGTACCCCTAGATCGTGACAATTTGCTATAATGGATCATAAGTCTTGTAATGTCGATGTCTCCTATCAACATAGTTGTCTTACCCTCTGTGCTTGACAGATGAGACAGTTAGAAACAAACAAACTCATCCTGCTCATCATATCAGCAACCATTTCCGGAGAATAGCGGGAAAGTTGGGTGAACTTGAGGATGTACTCATGCACACTCATAGATTCCTTCTTAAGTGTGAGGAATTCTCTTACATTTGCCTCTCTTAGCTTACGGGGAAAGAAATGCCCCATGAAGGCACTCTCAAACACAGCCCAACTCATAATCAGTGACCTTAAGCTCTACCCTTCTTACATTGGTCAAACTCGATTCTTGCAACACCCTTCAGTTGGTATGCATCTAGTTCCAATCGCTCAGCATTAGCAACATGCATAACCTCAAACACCTTCTGTATCTCTTCCACAAAGTTTTTCAGTTCCTGAGTGACATTTGAACTAGTGAAGCTTCGACGATTCATCCTTAAGAACTCATGGATCCTGGAAGTATGAGCCACTTCATGTGGACTACCTCTTTGTTGTCCAGCTTGGTTGGTTATCACCTGATAGCTTTCTGGAACTCAGTATTAGTGACCTATCCTTGGGGTTGCACTTTTGGTGCATTGTGTATCCATTGATCCTCAACATTCCTTCTAGCAGGCTGACCTCAGACAACTCTTCGTGGAGGCATGATCTGAAAGATATGCGCAAGCACAAGTTAGAAAGAAACTTTTATAGAGATGAACTCTCTCGCTCAAGAAGAGTATGAAAGAAGTGAGATAGTTCCTAAATGTTGCAGCCACCTAATTATAGATGTGGCATTCTTCACACCAATAACTAGGACTCTACAGACACGGCTTCATAGACACCCTAGGACTCTTGAACTCTGTGCTCTGATACCAAGTTTGTCATGCCCCGGGAGCCTACACCCTGGACGTGGTCGGCACTCGAGAACCATTGTTGGCCCCAAGAGAATTGGCCTGGCTAAACTCTCAATCGAAGACTTCAACAACAATAAAAGAAATCAAAAGTAAACTTTACTTAACTGTCTCAAAAGTAAACCTAGAATGTTTTAGAAATATAACATTTGACTAGCCTAAAGGCAACTCAAGTCTTTAAACATGTATAACTGAAAATGGAAAAGACTTATGAACTACTCTCTATCTATCTATGAAGCCTCTACTAACTGAGATGGACGTCAGGACAAGACTCACGACATCATAAAAAACTAGAATGATAACGCAAAATAAAGGGATCCTCCGTAAGCAAGGATGCTCACCAAATAACTCTGGAACTCAACTGGATCAACGAAGCGCTGGATGTTGAACCTGGTTACCTATATCTACATCATAAAAGATGTAGGCCTAATGGCGTCAGTACATGGAATGTACGAGCATGTGAGGGGAAATCTAAAACAAGACAAATGCTTGAACTTGAACTAAAGAAACTACTTACCTCGTCTCAACCTAACTCAACTCAACTCATTGCAATATAAACCATTGAAAAAGATGCATTATAAAGAAAATATTTTAAACCAGTAGGCAAAAAATTCAATGTATTTCAAAATAAAATATAACTCAGTTTGTATATATAAAGATACAAAATAACTCAGTGGGAGATTCTCTAACCGACAACCATCACTATGAGTTGTGTGATGATACAACATCTAGCCCACGGTGCTAGAACTATCTTATAATTTGTTCGGGTACAAAACCTACTGCTAAGTGGATCCACTAGTCTATGCCAAAAATCAATAAGGAGCCATTGAAAAATTATGACTCTTTCTACTCACATTGGCTTTATGAATTATGAAGGCTGTGAGTTGTATGAACTCTCCCCCATATCGGTGCTCAATACTAATCCCAAAACATACTAGCTCATATGGATTTAAGAAACCATAACTCTTTCTGTGGTTTGAGGTTATTACTCAAAAATCATTCTCTTAAAAGAGATTGTGCTTAGAACTGCTCATGAAAACTCTTCTAGAAATCAGTGTTTCCTCTTTTCTTAAATTTGAAACATTTCTCTTGGGAATACTTAAAGGCCATATATCATTTTAAATAAAATGACTCAACTTTACTCTTTCTCAAACTTAATGCTCAAGTCTTTAAACAAGTTCAAATGATTGTAAAAAGACTTCTTAAAATGACTCGAAGAACTCTCAAGACTTGACTCTTAGCTCTACCTTGAATTTGAATTTATGGATTAAAGGTTATGATTCATGTTTATGAATGATTTCTAGATGTTTAGAAGTAGTTTAGACTAGTTAGAATCAACAGGAAGTGAATATACACTTTAAAAGTTCTCAGACCGGCTAAAGGACCGAAAAAGGGTGGGGGCCGATGACCCTGGCTCACTGCTTGCGTCGGGCTCCTTCCCCTAAAGTTTAGAGACTAGATTCTAGAACACTGCTAGCACACCTCCCCAGACCCTCTGGTGCATTTGGGGCACGCCGCGCCTGCCCCTCCCCAGGTCAACCCGACAAATTTTTCTTCTTATTTTTTTACCTTAATTCGATTAGAATCGATTCCTTTTTCTCAAATTCTACTTATATTCAACTACCTAATAGATTTATATAAGAATCTACTCACAAATAACTCTTCAACTTGATACGATTATCTCAAGAACTCATCAAACTCATCCTAGCTAATTCAAGAACGAGAACAAACTTCAAGAACACCAATCAAGAACTCAACCCCTTCAAATTTCTAGAATAAAATTACACTGAAAAAAACATGATTGGCATATGGGTGAACGAACCCAATGCTATGAGAACTCACATACCTATTAGGCATTAACCCTTGACAAAAATCCGCAAGAAAAACCTCAAGAAATTGATGAATGCTTGAATCTTCTCCTCTCAAAACCCTAGCAT
This sequence comes from Solanum commersonii, assembly GCA_029007595.1. Classification (NCBI taxonomy): domain Eukaryota; kingdom Viridiplantae; phylum Streptophyta; class Magnoliopsida; order Solanales; family Solanaceae; genus Solanum; species Solanum commersonii. Next base: position 9,650,686 of record JAJTWQ010000002.1, on the reverse strand, counting down.
ATTTTGATATATGAAAACTGACCCAAATCAGATTTTACCCAAAAATATTACTAAAAATCGAATTAATTTGATGGGTAAGGAAAACACCAAAATACCCCTCATATTTTCGGTTAACTTTCCTTAATTGAACATCCCAACTTCAAATAGGCATATCTCCCTCATACGAGCTCAAAAATTAGCAAGCCTGCTGGTGTTGGAAAGAGTATTCCAAGACCTTTCATTTGATATCTTATGGGCCACCTAACTAATCCTATATTGAAAGTTATGGTGGTTTGAAGTTGATCCAAAACTCATATTTCATGCATAACTTGCAAAATTTAAGATTTTTCTATTTCCAATTTAGTTATTTCTAATTTTAGTTTTTCCAAATAGTGAGGTGTTACAACAAGCCTCAAGATAGAAGAAAGATAAAGAGATCAGGTGGGTTTGAGCTCAGAATCCACACAAGTGTAGAAGGAAAGGGTCTGTACCAGAACACTGTACCCAACAAGCAACCTACTAAATAATACAACTAGGTAGTAATCGAATGCCCCTGACTTTTCAACTGAACTTCCTCAAACTATAACCTACATAAAAATTAGAATAACCTAAATATCCTACAATACACAACTTACAAGACCAATATTTGAATTTCAATAACAACAATTCAACAATTAAGCGAATCAAATTATTCAACCTCAAAATCAAGCAGTTTAGTCCTACATAACAAGTACATGAATCTCAAGTATCAAGCAAGTAACGAAAAAAAATTATATACATCAAGTCAAAATAATCAATCTCTTGCCAGAATAATTTCCCATTAGTTTTATATGCATTGCCCGAAATTACCTCAACATCTTAACACTCATCGGCAATACCTTAGACCAAATCACACTCTCATCGGTAAAGACCTCGCTATGATAAAACATGCTGGCAAAGACCTCAGCCTTATAATCATCAAATGTAACATCATGGTTTCAACCGATAAATGCACACAAGCAATATCACACAACATAGAAGAGACAATAATTGCATAATTCAAGCCCACCATCATGCTTTCAAGCATTTGCCTCAAATTCAAGTCCACCATCAACATTTCAACCCCTTTCTGTTCATTTAGACAGAACAAGTGGACAATTTAACCCTTTACTTCATTCCAATTACTCCCAACACACAAGCAAGAAAGGAAGCATACAAATTCCACTAGACCACAAGGTTTAGGACCCCACTTGCCTCAAATCTATCAACAATCACTCCAATACTTCAGTCTTCCCCTTCCGAACCACTTTCGTTGCTGCACAATCAAGTATTCATGATAGATTTTTGGAAACAAAAATACCCACATCAATTCTCTTGAAAGGTGGGTCATTTAACTCAATACCACATTCTAATATTAAGGTTTGAATCCAAAATTTAATACTTGAAAAAAGATGTTGAATACTTTGGAATCTCATTAGTGAAAATCATTTCGAAAAAGGAATCATCACCCTTTCTAAAACACTATTTTAGCTAAGAACATGGGTTCTTAAAAAACCTTGCTATAATCCCACTAATATCTCACATTTTGATGTTACAACTCGTAATTAGTTAATGGAAAATGACGTTTTTGGATCAACAACACTTACTCAAATGATCTAGCAAATAAAATTCTTTCATAAATAGTCCAAAGGGTCCCCAAAGCTAAAAAAAATGTTGAACTGGGGCTTAAACCCCAAAAATGGCAGCAAAAACCATATCAAATGACGCAAAACCCACCAGAGGTTCGCTTATGCAAACCTAGCTAAAAAGGTGGGCGTTGCTTAAACAAAGACTCCTTTACAAAAGAGAAATTAGTTTAAGCGACATGCCCATCACTTAAGGAAAGCTTGCTTAAGCGATTGGCCTTTGCAAAAGAGAAGCCTATTGACACCAACAACTTCAGCCACAACTAAAAACACTGAAAGGACCCGTGGGATGCGTTCAGAATTCCGAACACACAAACCACATATGCAAATCATTTATACTCTACGTTTGTACTCAATGGAACCATTAAAACATGAATCTAAGGTCTCCTTGAATCGACATTTGTGAAAAACATAAAAAACTAACTTAACACCTAAAAGGCTAAAATAAGCTTGGTACCTCTCGAAAATCAAACAACACCTCACCTAGGCCTAAAATCATCACCCGAATCCAGCAGAATTCTTGTAATTCTGATCCGAGCATCCGAACACTGAATGTTGACTAAAGTCAACCCAAAGGCTAAAATTCCATAGTTTCACAATGTAGGAACTGAAATCCTCAAAGAGACTCAGAATCTTAAATCAAAAATTGTCACAGATCAAATTTCACATTTAAGGACTAATAGAATTAAGGGAATTCAACTCCGACACTTAAAACTCCAAAAGACTCCAAAAACTACTTTCTTAAAGACATAGCCTCTAAAACTCACAAACTTACCAATTCTCAACTTTCAAGTCAAAGTTATAATGGAAAAGAAGGTAGGAAAGTTCCGCTTAGTGGTTCGAGTTCAAATGCTCCAAAGCTAAAAATATTTTATGCACTTCAAACTCATCATGAGCAAGAGGGTTCCCCAATGTGGTTACCCTTATGTTGAAAGTCATTCATTTTGATGTTTAAGTTTTGCTTGATATCGGTGCTACCTTGTATTTTGTGATGCCATATGTGGCTATAAGGTTTGACATTTCTCCATACGTGATGTTAGATCTCTTTTCTGTCTCTACTCCTATTGGTGATTCTACTGTTGTTAAGAGAGTCTATAGAAATTGTCCCGTCTCCTTATCCTCTTGAGTCACTAATGCTGATCTTGTAGAGATTGATATGTTAGATTTTGATATTATTCTTGGTATCGATTGACTGCATTATTGTTATGTTGCTGTAGTTTGTAGAACCCGAGTGGTCAACTTTCCATTTCCAAATGAACATGTCCTAGAGTTGAAAGGGGGAAATTCTATGCATAAGGGTCAGTTTGTTTCATGTCTTAAAGCTAGAAAAAATATTTCTAAAGGTTGCATATATCATCTTTTTTGGGTTGGGATATGGATTATAAAACCCTACACCGAAGAAAGGTGTTCTACTTGCCTAGGGTAGACTAGTGCACATCATATGTAGGCACATAGTTATGGGATAAGAAAGATGTTCATTGGACTCTAACCTAACATTGGGAGAGCCACCATCTTAGCCATATCCACTCGGTGCTTAGCCACCATTCCCGTAGAGTAGTTCATTCACATTACATTGTTGTACTTGAGAAGGCCACCAACATTAGGCCTACCGACCTAAGGTACATTACACAAGAAAGGGCCACCACCATTAGGTCTACCGATTCAAGGTACAATAAGGTTAGCTCATTGACTTTCCAAGAAGGGCCATAACATTTAGGTCTATAGATACAAGGTTCATCATTTCACACATGAAAGGGCCACAACCATTAGGTCTATCATTTCAAGGTTTTACATTCACATTGGTTTCTAGACTCATCATGAAGGGCCATCACTATTAGGTTTACCGGTTCAAGACATAGTCTAAAATACCTCATTAGCCATTTATAGAAGGCTTCCAACATTAGGTCTACCAACTCAAGGCATTCATTAATTTATTCAAGAAAGGGTTACCAACATTAGGTCTACCAATTATAAGTCATCAACACATTCATTAGATAAGAAGAGGATGTCTAAGACTACCAATTCAACACATGATATTACATTCAAGGTCACATTCATCAATACAAGAAAAGGATGCCTTAAGCCTACAAATTCAAGTTACATCAACCCACATTCTTTCATTTATACAAGAATACGATGTCTAAGCCTATCAATTCAAGATATACAACATTACATTATAGAACCCTTCACATTCCATTATCCACATTTATTAGTGTAAATTGAGAATATACTATCAACAACAATACAATTACCTTCAATACATGATCCTTATTCTCTCATTGAAATCACATGAATATCCTCACATCATAATCATACATAGCAATTAAACACCTCCACCTTTCAAGTGGATCAACATCTCTAACACAATTCTACTTCAACATGTAATTGGGTCATAACTTTCCTTCAAGGCTATGAATCTCAAATCATCAACACACCAACAATTTACCATAATTAAGGCATAGATAATGATACAATTCAATAACCCCAAGAAATTTATACAAAATTCCCTTCATAAGCTTTCATAATCATCAAACCAACTTCATAAGGCACAATTTAGGAATTGAGAGATATCATGGGTTCATGGAGTATTTTCATCATAAATCATCAATTAAGCATTAATACAATCATAAAATTTCACTAGAAACCATTTGAAATATTTGATGAAAGAATCCATGAGATTAAGTAACACCCTAGATTTTTCATACTTTGAAATCACCTTTGAATTGGCTCCTTGAATGAAAAATTAGACAAGGATCAAGACTACCATACCCTGCTAGATGAATTCCACGAAAATCCACTCAATTAGTCTTCCACATCAAGCCCTAAGTCTCCTTTTTCTCTTGGTCTTCAATGGAGTTCTAGAGAGAAGATATTTGGAGAGGGAGAGGTTTTGATTTGAAGGACTTGAAATAATGAGGTCAAATTATGTTTTAATATTCTTAAAATATCTTAATATACTTAAAATAACCATCCATACACTAAAATAAATTAATTAACAAATTACCAAAAGACCCATAGCTTGGCCGAGTCCAAACCAGATTGCACAGGCATGGTTCATGCCTTGGACCTATAGACCGTGAGTCCATTCACGGACCATGTTGTTGGTCCGTGTTCTGGGGTTGTAGCATGGTTTGGAGGGGCTTGACCTACGGAGGCCATCCACGAGACGTGGATGGACCTACGGGGCATGGACCCCTTCTGTAGGTCACCAAATTTTGGCCAACTTTCTGTTTTGGGGCCGGGCCGCCTTAGGGGTTAGACTTAGGGTCCTCCTCAAGGACCCCAGTGTGATCCTTGGGGAGTCATACCTTGATGTTTAACCCCTCAACCATGACTCAGGACAACATTTAACAACTTATAACCCAAAACTAACTCAAAATGACACTCGTCAAGCTCTAGTTCAACCTACTAGATTTTAGGGTCGTTACAAATTAACCTCGAGACTTTTTCTTCAGTTCGTGTTCCATGACCAAGCTTTTCACCCAATCCACAACCAACAAAATACACAGACCTGATGTTGGCCAAAAGAAGATGTCAAAGAAATCATTTATTGATATGGTACACATAATATGATGCTTAATGAGAAAACATTCAGATACCTGTAAGAGTATTTGATCAACATGCGTATATCAACGTAATTTGGTTTAGAAAGTCACTTAGTCTAAAGACAATGAAACACTCTTTCTAAAAGGTGACTTACATGCCACAAGGTTGAAAATCCAGAGCAAGAAGGTAGTAATATCCTGCTGCACTTTGCACCACTGGAATATTATCAAATGCGCCTAATAATGGATGGAGTTCTAGATCAATTTGCTCAGTTTGATGACCAAGTTTAGTTTCATTTTCCCAAGAGAATGTATAAGTCATTCCTTCTCTTGATAATACGGTAATGAAGAAATTCCCATGTTTGTGATGAACTTATTACATGTTTTTGATGCATTTGTATTTTTGCCTACAGTTTTCTCCTAGATTTTATCATTCATATTTGGGTCTGCTTTGTACATGTTTAGGATCATTTAACTGTTTGCCTACTATTTTCTCCCAGATTTATTTTATAATTCATATTTGCTTACTCTAACACTCTAGGAATACATGCCCTACTATTTTCTCCCATATTTTATAGTTTTTGTACATGTTTAACTGTGAAGGGGTTGGGAAGTGGCTGGGATTTGAACAATGACTAGTGAGCATATGAAATACATGATTCTCTAACTTATAATCTTATTTTGAATGTGTAAGAAAATGCCGCTAATTGAAATTGATGAATAGATGACAGAAGTAAACTCGATCTATTGTAGTGAATGATAAAGAGTTTTTGTACTATTATCAAAAATGTTGTCTTAATACATTTGGTTTTGTGGAATGTATTGCTAGTAGAGATCTTTAAGAAATTGCTTTCTATGTATGGGTTGTACAAGACATGTTTCTCGAAGTTTATTTGAAATATATACTTTTGAATTATTTATAAGCTAATCTTGTGCTTTATATCACTTATATATTTAATTGTGATTATTGATTATATGCAAACAAAAATTATTATTCTTAAAAATTAAAATTTGTGGCTACAAAAATATTGCAACACTTCAAAAGTGTGGCTTATTGCTTATAAATTTTATCTTGTACATAAGAAAAGTTACACTTTATGAGTGTTGTTGTAAATGAGATATAAAGGCTACACATTTAAAGTGTAACTAATAACAACGCAAAGGTCACACTTTTAAGTGTACTATAATTAGAGTTGCTAATGAAATACTACAAAGCATGGCCTTTATACCACTTTGGTCACGCTTTTTAAGTGTCGCTGCTTTGGCGACACTTCAAAAGTGTGGTTTAATTTCAAAGGTTACGCTTCTTTAGGAAACCCCCTAAAAAGTGTTGCTTAAATTCAAAAAGTGTGGCCTTTTATCAAAAGCCAGACTTTTTGCTAGTTTAGGCTACACTTTACTGGGGTGGCTAAAAGCCTAAAACATTGTAGTGAAGGGAAAACTTTTCTTAAATATCTGTAGTCCCTCATTTATAAAAGTGGGGACCTCGCAACCATAAATAAGACCCTATTGACACGGCTTCATAGACACCCTTGGACACTTGAACTATGTGCTCTGATACCAGGTTTGTCACGACCCGAGCCGTCACCCTGGACGTGGCCGGCACTCGAGAACCATTGATGGTCCCCAAGCGAACCCTCATCTTGGCTAACTACAAGCGGAAGACAAACTCAAATATACAAAGATTAAAACTGAATAAAATCATGAACCTCAAATACAAAGCTTTAACTCAAATAATTTAATTTGAATATAAATGATATTCAACTAGCCAACAATAGACAACTCAAGTCCTTAAAACATCTAATAAGATAAATGAAACATACTTCTCAAACTCTACTTTCTATCTACAAAGCCTCTAACTGACAAATATGGTAGTCGAGACAAGACCCACGACATCCTAACAACTGATATAAATAGTACAAGTGAAACCCTCCAGAAAAAAGGAGGCTCACCATAGCTAACTCAAAATGCATCTGGTATCAATGAAGTGCCTGTTGATGACCCTAAATAGTAGTATCTGCATCTTGAAATGATGCAAGCCAAATGGTTTAGTGCGTGGAATGTACGAGCATTAATGGGAATTCTAAAGCATAACATAAGCTTGAACTTGATAAAAAGAAAAACATACTTACCTCTTTTCAACTCACTCAACTCAGGAATAAGATACTCAACTCAAAGATAAAATATTCAACTCAGTGAAATTAGGCTCAACTCAATAATAAGATGTTCAACTCAGTAAATTAAGGCTCAACTCAACAATAAGATATTTAACTCAGTGAAACAAGGCTCAACTCAATAATAATACACTCAACTCTTGGTACTCAAGCTCTGGATACTCAACTCAATATAAAGCAACAATAAGAGATGCAATATATGGAAAACTTTTAAAATAGTACAAAATAATTCAATGTATTTATGAATACAATATACTCAGTTTGTATGTAAGGATACAATATAAACTTTGTTTGTATATGAAAATACAAAATAAACCCTGTGTATATAAGAATACAAAATATCTTTGTGGGATTTTCTCTAATCGACAACTATCACTATGAGCTATGTGATGATACAGCGTCTCGCCCACGCTGCCAGAACTTTCCTACACTTTGCCCGGGTATAAGACCTACTCACTAAGTGGATCCACTAGTCTATGCTAAAAAGCATTAAGTAATCGTTTTAAAAGTATGACCCTTTCTACCCACTTTGGCTATATCAATTATGGGGGCTGTGAATTATCTGAACTCTCCCCCATATCGGTGCTCAATACTACTCCCAAAATATGCTAGCTCAAATGTTTAAAAAATAACTCTTTCTGGGGTTTGAGATTATTACTCAAAAATCTTTTTCTTAAAGGAGATGGTACTCAAACTACTCAAAACTCTTTTGGAAATCTCAGTTTCCTCTTAACATAAATGTGAAAACATTTACTCTTGGGAATACTTAGTTCCCATATATCATTTTAAAGAAAATGAACCCAACTTGCTCTTTCTCAAAAATACTTCAAAATCATATTATAATATGATCATTGATGACTCAGGAAGTCATACTACATAAAGAATTATGGTATATCTAGATACCATACTACTGATAGATTGATGGGATACTCTATTGTCATACTAATCATGTTTTAGGAAACTCTTTTCTCAAAACTCATCTTTACTTTCTCAAAACTCAGTTTAAGAACTCAAGTGTTGGCTTTAAAAAGCTTTTTAAAATTTATAACTCAAATCATAGGGTTCATGTGGAATTATGAACATGAACGACTCAACTCAAGGATCTTAATATCAATAAAGAACCTCAATACTCAAAACTCAAGACTCTATGATACTACACATCTCTAGACTGCTTGACACGTAGAGTTCATGCAGAATTATGTGCATGAACAACTGAACTAGAGGGCTTCATGGATAACATGTAGTAGTCCCATAAGTAAGAAAAGCTCAAAAGGATTAGGAACTCAATTCTCAAAGACTTAGAACTCGAAGATACTACTACTCTCAAAGATGCTCAATGTATGAAGTTCATACAAAATTTACGGGCATGAACGACTCGACTCAAGGTTCTACATAACAATATGGAATTCATGTATATGAATCTTCTCATTCTCATTCTTACTTCGTCAAAACTCAGTTTAAAACTCAAAATCAACTTATCTCAAGAATACTCAAATATAGGGGTAGAATCCTAAATTTCTCTTTTACAGATTTGAAAGTAGATATAGGGTGTGAGGAAGAACTAGTCCAACACTATTATAGCCTTACATACCCGGGAGAACAAGTTTCTTGAAAAATCTTCAACAAGAACTTGATTAGAAGTCTTGAAACCCTAGTTTATAGGTAAACGATCAAGAAAACCTTTTTTGAGATTCTTGAATTAGTTTCTTGAAATCTCTATGTACAAGATTTATTATTTTCATTAGTGATATCTAATTGTATGGAGGAACTTGAGCTAGAAAGAATACTTACCTTGAAGAAGAATCTTGAAAAAGATTGAAAGAATCTTGAATGAATTCTTCTACTTTGATTTTTCCTTAGTGATTTCCTTAGGGACTAAAAGATGAAAATCTGATTGTTGTGAGCCTTTTATTAGTCAAGAAATTCGTTTAGGGTTTTCTTGGAGGTAATAAAATAAAAACAACACTTTTTAATGTTTTCTCGTTGGTTAATTTGAAACAGCATTGTATAGGTTACTAAAATAGTCATAACCTTTTACTCAGAAATTGGATTGACGGCAAATTGGTGGCGTTGGAAAGTAGATTCAAATACCTTTAATTTCTTAGGTTATGGATCATGTAACTCTTTACATTCAAAGAGATTTGGTCGTTTGAAGTTGATCCAAGTAGAATCTTACATCAAAACTTAATCGATAAGGAAACTTCAAGAACACTTATCAAGAACTCATCAAGAAATGAAATTGGTCAATATTTATGGATAGATTTGCAAAAGAAACTCATGATTGGCATGTGGGTGAACAAACCCAACACTATGGAATCTTACATACCTATTAGGGATCAAACCCATGGTGAACATGCACAACAAAACTCAAGAACCTCAACGAACGCCTTGATTCTTTCCTCTTTTCTCCTCCTTTCTTTTCTCTTCTTGAACTCTCAACTAAAACCCAAGGAGTATATTAGGATTATAAAACTGAACCCAATAGGATTAGACCCTTAAAACCTTACTAAAAAAGAATTAAATCTGATTGGGTAAGGAAAATACCAAAATACCCCTTACTATTTTCGAGTAACTTTCCTAAAGTGGACATCTGGACTTAAAAGGGGCCTATCTCACTCATCTGACCTAGAACTTAGCAGACTTGGTGGCGTTGGAAAGATAATTAATAGAAGTTTTATTATGTATCTGGTAGCCTACCAAACTCATCCTGTACTGAGAGTTATGGTTGTTTGAAGTTCACCCAAAACTCATAACTTAAGCATAACTTGCAAATTTCAGATTTTTCTATTTCCAATTTGGTTCTTTTTGGAACTCAAGGTGGTACATCTAGTGACCTTAAAACTCAAGAAATTTTAAATGCCTCAGTAAAATCCTACTCACAACGAAGGATGATTTGAGTCTTAGCTTGAAATTTTTTATGGGGTATTACATTAAATCAAGAATCCTTGATAGATTCCTTCCCCGAGAGTTGAGGGAAGCTAAGGTGCAAGAATCCATTAACCTTAGGCATGGTAGCATGAGCATTAAGGATTATCCCTTGAAATTCACCCAACTATCCATTAAGCTCCATCCACTACAAAAAGAGAACAACATTTAGCGATTGACAAAATTCGTTGCTAATCTATGGTATTCCGTCACTAAACCGGATTTGCAATGGATTTGCGATGGATTGTTGGCTGTTAGTATTTCGCTCGTTAGTAATCTCTTAGCGACAAAAAAAAGGTTCTGTCGCAATTTTAGCGATGTATTAGAGACGGATGATATCCGTCGCCACTTGTTAGTGACAGACTGGTCCATCGTTATACTTATATAGTTCGTTGCTAATTTTATAATTAATTTCATCGTTTCAAATAAATTTGCGACAGAATTTTACATCACAAAATATTCGTTGCTAATTTCATCTCTAATTTTGTCCTTTCAAATAAATTCGTGACAGAATTTCTATCACTAATCCGTCACAAAATATTTTGTTATTTAAGCCAGCATATTTTCCACTAAAATGTTTCGTTGCTAATCCGTCGCCAATATTTTTATAGCAATGACCAAATCATCAATAAATTTGTTGCTAAAATTTTTCTTGTAAGATAATTTCATTTATTTATTTAAATATACATTGCTAAAATAAATTAATAACAATTACTAAATACCTCTAAAATAACAAACATTCATATAAAATAATATTTAGAGGGTTCAAAATCTATAGATAGCAAAATCCTAATCACATACTTTCGGTGCAAAACATCAAAAGCAATTTGTCAACTATTCTTAAGAGAACCTACATTCATCAACTATTGTTATCGTAAAATTTGTACTTTTCAAAAACACCAACATCCAAAAATTAAAGCTACAGGAAACTAATTAAGGGATACCCTCATCACTTGAAACTAAGGGATCAACCTCATCCTCATTAGTAGTAGCAGGAGGAGGCACCATGGGTGTCACAAGTGATGGATTGTCAATGGGAGTAACCACTTGTTGTACCCCCTCCATAATAACCGGAAGAAAATGATTAGCAAGGGCAGACATCATTTTCTTCACAAACACATTCCTATTTCTTGTCAATGTTGATTGAAAAATTGAAGGTGCTACAGATGATGAGGCATAAGGATTCTGCTCGTAGTAATTTTTTGCTTCAGATCCAAGACCATATATTCTTTTCTTCTTTTCTCCCCCGATAGCTTGCTAGTATGCTTCACATTGATCAATATCAAAATGAGAGGTTGTTTATTCCCGTAATATTTCTTCATATTTTTCCTATAATAAATTGTGATAAAGAGAAAACATTAAAGATTAGGAATATAATTATTTAACCTTGGATAATAGTTCTTATATTGGGAATACCAAAGGCTGCTCGGGACATTTTCGTGAGGACTTAACTCACTGTAACACTCCCAAGAAAAAAGATGTGCAGGCCATTCATCAGCATAAGGAAGACAACTGGCTTGATAAATCATCATTCTATATTAGCATGGCAATTGGATTCATCATAAGTTTCTAGTTATTTTGGGCTACTCTATTAGTGAAAACATCTTGGAGATATGCCTATATGAGGTATCTTAATAAAATAGCAACAAAATTTGTGTTGAACTGCTTAATACAATTTTTAATACAATACTGCAAATGGACAACTTTCAATTATTATTATTCTATTCTCTGTTTTGTTATTTTATGATTTTAGTAGAAGAAACATATGTAGGCTACCACAATAGCTGAACATGCTGCAATCCAGAATTCTCAAAACATTAATGCTCTGTGATACTCAGTGAAACTACTGGACTGGGGAAGAGGGCCACAAAACAGATGCTGAAAACATGTGTAGGCTACCACAAACTGATCCTACAACTCTGTACCCCATTTCTGCTCACATAACATATTTTTTTTATTAACATGCACATTTTGTAATTCCTCTGTGATACTCCGTGAAACTACTAGACAGGGGGAAGAGGACCACAGAACAGATGCTGAAATAGCATCACTACGGGCAGCTTTTACGCCCTTAGTGAAGAGAACTAACACAATCCTCATGAAAACCAAAACAAGACAAAGATAAGGAAAACATGCTATAAAGTTCATATTTAAAACTACAAATGGTAGGCATTTTCCGACTATAATCTAAACAAAATGGAGACTTAAATTTGATTCAAACGCAACCCTGAGCAGTGACAGGAGAGCAAAGTCGGAGCATGAAGAAAGAAGCAACCAAATATCATTGAATCGAACTTAACTTAGATGTAAACACTAAAATTTTGTCATATCTCGACTTAAGGGTAAAGATGATGAAAACAACAACCAGTCGCCTAGTTAGAATGGAAGGAACTTTAACAAACAAAATAACACAAAAGAATACTTCAGTAGCTTGAAAAAGATAGCTTTTCAACTCATTTGAACTCAACTTATTAGTTACAACAAACTTGAAACAAAATAACTCATAATGTAGGATAACAGGGCATGTATGACCATTTATGTTTTCCTATAGAAAATGATTTCGGACTTCATGACTGAACCACGACTTTCACAATCAACCAAAATAGTGAAGTAAGAGGACCTTACTAAGAAGAAACGAACTCGAGACTGAACGAAATCATCAAGATTACAAGGAGACAAGAGTCAAGCAAACAACATGAATAGCAAACAAGTTACACCACTGATTTACAGTCTAACAATAAGTCGAAACATTCTCAGAAATTTCTAATAACTGAACGACTTACAAAGATCAAGAAATAAACAGTCCACACATCAGTTGAGCAGCAAGATCACAACATCCAACCATGAAACTAAACTATTATTCATTTTTAGCCAAGTTTTCCCTTCTAATAAGAAATGACATGTATATATTCAGATAAGTTTCAAAGTTTTGGACTTACATAGACAATTTGAGAGCATTCGCCAACAAAATATTTACCATCATGACCATGCGTATGGACGTGCAAATGTAACTCTCTATTTGTTGGATCTCGACCCTTTTCAATAGCCTTTACAAAAGAAAAATCACTTTTTAGATACAAAATTACCTATTGCATAATGTGTATTTAGATACAAGTGCATATATCAGACAACCTAAAGATGTTACTTATATAATTTGTGAAATATATACTTACAAGTTTCTTGCGGTGTTTACCAATTGAGATAGAGCCTCCTATGTGAGTCCCAGCAGCAACTTCACGGCCGCCACAGTGATTCTTTCCATTTGTTTCTGACTTTTTAATAGACTCATCACTTCCCCAAAGTTGTGTCCATCTTTCCCAAACATGCTCAGGTACAAAACCTGGCCTAACTCCTCCCCCTTTTATTTTAGAAATAAAATTTATGTATTTTACAGCCGCCTTGACCAACCAGTGTCTCTTCACTTCACTTTCACTAATAGAAACATCCCAATAGTTAGAAAAACCTGGCAAACCAAAATCAGAAAATAAATAATAGAACTTAAGACGTCTAAAAAAAATATAAACTTCACCACCTCAGCTTGCCTGATTAGAACCACTAGTCATCAGTCTAACTAGTCATATAAAACTATAGATATTTCTCAAAAGAAATAACAGTAAAAACTTGTTCTTCTAGAATGAAAATAAATCACAAGGAAACAATTGAATAGTTGTTCTCAAACTGTTGACGTTGTAAATCAAGGAAATGATACTAGTGTTGTTGATGTGAAAAAGATAAACAAGAAAATGGAAGTAAGAAAGAAGATATGAAAGAATAATGAGTGATAGAAGAGAATGAATCAAGACAAATGAGATAGCCAAGCTATAAGAAAGTCACTGGTTCCTTTCATGTGGAAGCTTTTTACTTCTTTTTTTTGCTCTTTACTTTTTTCTCTTTTCGTTTTATCTATACTGTTTTTTGTTCATCCTGTCATTTCCTTCTCTTCCAACACTGATATGAGATGGTTGAAGCAATATTTTCCTTTTCTAACTTCAACAGAAAATCTTTTTATGACAGCGGAATGAAGAAGAAGAAGGGGGAATAGAACACTTACCGGATGTCTATTTCTTTCTTCGAGTTTCACATACACCGGATGGTATACCTTCAAAACAAAGGCAAATTAGAGGAAATAGATGAGAAGATGGAAAGCTGATACAGAAAACTGAGGCAAAGGAAAAATTTAATCGAAACTGCAATTTTAAACCCCAAATTACTAATTTAGTATATTCAACACCAAAATATTCAAACTAAATTAAGTTCAACAAATGAACCATACAACACTAACCAACTCATGCGTGTTAGGTAAGACCAAATATCCTTCCTAATTTCATTGAATCAAATCATTTTGAGGTGATTTTTAAAGCATAAAATGTATTTAAACACACAAATAAAACAAACAATTTCAGAAAATCATGGTAACATTTTCAAAATCTAAAAGGAGCTCCTTTCTACCAAAGAAAACATCTGGGGAAAAAAGAGAAATTACCACAAAGTAGAGAAGCAACGTCTTGCAGGGTGAAAGATTTGTCCCTTGAGAATTTCACAAGAATATTAGTAGATGTATTATCAAATGAAAGCAGACAGAATTTCATACATCTAAAATGCTAAACAGATGCAACAATGTAAAAATATATTAAAATTCAAAGATACTTAGTTCATTCAAATGAAAAACTAAGAAGTTAACTAGTCAAATAAAATATAAGGATCTAAAGGTGGATACCAAGTTGAAGAGTATATGCAGAAGCCATTGTTAGATAGTTGCCTCTAAACAAATGATGCAGATTATAAACATGTACTCCTACATATAGTAATTATAAAACTTGGAAATAAAAGATAGAAAAAGAAGAAGCTAAATTAATGCTCATTAAATCAGAAGCTAAAATGCTCTTCAAGCTATTTCACCGAATCTAAAAAGAAGTTACTCTATTGTATACTAATAAACAAGAGATCAGTTTAAGGAAGGAAAGGATAACTAGTAGCTATCAAATAAAAAAAAGCAAACATATAATACTTTAATAACTGCTGAAACAAAATCAAGTGACTTCCTAATTGTTGACATCTAATCTTTTATGAATTGAACAATAAGGCCAACAAAGATTGACCCGTTGCATTTTATTTAACTCAACAAGAACATACACATACTTATACCAATATCAAACCTTTTAACAAGGCCAAACTTCAAAGACTTAAAAAGATTGAAAATACAAGCAGGCCAACATGCCGAGATGATCAGAAAAGAGAGATAGGCAATGACTTTGAAAGCAAACTACAATCTGGGCTGTAACATGAATTCACACCTTATAAGCTTAATTACAAATAGTGAACATTTTTTACTAAAATTTAGGTAGATGAAAACATAAATTCGATTCGTAGAATGATCAGGGGATTTGAAAACAAGCTACTACATCAAAAACAAAAACACAAACAACCTTCACCTTAGTTAGCTTCAAGTTTCTATCCTTATTTTTAAAAGAAAGCATCATTAGCAATAGCAAAACTGCATGTAAAACCTGGGCTTATCGACAATGAAAATGAAGAAAAGAGATTCTACGACATATCGAAGAGGAGTCACCGAAAATGGATTCAAACAAAGGAACAAATAAGTGACAATACTAAATACTAAACGGAAAAAATCAACTTCCACATTAATATGAATCAAGGAAATCCATTAAGAACACATATATAGCAAATTGAAGTCATCAGTTCTCATCTACAAACAACAGGGACACAACAACAGAGTGGCGAGGCATATCAGAAATAGAAGAAAACGAGGAGAAGATGATGGAGTAAATGTTACCTTTCTCCGGGCAGCGACCGGATAGTGACGAGCTTGGAGACCACTTCACCACCAAAATAAAATTTTGAGAATTTCGTCGAGCAAAGTAGAAGCAAGCGAAGTCAGAGACGAAACAAAAATCTGAAAACTATCCAAAATCCAGAGTGCACCAGCTATTTTCCACCAAATAAAACTCAACGCCCTTCTCTTCACCGAACCAGAAGCTCACCAAACAGATAAAAAAAAAAAAATTACAAAAGGCAGAAGCTCACCTTTCACCTAAGGATAAAGGAGACACGAGCAATTTCACCTTTCACCTTTCACCTAAGATGGGAGAAATTTCACCTGAGACTAGATCAATCGAAAGGAGAAGGAGATGGGAGCAAATTCACTAAGAGAAATTTTACCTGAGATGGAGGTTTCACTAAGAAAATTTTCACCAAGAGCTTTCACTGAGCTTCTGCTAGACGGGAGCTTTCACTAAGAGAAAACTCTATTTTTAGGGATAGTAATAATTTGTTTCCTTTTTGTGTTTTCTATGGACTGAAGACTTAGTTAAAAAAATTGTAACAAATTTAGCGATGGATTTTGACATCCGTCGCTAGTAAATTAATATAATTATTTAGATGAAATTTTAGCGACAGATTTTTCCATCACTATATAATTTAAATTCCATAAAAATATATTTATAATTCTAGCAACGCTTTTCCATCACTAATTCTGTCATGGAATATTAATAAATTTGTGACACCTACTTTATTGCAAAATCCGTAGTGAAAATTAGGGCGCCAAAGTTTCTCGCTATTTTTTAGCGACGAAAAAAATATTCCGTCGCTATATCATAACTCAAAAATTTATTTGTAATTTTTGCAACGAAATGGCTACTTTGTTGTTAATCCGTTGTCATATAGTGACGGAATATAATTTGTCGCTAATATCCATTGCTAAACGCTGCTTTTTTTGTAGTGATCTATGGTAACGCACCCGAGGAATGAGATGAGTAGGTTTTTGACTAATGTGTCTGACTTGGTTGAAGAAGAATTTTGTACGACAATGCTCCGTCATTACATGGATATTTCAAGGCTCATGGTATATGCTCAACAAATTGAGGAGTCAACTCAAGAAAATAAATAGAGAGGTGAAAAGAGCTAGAACCAGTGATGGGAATTTCTCCAATGGTTAGTCTAATGGACAAGGTCAACAAAGGTTCAAACAAAGGCTTTCCAACCAAGGATCCTCTAGTGCTCCAAGGTCAACAAGGATAGTGTTTCCAACCCTAAACCCCAAGGAGGAAATAGTGGTGGTTCTTATGTTGTTAGGCCTAATTGTGCAAAATGTAGTAGAAAACATGAAGGCAAGTGCCTAGTTGGCTCGGATGGGTGCTATGGTTGTGGAAAGAGTTGCCACAACATGAAAGATTGTCTAATGCTCAAAGTTAAGGAAAGGGAAGATAAACAAGCTCCTCCAAGCAGTTCAAACTCCAATGCCCAGAAGCAAAACTGCTTTATGCTCTTCGATCCCGAGATGACCAAGAGAGCTCCACGGATGTGGTGACCGGTATGTTAAAATTCTTTTCTATTGATGTATATGCCTTGTTGGATCTCGGTGCTACTTTGTCCTTTGTGACACCTTTTGTGGCCATGAAGTTTGAAATACTCCCCAAAGTGTTGGTAGAACCTTTTTCGATCTCTACCCCGGTTGGTTACTCGGTGGTGTGTAGGAAAGTTTATAGAAGTTGTCCTATTTCCTTGTCCCATAAAGTTACCTTGGTGAATTTGGTAGAGTTAGACATGTTAGACTTTGATGTGATTTTGGGTATGGATTGGTTGCATGCATGTTATGCATGTTTCGATTGTAGGACTCAGGTGGTTAAGTTCCAATTTCCAAATGAGCCTATCTTAGAGTGGAAAGGGGGAAATTCTATCCCTAGAGGTTAATTTGTTTCTTGCCTTAAAGATAGGAAAATGATCTCCAAAGGGTGTATTTACCATCTTGTAAGGGTGATGGATGTTGAGTCTGAAACCCCTTCTTTAGAGTTGGTTTCGGTACTGACTGAGTTTTCGGAAGTTTTTCCTGATGATTGGCCCGATATTCCTCTCGAGCGGGAAATAGATTTTGGTATTGATCTCTTACTGGATATGCAACCTATCTCCATTCCTTCTTATAGAATGGCTCTGGCTGAGTTGAAAGACAAATTAAAGGACTTGCTAGATAAGTGTTTTATTCAGCCAAGTATCTATCCATGGGGTGCTCCAGTGTTGTTTGTTAGAAAGAAGGATAGGTCTCTTAGAATATGTATTCATTGTCGTTAATTGAACAAAGTGACCATTAAGAATAAATATTCCCTTCGAGAATTCATGACTTGTTTAATCAATTTCAAGGGGTTAGCTATTTCTCCAAAACTGATCTTCGATCAGGTTATCACCAATTGAGGGTGAGAAGGGTTTATATTCTCAAGACAGCCTTTAGAACCCGGTATGGTCACTATGAAGTTGTGGTTATGTCATTTGGGTTGACATATGCCGCGACGGCATTTATGGATTTGATGAATAAGATGTTTAGACAATACCTTGATATATTTGTGATTGTGTTTATCGATGATATTTTGATCTATTGAAGGAAGGAGAATGAACATATGGACCATTTGAGAATTGTGTTGCAAGTTCTTAAGGACCAACAACTTTTTGAAAAGTTTAGCAAGTGTGAATTTTTGTTGAGGTCTATGGCTTTCCTTGGTAACATTGTGTCAAGCAAAGGTATTGAGGTAGATCCTAAGAAGACGGATGCGGTCAAGAGTTGGCCTAGACCTCTAACTCCTTCCGACATTAAGAGTTTTTTGGGTTTAGCCGATTACTCTAGGAGGTTTGTTGAGGGGTTTTCCTCCATTGCTTCTCCGTTGACTGCTTTGACTAAAAAAAGGCTACGTTTGAGTGGTCAGAGGCTTGTGAGAAAAACTTCCAACAGTTGAAAGATAGACTCACATCCGCTCTGGTGTTGACCTTACCTGATGGTACGGATGGCTTCGTGGTATATTGTGATGCCTCTAGAGTAGGGTTTGGATGTGTCCTCATGCAAAACAGTAAAGTGGTTGCCTATTCTTCAAGGCAACTCAAAGTACTTGGGAAGAATTATCCGACCCTTGATCTTGAATTAGTGGCGGTGGTGTTTATGTTGAAAATATGGAGACATTACTTGTATTGAGTCTATGTGGATGTTTTCACCAATCACAAGAGTCTTCAATATGTGTTTAGTCAAAAGGACTTGAATCTTCATCAACGAAGGTGGTTAGAACTCTTGAAGGACTATGACATGAGTGTCCTTTATCACCCCAGCAAAGCTAATGTGGTAGCAAATGCACTTAGTAGATTGTCCATGGGTAGTGTGGCTTATGTAAAAGATGAGAAGAAATAGTTTGTTCGTGAGATGCACAGGTTGGCTCAGCTAGGTGTTCAACTAGTGGATTCCGCCAAGGGTAGTGCCATGGTTCATAGCGGGTCCTAATCATCCTTTGTAATGGATGTGAAGTCTAAGCAAGAACTTGATCCTTTATTAGTTGAGTTGAAAGAGTTGGTACTCAAGAAGTCCGTAAAGGCTTTCTCCTAAGGGGGAGATGGGTACTTAGGTACCAAGGTCGATTATGTGTTATGCATAATGATGGGTTGAGGAAGAAAATTTTAGATGAGGCTCATAGTTCTTAGTATTCTATTCATATGGGAGCCACCAACATGTACTATGATCTATAGGAAGTCTATTGGTTGAATGGTATGAAGAGAGATATTGCGGGATTTGTAGCCAAATGTCCTAATTGTCAACAAGTTAAGGTTGAGCATCAAAGGCCGGGAGGCTTGTGACAAAAAAATCCTATTCCTACTTGGAAGTGGGAAGATGTGAATATGGACTTTATTGTGGGTTTGCCTCGCACTCAAAGGCAACATGATTCTATTTAGGCGGCCATTATAGATAGGATAACGAAATCAGCCCACTTTATTCCCATCAAGGTATCTCATACGGCGGAAAACTATGCCAAGTTGTATATAAATAAGATAGTGAAGTTACATGGAGTTCCTTTATCCATTAATTCGGATCGGGGTACTCAATTTACTTCACACTTTTGGAAGTCATTCCAAAAAGGGCATGTTACTAAGGTGAATCTTAGCACACCTTTTCACCGTCAAACAGATGGTCAAGTGGAATGCACCATTTTGACTTTAGAGGACATATTTAGGGTATGTGTTATAGATTTTAAGGGTAATTGGGATGACAACTTGCCATTAATAGAGTTTTCCTACAAGTATCGGTATGGCTCCTTTTGAAGCCTTGTATGGTAGGAGATGTAGGTCTCCAGTTGGTTGGTTTGAGGTAGGTGATATTGCTCCTATTGGTCCTGAATTGGTTTATGAAGCTATTCAGAAAGTTCGGCTCATTAGAAATAGGTTGAGAACGGCCGCCTTAAGTCAGCAAAAGTCTTATGCCAATGTGAGAAGAAGGGACCTAGAATTTGAGAAACAAGGCAATAGCCTCCGTTAAGGTTTTATGGAGGAATCATCTAGTTGATAGTGCTAGTTAGGAGGCTGAGGCCGATATGAAGTCCTGATATCCTCATATTTTTCCTTCTACTCCTACTCAAGCTTGAGGTAAGTAGTTCCTTTAGAGTTTCCTTGTTTTGGAGGTCCTATGTGAATTATGTATGTTTCCATGATTTCCTTATGTTATGGATGTTCTTGAGAAATTCATAGTTAGTAAGAAAATGAGCTTTCATGATATATGTCCCTCATGTTGTTGTGCATTTAGTATGAGTTCATGAGATGAGTTGATGAAGATGTTTTTCATGAGATGAGTTGATGAAGATGCTTTAGTATGCTTTTCAGAGTAATTTCATATTGGCTCCATGATATTGTGTTGAGCATGAGTTTAGTTGGAGAAGGTAGTTCCTCCAATGAATATGACAAATATTGAGTTTCATGCATATTGGGTTGTTAGATGTAGTTCCTACTTCCTTGTATTGCATTGATTATGTTTTAGATGAAGTTGAAGTTTCCTCTTTTGAATTGTGCATTATTTTGATGTTTCATGCATGATGGGCTGCTAGTCTTCAGTCTTTACTTCTGTAAGTTGTCTAGATCACCATTCGAGGATGATGTTCCCAAGGGGGAGATATTGTAACACTCTGGAAACTAGTAGGCCAAAGTAGAGCTTGACATTAGGGTTAGAGCCTTGAAATGTACTTCTCCGTACCTTAAAATAAATGCTTACGTGTTAGAACGTCAAGGTTCAAACCCCAAGGACCAACTATGGGTCCTTGAGGAAGACCCTTAGAGGCTGACTGGGCAGTGACCCACGAAGGGCACCCACACCTCGTGGATCAAGCCATGCCTCGTGGGTAAGGGAGAGTTGAGTCTTTGAACCCAAACCACACTTCACCAAAATGGGTTGTGGGTCCAACCACGGTCCACCAGTGAGGGGTCATGGGTCAGGCCTGCAAAACAGGCCTCTGAACCTCAGTCCATGGATGGACAGCACACCACATGAGTCCACCCACAAACCGTGGTCATGGAGGCATGCATGAGGCATGCATGAGGCATGTAACTGCCAAAAGACAGTTGCACTTAGGGGTCCTTCGGGGTTTTCCTTTTTAAGTTGATATTAAGTTGCATCATTTTGTATTAAATTGGACTAACTATATATAGTTTTAGGACCCCCAAATCAAGTTATCTTCGACATAATTCCTCAATCCCAAATCAAAAACCAAATTTTCCCAAAACTCTCTCTAGAACTCCAAAGAAGAAGAAGAAAGGTGAAGCTAGGGTTGGAAGAAGAAGGCATTTTCACTCAATTTCGTGGGAGAATCATAACTAAGGTATGGTAGTCCTTCATCCATGGATAGTTTTCATCCATGGAGTCCCTCCAAACACAATTTCAAAGGTAGTTATTTCCAAAATGTTAGGGTTTGACTTCAATCTCATGGATTCCTTTCAAATTCATTTTAATGATTTAATTATGATTTATTATGGATAAATTGATGATTTTATATGGTTATATGTTGAATTCCCCTATTTTCCAAAATTGGATCTCAAAGTGTGGGAATTGATTGATGCAAATAGAATATTATAGAATTGTGCATGTAGTGAATTGATTTAATTATGATGTTATTATTCATGTCTAATGTAGTAATTCTAGATGTGTTGATTGAATATGATCTATGATCCTTGAAACAGCAAAGCATGAGAATTATGCATGTTTATGAGGTTTATGTATATGCTTTTGGATGACTTTGAGAGTAAAGTGAATATGATTATGATCTAGTTGTTGTGTTGATTGGATGGTTATCCTCATGTACACACTTATGGATGAATATGATATGATGTGAAAGGTTTGTCACGTGTAGTGATTCTAAGGTTGGAAGACTAGTCTCACCCATTGAATCTATGAGCTTTAGTATGAGTTATGTTGGATTGAGTGTCAAGACACATTTCCATGAATACGCAGTTAAGTCAAGAAATAATATGTAATCTATGGGAATTAATACTTAGCACCGAGTGGATATGAATATAAAGCTTCTACACTAGTTGAGTCCGGCTTTCAAAATGAGTTCCTTCTACCATTGTTGAGTACGGGTTCCCAAAGTATGTATCTCATGAGATGGAAACCTTATACCTTAGTAGAGTCCAGGTTTCTAGCAGCAATCTCCCTATCCAATAACTATGTGCCCATATAAGTCTTTAGCTAGTGGATCCACCTAAGCTAAGAGTATGGTTCTACCTAAGGCAAGTAGGACAACCCCTTTTCGATGTGGGGTAGACACCAGATTCCATGGTAAGCTCACATGGTCTATGTCAGTTAAGGCTAATCTCCCTTTATGTTCTTATGAACAAGAATATGAATTATGAACTATGATTACTCAAGAGGCTTTACTTAGTGTGGGTGGGATTATGGGATCTCATTCATGCATTGCACAAGTATGTTTTGAGGGTATTTATGGTGTGTTCCTAGTATGATATGATGATATATAAGTTGTTTATGCTTATGACTTATGCTCTTCCATTATCTTCAAAATGATGCTTTAAGCTACTAAATGACATGCATTCAACTAAAATGTCCATTTTAGCATGTTTTCATGATTTTGTGCATGACTATCATATTTCGTGCATTTTCGTACTAACCCATGTTTTCTACATTTTCCCAAAGTGTAGGGTCCGGTCTTAAGGCGGTTATCATTTGGTTCAAGCTTGGATTTGATTATTCTCCTTGCTTGTGGTGAGTCCTCATGATTCGAGGATGGGAGATTCACTTTGAGTTTCATTTCTAGTATTTCATTTCGAACTATGTTGTATGGGCTATGTCCCTTTTCATTTGGACTATTGTAATAGATGGCTAATTGAGACAAGTCTAGACTTCCGCTTTCCTTTATAAAGATTTCTTTTGAACTTAAATGTGTTTTTACTCTTATTGTTCTAATGCTTTATGTTATGATATGCTAAGGTCTTGTATGAGACCCCTTCGGGGTCAAGTACGCCATGTTACATCTTAGGGGGTACCCTTGGGTCATGACAACAACATAGTTTTTGGGATTATAATTTCACGGAAGAAAGAAAATGGTCAAAATTCTTCCTTTGATTGGTACTTTGGTAGCATCATTTTTTTTCAATTGATTTTTGATGCATACAACTTATTTGATCATTCCTTTTGATACCACATCAGTTTGTTTTGTGACTTTTTTCTTATGTCTCATCTTTTATAATATTTAGATGTATTGTTGTTACTTCATATGTTGTTCTCATTTTGTTTTTCTTTTATTTCCACATTCATTGTATTTGTGTGCTTGTGAATTGTGTCTGAATGTGAGTACAAAATAAATATATTAAACTCTTACTTTATCTCAAACTTATTTTTTTATAAGAAAAAATCACACACATTTTAATATTATTTATGTTTAAAAAGTTCATATAGCTTAGTATAGTTTGCAACTGATTTTACATAAATAGAAACAAGAAAAAGTAAAACAAGTTTAATATTTCAATATGATTTTTTTCAAATTGGTGTATACAAACTACATCATCTTTGTTCATTAACCATGTGAGCTAATTTTTCTTATTATGTGTGGAAAAACTTTACTATTACTTCTCAGAAAATTTGGATAATAATTGGAGAGTTTGATTAATAGCGAGCCTTTAATTTGTACGAAAAATATAATAATAAAATATATTAACTATAAGAATCTATTTGACGAGTGTACATTCATTTTTTCTCTCTTTTACATTATTGCAAAGAGCAAAAAAAAATTATCAGTAAATTATTGCTTTTGAAAATTTCAATATAATAATTAGAGAATACAGAGCAATGCCCTCCAACAACACAAAAAAGAAGAAAATATGAAAAATGATTTCGAATTTGGATTTTATTTTTATTTTGTCCACCCTGTTACAAGACAATTGATTGTCATGAAATCTGCAATACTTTGTCACTGATTTTACATAAATACAAAAAACGTAAATCAAGTTTAATATTTCAATCTGATTTTTTCAAATTGTTTGTATATAAATTACACCATGTTTTTTCATTTACCATGTGAGTTTATTTCTTTTACTTGAGTCAATTTTGTGTGAAAAAATTCTACTATTTGATCGTCCTTACAAATTTCCAATAATAGTTAGAGAGTTTGATCATTAACTATAAAAACACATTTTGATGAGTGCACAATTGTTTTCTATTATATATATATAAGAAAAAATTGTCACGAAAAATGCACAGGGGATCAACATCACAACATGAGTAACTTTATGTAACACCTCGGAAAATAGTAGGTTGAACTAGAGCCTAAACCTGAGGGTTAACGTCAAGTGTTAAGGGCAAGGTCCAAGGGTTTTGGGTGAAGGCCATGGCTAGGGGGACAAGGCTGCCTAAAACTAGCCTAACCACTGCCTACCATGACCACGAGGGTCTTCACGACCCGTGGTTGGTGAGGCAGGTGCCCCCAAAGGTGCAAAGCCAAGGCTCCCCTTCACGAGCCACTTCACGGCTCATGGTGATGACCACGGACCGTGGGAAGGCTTGTGGGGTTGACTTAGCACCATGGGAGCTTGTCAAGTTGAGGGGAGCTACTGGTCAAGGGATTACGGGCCGTGGTGCCTTTGACTGCTCGTGAAGATGGGCGTAGTCCCTGGGACAGGGGCTGCCTAGTTAGGGTCGTTTTAGTAAATTCCCTGTTAGTTAATTAATTAATGGGCAATTTATATTGTTTATTTCACATATATAAATGGTATTAAGTCATTAAACACCTCTTTTACTCCATTATTCTCAAAAACCCAAAATAGTTCATCTTCTCCAAAAGTTCTCTCTCTAAAAGTTCCCAAAGAAGAAGAAGAAGAAGTGGGGGCTAGGGCTTGAAGAACCAAGATGTTTCTTCTTAAATTTAGGGTAAAACTCCATTAAGGTGTGGTGGCTTTTCATCTATGGGTAGCTTTCACCCATAGAGTACTTCCAAAAGTAGATTTCAAAGTTTTCAAGTTTCTCAAAATCCTAGGGTTTCACTCTAAATCATGGGTTCCTATTCAAACGTTTTAAATGGTTTAATTATGAATTATTATGATTGAATTAATATTTAATTGTTGATTTGTGATGAAAATACTCCAAGAACCCATGAATTTCCTAAATTCCTAAATTGTGACTTCATGAAGTGGGTTGATTGATTATGAAAGCATGTGAATAGAATATGTCTATATTGCTATAGTTTATTGAATTATGTCATTATGAATGCATAAATTGTAGTAATATAAGGTGTGTTGGTGAATTGTGATTCATGGCCTTGAAGGTCAAAGTATGAAGAATTGATGTATGATTATGATGCTATGGAATGTGAATTTAATGAAAGTAATGTGATCATGTCTAGAATGCAATTGTGTTATTATTGAAAGGTTATTCTCAAATTAACACTTATGAATGATGATGATAGAATGTGAAAGGTTTGTTTAATGTATTGTTGCATCTTGAATTGGTAGGCATGGACATCCTCTACTTGTGTTACTAATGTATATTGACTTGATGAACTTTGAATCGGTAGACCTAATATTGGTAGCCCTTTCATAAATGAATGATGAAGTAATCTAGGCTATGTATTAAACCAGTCGACCTAATGGTGGTAGCCCTTCATAATGAGTCTAGGAATTAATGTAATGATGAACCTTGAATCGGTAGACCTAATGGTGGTGGCCATTTCTTGAGGATTCAATGAGCTATCCTCATAATGTACCCTGATTCGGTAGACCTAATGGTGGGTGCCCTTTCATTGTAATGTACTTTGGGTCGATAGACATGAAGTTGGTAGCCCTCTCAAGTACTATAATGTTAATGTGAATGAACTACTCTATGGGAATGGAGGCTAAGTACCGACTAGATATGGTAAGATGGAAGATCTCCCTATGTTAGGCCTGGTTTCAATGAACATATTTCTTATCCCATAACTATGTCCCCACATAGGATTTTAGCTAGTGGATCCACCTAAAAGCTAATACACTTAGTTCTACCTTAGGAAAGTAGGACACCTTCTTTTGGTGTAGGGTTATATGACAATGGATTCCATGGTTTTCTCTCATGGTCTATGTCGGTTAATGCTTATTCCCATCATGTGAGATACGTGCTATGGTTGCTTGAGAAGTTCTAAGAAGTGTGTGTGGTAGTATGGGATGTCATCCATGCATTGCACGAGTAGGCTTTGAGAGGGCTACGGTGTGATTCTCCAATGTCTTAATGTCTAAATGAATGAATGTGTTCTTATTGAGCTAATGAGAAGGTTGACTTAAATGTTTAATGTAATTATGCATGCTTTACTTGGATTGTATTATGAGTTACTTTCTTTGTCATGACTTATGAAATGTATGTGCTACTTATGCATGAGTATTGATTAAAGATGAGTAATGAAGAATGGTAAGTTCATCTAAAGTGGCCTCAATATGGTACTTAGTGGGAATACTATTATGGGATGCTATTCTTACATTGCACAAATATAGCTTAGGGTTACTTAAGGTGAATGCTCTAATATGATGTAATGACTTGTATGATGATTATACTTGTATCTTATGCCTCTTATACTAATGTACGTGTTGTTTCTAAAGAAATTGGCATAATGCATGATTTTAACCAAAATGTCCTTTTTAAGCATGATTTTTGCATGGTTATCATACTTCGTACATTTTTGTGTGCTAACCCATATTTCTTCTATTTTTACTACAAAATGTAGGTTCCGGCAAGTGAGTTGATTCCTTCTAGTTGAAGCTTCGATTGAGTTCCTCCAAGGCTTGTGGTATGTCCTCATGGATCCGAGGACAAGTGCTTTTATTGATGTTCATGTCTTTCATTGTATTAGACTCTTGTTAGACTTTCTATTGTAAGGGTCGTGACCCTAGTTTTGATTCAAGATGTTTTTAGATGGCCATGTGAGACCTGTAGACTTCCGTTGTTTTAAATGATGTTTTCGATTGTATGGATTTAAAGAAAAAATTTAAATTCTACACAATTTCTATTATCTTATGTGATGACATGCTATGAGACTTGTATGAGACTTTTCGGAGTCTTATACGCCATGTCACGTCCGGGGTGTAGGCTCAGGTCGTGACACTTTATTACTGATTTAACATTAATACAAAACAATATGATAACTATAAGAGCCCATTATTTCCCTCTTAAAAATTATTGCATAAAGAAAAAAAAATAAAGTCATGAAATTTTTGCTTGAGAAAATATATAATGATTAGAGAATATAAAGTGATGCTCTCTACCAACACAAAGAAGAAGAAAACAAGAAAAATGTTATCAATTAGAAGAACTAATTTTGAATTTTTCTTTTCATGTTTTTGTTTTATTTGCGTTACATGAAAATCAGTAAATTGCGTTACAAAATAAAGAAGCAAAGCAATTATTTAAAGTGTTCCAATATGTGGTTTTTTCGGTTTTCATCTTCATTTCTCCTAAATATTTTGAAAAGAACATTGTACTTTGATTCAATGGTGAAAATGAATTTTTTACTTACCTCGAATGTATTAGATTCTCAACCAGACTATTAATTAGAATGATTAATTTTGAATTTTGCTTTCATTTTTTGTTTTATTTGCGTTACAAGACAAGCAAGCCATGAATATGAGTAATTTTGTAACTGATTAAAATAAGTACAAAACAAAGAAGCAAAACAATTATTTAAAGTGTTTCAATATGTGATTTTCTTTAGTTTTCATCTTCATTTCTCCTAAATTGTCACGAAAATGCACAGCTGATCAACATCCCAACGTGAGTAACTTTATTACTGATTTAACATTAATACAAAACAATATGATAACTATAAGAGTCCATTTTTTCCTCTTAAAATTATTGCATAAAGAAAAAAAATAATAAAGTCACAAAATTATTGCTTGTGAAAATAAATAATAATTAGAGAATATAAAGTGATGCTCTCTAACAACACAAAGAAGAAGAAAACAGGAGAAATGATATCAATCAGAAGAACTAATTTTGAATTTTTTTTTTATTTGCGTTACATGATAAATAAGTCATGAAAATCAGTAAACTTTGTAACTGATTAAGATAAGTACAAAATAAAGAAGCAAAACAATTATTTAAAGTGTTTCAATATGTGGTTTTGTTCACTTTTTCATCTTCATTTCTCGTAAATTTCTTGAAAAAACTTTGTGCTTTGATTCAATGGTGAAAATGAATTTTTTACTTACCTCGAATGTATTAGAATCTCAACGAGACTATCAATTAGAAAGACTAATTTTGAATTTTCCTTTCATTTTTTGTTTTATTTGCATTACAAGACAAGCAATCCATGAATATCAGTAACTTTGTAACCGATTAAGATAAGTATAAAACAAAGAAGTAAAATAATTATTTAAAGTGTTTCAATATATGATTTTCTTCAGTTTTCATCTTCATTTTTCCTAAATTTCTCAAAAAAAAACTTTGTGCTCTAATTCAACTGTGAAAATAATTTTTTTACTTACCTCGAACGTATCAGAATCTCAACCATTTTAGTTTGTGTGCTTGGAAGTTCTGTCTGAGCGTGAGTGTAAAATAAATATATTAAGCACTTACTTATCTCGAAATTGTTTTTTTATAAGAAAAAAGCGACACAAATTTTAATATTATATTTATGTTTATATAGTTCATAATATACGTGCAAAGCACGTGCATAGATTTGCACATGTATCCCAAAAACTAATATACATAAATATTGAAAAAAAAGTACAAAACCTTGGTACAAAAAAAGGATTTCAATCGAGATAGGATAGTCAAAATTTCAACTTACATAACTAATTCCGTATTAATAATTTTTTATATATTTGCACGTATTATAATAATAATATATTTGCGGGTTAA
This sequence comes from Solanum commersonii, assembly GCA_029007595.1. NCBI lineage: Eukaryota > Viridiplantae > Streptophyta > Magnoliopsida > Solanales > Solanaceae > Solanum > Solanum commersonii. The sequence goes on along the minus strand of JAJTWQ010000002.1, from coordinate 9,621,261 downwards.
ATTTTAACCAGCATTTGCTTGACCCGACCCCGGTCACTTGTCAGTACCACTTTACAATGAGCTCTTAAGGACTTCAAGCATAAAACAAATTATGAAATTAATACTTTTGCAAATTTGGATAGAAATTGGAGAGTTAAAGCAATAGAGACACTTTTGCAGGATGCCCTTTCAACAATCCAAATTCAAGAAAACAAGTAAGGTTCTCATGTGTAAGAGACAAAGAATGGTAACGAAATTACAGTGAAGTTCATGTTGTAACTGATTTCACGATTTGAAATGCACAGTGTCATCTCAATCTGGTATATAAACAAAAAACTTTATTTCTTCCTTTCACATTTGGGGGATTTGTGAAAAAAATCTAATGGCTTTGGGTACACAACTGGACTATTCATTTGCTTTTAATGAGAGGAATTTCTCTGACAGGGTTTTGGCGCTTGAGGTTGCAGTGTTGATGATTCGTCAGATCTCAAAACAAAGGATAAAGGTTCTTGTTCTGTTGTTGATTTGGGTCAAAAACGCAAACATAGCAAAGAAGAAATCAAGTCAAGAGCAAATGGCGGTATGCTAGCCCCAGTGTTGGAAATGTGCGAATTGTGATTGCTTGAGTTTCGTGAAACTTATTGTTAGAAGGGTAAGTCATGACTAAGTTCAATGCAAGGGGCTAGATGAACTATGATGTGATTCGTATACGAAATTTGGACATGTCCTGCGCTTACCTAATAACAGTGTCAGTGTTTGGGCGTATCCTGCGGATGTGTGGGTTGTGGTGTTGAATTGATGAGAATGAGTTGGAGTATGTATCGTTGGGATTAACTCGGGGTAAACATTGACTATCCTAGCTAAGGGGATTACTCTAAAAATGCCTATGTTATAGCTGGAAATCTATGGGGAAATTAGAAAAAGAGATGAACCCCAGAAAAAGTTGTTGGTAGGGGTTCTGTTTTCGTCAGGGCTGCTGGGGCAGGATATTCACGCCAAAGCGAGACCGCTAGCGTGGAATTTCTCCTGCTAGAGTTGGACAGGGCGAGACAAAATCTCAGCCCAGTCTCCCCTGTTTTCCCCCAGTCGCATATAGAGACCCCGAATCGTATCTCAACTAATCCTTGCAATTCAATGAGTGCTCAGCAATGGAACAGTAACATAAACCTTAGTATTTAAATAATGGCTATGATAGACAGAAAAAACCAGCATCCATGTGCTTATAAAACATAAGTGAAATGAAAATATAAAATAAAGTAGTGTTCCAAATTACAGGCCCAAGAAGGGCGAAAAACCAAATCAGGATCTCTGGGACTAGAAGGTGTCATGATCAGAGTCTAGATCCTCCGAGGGTACCAGGCCTTTCATGGCCTCATCTATGAAAGTAAAATGCTGGAAATCTCTTGTCTTGACTCAGAGAATCTCCTGTTCGGGGACGCAGGTGAAGATGATCCTCACAGCCTTCCATATTCGGACCATCAAACGGTCACTCTCCAAACCCTTTTTCCTCTCCTGGCGTAGCTCGCGGCAGAGCATCTCAACCTCTAGGGTAGTGTTGGGTGGAACCGAAATGGTGTCATCAAAAGAGCATCCCAATTTCCTCCGGATAGCCGCCAGGTCCTCTTCTACCTGTGCACCTGAGAATGGGGCCTCGAACCGGGTGGGATGAGTGTCGTCGCCTCCCTATTCGTCAGTCTCTGCAGCCGCTTGACTTCTATTGGCCCTATCCGTCCTCCTCCTCTTACTCCTAGAGGTAGAACCCTACCTAATTTAAAGAGGGTGAAAGGGGGGATCCATAAGAAGTACCTTATCAATGTCTAAGAGAGGCACCCCCATCTGCTTGCACAGTGCGGTCACAAGTCCTGGTAGGAAGAAACCCTTCTTGTTGTCCCGGTAGAACATCTTTCATTTCGAGATAATTTGTGCCCCCATATTTAGCTCAATGCTCTGCACAACACATGCCATCACCAAGGCCCGAGGGAAGGTCATGTTAGTGCAGTTGCCCGACAGGCGGATCCTCCTAGTAACCAGGTGCAGCCACCTCTTAGCATCTAGTGACCAGTCCACACTAGTGATGCCCCCTATAGTAGGACAATAAACCCTATCCCAGCATGCAGGCTCCACCAGCGCATCCCTCAACCAGCCCAGATCCATCTCCATAATCTTGGCCTCATACTCCGCATTTGAGACATCAAAAATCTCTATCACCTCATTAATGGTTGTGGCGTTCAGGGGGATGTCAACTTCCCGGATGCAAATGGTAAGATAGGGGTCGTCCTAGTGAACTATAGGAAGAATGGTATATAACTCCCTCACTAGTCAGAACGTGCCACAGGGGAAGCCTCAGTCAATGGAGCCCTTCTGAACTCCATCAGGAGAGCATGAAAGGCAGACGCCTTCTCTTCCAGTCTAAGACAAAGCCTCTCTCAAAACAAAAGTTGTTGTTTTTGTAGTCGTGATGTCTTTCCCGACTACCAACATCGGGGAACCGGACAAAAGGCAAATTTTCCTCGTTAGCACCAGCCATTAGCGAAGCCTACAAAAGTTCGAAGGTATACATTAGAATACGATAGGATTGGGCAATATGGGGAAAGGGAAGAGAAAATTTCTTATTGAAAGGGCAAGGGGCTAGTGCCCCACTGATTCCCACCATAGTGGGATGAGAGAGTCCGCTACACCGAGATGAAGGGTGCTAGAGTGGCCTTCATCTAGGACAAATTCCAGGTGCAACCATGGCGCATCTTCGACCCAAAACCCTCGTTTTCAATAGAATTTCAGCAGATTAAGAGTTGATTAAGTATCCTAGAACTTAAATATACAATCATTTTAGCAAAATAACCCCTAAATTGTGCCCGAATCCAAGTTTTTCATCAAGGGACTTTTCAATTTCCCCCACTGTTTTGGTACAGATTAGACCGTATTTTTATGAAATCCTTAAGCTCGTGACGTTGTGGAGACACTGGGAACGTAAGAAAGTATCAATGCTACATTTTTCTATCAAATTAGCAAACAAATTCAACTTTGAATAACTACCCCCAAAAAATCCATTTCTAATCAATTATATAGCAACATCCAATCATTGTTAATAAAGTATTGATGTAATGAGCATAAGGAACGAGAATTTTGACGTTCAGGATGGACCGTTGAGAAAATTTTTGGAAGAATTTGAGTGAGAAAGAAGGAAATGGGAAAATCGTTTCCCTTTTCCCCCTCTATATTGGTTCCAATCTCGGGACATCACATCATTGTTACCTCATTCGATTTCCATACATGACATGTATGAAGCTGAAGAAAATCATGACGTGTAGTAACTTCGATCAGGAGCTTGATTCAAGGTTTGTATTAGAGGCTCTTTTTTACAAGGCCGGAGAACCGTAACAGCAGCGTGCAATTATTGCCAAGGTGGAGAATGCTTACTGCCGTTGTTATGTGGAGAGGGCATAAAAATACAAAACTATTAAAGTTCTCCAGTTTTTAACGCCTCATCAACAATGTGTTGTTCACCTAGATTTGGACAGATGCGAGTGTTCTTTCCTCTTTCCTACTGGTAAAGTTTTTTTACGGACTTTCCATTTGGGTGGACGAGAGCTTTTCTTGGCAACTTATTGCAGCATGGATTTACAAGGTGCAGTCCAGTGCCTGGGGTTGTTTCTGGGCATGCACGGGAAGGACTCTAAGCCACCTGCCATTTATTATGAGTTTGCAGTTCGTATGAGTCCTACAAATGAGTATGTGAGCAAACACAAGGGAAACTACACCTTGACCAGTGGTGTAGTTGTTGGCTGCAAGAATCTCTGTGGTGTAGATTGGACCACTTTTCTGAAAGAAGATAGTTTATACTTCATCAAGGGAGTTGTCTATCTTCGCGTTGTGATTACTATCCGTGAATAGTGTGTTTAGCAGCCAGAGTCTACATTGTAGTGGTATCTTATATACTTTAGTAGGATTCCAATGCCTTATGTTAAATGATTTGGGGAACTTGTCTTCTCATTACTTCAACATATCAGGTTACAATCTCTTGACTTCTGTTATCAGTTTCATGGTTTATGATGCACCATCACGACTCACGAGGCATAGAAAGCTGGATCTTAGACCAATGGAATAGCCTGTATCGATTGAGTTCAAGGATTTAACATAGGTGATCAAGGGAAGAGCAACAAAATGTGTGCCATGTTTGCTAAAAGTGGATAAGTTTTTCACTTGGTGAATTTTGGTGTCTGTTTTAGGAAGGATGGTACTGGGAAGAAAAAATGTGAGATAGCAATCATATTTTGTAAATTTTGTAGTGCAATAATATACTTGGAGTTCTGTACTATTACTTACTTGAATTTTCCTAATTATTTCATTCTGTATGCTTATCTCTTTCACTTTTCTGATGTTGATGACAAACAAGAAGAAGATATAGGTCGGACATTGTGATAACCAGAAATCACTCTCTTTGCGTGAGAACCATATGCATTAGTTCTCTGATTCTAGCATAAATTCTTAAGGTGAGTACTCCTTAATACAATACATTTTTCCTTCATTTGACATTCCATGTTACTTCCTTTTTAATTTCAAGTTTCAACTATTTGTTTTCTTCCTAGTTGTTCTAGAATGGCACGAGAGAGCAACGACACGTAATTGTACAAATTGATGAGTCAGGTAAGTAGTAAGTTTGACTGATACTTTTGTTTTATTTCAATTGTACAAATACACATATTTTCATAATCTCCTGTCCATCTCTTTGTTTGTCTTCCTTTTCTTTTTTAGGAAAAATCATATACACATACTTTATTTTGTTGTTAGTTGACATGAAATTAACTTTTGCCTTTGTCAACTTTATTGAGCAGAAGAAGCCGCCTTCATGGATCTCTTGAAATTTATGTATCGTAATACTTTATCAACTACAACACCTACTGGTCTGCTTGATGTGCTAATGGTTGCCGATAGATTTGAGGTTGCGTCATGCATGATATACTGCAGCAACGAACTGCAGAAGCTACACATGATGACTGAAACGACATTGCTCTATTTGCATCTTCCTTCCAAAATATCAACGATTGATGTAGTTCAGCCGTGAGTAGATGCTACAAGACTATATATTGTTCTACGTTTTAGGGACATAACCAAGTGAGTAGCTCAATGTAGGCATTATTCTCTCTTGTTTGGTTGAGTTTGAATGATTAGCGTTTCCATATTAGACTACTTTAATCAATTGTTTCTCATTGGGAAATTTTCACATTGTTTTTTCTTTTAATGAATGGATTTTTCATTATCTGCTATAGTTGAGTGCAATTTACATGAATGTGAACAAGCTAGTTTGAGAAAAAAAGTATCTTCATTTCATTCTTTTTTTGGTGTCTATTGTAGGAAGGATGGTACTGGGAAGAAAACACGTGAAATTGTAATCATATTTTAAATTTTGTAGTGCTCTTTAGGTTGATATTTCAGTTATATTGTGTGTTTCAGTCTCTTGGCGTATGTACACTGCTGTTCAAAAGAGACAGTACTTAAGGGACTATTTAGTAGGGCTGCTTAGCGAGCGGATAATTATCCTCAACGGATTGACTTATCGATTATTGACTTTTAAGTGATGTGTGAAACTACGATTAGTGAAAGTTAACAAAAGTGGGCGTGCAGTCGTAGACCTGAAATCACATGCAAAGAAGTTATCTTAAAAGACCTACATTTGTATTATTGCTGAGAACACTTTTTAGCTTATTTTTCAGTTTTATTTTATTTAGTATGATGATTATATGACGAGGACTTAAATGAAGAAGTAAGGATCGTATAGCCAACCTCAACTTATTTGGGACTGAAGCATCATTATTGTTGTAGTTGGTTTTGTGATTTTAAAGGTAAAATCTTGACTTGTATAGTTGCATCTCCACAGATGTTAGTCCAGAATATTTTCCCGTTTTTCAGTTGTACCTTATGCTTAAGATATTTTATAAAACCTAAAATATTATGTAATACTATTTTTGATGAAAGGACAATGTAGCTGCTTCAAATCCTATAACATGTTACGTCACGATACAAGTTCATGATATGTATTATCTATTTTGGCGCACAATTGTTTTTGAGCTGTGCCACATCGAGCTCGTAAAGTGGATGTACCATACAAATTTTAGTTATGCGTTGTAAAACTCTTCATTTTTATCTCCCAATCTGACGTAGGATCCATCTAAGGAGTTATATGCACCTCATATTCAGAAATCTTTTTAGCCTAAACGCATTTCAATCCTACTTGATCTACCCTCTGTAAAAAACGTCACATATTAGTTTTTTTATTCTTAAAACTTTGGGTTTAGTAAACTCTTAAGTTTAATTTTCAGGTGATTGAGCGTATAGAGTAATATTAATTTGGAATGCGTTTGAAACGACCACATGTTGCATTCTCTTGAACGTATTTAGTATGATAAAATTCATTTAAAATATGTTTTCAATTTATGATTGGCTAGTAAAATTTGTAAATAGTGATAAACTAAAACTAATTTTAGAATGAGCAAATATTTGTTTTCCTGAACCGTTAATTGGAACAAGTAATATGAAATAAAATTTCACAATAAAATTGTCCACAAATTTTTCAAAAACATAGAAGAGTTAGTTCAATATGATTTGATATTCTAAAGTTCAATTTATGAGTATAGATAAGATGTTATTTAATTTATTTTTCCTTTAGTCTATTTCAAAAAGTTTTTTTTTATAATTTTTAAAATTTTTATTTTTCACATGACATGTTTAAGGTTATGAGATATGTATATCTTTATTTTACTTTAACTTATGTACATTAGAATAAGTCATTTTTTAAAATTTGGTTTTTGATTGATATAATGATTCTATGTGTTTGAGAGTTAGATTTAAAATGATTTTATGTGTTCAAGGTTAGATTCAAAATGATCCTATATATATGTTCAAGGATAGATTCAAAATGATCTTTTAAAATTATTTTAAGTGATTTTATAAATGATCTTTTTTCCTCTTCTTTAATTATTTAATAAACTTTGACTATTAGATCTTATGGAAGCGATAATTTTTTTGTTTAGATTGTCCTAATTTTATACCAAATCACAAACATAACTTCCTTTTAAGTCATTAATATGGTTTTTGACTATGGATAAGATGTTATTTAATTTATTTATTCTATTTTTTCCCTTTAATCCGTTTCAAAAAAAAAATCTAATTTTTTTAATTCTTAATTCTTCACAACATGTTTAAGATCACGATCTATGCATATTTTTAATTTAAGATCACAAGATTTAGTGATCTCTACTATTTTCTTAACCAAAACTACACAAACAAATTTTAAAAAATATATTTACTACAATATTATTTTTCCACAAATTAATCCTTTTTATTTAACTTTAATTTTTTTATGCATCTCCATTTTATCAAAATTAACTAGACTCGACCGGACCACTTGCCATCACCAATGTCAAACAATGATATGCAATGGAGCTATGAAGAACTTCCTCAATGGCAGAAAGAAAAAACATAAAAAAACGATTCACGAATTTAATCCTTTTGAAAATTTCGATATAAATTAGAGATTTGGAGCATTTGTCATCCAACTAAAACAAAGAAGAAGAAAACAAGAAAAAAAGTATCAATTAGAAGAACTTGTTTTGAATTTGGCTTTCATATTTTGTTTTATTTGCATTAACCATGGAAATCAGTAAACTTTGTATCTGATTAAGATAATTACAAAAACGAAGAAGCAAAACAATTATTTAAAGTGCTTCAATCAGTGGTTTTCTTCAGTTCCCACCTGCATTTCTCCTGAGTTTTTCAAAAAACTTTGTGCTTTGATTCAATTGTGAAAATGAATTTTTTACTTACCTCGAGTGTAACAGAATCTCAATCAGACTATGGATTTGTGTTTGATGACATAAATTACTCAGATCGAGTGTTGATGATAGAGATTATACCAGACTCGATGGAGCTCAGACAAGATGGTTGCAGTATTGATCATTCAGCTCGGAAAGGCAAGTGTAAGAGAGAAGAAATCAAAGTAAGAAGAAATGGTTTGTTTTTCTTAATTTTAAATTAGTTTTGGTTGCATTTTTTTTTCATTTTTGGGTGCATTTTTGTGTAACGGCCTGTTCCCGTCGTTATAGAAAATCCAACGGGGAAAATTTGGGGACAGAAAACTTTTTCGTAGTATTTTTGGATTTTCCCAACCTAGTTCTGATTTGGATGAAATCATAGTCTTTAAGGTGCGGGGAAATATGGTAACAATCGGGTGAATTATTTATGATTTTGATTACATGAGTGGTTAGATAACTCATTAAGAAATCCATAGGAGTTTACGGAATTGAATTCGGGCAAGTAGAACTCCCAAAATCGATCGTAGCGTAAACGATATTTTCTGAGCGTCGTTGGATAGAGGTGTGTTGTGAAATGGGGATTTTGGAATTCTTTAAATATCTCTCTATTTTGTGCAACCAACCTTGGCGGGGAGTTTTGTTGCTTTGGCGGGTTCTCTATAGCGAGGTGGTGGCCACTATGGCGGGCCAAACACGACTTATAGTCGTAAATAAACCCCTAAATGACCTTATTAGGCACTTTTTGATTTCTAGAGCTAAGGAACGAACCCCAGGCAACTCCTACTCGTTTTTCACCATTCTTGAGGCTAAAGGTAAGCTTTTCACTCCCTGAATCTATTTTTCGATCCGTAGAACATAATAGAATGGGTGAATATTGATGGGGGAGAGTTTTGTTATAGATTTTATGGTGTAAACAACCCTAATTTGGATAATTGGGATCTTGGGTTTGATCTAGGGTTCATAGAATTGGTAGTAACTCGGGTAAGTAGTGGTTGTTTATTGATTCCCATATTCTATTGATTGTTTGTAGACCAAGAACAAGCGGAACGAATCCAGAAAGGGAAGGATCAAGTTTCTTAGGGTTTCAAGCTTGTTTCGAGATAGGTGATGGTTGTGATTCTATGATTGTGTGATGTATGTTTTTTCTTGTTTCATTATGATACTTGCATGTATATGAATGTTGCATTATTGATCACACTTGTTGTAAATGAGATAGATGAATGTTGATTACCATGAAATCATGACTTAATTGTATGATCTTAAGGATATACTTGTGATTGTGATTGTGGTGTGTTGAATGAATCGGTTGCCACGTTCCAACATAACTAACTTGGATCAGTTACCACGTTCCAGCATAACTATGGGATTGGTTGCCACATTTCAACATAATTATTGGATCGGGTACCACGTTTCGGTATGCTAACTATTTGGGTTTGGGTTCCATGAGAGGACCAATAATTTGACTTAATTACGTATCTTGAGAAATATGAAGTTGTTCATTGTTCGTATATGTTGATGATATTGTATATGTTCAGTATATGCATGTGATGTGATGACTTATGTATGTTACACTTAGTGGAATAGCTGTGTGATTCTACCAATACACTGTAGTTGTGTACTGATACTGAACTTACTCTTATTTTTGTTGAGTACATGGCATCTTCAAGAGGCCACTGACAGACCTCACTTAGGAGATCAGTGATCGTTCAAATTCAAGGGTGAGCCAATTCTTTCGGGCTGCCATGGGTTCTCTTTCGTCTATGTCCACCATTTTCAGACTTAGACTATGTTCTAGTTAGTTGATTAATTCATTAGATCGGGGTTGCATCCTTTCTTGTTTAGACTTGTTGAACTTTAGATATTTTGGTACATTGACTTTCAGGTTCTAGGTTATTTCTTTCGCATTGTTTAGTTCTTGTTAGACTTTTGTTGGATTTTATGATAACTCCCTATTTATTTCCTTAGCATTTAACTTGCTTCCGTAACTTAAATGTCTTAGTTTTGGTTTAGTTGCTTGGTTTGAGTTGTAGTAGTAGTTCTCCCATCGGAGAGTTAGTGTGAGTGCCAATCACGACGGTTGAAGTCGTGAAATTTTGGTGTGAGAAAAGAAAAAAATCATGAAATGTTTGCTTTTTTTAATGCTTGATGATTTGGGTTTTTGTAAAAGATTTTTTCTTTTAAACCAAAGAAAACTATTAGATCTTTGATTCTTCATAAGAGTCTAACATATTTTTGCCTTCGATTATTTTCATGAATGAGAAGAAACACATTGAGGAGAAGAAACCAAGAAATAAATTGGTCTGTTTTCAACTTTCATGTTATGGTTAAACACCTATATTTTTAATTAATCGGGTTTAACATCTTTTTTGTCCATAGATTTTTTCTATTAAACAGAAGAAACCGCTTAGATCTTTGATTCCACACAAGAGTTTAACATCTTTTTTCCTTGGATTGTTTTCATAAATGTAAAAAACCCACTAATTTTACCATAGAATTTTCGTTATAGGAGGAGAAGAAACCAAGAAATAAAATGGACTGTTTTTCAACTTATGTGTTAGAGTTAAGAACCTACAATATTAATAGATCGGGTTTAACATCTTTTTGTCCAAAGATTTTTGCTTTTTTGGGTTTAATATCATTTTTAAAAAAAAAGTTTTGGTGTGAGGAGAGAAAATATCATGAAATGTTTTCATGTTTGAACTCTTGATGATTTGATTTTCTATTTTCATTTCATTACAGATAAATAAAAGATCTATCATTTTTTCCCATACGTTTTACTTATGAACCGAAGAAGTCGATTAGATTTTCGATTATGCATAAGAGTTTAACATCTTTCCTTAGATTGTTTTCATGAATAAAAAAACACACTAATTTTGCAATAGATTTTTTTGTCATAGGAGGAGACCAAACCAATAAATAAAATGGACTTTTTTTCAGCTTCCATGTTAGAGTTAAACAAACACCTTCATTTTTAATTGATCGGGTTTACATCTTTTGTCCAACGATTTTTTCTTTTAAACAAAAGAAAACGATAAAATCTCTGATTCTGCACAAGATTTTAACATCTTTTTGCATTGGATTGTTTTCATGAATAAAAAAACACCCTAATTTTGCCATAGATTTTTTTTTGTTATAGGAGGAGACCAAATGTAACACCCCGTATTCTACATGTACTGGTTCTATTTATATGACGCTTATAATTTGCCTTGTAGTATAGTTATGGACTCAGTTTCCTATGCAACTAGTGACAATATAATAGGTTTAAAGTGAACTATCCATAGATTTTGATGCGACCCGATTAAGTTGACATCGATGGAAGTATTTAAACTTGAGATCATAAGTTTGTATTTGAGTCTAAAGTTTAAAGTGACATTGCGTATATAAGTTTTAAGTTAAGTTGAAGGTATTAAGGTCTAGAAATGGTATAAAATATTGAGGTGCTTGCTTGACTTAACTAAGCTAGTAGGTGACAAGTAGGTGCATCATCTACTTTGACTTATTGACCTGCCCAAAGGACCAAGTAGGTGCATCACCCACTTTGACTTATTGACCATCCCAAAGGACCAAGTAGGTGCATCACCTACTAAGACTCTTTTGACCATGTTATTGGGCCAAGTACACTACCACCTACTTGCATTAATCTGGCCCAAGTTGATTAGAAGAATAAGGGGAAAATGGACAGCCAAGGCCCAATATTCTTAAGTCCAAAAAGGCCCAAGTGGAAAGTCCAAGTAGGTGGGTCACCTTGGCAATATATGGCCCAAAATTGACCAAGAAAGTCGGACAATGCACCTCCTATTTAAAGGGATAAAGATCAGATCTTTTGCTTCATTTTCAACTTGCAAAATTTCAAATTTATTAAGTTTCTCTCTTGGTCTTTCTTGTCTTAACACAGTAGGCCTAAAACACCTTGGGGTTCTTGAATATTGTCCCTCTTTTCAAGTAAAAGTTTGAAGGAGAGTTTAAGTTCTTGAAGTACAAGTTTAGAGGATGAATTTCCAGAAACTAAGGTAAAGCTACTGCCAATTTGCTTTCCTCTTTAAATACAGGTTTGGGGTTGAGAATTTTGTATATATTTATCAATAACTCATGGATGGTGATGAATCCTTGAGTTCAATATTATCCTATTATGCTGACAGATTTCTAGGGATTGAGAGTGGTTGCCTTATGTATATTGTTGTTTGGGGCAGCTTGGGTATCTTGACTAAGGATGTATGAAGTTGTATTAATATATAGAAGAATGGTTTGGTGATTTACCATTTGTGTAAGGGTTGTATGGACCTATTGTCCGTCAAGTGTTTAGCTACTGTTTTACGAGGCCCGTAATGTGATTAGCTGCTAACATTAGTTCAATCATGAATTATATTGTAGATAAACACCCCAAAGGGAGGCTGAATCTTGATAGTTGTATTGGTCAGAAAGTAAGGTATGTAAGGCTATTCGATTTCCTATTTTTTGGCATGAATCCAACACTTGTATTACAAAGTAAGCTTTCTAAGTGCCATTGGTAGTGATTGATCCATAGTTGTAGGTCCTACTCACTAGAGCATTAAAGTGAGTACTCTAATATGAGTTTATTACTAAATGTACGTGCTTACTCTACCAAGTATTAACATTCAAGGTTTAAACTTATTTCATCATCAAAGTACCCTTGGGACGTATTACCCTTATATAAATCAAAATGATCCTAGATTACTCATGGTACATATGTTTATATGTTGGATATACAATCTGCTCATATATATCTTGCCAACTTGCTTCAATTATGTAACACCCCAGAAATTTTTTGAGCTATGACATAAACCGTTCTTCGTAGTGAGTGAGATTTTACCAAGAAATTAAAATTTTCTTGAGTGTTAAGGTCACTAGATGTAGCACATTGAGTTAAAAAATGAACTAAATTGGATATAGCAAAATTTGAAATTTTGCAAGTTATGCTTAAGTTAGGAGTTTTGGGTGAACTTCAAATGACCATATCTCTCAGTTCATGATGATTTAGGTGGACTACGAGGTATCCAATGAAATTTCTTTGAATTATATTTCCAACTCCATTGAATTTCCTAAGTTTCAAGTTCGGACGAGTGAGATATGTCTTTTTGAAGTCAGGTTAATAGTAAGGGGTATTTTGGTCTTTCCCTTACACAATCAGATTTAATTCATTTTTAGTAATGTTTTAGGGGTCTAATACTATTAGGTTAAGTTTTATAATCCTAATATACGCCTAGGGCTTTAGTTGAGAGTTCAAGAGGAGAAAAGAGGAGAAAAAAGGAGAGGATCAAAGCGTTCATCTAGAGTCTTGCGTTTTGTTGCGGATTTTTGCCATGGGTTTAATCCCTAAGAGGTATGTACGCTTCCATAGTGTTGGGTTTTTTCACCCACACACCAATCATGTTATTTTCAGCGCAATTTCATTCTTAAAGCTGAAAGATTAGAGTTCTTGATATTTGTTCTTGAAGTTCATTCTAAATCTTGTTTTGTTGGGTTTTTGATGATTTCTTGAGATTAAAGTGAGTGTTTTGAGGGATGTATTGAGTAGATTAGAGTGTACTTATGTTAAGTAATTGAATCCAAGTGATTGGGGAAGAAACCGTTCGATTCTAGGCGAATTAGGGTGAGAAAACAAGTAAAGAATTTCGTCGGGTTTTCTGGGTTGGGGCATGGTGCGTCACGCCAGCCAGAGCACCCCAAAGTATGCTCTGATGTTTAGGGGCTGGCACCCCATGCCACTCATAGCCCCAGGGTCGCCTGCCCTGTCCAGTTTGCAATCGATTGCTCTGTTTGAGTTCTTTCGAAGGGTACCTTCACTCCTTTTCGATTCTAACTACTCTAAGCTACTTCTAAACATCTAGAAATCATTAATTTCATGATCATAACCTTGAATTAATAATTCGAATTCAAGGTAGAGTTAAGAGTTAAATTTTTAGAATTCTTTCGAACATTCTTAGGAAGTCCCTTTGAGTCCCTTTGTGGGGTCTTCTACAACTTCTAGTAACCTGTTTCAAGACTCGAGCAAGTGAGTATGAGAATGAGGAGAATGTATTCATGGGTCTACTTTTTCATCATGATATCTTTCATATCATGAGCCATAACTCTTGAATTCAATTCACATTCAAGAGACAGTTAAGAGTAGAGTTCAAGGAAGTCTTTGAGTTCAATTGTGAATCCTTTGAGATCCATCATCGATTTGAGTTAAGATTTGAGTAAGTAAGTATGAGAATGAGAAGAGTCGTATACATGAGTTCCTTATTGATATTTTGACCCTTGAGTCAAGTCGTTCATGCCCATAACTTCCGCATGAACTCCACTAGTTTAGTACCTTTGAGAGGGGTAGTATCTTCAAGTTCTAAGTCTTGAGTATTGAGTTCCTAATCCCCTTTGAGATTATATTTCTAATTATGGGACTATTGAATATTACTCATGAAGTCATTGAGTTGAGTTGTTCATGCCCATAATTTTGCATGAACCCTATAAGTTGAACAGTCTTGAGAAAAGAAGTATCTATGAGTCCTTCAGTTGAGTAGTTCATGCTCCTAATTCCACACGAAGCCTCTGAGTTGAGCATTCTTGAAATGAGTAGTATCATTGAAGTTCTTGAGTTCCAAGTATTGTGATCTATCTAAGGTTATTGAAAATCTTGCATTGAGTAGTTCACGTCCATAATTCGGCATGAACCATATTTTAAGTCTTTTACAAACGTTTTTACTTTGTTTTAAGACTTAAGATTTGAGTTGAGTAAATAGTAAGAGTAAAGTTCATTTTCTTCAAAATAATATATGGGAACTAAGTATTTCCAAGAGTAAATGTTTTCACATTTAAGATGAGAGGAAATTGAGATTTCTAAAAGAGTTTTGAGAAGTTTGAGTACCATCTCTTTTAAGAGAAAGATTTTTGAGTAATTATATCAAATCAAAGAAAAAGTTATGTTTTTAAACATATGAGCTGAGTATTTTAGGACTAATATTGAGCACCGATATGGGGACGAGTTTTAGTTCAGATAACTCACGTCTCCATAAACCATATAGCTATCATGGGTAGAAAGGATCATACTTTTTAGATGATTCCTTAGTGCTTTTAGCATAGACTAGTGGATCCATTAGTTAAGGCGTCCTATATGACAGCAAAGTATAGGATAGTTGTGGCAGCGTGGGAGGGAAAGACGTTGTATCATCACTTAGGCTCATAGTGGTGGTGGTCGGTAAGAGAAACTCCCACAGAGTTATATTGTATTTTTATATACACATTGAGTATTATTGTATTTTTCAATATATTGAGTTTCTATCAACAGTTTTATAGCTTTCCATATATATTGCATCTTTTACTATTGCTTTATCCTTGAGTATCATTAGTTGAGTCTATTGAGTTGAGTATCTAGAGTTGAGTACCCAGAGTTGAGTAAGTACTAAAAGAGGTAAGTATGTTTCCTGTTTATTAAGTTCAAGTTTATGTTTATGTTTTAGAATTCCTCGTACATGCTCGTACATTCCACGTACTGAGCCATTTGTCCTGCATTTTTTCATGATGCAGACATAGGTATTCAGGATCATCAACAGGAGCTTCATTGATACATCCGGGAGTTCGAGTTAGCTATGGTGATCCTCTTTGTTTCCGGAGGATTTCATTTACTTTTCAATTTAGTCAAGATGTCGTGGGTCTTGTCCCGACTTCCATCTTTATTAGTTAGAGGCTTCATAGATAGTCAGTATAGTTGAGAAGTATGTATTATTTATTTTATTAAATGTTTTAAAGACTTAAGTTGCCTATTTTATGGCGAGTTGAATAATTTATTTTATGCAGAGTTTTCTTTTGAGTTAAAGCTTTCTATTTAAGTTTCATGAATATTTATTTAGTTTTTAAGCTTTGTATGCTTTATTTAGTCTTCCACTTGAAGTCAGCCAGGATGAGGGTTTGCTTAAGGACCAGCAATGGTTCTCGAGTGTCGGCCACATCCAGTGTGTAGGTTCAGGTCATGACAAATTGTCTATTCCATCATTTATGTCATATATGTTCCCTTTATTGTTTATTACTCCCATTGTGTTAGACTATAATGTTACCTCACAAGAACCCTACTTGCTCTATTGTACATTTTATATGTACTTACTTGGAATATTTAACCATCCTTAAGTTGAGTCTCCCCACTTCTCCCTTGGTTCCACATTCATGTATACCTTGTATTTGATATTATTTAGTGAGTATTGGGCTATCATATAGGGTTCAAATCTCTTAGTTGAATGTTAAATTTCTTCACTTGATATGTGCTTCAATTTGAGATGTGACAATGCTTACTGAGTCATATAAGCTCCTAAGTATTACGTTGGTGTCACATTTGCTTCCATGTCATTGTTATTATAGTAAGTCCATACTCATGTCTTCTACTACTGGTCCATAGTTCCAAATCTCAACAATTATTATGACAAGCGAAACAACAATCTCAAAAGAGTTATGATCATCAAAAGAACAATCTCAAAAGAGTTATGAACATCAAACAACAATCTCAAAGATTAAAGAATCTAAGTGAAGCAATCTGTATAATTATGGGTGGCAACCCAGGGGCAAATGCCTTACATGGGTGGATCCCAATTGGTATAAAAGGGTGGCAACTAAGGGGCGAAAACCTAGCATGGGCCGATCCCAATTTGTGTAGAAGGGTGGCAGCTCAGGGGCGAAAGCCTAGCATAGGTCGATCCCAATTTATGGAATTACGAGGACAGCATCCCAGGGGTTAAAATGCCTAGCATGGGTCATCCTTTTCTACCATTGATCAGCTGGTCATTTGTATCATATGTCTTATAAAGATTATAACGCACAAAAAAGTAAAGAAAAGAATTTAACATACATGATTCCACAAGTATAAGCAAAGGTGGTCTCAAATCCTTATTTATTTTTATTTGGTCTCACTTGAGCTCTCATTTTACATATGGTTGTATTATACCTTACATATTCAGTACATTCTTTCATACTCACGTCCCTTATTGGGAACGCTGCATTTTTCAGGTACAGGTACTCAACTAAAAGATCTCCCCAATAGAAGCACATGACACTCAGCGGTTGTTGGTGAGCTCCAGGTTGATTCGGGGCTTTGCCGAGTCTTTACTATGCGCATTTTCATAGTGGTATAGTCATGGATTCCAGTAGAGGCTTTGTAGACATTGCAAAGCTATCATATGTATTCATAGTTTTACTTGTCAGATGTATCGGTTCAGCTAGTCGACATCTGTTGTTTATGTAGCTTCTCATTAGTAAATCTATCTGCATAGTAGTTCACTTTCTCATCATAGGTCACTTGTAAAGCATGTGTTCATATGGTAGTTGTCCGCCTTACCTTGGGTTGGGGTATGACACCAAACCAAGAAATAAAATGGACTATTTTTCAGCTTTTATGTTAGAGTTAAACACCTTCAATTTTAATAGACCGGGTTTACATCTTTTTGTCCAAAGATTTTTGCTTTTAAACAAAAGAAAACTATGAGATCTCTGATTTTGCACACAAGTTTAACATCTTTTTGCCTTGGATTGTTTTCATGAATGAAAAAAAATATTAATTTTACCAAAGATTTTTTGTTATAGGAGAAGAAGAAACCAAAAAATAAAATGGATTGTTTTCCAACTTCTATGTTGGAGTTAAACACCTACTTTTTTAATATATCAGGTTTAACAACATTTTTGTCCATAGATTTTTTGCTTTTAAATAGAAGAAAATGATTAGATCTTTGATTCTGCATAATTGTTCACATATTTTTGCAAAGAATATTTTCTTTTTTATGGTGAGTACTCCTTAGTTGTAATACATTTAGTTTTTCAATTGGCATTACCTAGTATATTTTTTAAATTTCAACTATATGTTTTCTTATTAGTTGTTCTCAAATGGCACGGAAGAGCAACGACATCTAATTGTACAAATTCATGAGTCAGGTAAGTATTAATTTTTACTTTCTTATGGGAAAGTTCATTCCACTACAATTCTTTCTTGATTGAATCAAGTAATAATAAAACTAAATCTCAATGTGTGTTTGCCTTTTTCAATTTTAATGAGCAGTAAAATCCGCCCTGATGGACCTGTTGAAGTTTATATATTGCAATACTTTATCAACTAAAACACCAATCGGTCTTGTTGATGTGTTGATGGCAGTTGCCAAGTTTGAGGCTGCATCATGCATGACAACTGAAATAGCATTGTGCTATTTGGATCTTCCTTCCGAAGTATTTAATGTTAATGTAGTTAAGCCATACGAGATGCGGCCAACCTGTTAATTATCCTCCGTTTCAGGGACATAAACAAGTGAGTCGACATTAATTCAGCCTAAAACTCTCCGGACACTTTTACATTAACCATCTATACTGCTAATAGAGTATGAATAATTTTCATTTCCATATCAGTCTTCATTTTATTCTTTCACGTTGGATCCTTCAGGTTTAAAAAAGAGGCATTGAGTTTGTCTCTTTCGAGAATTAAGGTTGTTTTGTCCAGCGATCTTCTCAGATTGCATCAGAGGATGCTCTCTATGACTTTGCATTGAAGTGGGATCGTATGCATTACCCAAAGTTTGAGGATTGACTAGAAGTATGCATCTCGCATCTTTGTTTCCTCATTAGATTTACAGCCATGACATGCACAGAGCTGAAGAAAATTATGACGTGCAATGACTTCAATTGTGAGCTTGCTTCAAAGTTTATATTTGAGGCTCTTTTTTACACGGCAGAAGCACTGTATCAGTAGTGTGCAATTGCTTCCAAGGTGGGGAATGATTTAGGCCATTGTTACGTGGAGCGAGCATACAAATTCAGACCTGTTAAAGCTCTCGAGTTCGAAGCACCTCATCAGCAGTCTATTGTTTACCTGGATTTAAAAAGAGATGAGTGTGCTATCCACACATTACAATATAGACCAACAAGGTGCTCACCATTGCTTGGGGTTGTTCCAGGGTATGCAACGGGAGGAGTCTGAGCCACTTACAGTTGATTATGAGTTTTTTCAGTGCGTATGATTCCAGACAACGAATTTTTGAGCAAGCATATGGGAAGCCACACCTTGAATAATCGTTGTGGGCTGCCAAAACCTTTGTGTTGTAAGTTGGACCACTTTTCTGAATGCAGATTGTTTGTATTTCATGGATGGAATTCTACATATTCGTGTTGAGCGTAGTGTGATCAGGGAATGAATTATTTGCAGTGTTATAAAATCAGACTTGTTGAGTAGTTTTAGTGACTTAGATTTGAGATGATGTTGATTCCAGTGACATTGGGATGTGTGTATTTAAGTAGTTTCTATAAAGTTCCATCAATATATTCTTCAAATTCTATTTAACTGTTCACATCTTTTTGCATTGGATTGCTTTCATGAATTATATATATATATATACTAATTTTACCAAAGATTTTTTGTTGTATGAGGAGAAGAAACCAAAAAATTAAATGGACCGTTTTTCAACTTTTGTGTAAGAGTTAAACACCTACATTTTTAATAGATCGGTTTTAATATCTTTTGGTCCAAAGATTTTTGCTTTTAAATAGAAGAAAACGATGAGATCTTTGATTCTGCACTTATTTTAACATCTATGTAAGAGCTTAACATCTTTATGACTTGGATTATTTTCATGAATGAAAAAAACACTAATTTTACCATAGATTTTTTGTTATAGGAGAAGAAGAAACCAAGAAATAAAATGGATTATTTTTCAACTTTCATGTTAGAGTTAAACACCTACATTTTCATAGGTCGGGTTTAACATCTTTTTATCCATATATTTTTGCTTCTAAACGGAAGAAATCGATTAGATCCTCAATTTTGCATAATATTTTAACATCTTTTTGTCTTGGGTTCTTTTCATGAAATAAAATTTACTAGTTTTGCCATAGATTTTTTGTTATAATAGGAGAAGAAACCAAGAACTGAAATGGTTCAACTTCTATGTTAGAGTTAAACACCTTCATTTTTAATAGATAGGGTTTAACATTTTTTTGTCCATAGATTTTTGCTTTTAAACAGAAGACAATCATTAGATCATCGATTCTGCATGCATAAAAGTTTTACATCTTTTCGCCTTGGATCGTTTTCATGAATGAAAAAAAATACTAATTTTACCATAGATTTCTTTGTTATAGGAAGAGAAGAAACCAAGAAATGAAATGAATTTTTTTTTGAACTTCTATGTTTGAGTTTAGCACCTACATTTTTAATAAATCGGGTTTAACATCATTTTATCCATAGAATTTGCTTTTAGATCGAAGAAAATGATTAGATCTTTGAATCTACATAAACTTTTAACATCTTTTTGTTTTGAATTGTTTTCATAGATGAAAAAAAATACTAATTTTACCGTAGATTTTTTGTTACATGAGGAGAAGAAACCAAATAGCAATGGATTTTTTCCAAATTTTATGTTCGAGTTAAACATCTACATTTTTAATAGATTGGGTTTAACATATTTTAGTCCATATAGTTTTTCTTTTAAACAGAAGAAAACCATTAGATCTTCGATTCTTCGTTCATAAGAGTTTAACATCTTTTTGCCATGGATTGTTCATGTATGAAAAAAATATAACTTTTACCATATATTTTTTGTCACGGGAGGAGAAGAAACCAATAAATAAAATGGACTATTTTTCAATTTTCATGTCAGGGGGTTAAACACAAGGCTGTAACATTTTTCAAAAACATAGATGAATTAATTAGAGTAGATATTTTAAAGTTCAATTTATGAGTATGGATAAAATGTTGTTTAATTTATTTATCCTATTTATTCCTTTAGCCTTTTTTTAAAATTTAAAAGTTTTTTTTTTGATAATTTTTAAATTTTTATTAATACGTGACCTTTTTAAGGTCACGAGATATGTATATCTTTATTTTACTTTAATTTATGTATATATTATTTAGTCATTTTTTAAAATTTAATTTGTCATTGGTAAATGATTCTCTGTGTTCGAAAGTTAAAATAAAAATAATATTGTGTGTTTAATGTTAGATTCAGAATGATCCTATATGTTTGAGGGTAGATTTAGAATGATCTTTAAAAATATTTCTAAGTAATATTAAAAGTGATCTTTTCTCCTCTTTGCTAATTATTTAATAAACTTTGACTATTAGATCTTATGAAAGCAATAAAAAATTTATTTAGATTGTCCAAATTTTATACCAAATCACAGCATAACTTGCTTTTAAGTAATTCATAGATTAATGACTATGGATAGATGTTATTTAATTTATTTATCCTATTTTTTCCTTTATTCTCTTTCAAAAAGATATTTTTTTTTTATAATTCTTTAATTTTAATTTTTCAAAACATATTTAAGGTCACGAGATATCACATCTTTGATTTAATAAAACAAAATTTAATGATGACTACTATTTTCTTAACAAGAACAACACAACAAATTAATACAAGAAAAATATTTACTACAATATCATTTTCCCAAAAAATTATTTTATTTTAATTTTATTCTACATCTGCATTTTGTCAAAATTAATCCGACCCGACTGGACCTATTGCCATCACCACTGTGAAATAATGATATGCAATGGAGATATGAAGAACTTCAATGGCAGTAAGCAAAAAAACAAAAAACAAAGTCATGAATTTAATGTGTTTGAAAATTTCGATACAAATTAGAAATTTGGACCAGTTCAGAGCGATGTCATCCAACTACACAAAGAAGAAGAGAACAAGAAAAATGGTCTCAATTAGACGAATTAATTTTGAATTTGGCTTTCTTATTTTGTTTTATTTACGTCACAGGACAAACAACCATGGAAATCAGTAAAATTTGTAACTGATTAAGATAAGTAAAAAACAAAGAAGCAAAACAATTATTTAAAGTGTTTCAATGTGTGGTTTTCTTCACTTCTCATCTTCATTTCTCTTAAATTTCTCGAAAAAAACTTTGTGCTTTGATTCAATTGTGAAAATGAATCTTTACTTATAATAGAATGAGCAAATATTGTTTTTCTTAGTCACTAATTGGAACAAGTAATAATATGAAATAGAAGTTTACAATAAAAGTGCCCACAAGGCTATAATATTTTTCAAAAACATAGATGAATTAATTCGATATGATTTTGATATTTTAAAATTCAATTTATGAGTATGGATAAGATGTTATTTAATAAATTTATTCTATTTTATCTTTAATCTATTTCAACAAGATTTTTTAAAATTTTTAAAATTTTATTTTTTCACGTGATATGTTTAAGGTCATGAAATATGCATATCTTTATTTTACTTTAAGTTATGTACATCAGAATAAATCATTTTCGAATTTAGTTTGTGACTTATGTTTGAGACGAAAATTCAAAATGATTTTATATGTTAAGATTAGATTCAAAATTATTTGACAAAACTTTGACTATTAGATCTTATGAAAGCAATAAATTTTTATTTAGAACTTGCTTTTAAGTCATTCATAGATTTATGACTATGGATAAGATGTTATTTAATTTATTTATCCAATTTTTTCCTTTAGTCTCTTTCAAAAAGATATATTTTTTGATATTTTTTTAATTTCAATTTATCAAAACATATAAGATCAGGAGATATCATATCTTTAATTAAAATCACAAAATTTATCGATGTCTATTGTTTTCTTTACTAGAACAACACCAACAAATTAATACAAGAAAAATATTTACTACAATATCATTTTCTCACAAAATTTATTATTTTTATTTTAGTTTAATTTTTTTCTACATCTACATTTTGTCAAAATTAACCCGACCCGAACCAACCACTTGTGATCACCACTATGAAATAATGATAGGCAATGGAGCTATGAAGAGCTTCAATGGCAGAAAGCAAACAAACAAAAAACAGAGTCATGAATTTAATGCTTTTGAAAATTTTGATACAAATTAGAGATTTGGAGGAATTCTGTCGCGACCCAGACCGTCGTGAGTGGCACCCACACTAACCCTCCAGTGGGAGAACCATTACTACAACCCAAACTAAAAAATTCAACCAAGACTAAGACATTTAAAGTTACTGAAGCATGTTTAAATGTCTAAGAAAGGAAAAAATAGGGAGTTCCCATAAACTCCAACAAAAGTCTAACAGCCAAATGCGGAAATAATGTCTAGAACCTGAAAATCAATGTACCAAAACTCTAACAAGGATCATAAGTCTAAGGAAATAGGTACAACCCGATTAAATAGATTTTGGTGTATTTTGTAGATATGTCTAGAACCAACCTGGACAATAGTGGTATGCCTCCCTGCAAAAGAGCATGGGGCATTGTTATTGGGGCACCTACCCCTTCTAAAAATGGTAAGAAAGTACCTCCCAAGGAAGGCAAAGGCAAGGGAAAAGTGCCTGCATCAGAGATACCACAGCACAAGTCCAGTAGCGAGGGGGAGTCGTTTGATTCCCAGGCTGCATTCTCTGAGCCTAAGGATGACCAACCTCTGCAATCCTAGCGAGATGAGATTCATCCCAGAGTTCGTGAAGATCCGTCTAAGATCCCAGAGGCTATCCCTCCTGCTGCTGATACAGTGCCAGCTCAGTCACAGATGGTGGTTCCAGTGCCACCAATTCAGGGTCCTCCTCCCCGGCTACTCAATAGGCTTAAGGCCGAGGGATTGAGGATGATTCTTGAAGAAAAGTTATTGTCCACAAAGGGCCTAGAGGGAAGATACCCTAATGTGTGGGACACTCTCCAGTTCCAAAGGTTTGAGCGATTCACTAAGCTTTGAGGCCCCTATGTTCTTACATGGGTCCGGGAAATTTACACTGCATACGGTGACCTGGTACCCAAAGGGAAGAAGAAGGCCAGTGCCTTCAGATCGGTGATATTCGTCATGGTCCAGGGGGTTGAAGTGAGATGCAACAATGATTATATCAACGTTGTACTCGATAGAGGGACAGGTTTTTCCTACTCAAGCTTGGCTACCACTGAGACACCTCTGGATGATCTAAAGGGATGGCTTGTTCCCCTCATTTCTCAGACCACCCCACAGTAGATTGAGGTGGGCGCCTCGATTGAGAAGAAGGACTTGAACATAGTTACGCGGTACTAGTTTGGATTCATAAGCAACTCCATTATGCCTTCACAGAATGAATCCATCCTTCGCCATCCAAAGGCGACCTGTCTTGGATCAATCATAGCCCGGAGGAGCATCGACTTGGGACTCATTATTAAGCAGGAGATGGCCATGAGGGTCAAGTAGTGCCAGACATCTCTTCCCTTCGCGGTCTTGATTACGGAGCTATGTCGGCATGCTGGAGTTCCTCATGATGGGAAGAGGGACATCGAGGTCACTCCTATATCTTCCACAGACATCTGGCGCATGGAGGCTGATTACACTTGAGAGGAGGCAGATAGAAGGAGAGCGGCTCTGGTGGATGCATCCCTAGAGGTTAATGTTGATTCTATACCTGTAGAGGCATCAGGCCTACTCCGGCCTCCAAGCCTTTAGGTACACCCGTTTCCATTTCCTTCTAGGCTCCTAGTTCCTCTACTGCTTCCCAGCCCACCAGGATTACTCAATCCATGATCTTGAAGACGGGGCCCTTAGCGCATTCTGCCAATGTGCGGGATACCCGGCTAGAGGCTGAAGTTTCTTAGATGATTGAGTGTGCCATCCTAGCTGAGTTGACACCTCTCCAGACATCTATTGACGCTCTCACGGTGATAGTAGAGACTTGTGAGAGTAGACAGGGATGATGACTTTGAAAGTTGAGGTTGCAGATTTGAGAAAGGATGTGGACTACTTGAAGTCCACAGACTTCATTTCTCTCTTGGAGGTAGCTGCTGATTTAGATACCCCAACTAGTTCTGAGCTGCCTCCATCCACCACCAGAGATGTGCGTATGGATGATGTGGCAGTTGATTAGTCGGAGGCAGAGGTAGATGAGGAGTAACTATAGGTGCAAGAGGAGACCATCTATGGAGACCTGTCGAATTTAGAGGATACTATTGTATAGTTGATAATTTAGAAATAACTGACAAAGACGTCCATGGAAGGCTCTACTGGAGCCCGTATTGATGTCACACCGGGCACTAATTCCTAAGATCAGAGTGTTGCACAGGGAATTGATGCCCCGACAGATGGAGTGACTGTGTAGACAGGACCTTTCTTTACCTCAGTCTCTGTCACTTTTATTAATTTTTATTATTTTATTGCTTTTGAGGACAACTGCCTTTTTTTTTGTGGTGGGATGAGGTATTTCCATACCTATCTCTTATGACTATCTTTTGTATATATTATTGGGTTTTTGGTGTTTGAATTGTGTGTTGATATTGTCTTGTGGATGTTTGAGTTTATGGCTCCTTATTTTAAATGAAAATGGTTTTTGGCCAATTTTTAAAATTTTGCCACCTCTTGTTGTGTTTGATTGTGGCTGTTCTTGTGCAAATTTGAGTATCAGTTATGATCAATACAGATGACTTGAACAGTGCTCTTAATCAAACAAAAATGAATGCGCGGCTACGATGAGGCCAAATTTTGCCACCTCTTGTTGTGTTTGATTGTGGTTGTTCTTGTGCAAATTTGAGTATCGGTTATGATCAATACCGATGACTTGAATAGTGCTCTTAATAAAAAAAAATAATGCACGGTTACGATGAGGCCAAATGAAGTTGCATAGAAAATATGTGGACTTTATGCATCTCTCTGTGACTAGACGATTATTGAATGAGTCTCTTGTGAGGAACACTGCACACAAGCAAAAGTGTGGAGTCTCGTTTGATATTAGTGCCAAAGCCTTGTATGATGAGCTTACCGTGAACCTTTTGTAATGACACCTACAACTTGGCCCATTGGTCTGGTTGACTAAGTGATCCAAGCTCTTGAAATGATCTTAGGCAACAATTTTGAAGAGTGAATAAATTTTACAATATACCTCTTTTGTGGCAACCCTTGTGAGATGTGTGAACTTTTCTTGAACCCCCTTTAAGCCTTATCCTTTTCATGGATGAAACTTGAGCAATCGATACCCCTCTTTATCCATTCACCCATAATTCTCATGAAGTATGGTTTGTTTGAATAGTCAACTTAGGCCAAAAGCATAAGTTGGGGTGTGGTGAAAAGAGAAGGTAAATCAAGAAATCTGAAGAATTCCCCTTTGAACCATGGTTTTGTAAAAAATAGAACCCCTCCATACAAAAAAAAGAGAGAATGAAAAGAAGAAAGAAAAACAAAAAGAATGAAAAAGTTGTGAAATAAAGTTGTAAAAGTTGCAAAAGAAATGGGGTGTCTGGTATTCCATCAGAAGTGAATAATTGGGTGAATTTCAAGCAAGAGTAAAATTGTTGAAGAAAAGGAAGGAAAGTGATGTTTATACCACATTTCATGAGGATAGCAGCCATTGAGCCTAAATGACCATACATGTACACTCATCCCCATTACAAGCCTTGAAAAGACTTTTTTAATCTTGAGTGAGCTGAAA
This sequence comes from Solanum commersonii, assembly GCA_029007595.1. Classification (NCBI taxonomy): domain Eukaryota; kingdom Viridiplantae; phylum Streptophyta; class Magnoliopsida; order Solanales; family Solanaceae; genus Solanum; species Solanum commersonii. The sequence continues at coordinate 9,595,103 of JAJTWQ010000002.1, read as the reverse complement.
CGAATATTGATCAGAAAATAAGGGCAAACCTATGGGTGAAGTCATGCATGTGTTCATATTTGTGAGTGTGAGAGTTGTATGTGATTCTGGAGCTATAAATTGTTGAAGAATTGTGTGTGAATATCGAATCATCTTTGTTGTGAGGGAATTTGTGTACCTTTTTTTAGCTTGAACTTGCATTTGAAGCAAGTATTGTGAACTTGAGAATCTTTGATAATGGTGAGTCACAACTTGAATCTTTGAGTGCACAATTGATCCTTACATGAGTAAGTTGAGTCCTGTTGTGTGCATTCATAATTGAGTCTTTTGTAGCACTATTTGAGACATCCTTTTTGAACTGCTCATAAGTTTAAGTTGGGGGTGTTGATGAGTTCGAGATTTGGACTCATTTATGGCTTAGTTTATATAGATTTAGTGTCCTCAAATGCTTATTTTGTGCCAATAATTGATGTTAAATCCTTGATTTTCAAGAATATGATTGAGGAACAAAGCACGGACGCTAACAGGCAATAAGGAACAAAACAGGTTGAAGAAATGAAAATGGGTGAGCCTGAGGATCGCGAAGAGCATTAAGTGTGTAACCGAGTGGCACATCTGACCGCCTAAAGTTCCAGTGTGCCAAGCCCTGAGGGAAGAAACAAAGTCGGCGAGAGAAAGGAGCAGTCGGTGGATCGCCGAGTAGTTCCGCGATACAGTGCTAGATCGCCCAAAGTTATAGACCTTGAGGTTGTTGAATGCTAAGGCAGAAGGGCGATGGAAGTGACAAAAAGGAGGCTGGCCGAGTAATTTGGCGAGCCCGACTTACTTCGCTGAGTGACTCTTTGCAACACATTTTTGGCGACTACAAATACATTTTTGAACATTTAGTTTAGTATCAATTATCTATCTATTAATCAATCTTTTTGAATTACTCTTTAGAACAATCTTAGAGAGAGTTTTCTCTAGTTTTTCCTAAGCTTTGAAAGATTGAAGAAATTCACTTTTGAGAATTTGGAAGTGGGTCTTTGAGAATCTTCAAATTGGAGCATTGTAAGGACGAAATCACTCTTACCCAGTTGATGGATAATCAATTTGGTAATGGTTTTTACCTTTTTATAATGTCTAGCTAAAACCCCAATTCTTGGGAGATGATTATGTGATTATGGGATGATTTAGCTTATGGGTATTGCTAATTTTTAGTTTAACAGCTATTTAGAAGCGAGTTTAATCATTAATTGTGGTTTAATTTAAGAATTGTAGTTGAAAATGCAGTTCTATCTTTCTGTTCTTGGCTTGCTCGAGAGAGAGTTTTTAGAACTAAAATTATTCATTGATGGTTTGTGGGTATTGGGTTGACCTGGGTTCAACTCGAGAGAGTGAATCCTAAACCCAATCCCACACATTCAGCTTGAGAGAGTGAATGGATTAAGGTGTGAGCTGCTCTTATTTTGCATGCTTGTTGATGTTTGAGAGAAATCGACTTGATTCGGGGTAAATTGTTCGAGAGAAAATTTACCGCCACTATAGCCTAGCCTACTCACTAATATCTAGTTATTTACTAATAGTTGCAATTACTCATTTGTCTATATTAGCCTATAATCGATCACATCCCAAGAACCCATCTCATTATTGTTAATTCATATTGTTGTGATTACTATTTGTAGTTGATAATCAAAACCAAAATCTCCCATTTGACATTCATGTCATCCTTTAATTTGAATGATGTCTCTATTCGATAATTTTTATTCCTATGACTGATTTGACCATGTTCATATTTCCCAATCGAATCTGAAACACGTACCACTCCCTGTGGGATTCGACCCCAACTCATTTAGTTGGGCTATATATTGATTAACGATCGTTGATGATTAGAGTTGGATGAAGTGTCTTTGAAACATTTTTTTAACCAGGAACAATCTCTCCTCATGTGTCCAAGTTCTCCACAGTTATAGCAAGTGCGATCAAAATATGGTCTACTACTCACCGAATGTGTGGCTCCCTGGCTATCTTGAATCAAATTTTGAGATGGAGTTCCCGAGTAATTACATGTAGAAGCGGGCGTAGCAGACTGAATTGGCTGGGCTGCAAGTGTCGGTCTCCTTGAACTTCTAGAGTAAGAACCGTGAAAATTACCTGAATTCTTGGCTTTCTTAGCCAATGCCTTAGCCTGACCGTCTCGCCTCACCCCCTCCACTTTCTTCACAAAATCTATTATCTCATTGAAACATTTTCCTGTAGAGGTCATATGAACAGACAATACATGTAACTCAGAATTTAGTCCCTTAACAAATATGCGAATCCTCTCTTCCTCAGTGGTCATCAATTGTGTAGCACATCTAGAGAAAGCATGGAACTTGCCCGCATAAGCAGCCACAGATATACCATCTTGCCCCAAAGTCATGAACTCATCCTTCTTACGATCTCTCAAGGTACTGGGCACATACTTTTCTAAGAACAGAGCATAAAACATGGTCCAAGTGAGTGGGGGTAAAGCTGAAGATCTGCATTCCACTTAAGATCTCCATCACTACTTAGCCTCGCCCTGAAGTTGTAAGGTCACAAACTCTACTCCATGTTGATGGACAATTCTGAAATTATGAAGCCTCTCATAACAATCTAGAATGAACTCATATGCGCCCTCACTCTCGGTCCCATGGAACACAGACGGTTTCTATTTCAGGAACTTAGTCAACATCTCATGTTCATTACCAGTCATAACTGGACCTAACAAAGGATGGAAGAAAGCATTAGTACCTACAGTTCCACCCATCTTGGGGACAGTGATAGCAATAGGGGGATTGGTAGGAGCTTGAGTTTCTTGTACAGAGGGAAGAACTCCAGGACCAACCAATCCTTTCAGGAATGACATAATTTGTTGAGCTAACACTGGGTCTAAGGGAGGAATACTTGTAGTCTCAGCCTGCACCTCTTCCTTTTGTCCAGCATTCTCCTCATTCTCAACTTCTACATTCACCTCTACATGTTCATGATGCGTACGTAGAGCCTCATTCCTAGGATCATTCTCAACTAGTGCTCCATCCGTAGTAGGTGTTACCCTTCCTCGGTCTCTACCCCTAGCTCTTCCTCTATCCCTGCCTAGACTACGACCTCTTGCTGCGGATTTCTCACATGGAGCATTGATGGGAGCTACGGGCATGACGCCATTGAACCTAGTGCTAACCATTTGTGGACAGAAGAATGAAGGATATTAGATACCAATTCGAATTGCCAAATACCAATTGGAATCAAGTTATAGCACGAAAGGAGACAAAAGAAAATAGAGAGATTTCCTAAAGTCATATAGCCTCTCGAAGAATAATATAGACATCTCTGTACCATTCCGTAAGACTCTACTAAAATCGTTTCTGTACATCGAGATCAACGAACCTAGGCCTCTGATACCAACTTTGTCACGACCCAGACCATCGTGAGTGCACCCACACTAACCCCCCGATGGGAGAACCATTACTACAACCCAAAATAACAAGATCAACCAAAACTAAAGCATTTAAATTTACGGAAGCAAGTTTAAATGTCTAAGAAAGGGAAAAATAGGGAGTTCCCATAAACTCCAACAAAAGGCTAACAACCGAATGCAGAAATAATTCCTAGAACCTGAAAGTCAATGTACCAAAACTCTAATAAGGATCATAAGTCTAAGGAAATGGTTACAACCCAATTAAACACAAGAAAATCTAAAGTACTAGTATAAGTCCAAAGATGTGGACATAAACAAAAAGAGAAGTCATGGCAGCCCGGAAGAAGTGGCTCACCCTTTAATTCGAGTCGATCACTAGTCTTCTAAACAAGGTCTGTCAGTAGCCACCTAAAGATGCCCTGTACTCAACAAAGAAAGAGCAAGGACAATATCAGTACACAACCACAGTATACTAGTAGGATCGCGCGGCTATCCCAATATGTGAAACATATATAAGTCATTACCACAATAATAAGCATGCATACACCAAACAAATACAACATCAACTATCACTTACGAATAACGTATAATTTAAAATCTCAAGATATACAATTTTGCCAAGTCATTGGTCCTCTCACGAAACCAATACCCAAACTGTTAGTGTACCATTACGTGGTACCCAATCCAAGTTAGTGTACCAAACGTGACACCCGATCCCATATATGCGCCAGAATGTGGCACCCGATCCAAGTTAGTATGTCGGAACGTAACACCTGATCCATTCAACAAGCCACAATCATAATATACATTCTCATAATCATACAATCAAGTCACGATTCATGGAATACAATTATTCAATCATTCTCATTTATGATTAGTGTAATCAATAATGCAACATTGGCATACATACATGCATTATAATGAAGTAATTACAAATATATATCACACCAACATGAAATCACAACCATCACTTACCTTGAACAAAGCTTAAATCCCCTAAGTAACTTGATTCTTCCCTTTTCAGATTCTTTCCACTTATTCTTGTTTTACAAACAATCAATATAACATGAGGATCAATAAACGATGCTTAATTACCCGGATTAAAATCAACACTATCAACCCTTCGTCAAACCCTTGATCTCCATACCCAGATTAGGGCTTTTTCCACCATAATTCCCATATCAAAACCCTCCCCCATTGATAATTACCCAAGAAACTAAGTTATACGGATCAAAAAAAAGATTCGGGGAGTGAAAACCTTACCTTTAGCCTCAAAATTGTGGAAAACTGTCAAGAAAACAACTGGAGTCGTTCCTTAGCCCTCAAGGCCGAAAAGTGCAGAATAAAATATTTTTGATGTTTATTTCCGACTTAAGTTGCGTCTGTCCCGCCACAACGGTCCTCACCTTGCTACAGTGGCCCTGCCCTGGCGGGAAAATCTCGCCTTGGCGGCTTGCAAGGAAACATTGAGCTACTTTAAGAATTCCAAACCCCCATTTCACAACACACCTTCATCCCATGACACTCAGAAACTACCTGTTCAGGCTAAGATTAGTTTCGGGAGTTCTACTCCCCCGAATTCGATTTCATAAAGTTGTGTGGGTTCCTTAACGTCTTAGTTATCCACTCATGTGTTCAAAATCATAATTAGAGCTCCTATTTGTTACCAGATTTCCCTCGATCTCACTTACTTCGATTTCATCCAAATCTTGACTAGATTGAAAAATTTCAAGTTACTACGAAAAAGTTTTCCTGCCCAAAATTTTTGTCCATTGGTCTTTCTATATCAACAGAAACAGGTCATTACAAATTCAAGCAATGTCATGTAACTACATAAAGAAGATGAAAACAAGAAAAAAAAAGTATAAATTAGAAGGAATAATTTTGAATTGGGTTTTCATATTTTATTTTATTTGCATTGTAGAACAAACATCCATGAAAATCAGTAAGATTTGTAACTGATTAAGATAAGTGCAAAAACAAAAAAGCAAAATAATTATTTAAAGTGTTTCAATATGTGGTTTTCTTTAGTTTTCATCTTCATTTCTCTTGAAAGACCTATAAATCCTACAATTAGTACATACTAAAGCACTATATACTAAAACTAATAGTAATAGAATGAGCAAATATTGTTTTCCTAAAGGATTACTTGAATCAAGAAATAATATGAAATAAAAGTTCACAATACAACTTCCCACAAGGCGGTAACATTTTTCAAATACATAGATGAATTAATTTGATATGATTTGATCTTTTAAAGTTTCATTTATGAGTATGGATAAGATGTTATTTAATTTATTTACCTTATTTTTTTCTTAAATCTATTTCAAAAAATAATTATTTTTTTACGTGATATGTCTAAGGTCTCGAGATATGCACATCTTTATTTTGCTTTAATTTATGTATATTGGAATAAGTCATTTTTTTAAATTTAGTTTGTGATTGATAAAACAATTCTATGTGTTCGAGAGATAGATTCAAAATGATTTTATGTGGTCGAGGTTAGATTCAGAATATTTTTTTAAATTCCTTCTGACTAATTTTTGGCTACTAGATCTTATAAAAGCAATAATTTTTTTTTGTTTAGATTATCATAATTTTATATCAAATCACAACATAACTTCCTTTTAAGTGATTAATATTATTTTTGAGTATGGACAAGATAAGATGTTATTTAATTTATTTATCCTATTTACTTTAATTATTTTTCTACTTCTGCATATTTCCTAATTAACCCGACCCGACACAACCACTTGCCATCACCACTGTGAAATAATGATATGCAATGGAGCTATGAAGAACTTCTTCAATGGTAGAAAGCAAAAAAAACAAAAAAACAAAAAAACAGAGTCACGAATTTAAACCTTTTGAAAATGTCGATAAAAATTAGAGATTTGGAGCAATTCAGAGCGATGTCATCCAACTACACCAAGAGGAAGATAACAAGAAAAATGGTTTCAATTAGAAGAACTAATTTGAATTTTGCTTTCAAATTTTGTTTTTATTTGTGTTACAGGACAAACAACCATGAAAATTAGTAAACTTTGTAACTGATTAAGATAATTACAAAAACAAATAAGCAAAGCACTTATTTAAAGTTTTTCAATCAGTGGTTTTTCTTTAGTTCCCACATGCATTTCTCCTAATTTTCTTCGTGAAAAAAACATTGTTCCTTGGATTCAATTGTAAATATGATTTTTTTTACTTACCTCGAATGTATTGGAATCTCAACCAGACTATGGATTTGCGTGTAATGATAGGAATTACTCAGATCGAGTGTTGATGATACAGATCGTATCAGATTCAATGGAGCTTACACCAGAAGGTTGTAGTGTTGATGATTAAGCTCGGAAAGGAAAGCGTAAGAGAGAAGAAATCAAAACAATAAGAAATGGTATGCTTTTATTAATTTTAAATTAGGTTTTAGTAGCAGTTTTTTTCTTTTTTGGGTGCATTTTTGGTGTGAGAAAAGAAAGAAAAATCATGAAATGTTTTTTTTGAATGCTTGATGACTTGATTTTCTATTTTCATTTCATTACAGATAAGAAATCTATCTTTTTCCCCATAGATTTTTTCTTTTAAACAGAAGAAAATGATCAGATCTTTGATTCTGCATAAACTTTAACATATTTTTTCTTTGATTATTTTCATGAATGAAAAAAAATAAAAATTTTACCATAGATTTTTTGTAACCAGAAGAGAAGAAACCAAGAAATTAAATGAATTTTTTTCCCACTTTTAAGTTAGAGTTAAACTGAAAAGACCCAGTTCTGTCGTTATAGAAAAGTCAACGGGGAAATTTTTTGGTCCGGTTAACTTTTTCATAGTAGCTTGGAATTTTCCAACCTATTCCAGATTTGGACGAAATTGGAGTCATTCAAGTATAGGTAAATATGGTAACAATTGGGTGATCTAATTATGAATTTGATCATATTAGTAGATAGATAAGGTATTAAGGAACCCATACGACTTTACAGAATTGAATTCGGGTGAATAAAACTCTCGAAATTGATCTTAGCGAGAATAGGCAGTTTCTGAGTGTCGTTGGTGGAAGGTGTGTTGTAAAATGGGGTCTTGGAATTATTAATTTTACTCACTGGTTTCGTGAAAGCCGTTGAGGTGGGATTTTTTCTGACAGGGTCGGGCCGCTGTAGAGGGGACGCGACTTAAAGTAAAAAATAAACCCCAAAAACGTTTTATTCTGCAATATTTGAACTTGAGAGCTAAGGAACGAACCCAGGGGTTTTCTTGACAGTTTTTCACCATTCTTGAGGCTAAAGGTAAGATTTTAACTCCCCAAATCCATTTTTTTATCCGTAGAAAGTATCTAATGGGTAATTATCGATGGGGAAGGGTTTTGATCTAGAAATTATGATGAATAAATCCCTAATCTGGGTATTGGGATCATGGATATGATCTAGGGTTGATAGAATTGCTAGTAATTGGTGTAATTAGTTATTGTTTATTTATTTCCGTGCTAAATTAATTGTTTGTAGACTAAGAACAAGCTGAACGAATATGGAAAGGGAAGGATCAAGTTTCTTAGGGGTTTCAAGCTTTTTTTGAGGTAGGTGATGGTTGTGATTTCATGATTGTGTGATATATGTTTGTTCTTGCTTCATTATAATACGTGTATGTATGTGAATGTTGCATTATTGATCACACTATTGTAAATGAGATAGATGAATGATGAATGCCATGAATCATGACTTAACTGTATGATTATGAGAATATACTTGTGATTGTGGCTTGTTGAATGGATCGGGTGTTGTGTTCTGACACACTAACTTTGATTGGTTGCACCATTCTGGCATAATTATGGGATCGGTTGCCAGGTTTCGGCATAAACATTGGATCGGATACAACGTTCCGGTATGCTAACAATTGGGGTTTGGGTTCCATGAGAGAACCAATGACTTGACATAATTGTGTATCTTGAGAAACGTGAAATTGTACGTTGTTCATTAAATGATGGTGATATTGTATATGTTCGGTGTATGCATGTTATTATTATGATGTATTGGCTTATGTTTGTTGCACTTAGTGGGATAGCCGCGTGATCCTACTAGTACATTGTGGTTGTGTATTGGTATTGCAATTGCTTTTTCTTTGTTGAGTACAGGGCATCTTCAGGCGGCTATTGACAGACCTCGCTTAGAAGATCAGTTATCACTTTTGAATTCAAGGGTGAGTCAGTTCTTTCGGGCTGCCATGAGTCCATAATTGGGACTTAGACTAGTTCTTTAGTTAGTTTTATGTTAGTTGGGGTTGTACCCTTCTTGTTTAGACTTATGGTTGATCTTTAGATGTTTTGGTACATTAACTTTCAAGTTCTAGGCATATTTTCCGCATTTTTGCTTAGTTGTTAGACTATTGGTTTGGAGTTTATGGGAACTCCCTTTTTCTTTCCTTAGCATTTAACTTGCTTCTACAACCTAAATGCCTTAGTATTTCGATTAAGTTGGTTAGCTAATTAATGTAAATGGTTCTCCCACCGGAGGGTTAGATGGGTATCAATCACGATGGTCTGGCTAGTGACAAAATTGGTATCAGAGCCTAGGTTCGTTGAGCTCGATGTACCAAAATGAGTCTAGTAGAGTCTTGCGGGATGGTACAGAGACATCTGTACTTTCCTTCGAGAGGATATAGGACTTTAGGAAATCTCTCTATTTTCTCTTGTCTCCTTTCGTGATATAACTTGATTCCAATTAGTATCTAATGATTCGAATTGGTATCTAATCTTCTTCACTCTTCTGTCCACAGAAGGTTAACATTATATTCAATGGTGTCAGGCTCGTAGCTCCCATCAATGCTCTAGCTGAGGAATCTACAGCGAAAGGTCGCAGTCGAGGCAGGAGTAGAGGAAGAGCTAGGGGTATAGGCCGAGGAAGAGTGATGCCTACTAGGGATAGAGTACCGATCGAAAATGCTCCCAAAAATGAGTCCCCTCCTGCGCATCATGAAGAGGTAAAGGAGAATATCGACGTTGAGAATGAGGATAATGTAGGACAAGAGGAAGAGATCCAGGCTAAGACAACAGACATTCCGCCCATAGACTCAGTGTTAGCTCTGCAGATCATGTCATTCTTGAAAGGTTTGGTTGGTCCTGGAGTGCTTCCTTCTATTCGAATAACTCAAGCTCTCGCCAATCCTCTTATTGCTATCACTGTCCCCAAGTTGGGTGGAACTGGAGGTAATGATACTTTCTTCCGTCCTTTGTTAGGTCATGTTATGACTGGTAATGAGCATGAAATATTGACTAAGTTCTTAAAGTTGAAACCGCCGGTGTTCCATGGTTCTGAGAGTAAGGATGCATGTGAGTTCATCCTAGATTGTTATGAGAGGCTTCATAAATTGGGAATTTTCCATCAGAATGGGGTTAAGTTCATGACTTTTCAGCTTCAAAGTGCAGACAAGCAGTGTTGGAGAACTTATATGGAATGAAGATCTTCAGTTTTACCTCCACTTACTTCGATCCAATTTCATGCTCTGGTTTTGGAGAAGTATGTGTCTAAGACTTTGAGAGATCGCAAGAAGGATGAGTTCATGTCCTTGGAGCAGGGTGGCATGTATGTGGCTGCCTATGAGGCCAAGTTTCATGCCTTATCTAGATATGCTACGCAATTGCTGACTACCGAGGAAGATATGATCCATTTATTTATCAGGGGGAATAAACTCTGAGTTGCATGTATTATCTGTTCATATGACCTCTACAGGGATGAGCTTTAATGAGGTAATAGACTTTGTTAACAAAGTTGAGGGGGTGAGGCGAGACTGTCAGGCCAAGGCATTGGCTAAGAAAGCCAAAATTTCAGGCAACTTTCAGGGATCTTACTCCAGAGGGTCAAGGAGGACAACACTTGCAGCCATGTCAATTTAGTTCGCTATGCCCGCCTCTACAGGTAATTACCCGGGAACTCCACCTCATAATTTGATTCAAGATAGCTAGGGAGTCGCTCCTTCGATGGGCAGCAGGCCATCTTTTGATCATACTTCCTATAGTTATGGAGAGCCTGGGCATATGAGGAGAGATTGTCCCCACCCACGTATGATGGATTCTGGGCAGCAGCAGACTAGAGCAGTGGTACCCATGGGGAAATGGTAATAATGGTCGAGGGAGTCCACAAGGTGAGCAAGGAGGAAATCAGCGAGGCCGTGAAGGTAGGGGAATGGTAATGCAGGCAGAGGTAAAGTGAAACCAAGAAGGAAAGTCACCCGTCGATTTGTGAAGAACTTTGCTTCTATTGCCACTCACTTGACAAATTTGGCAAAAAAAGAGATATCATTTGAATGGACTGAAAAATGTGAGGATAGCTTTCAAAAGCTTAAGAATCTCTTTACCACAACACCTATCCTAGCACTACTGGTGGAAGGTAAGGATTTTATTATTTATTGTGATGTTTCACATTCGGGTTTGAGTGTTGTGTTGATGCATGATAAGAATGTTATAGCTTATGCCTCGCGTCAATTGAAGGTGCATGAGAGGAAGTATCCAACACATGATTTAGAGTTGGCAGTGGTAGTGTTTGCTCTTAAGATCTGGCGGCATTACCTCTATGGTGTTAAGTGTGAGGTGTTTACTAATCATCGTAGTTTGCAGCATGTGTTCACTCAAAAGGATCTGAATTTGAGACAACGAAAATGGATGGAGTTACTTAAAGGTTATGATGTCACCATTCAATACCATCCAGTAAGGCTAATGTAGTGGAAGATGCTTTGAGTCGAAAGGCAGTAAGTATGGGTAGTTTAGCTTGGTTGAGTGTAACTAGACGACCTTTGGCTAAGGAAATTCAAACCTTGGAGTCTAAATTCATGCAATTAGGCATCTCAGGAAAAGGTGGGGTATTGGCTAGCATTGAATTAAGGGCCATGTTTATGGAAGAGATCAAGGCCAAGCAATTTGAAGATGAAAATTTGAATGAACTCAAGAAGAAGACTATGATTGGTAAGGCACAAGAGACCACTATTGATGCGGAAGGTGTGCTCAGTTTTAAAGGAAGAATTTGTGTTTCTCGAGTTGATTACCTGATTCAAAAATTGTTGGCAGAATCTCTTGGTTCGCGATATTCCATTCATCCAGTGTGACTAAGATGTACCGAGATTTGAAGCGAATTTATTGGTGGCCGGGCATGAAGAAGGATATAGTAGAGTTTGTGGCTAAGTATCAAAATTGTCAACAAGTGAAGTATGAACATCAAAGGCTTGCAGGTTTGCTTCAAAGAATGTCAATTCCAGAATGGAAGTGGGAAAGGATAGCCATGGATTTTGTGGTTGGTCGTCCCAAGACTTTGGGAAAGTTTGATTATATTTGGGTAGTGGTTGATAGATTGACTAAGTCAGCCCATTTTATTCCAGTAAAAATAGATTATAATGTTGAACAATTGGCTAAGGTGTATGTGAAAGAGATAGCGAGATTGCGTGGGGTGTCCTTTTCTATCATCTCAAATCATAGTACGCAGTTTACTTCCATGTTTTGGAGGAAATTACATGACGAATTGGGCACACAACTCACTTTTAGAACGGTTTTTTATCCACAGACGAACGGGAAGTCGAAGAGGACCATTCAAGTGTTAGAAGACATGTTGAAGGCACGTGTGATTGATTTTGGAGGGCATTGGGATAAGTTCTTACCTTTGTATGAGTTCTCTTATAATAATAGTTATCACTCCATCATTGATATGGCACCATTTGATGCATTATATGGGAAGGGATGTAGATCACCCATAGGATGGTTTGAGGGTGGAGATGTGAAACCTTTGGGGGTTGATTTAGTGAACGATGCTCAGGATAAGGTGAGGAGTATTCAATCTAAGCTTTTGGCAGCCCAGAGTAGGCAGCAGAAGTATGCGGATCATAAGGTAAGAGACGTGACATTTCAGACCGGTGAGAATGTTCTTCTTAAGGTATTACCCATGAAAGGGGTGGTGAGATTTGGGAAGAAAGGTACGCTAAGTCTGTGATACATTGGTCCCTTCGAGGTTCTTAAATATGAAGGGTCGGTGGCATACAGATTGGCTTTACCTCCTAACCTATCGGGAGTTCATCCAGTATTCCATGTGTCCATGTTGAAGAGATATCACGATAATGGGGATTATATCCTTAAGTGGGACTCAATTATGTTAGACAAAGACCTCTAATATGAGGAGGAACCGATTGCAATTCATGATCCTGATGTCCGGAAGCTGAGGACCAAGGATATTAAGTTCATGAAAGTTCAATGGAAGCATCGTCTAGTTGGGAAAGCTACTTAGGAAATTGAGAAGAACATGCGAGACAAGTATCCCAATTATTTGTCGATTCAGGTACTACTCAATTTCTTCCTTAGCCTATTTTTCCTAAGTTTGTCACTCGGGGACGAGTGATGGGTAAATTGATATCTATTGTAGCGACCGGTTTCGTCATTATAGAAAAGCCAACGGGGAAAAATTTAGGTCCGAAAAACTTTTTCGTAGTAATTTGGAATTTCCCAACCTGGTCCAGATTTGGACGAAATTGGAGTCATTCAAGTATAGGGAAATATAGAGACAATTGGGTGATCTAATTATGAATTTGATAACATTAGTAGCTATATAAAACTTTAAGAAACCCGTACAACTTTACGGAATTGAATTTGGGTGAATAGAACTCCCAGAATTGATCTTAGCATGAACATGTAGTTTCTGAGTGTCGTTGGTGGAAGGTGTGTTGTGGAATGGGGTCTTGGAATTACTAATTTTTTTCACTGGTTCTGTGCAAGCTGCTGAGGCGGGATTTCTGCTATCAAGGTAGGGCCGCTGTAGCGGGGTGGTGCTGCCATGGCTGGTCAGACGCGACTTAAAGTCGAAAATAAACCCCAAAAATATTTTATTCTACAATTTTCAAACTTGAGAGCTAAGGAACGAACCCAGGGGTTTTCTTGACAAATTTTCACCATTCTTGAGGCTAAAGGTAAGATTTTAACTCCCCGAATCCATTTTTCAATCCAAAGAACATAATCTAATGGGTAATTATCGATGGGGAAGGGTTTTGATCTGGAAATTATGGTGAAGAAAGCCCTAATTTGGGTATGGGGATCATGAGTATGATCTAAAGTTGATAGAATTGTGAGTAATTAAGGTAATTAGTTATTGTTTATTGATTTATGTGTTAAATTACTTGTTTTAGACCAAGAACAAGAGGAACGAATTCGGAAAGGAAAGGATCAAGTTTCTTAGGGTTTTCAAGCTTGTTTCGAGGTAGCTGATAGTCGTTATTTCATGATTGTGTGATATATACTTGTTCTTGCTTCATTATAATACATGTATGTATGCGAATGCTGCACTATTGATTACACTAGTTGTAAATGAGATAGATGAATGATGAATGCTATGAATCATGACTTGATTGTATGATTATGAGAATATACTTGTGATTGTGGCTTGTTGAATGGATCGGGTGTTGCGTTCCGACACACTAACTTGGATCGGTTGCCACATTCCAACATAATTATGGGATCGGTTGCCACGTTCCGGCATAAACATTGGATCGGGTACCATGTTCCGGTATACTAACAGTTTTGGTTCCATGAGAGAATCAATGACTTGACATAATTGTGTATCTTGAGAAATGTGAAATTGTACGTTGTTGTTAAATGATGGTGATATTGTATATGTTCGGTGTATGCTTGTTATTATTATGATGTATTGGCTTATGTATGTTGCACTTAGTGGGATAGTCGTGTGATCCTACCAATACACTGTGGTTGTGTACTAATACTGCATTTGCTCTTTCTTTGTTGAGTACAAGGCATCTTCAGGTTGCTATTGACAGACCTCGCTTAGAAGATCAGTGATCTCTTTCAAATTCAAAGGTGAGTCAGTTCTTTTGGGCTGCCATGAGTTCTCCTTTCGTTTATGTCCACAATTCAGACTTAGACTAGTTCTTTAGTTAGTTTTATGTTAGTTGGGGTTGTACACTTCTTGTTTAGACTTATGGTTGATCTTTAGATTTTTTGGAACATTGACTTTCAGGTTCTAGGCGTATTTTCCGCATTATTGTTTAGTTGTTAGACTATTGGTTTGGAGTTTATGGGAACTCCCTTTTTCTTTCCTTAACATTTAACTATCTTCCATAACTTAAATGCCTTAGTATTTCGATTAAGTTGGTTAGCTAATTAGTATAAATGGTTCTCCCACCGAAGGGTTAGTGTGGGTGCCAATCACGATGGTCTGGGTCATGACATAAACACCTAAATTTTTAAAGATAGGGATTAACATCTTTTCATCAATAGATTTTTGCTTTTAAACAGAAGAAAATAATTAGATCTACGATTCTGCATGCAAAAGTGTTTAACATCTTTTTTGCCTTGAATTGTTTTCATGAAAAACAAATACTAATTTTACCATAGATTTCTTGTTATAGGAGGAGAAGAAATCAAGAAGTAAAATGGATTGTTTATCAACTTTAAACTACATTATTAATAGATAAGGTTTAAAATCTTTTAGTCCATGAATTTTTGCTTTTAAACCGAAGAAAACGATTAGATCTTTGATTATTCATACGAGTTTAACATTTTTTTGCCTTGGATTGTTTTTATGAATGAAAAATAATACTAATTTTACCATAGATTTTGTTATAGGAGGAGAAGAAACTAAGACATAAAATGGATTATTCTTCAACTTTAAACACCAACATTTTTAATAGATCGGGTTTAATATCTTTTAGTCCATTGATTTTGGCTTTTAAACACCAAAAAACGATTAGATCTTTGATTCTACATAAGAGTTTAACATCTTTTTTCCTTGAATTGTTTTCATGAATAAAAAAAATACTAATTTTACCATAGATTTTTTGTTATAGGAGGAAAAGAAACCAAGAAATAAAATGGACTGTTTTTCAACTTCTATGTTAGGGTTAAACACCTACAATTTTTTGTTTCTAATCATAGATCTGAAAATAGGTTTTTTCACTTGGGAATTTCATTTTGGTTAATGGATGAAAAAGAGAAGTTTACCAATTCAAATGGAGTGGAAGTAATGTAGATGATTCATATAGCTAAAATTCAACTAATTTAGACTTGAATTATAGAAGTAGTTGTTATGCGAAAGAAAGTTTATGGATTTAGGGCTTTTTTTCCCTTTGTGTGAGATGTGGTTTCATTTTCTTTACAAATATAAATGCTGCAATTTTTATCTTCAGTTTAGAATTCTCCTTTCTGTTAAAATAAAGATAAGAATTAATTAGCATTTGAATTCATTTTTATATGGTTTTGTTTGATCCTAAAACTTATGAGATGTAACTTGAAATGGTTATTTGGGAGTTCTGCATTGTTACTTTCTTGATTTTTCCTAATTATTTCATTTTGTACGATTATCTCTTTCACTTGTTTGTTGCTGATGACAAACGAGAAGAAACTGCTATAGAAAGGATTGAGGAATCGCCTTTTAACATTTTGATGACTAAAAGTCATCCTCTTTGCTTGAGAACTGTACACATCAGTTCTCCAATTGTGGCTACAAAGAGTATTTTCTTTCTTAAGGTGAGTATTTCTTAATACAATACTTTTTATTTCAATTGGCATTCCCTGTTATATTTTTTTTTAAATTTCAACTATTTGTTTTCTTATTAGTTGTTCCCGACTAGCACGGAAGAGCAACGGCATTTAATTGTACAAATTCATGAGTCGGGAAAGTATTAATTTTTACTTTCTTGTGAGAAAGTTCATTCCACTATATTTCTTTCTTGATTGAATCAAGTAATAATAATACCAAATATTAAAGTGTGTTTGCCTTTGTCAATTTTATTGAGCAGAAAAAGTTGCCTTGATGGACCTGTTGAAGTTTATATATTGCAATACTTTATCAACTAAAGCACCAACCAGTCTTCTTGATGTACTGATGGCAGCTCATAAGTTTGAGATTGCATCATGCATGAGATACTGCAGCAATGAACTACAGAATCAACACATGACAACTGAAACAACATTGTGCTATTTGGATCTTCCTTCCAAAGTATTTAATGTTGATGCAGTTCAGCCATTAGCAAATGCGACCAAACTGTTTATTATCCTCTGTTTTAGGGATATAAACAAGTGAGTAGCCTTAAACTCTCTATACACTTTTACATTAACCATCCATACAACTAATAGAGTATGAATGCTTTGCATTTCCATATCAGTCTTCATATCATTCTTCATTGCATTCTTTTCCTTGAATCCTCTAGGTTCGGAAAAGAGGCATTGAGTTTTCCCCTATCGGGAATTAAAGTTGTTTTGTCCAGTGATCTTCTTCAGATTGCATCAGAGGATGATGTCTATGACTTTGCGTTGAAGTGGGCTCGTATGCATTACCCAAAGTTTGAGGAACGACGAGAAGTATAGACCACGCATCTTTGTTTCCTCATTCGATTTCCAGCCATGACATGTACGAAGCTGAAGAAAATCATGATGTGCAATGTCTTTAGTCGTGAGCTTTCTTCAAAGTTTGTCTTCGAGACTCTTTTTTACAAGGCTAAAGCACCATATCAGCAGCGTGCAGTTGCTGCCAAGTTGGGGAATACTTTAGGCCATCGTTATGTGGAGCGGGCATACAAACTCAGACCTGTTAAAGCTCTCGTGTTCGAAGCACCTCATCCGCAGTCTATTGTTTACTTGGATTTGAGAAGAGATGAGTGTGGTATCCTCTTTTTTACAGGAAAGGTTTACACACAGGGTTTCCATTTAAGTGGACAAGAGCTTTTCCTTCTCGCGCATTGCAACATAGACCAACAAGGTGTTCACCATTTCTTGGGGTTGTTCCTGGGTATGCAAGGTGAGGAGTCTGAGCCACTTGCAGTTGATTATGAGTTTTTAGTGCATATGAGACCAAACAACAAATTTGTGAGCATGTATAAGGGAAGCCACACCTTGAGTAGTGGCATCGTTGTAGGGTTCCAGAACTTTAGTGATATAGGTTGGACCCCTTTTCTGAATGCAGATAGTTTGTATTTCATTCACCAAATTCTGCATATTCATGTCGAGCATAGTTTGATTAGGGAATGAATTATTTGCAGTGTTATAAATCAGACTTATTGAGTAGTTTTAGTGACTTTGGGATATGTATTTAAGTAGTTTCTATAAAAGTTCCATCTGCACTTTAAATTCTATTTTGGCTTGTGGATACAATGATTTATTAAACTTGTAAATTTATGTGTATAGTAAGTATTGATTGATAACTACACAAAAAATAGCATAATGCGCCATAAAAAGGCGAATTAAATGTACATAACTTAAATTCTTATTAATGAGTTCCATATTGGCTACTCATATTGAATTATGTTTTAGAAGGTGACCAATATTCATTAACAAGCTGCCCAAATAATGAACTTTCTTTATTCACAAGTTTCATTGGCTTGTCATACTCTACCAGCTTCCCTGTAAAAAAGTAAAATGTAATTTAATATTTCATGTTAATTCACTGGAAACCGTACTATATTTTTAATGAATCAAATGTGTTTGATACGACAAAAGTTATTCTTTTATAGAAAATCTTATTTAATACTTGGTTAGTGAGTGAAAACAAATTTTTCAAGATAAATATATGTCAAAGTTAATACTAAATTTAGCAAATTAGAGTGTGCTCTGATCAAATATTTGAGTATTAAAGATCGATTATAATAACTGATTGATGATTGAAACAACGATCTAAAGTTTGAAGATAGTTATGATGAAAAATGACTTCTATGAGAAAAGTAGTGAGAGGAGTGATTTTCCCTCATTTGGAGGAAAATATTTTTTAGATGAGTTTGACATTTGAACTTACGAGATTAGTAGTAAATGGGTCCGCACTTCGCGCGATTAAAACATTCTTCTTTAAAATTCATTAGAATAGAACTTCTCTTTTATTTTGATGTTATAGTATTTTTATAAACACTTATTTTCTCCTAGTTTACATAACTTCATTTTAGAGATTCATTAATTTGCTTTTGAAATTTTACAATGGTTAGTTTATTTTTATCATCTATATGCATGGTTATATAGTGTCTTTAACTAGAGAGTCAAATAATATTTTTCTCAATTTTCTTTTTTGCAAATTTCATTACTATAACACTATCAATTACTTTCAAACTAATAAATATTTTTTAAAGGCTTAAGTCATCTACGGCCCATTAAAGTTGTCTGCATATTTCGTTTAGACACCTCAATTAAATTTGGTACCTATTGAACACCTCTACTACTGTGAATTGATACCACTTGAGCACTTTTTGCTTATGTGGCATTTTGGGTGTGATTCACTAACCAGAAGCGCGTGAAAGCACTAAATTTAACATTTTTTTAAATTAAAATAATCTCTTTCTTCTTTATTGTGGCATCCGCCATGGCAGCCATATAAACCTTCCTTCTTCTTCCTCATTTTTTTTTGTTCCTTTAATTTATCATTATTATCATCTTATATTTTCAGATTTATTATTATCATAACATCACATCCATTTCTCTCTTCTTTTGAGCAACCATCACCGTCCACCGCCTTTACCATTATCGCCTCCACATGATTATTTATTTTCTAGATCTAGAATTAAATCTTGTGATATTGTTGATTTATGAAAGTAAGCAAGTTTATAAATTTACAATTTAACTCTTTGCCATAATGATTTCTTCCTTGTCCTTTTGCCATCATTTCCTTCGCCACCATTGTTGATTTATTATAAAGAAGAACAAGAGAAAAAAAGAGTGGTTGCTCCAATGGGTAGCAGGGGAAGAATTTGGATGGGTGGACTAATAATGTAACTATTAAAGTTTTTTTAAAAAAAAAAATTGAATCTACATAATCTGTCATTGTTAATTTATGATAAATAAGATGAAGAAGAAAAGAAGTAAAAAGACGTTGGGGGCCTAAAATCTGATGGGTAGCATGGGAAGCGTGGGTGGATTGTTTAGGGGTACAAAATATTTTATTTTATTTTTTATAATTTAAAATATATTTCTAAATAATTTTGTGGATCCAATGACACATGTCATAATTTAATTCATCATTGTGCCATGTCATTGCAAGTGTATCTCACACACTTAATATTTTAGGCTGATTGACAAAAAGATGTCAAATAGGTGTCAATTCGAAATGGTAGAGGTGTTCAATAGGTACAAATCTTAATTGAGGTGTCCAAATGAAATATGAGGACAACTTTTAGTGTCTATGGATGACTTAAGCCTTTTTTAAATATATATATCATCTATATGCATGGTTATATAGTGTTTTTAACTAGAGAGTCAAATAAATATGTTTCTCAATTTTCTTTTTTGCAAATATCATTAGTATAACACTATCAATTACTTTCAAAATAATAAATATTTATATATATATATATAAAAGATTGTCAAATCAAAGAAAAAATAACAGTGAGTTTGTATTTTTTTAAAATAATATTTATTTTATTTTTACTTAAAAACTATTACACATGTCATCTAATAATTGATTAACATATTAGAAGAAAATGTGTTTCAGTCTCTTGGTTTATCTACACAGATGTTCAAAAGAGATATCCACTTAAGGGACTATTTAGTAGTTCTGCTTATCGAGCGGATAATCACACTTAACAGTTTGAGTTATTGATGAGTCCATGATTTGGACTCATTTAGACCTTTATTTGGATAGATTTAGTGTCCTCAAATGCTTATCTTGTGCCAATAACTGACGTAAAATCCTTGTTTTTCAGGTATTTGGATTGAGGAACAAAGCATGGACACTAACGAGTAAAAAGGAACAAGGCAGCTGAAACAACGGAGAAAAGAAGGCTTGTTGATCGCCTAATCCATTGGGCGAATCGCCAAGTGACTATTACCTCGCCTAAAGTTGCAGTGTGCCAAGTCTTGAAGGAGAAAATCAAGTCGGCGAGAGAAAGGAGTAGTCGGTGAGTCACCGAACGGTTTCGCGATGCAGTGTTGGATCCCTCAAAGTTACAGAACTTGAGGATACTGAAGACCAAAGCAAAAAGGCAAGGAACTGACCAAAGGGTGGATCGCCAAGTTGATCGACGATCCCGACTTACTGCGCCGAATGGCCCTTAGCAACATATATTTGGCGACTATAAATACATTTTCAAACATTATGTTTAGTATCAAATTTTATTCTTAACATTCATTAGAGTAATTTTTGTGTTTGAACTGAGAGTATTGAGACAATACTTTCCTTAGCTTTGAAGAATTGAAGTTTTCCATTTTTTGAGAAATTGGAAGTAGGTCTTTGAGATTCTTTAACTTGGACTTTTGTAAAGACAAAATTAATCGTACCCAGTTGATGGAAACACAATTTGGTAACAATTTCTATCTTTTTATGATGTCTAGCTAAAATCCCAATTCTTGGGGTGTGATTATGTGATTATGGGTTGATTTAGCTTATGGGTATTGCTAATTGATAGTTTAAATGTTGTTTAAAAGTGATTTCAATCAGTAATTATGGTATAATTTAAAGGGTTGTAGTTGCAAATGCAACTCTACCTTAGTGTTTTTGCTTGCTCGAGAGAGAGGTTTTAAAACCAAGATTACTGAATTGATGGTCTGTGGGTATTGGGTTGTCATGGATTTAGCTGGAGAGAGTGAATCCTAAACCCTTTTCAACACATTCAGCTCGAGAGAATGAATGGACTAAAGCGTAGGTTGTTCTCAATTGCTGCTTGTTGATGTTCGAGAGAAAGTTTATCCCCACTAAAGTCTAGCTTATTCACTGATTTACGGCTATTTCCTAACAATTGCAATTACCCATTTGTCTACCTTTGCCTATATCCAATCACATCCCAAGAACCCATCTCATTACTTGTTAATTCGTGTTATTTGTTGTTGTTGTAGCTAATATTACAACCAAAAACCCCCTGTTATTTGACATTCGTGTCACCCCCTAATTTGAATTTTACTTTTATTCTTAAATATCTATTCCTATGATTGACTTGAACAGATTCGTACTTTGCTCTTGATTCTCATACACGTATTACTCCCTGTGGGATTCGACCCCACTCATTTAGTTGGGTTATATTACTAACTAACGATCGTTGACGCTTAGTATTGGATGAAGTGTCTTTGAAACGCTATTAATCAGTTCGCGATCATCGAATTTGGAATTAAGAAGTTGTGTCGCAAGGGCTTAGTATAGTAGTAACCGATTGCTATTTTTAAGCAGAGGAAGGTCATGAGTTTTGGGAAACATTTTGGCTGATAGAAGCAAAATGTATGTTGCTAATGACCACGTTTTCCATAGTTTGTGCCATTTTATTGAGATTATCTAGTTCTGTGTCGATCTACAAATGCACTTTGGTCGATATGTGCGAAACTATGGTAAGTGGAAGTTAACCAAAGTGGACATGTAGCCATAGACATAAAATTACATGCAAGGAAGTTATCTTGAAAGACCTACAAATCCTTTGTATCAACGTTGATGATAGATTTTAGTTTATTTTTCACTTTAATTATATTTAGTATGATGATTATAAGACGTGAACTTAAATGAAGAACATATAGTCAACCTCAACTTATGAATTTTAGTTATGTCTTGTAAAGTTCTTCATTGTTATCTCCCAGTCCGACGTAGGATCCGCTTAGGTGGCATGTGCACCTAATATTAAAAAAATAACTTTTCAAATGACATGTTTAAGGTCATGTGATATTCATATCTCTATTTTACTTTAATTTATGTACATTGGAATAAGTCTCTTTTTTTAAAATAAAAAAAAAGATAAAATGATTATGTGTTCGAGAGGTAGATTCAAATGATTTTATGTGTTCGAGGTAAGATTCAAAATGATTTTTTAAATTTCATTTGAGTAATTTTTAAAATGATATTTTTTTCCCTTCGTTAATATTTAATAAACTTTGATTATTAGAACTTATGAAAGCGATAAATTTTTTGTTTAGATTATCCTAATTTTATACCAAATCACAACATAACTTCATTTTCAGTCATTAATATGATTTATGAGTATGGATAAAATGTTATTTAATTTATTTATCCTATTTACTTTAATTATTTTTTTACATCTGCATTTTGCCTAAATTAACTTGACCCAACCCGACCCAACCACTTGCCATCACCACCGTGAAATAATGATATGCAATGGAGCTATGAAGAGCTTCAATGACAGAAAGTGAAAAAACAAAAAATGGAGTCATGAATTTAATGCTTTTGAAAATTTCGGTACAAATTAGAGATTTGGAGCAATTCAAAGCGATGTCACCCAACTACACAAAGAAGAAGAAAACAAGTTTTGAATTTGGCTTTCATTTTTATTTGCGTTACAGGATAAACAACCATGGAAATCAGTAAAGTTTGTAACTAATTAAGATAAGTATAAAAACAAAGAAGCAAAAATAATTATTTCAAGTGTTTCGATCTATGATTTTCTTCAGTTCTCATCTGCATTCTCCTAAATCTATAGTCTAGTTAAGATTCTGATACATTCGAGATATGTAGAAAGTTCATTGTCACAATCAAATCAAAGCACAAAAAAATTTTCATAGAGAAAATTAGGAGAAATGCATATAAGAACTGAAGAAAATCATAGATTGAAGCACTTTAAATCATTGTTTTTCTTCATTGTTTAATTTGTACTTATCTTAATCAGTTACAAAGTTTAGTGATTTCTATGGTTGTTTGTCCTGTAGCGCAAATAAAACAAAATATGAAAGGCAAATTTAAAATTAATTTTTCTAATTGATACCATTCTTCTTCTTTTCTTCTTCTTTGAGTAGTTTGATGACATCGCTCTGAATTGCTCTAGATCTCAAATTTGTATCAAAATTTTCTAAAGCATTAAATTCATGACTTTTTTTTTTTTGCTACTGCCATTGGAGTTCTTCATTGCATATCATTATTTCACTGTGGCGATGGCAACTGGTGGGGTCGGGTCAAGTTAATTTTGACAAAATACAGATGTAGAAAATAATTAAAGTAAATAGGATAAATAATTAAATAACATCTTATCTATACTCATAAATCATATTAATGACTTAAAAGAAAGTTATGTTGTGATTTGGTATAAAATTAGTGTTTGACAACAATCCAAGGAAAAAAAGATGTTAAACTCTAATGCAAAATCGAAGATCTAACCATTTTTTTTCAGTTTAAAAGAAAAAATCTATGGACAAAAGATGTTAAACCCGATCTATTAAAAATGTAGGTGTTTAACTCTAACATAGAAGTTGAAAAACATTCCATTTTATTTCTTAGTTTCTTCTCCTCCTATAACAAAAAATCTATGGTAAAATTAGTGGGTTTTTTTCAATCATGAACAATTCAAGGCAGAAAGATTTTAAACTCTTATGCAGAAGATCTAATTATTTTCTTCTATTTAAAAGCAAAAAACATTGGCAAATTTAGTGTGTTTTTTCATTCACGAAAATAATTCAAGGCAAAAATATGTTAAACTCTTATGCAAAATCGCAGATCTAATAGTTTTTTTTTGTTTAAAAGCAAAAATCGATGGTAAAATTAGTATTATGTTTTTATTCACGAAAACAATCCAAGAAAAAAAAAGATGTTAAACTTTTATGCAGATTCGAAGATGTTATCGTTTTCTTCTGTTTAAAAGAAAAAATCTATAGGGAAAAAAGATGGATCTTTTATTTATCTATAGTGAAATAAAAATAGAAAATCAAATCATCAAGCATTAAAAAAAGGAAACATTTCATTATTTTTTTTTCTCACACCAAAAATGTACCCAAAAATGAAAAAAAAAATTCAACTAAAACCTAATTTAAAATTAATAAAAGCATACCATTTCCTCTTGCTTTGATTTCTTCTCTCTTACGCTTGCCTTTTTGAGCTGAATCATTGTCACGACCCAAAATTGGATGTGATGGCACTCGTCGTATCCCACCAAGACAAGTCAGCCTAAAACCAATCATTTCGATGAAGTGCGGAAATAAAGCAAAGTTCAATAATAATTACTATTACGAAAACAAGTCAACTTAATTCAATTCCCAAAACCTGGTTGTCACGTGCACAAGCCTCTAATGTAAATACTAGCATTGAAATAAAATACGCAAGTCTCAAATGATGTTGTCTTTCAAGTAAAAACAAAGTCATAAATAGGAGTAAGAAGGTTCGCTGAGATGACAAACAGCTACCTCTCAGATCTCCACAGAATGCCTCGGAAACGAAGAGAATGAAAGGTATCACGAAGATCCGGGCTTGTAACCTACAAAAGATTGTAGAAACAAGGGGTGAGTACCAAACCACACGGTACTCAACAAGCAAACCTCTAAACACAAGCTAAGAGTACAGAATACGGGTACTCCTTACACCCCATCCTAACCTCCATAACTACAACCTGCATAAAACCAGCCTAACCTAACAATTCACAGTTTACAAAGCATACAACTCAACAACAGCACCCTAACAGATTATATATTCTCAATAACATCTCAATATTCCTCAATAACAAGTTTCACAGAAAGGCACTCACAAGATCAGCAACCCAAGATCAAGTTTATCAATAATAAAAATGTGCAATGCAATGAAATGCAATGTCAAGTATAGTGATACATGTCTGACCTAATGATACACACCCGCTGTCTCTCAGTCCGGGACCCATGGGGGACATATTTGTCCATGCATCCATCGCGGCGCGCGATACGACCCTCGATAATAGTAACCATCGCGGCGCGCAATACGTCCCTCGAAATATAGTATCTATCGCGGCGCGCGATACGTCCCTCGAAATGGTACATCATCTCATCACATAACACTTATCACAATCATGTCTCAGAATAATGCAAATAACATGTTCACACAAATAATGAGGAGATGACCATTTTCATAACATTGCACAAATCACAACAACACAATCAGGGTACAAGTATACAATGGTTCAACAAGTCTTTCAAACAATTCTCAACACATTACACAAACAATTGATCACATTACTCCCAACCATATACCACAAGGAAATACACGAATTCCATACGCTTAACAAGGGTTTAGAAATCCACTTGCTTCAAATAACCGAACGATCACTCAGAGACTTGAGCCTTCCCTTTTCGTTGAGCTTCCAAACCAATGCAATCTATTCAAGTACATAGTCACAATAAGATTCCAAAACTAACAACACTCATGTCACTATAGGTTTAGCCTAGACCCAAAAGCTCACTCAATTTATAATCAAGTTCCTAAATCTTGATTCCAACCAATAGGTCAAATCTCATATTTCCTAAATTTCAAGTCTGAGGTTAAGTCATAATTTCCCCAAACACTACAACCCTGAGAGTTTTCATATAATATAATATACCCAATATTCAATTTCACATCTTAATATATCAAAACTTGAATCATAATGTGATAGCTAGATATTAACTAATGTCAAATATTAGTGATGTGCCGCAAAACAATTGGCAGATTAACATATTTCTAATGTTCAACTATAAACATTAATTCACTAAACTATTAGCCCCACAATCATGTCTAATGATTAGGCCATCATTGTCCAGTGATGAGGTCTCATTGGACAGTGATTAGGCATTAGAAATCAGCCATATTCTTACCCCAACTTCAATACATACGCCACTGACTTTGGTTCAACTTTTCCTATTCAAATTTCTTACTTTCTTTCACAACCAACAATGCAGTAATAATAATTAAAGCACGACATAAGCCAGTAGAAATGTCAAACCTATATTCGTTCATGTATTGATATCAATATATAATGAATTGCCACTCACAGTTTGTCCCCTTAAGACCCAATTCTAATAGCATACACAATTAAGTGTTCACTCTTTCACTAGAAATTATGTATAAAACAACAATCATAAAAGCTCAGCCAAAATACTTACGTGAAGGAAGAGCACTCGCTGCTCTTTGATGCCGCTTAGGGTTTCTCCCTATTCTCTTTATTTTTCTTTTCTAAAATAATTAAAAAGGTTAAATCTCACTAATTTTATTTATATACATGGGTCATATGGTATAGGGTCTTTAATAAATGATCACTTTAACCCACTAACTATCGATTAATTAACTTAAGTTAAACGAATAGTTCAAAATTTCCAAAAATGACCTTCCGGGTCATCACAATCATCAACACTACAACTTTTTGGTCTGAGAAATTCAGGAGAAATGCAGGTGGGAAATGAAGTAAACCACTGATTGAAACACTTTAAATAATTGTTTTGCTTCTTTGTTTGTACTTATATGAATCAATTAAATGTTTTACTGATTTCGTTGTTGTTTTTCCTGTAACGCATATAAAATAAAATATGAAAGCCAAATTTAAAATTAGTTCTTCAAATTGATACCATTTTTCTTGTTTTCTTCTTCTTTGTGTAGTTGGATGACATCTCTCTAAATTGCTCCAAATTTCTAATTTGTATCGAAACTTTTAAAAGCATTAAATTCATGATCACAGTGGTGATGGCAACTGGTCGGGTTAATTTTGACAAATGCAGATGTAGAAAAAATTAAAGTAAAATAAAAAGGATTAATTTTGTAGGAAAATGATATTGTTGTAAATAGTTTTCTTGTACTAATTTGTTGGTGTTGTTCTGGTTAAGAAAACGAGTATACATACCCGCGTGTTGTGCGAAGATTATTAAAAGATATTTAATATTTCAATACATTACATTATTTAACTTTTTTATGAATCTAAATATTATATAATTGTAAGATATTTATTTACTTTCTAAAATAACTGTTTTGTTTCATTTTTATATTTTTAACTATTCTGAAATTTATTTTATTTTTTGTTGGACATTAATTTTTTATTTTCTAATTATTTTTAAGTAACTGTGAGTGTAAATCTGTGGAACCATTCCAATATTATTTTTTTTGGATGAATGTGAATTCAACGTGTTTTTTTTTAACCATTAATTATTTTTCTTACCAATTAAACTAAATATCAAAATTTGATTATTATTTTTTAAGAAAACAGAAAGTAAATGATGTGGGAAGTTAATTTAAATTTAGGAATTTATTGGTTAAATATTTTTCATTACTTTTAATGTGCAGTTAACCATCTTTTAAGAAGTTAAAATTTGAATTTTCAATTAACTAAATTAAAAATTAATATTAATATATTTACTTAAGAATATGTACTATTCATATTTATAATTAAATAATTGAGTCTATATGTTGAAGTTTGATTGAAAGTATT
This sequence comes from Solanum commersonii, assembly GCA_029007595.1. Classification (NCBI taxonomy): domain Eukaryota; kingdom Viridiplantae; phylum Streptophyta; class Magnoliopsida; order Solanales; family Solanaceae; genus Solanum; species Solanum commersonii. The sequence continues at coordinate 9,567,646 of JAJTWQ010000002.1, read as the reverse complement.
TCATTACTGTTTTATAGTTGCTATTAAAAAGAGAAAAAAGCTTGATTTGCAATTTTGTAGTAACCATATTTAGTGAGTTTTCAGATAGATATCAATATATATATATATATATAATTTTATTTTTAATTTATAAACTCACCTAAATTGTTTACTTTATAAAAATAACTGTCTAGTTTCATTTTTATATTTTTAAATACATTCTAATATTTTTTTTCAGTAATTGTAAGTATAAATTTCTGGAACCATTCAAATTTTATTTTTATTTTTTTGGAAGAATGTTGATTCAACGTGTCAAAATTAGTTTTTTTTTAATAAAGCAAAAAATAAATGACGTGGTAAGTTAATGTGAGTATTACGAATTTTTTGGTGTATTTATTTTTCATTATTTTCAATGTGCAGTTTAATATAAAAATAGTTAAACATATTTTTAAAAAGTTCAATTCAAATTTTAAATTCAAAAAATTCAAAATTAATATTAATATGTTTCTTAAGAATATGTACTATTCATATTCATAATTGAATAACATGGTCTATATGTTTAAGTTTGATTGACTTTAACCTTTATTATTATTTGTTTAGATAAAATTGAAGTGGGAAGTTGTAACATCTCACAATTTGAAATAGCTAGGAAGAAGCTAAGAATTGGAAATAGTGATTTTTGGAAAGAATTGAACTCTCGAAATTTGTTCAAGTTAAAAGTGAGTTTTTGGTCAACTTCAAACGGCCATAACTCCTAGATCACTATGATTTAGGTGTACTTCCAGATATGGTTGGAAAGCTCTTGGAATGATCTTTCTAACGCCGCCAAGTTTGCATGATTCCGAGTTCGTATGAGTGAGTTATACTCTTTGGAAGTTGGGCTGTTCGAATAAGGAAATTCTAAAACCGGATTTTTGAAAGGGTAAACTAGTCATTTCTCTAATTAATTTCCTATTCATTTTTAAGAGTTAATTGGGGTAAAAATCAGATTTTATTCAGTTTAGAAAAAAAAAAGTTGAGTTCACGCTAGGGCTTGGAGAAAAGAGAAAAGAGAAGGAAGTTCAAGATTCGTCAAGAACGTTCAAGAATTGATTGTGGATTTCATCGGGGGTGATCCCTACAAGGTATGTGAGATCTTTTCGTGTTGGGTTAGTGTCACACCCCAAACTCGAGGGGCGCAACTGACTCCTAATGCCAAAACTCAGGCCCGAGCCAACCCTGATGAACCATTTGCTACTAGCGCATGGCAACCACACACAATCAAGAAAACAAACAAGTATATCTCGGCTTAAAACTAATCCCTCGGCCGGCAAGGCCCCTGTCAACTGATCTATAAACGAAACAGCTACTCCCAGGAGATCATACAAATAAATAGCCAACTAGCATAGAAGTCCTGATTGTGCTGTCGAGGCCACCATGATATCTATACCAAAACTAAAAGCAGGTATATATCATTACAATACATCAAACATCTCACAAGCTTCAGCAAACCAACAACATAGGCCAATATGGCCATAACGTAGCTATACACCCCACACACTAGTCTGCAAGCCTCTAAGAGTAGTAAAGATTAGCGGGACAGGACCCCAGCCTACCCATTAAGATATATAAAATAAAAGGTAACAAACCTCCCAACTCTGGCAGCTCCGAAGTAAAGGGCTAGCCAACCGAATAAAATTCAATCCTGCTGCAGAGGAGGTCTACTCGATCGTCTGCCAGGACTTGCATGCATGAATGAGCGCCCCCAAGGCAATGGGGCGATAGTACAAAATAATGTACAGAGTATGAAAGGCAATAGACTATGAGGAGGTATCCTGATATACTGGAATAATCTAATAAATAAATCAAGGATAAGATAAGTGTACTGACTTGCTCCTAAATCTAAACTTATCAAAAATACTAAAACAACAACCTACCCAAGCTCCCATAAGCTCGGCAGGTACAAACAACACACAAGACCACCTACTCAGGCCATAAGCCCGGAAGGTGCCAATCATCCTATATACCCCTATTGGTAGTCCCCTAGCCCCAGAGGCAATGACATAGCCTTCTCAGGCATTAATATAGCCCCGTAGGCGGCACATAGCTCTCTTAGGAATCAACATAGCTTAAAGACAACTCATAGCCCTCTTACGCAGCAACATGGCCCTGTAGGAAGCACATAGCCTTCTTAGGCGTCAATATAGCCCTGTAGGCAACTCATAGCCCTTCTAGGCATCAATATTGCCCCGTAGGCAACTCATAGCCCGTTTAGGCATCCATACAACCCTGTAGGCAGAACATAGCCCTTCTAAGCATAGATCACATTCCTGCAGCTAACCATAATAGCCCCAAGGGCAACAATAACAATCCAATCGCTAAAAGCGAGCAATTTAGTTATAAGCAACCTATACAAATAGCCTCTAAGTCGTGTCCAACACAGGGATGCTACTAACTGAATAAGAATCCCAATAAGGGAGGATTATATCAACTCAGCAGCCAACAATCAACAATAATGGCTACAAGTGTAACAAGGATAACAACTCAATTACATTGTTCTTAAACTTTAAGGAAACATGTTGTAAGTAGGGAATAGCCTTAACATACCTTTCCAATAAACGCTCGAAAGACCGTAGTTCCTTCACGAAAATTGTTCCTTATGTCCTAAGCTTCACAAGTACTATATATACACAGCTGGTACGAACCTATAAACAGTTCATAATTAATCTTAAATTGGCAGTTTTGCAATATTGCCCCAACTTGTCGAAACATCCGTAGAAATTCATAAAACCTACCATAAAAGACTCCCGAAATGATTACCTTAGTTAACCAAGTGTAAACTTTGAATAAACACCAATAACAACAAATTTGTATCTTCAAAAACTAGCTCCAAACGCAGCTAATAGAAGGGAAAAATGATTGCCACATGTAGGGATTACGTTTCTAGTCACGGGGGCAAGGTTTAATGGTAGAAATCGTCAAAAACTAACCTTCATCATGCTAGAACTCCATAGGAACTCACTCTTAAGCTCTCTCTAGTTTGGAACTGAAATGGAATGTTTTCATGGCTTAAAACGTTAAAGAAGACGACATACCATATTTTTTAGCCAACCAGGATCCGACCCGGATTCTGCCCCGGCAGTCCCTAGTAAAACCCTTATAACTTTTTGCTCTGATGTCGGTTTGATACGGGGTTTTATGCGTTGCAAACTAGACTCGTAGGCCTTCGATTTAATGGGTGATAGGTTTTCTAACTCTTTATATATTGGGAGAAAATATCTAAGACATTTGACCCAAATTTAGACAAATCTTTAAAAAGGAACTTACGATAACTTTCACCAACTTTTATTTTGCCACTTACTTAATTTCAAAACTTGAGATACAACCCTTGAACACTTACAATGTGAAATACCACATCATTTTAAATTTATTACTCACCCTTCTTGTCTTTCCACGAAGATACGAGTTAATTTAGACATTTTGGAAAGTCGAGGTGTTACATCCTTCCCCCCCTTAAAAACATTCGTTCTCGAATGAAAAAAAATCTAAGTCACATGGTTAATTTTGTCACTATATAGGAACCTAAAATGCAAAAATTATAACCTAGGCGTCTCACATGACGACTTAAATTGCTAAGCACTATAGCTCCTCAATAACAGTGCGAGCAAATATACAACGACAACAACAATAACAATAAGCAACAATATAAAAAAAATCAAATAGGTATCTTACCTCACTGCACCAATATAAACTAATATACCATCACCCTTGGATATGAAACAAGTGAGGATATTTGGACCTCATGCCATCCACAGCTTCCCAGGTCACCTCTTCTCTATTCTTGTTTCTCCACAATACTTTAACTGAGGCCACCTCTTTGGTCCTCAATTTATGGACTTGCCGATTTAATATGGCAACTAGAGTTTCCTCGTAGGATAACTCCTTTGTGATCTGAACATCCTCAATTGGGACAACCCGAGAAGGGTCTCCTACGCACTTTTGTAGCATAGATACATGGAAAACTGGATGAACGGATTCTAGCCCCAAAGGAAATTCTAACTCATAAGCCACTTGTCCTACCCTCCGAAGGATCCGGTATGGCCCAATGAATCTTGGACTAAGCTTGCCTTTTTTGCCAAATCTCATAACCCCTTTCATTGGCGAGACTTTTAAGAATACCCAGTCATCAACGCAAAACTCTAAGTCCCTTCGTCGCACATCTGAGTATGACTTCTGTCGGCTTTGAGCTGTTAGCAATCTTTCCCGTATAAGCTTGACCTGCTCCACTGTCTGTTGTACTAAGTCGGGTCCAATCAACCCTGACTCACCTACCTCGAACCATCCAATGGGGGGTCTACATTTTCTCCCATACAAAGCCTCATAAGGTGTCATCTCGAAGCTGGAGTGATAACTATTATTGTATGCGAACTCTATAAGAGGTAAGTGGTCATCCCAACTCCCCTTGAAGTCTATCGTACACGCCCGTAGCATATCCTCGAGTGTCAAAATCGTGCGCTCAGCCTGGCCATCTGTCTGAGGGTGAAAGTTTGTACTAAGATTAACATGTATCCCCAGTCTTTTCTGGAAGGAATTCCAGAAGTTGGCGGTGAATTGTGCTCCTCTATCAGAGATAATAGATACTGGGACACCGTGTAGCCTAAAAATCTCCCTAATATAGAGCCTTGCATAGTCTTCAGCCATAAAAGCAGCCCTGACTAGTAAGAAGTGGGTTGATTTTGTTAGTCTATCAACAATTACCCAAATAGAGTCACACGTGCGACGCAATCGAGGTAACCTTGTAAAATCCATATTAATTGCTTCCCACTTCCACAAAGGAATGGCTATCTCCTGAACTAGCCCAACGGGCTTTTGGTGCTCAACCTTCACCTATTGGCAGTTAGGACACTGTGCCACAAACTCAGCAACGTCCTTCTTCATCCTGTGCCACCAATAGATCTCCTTAATATCATGGTACATCTTCGTCGAACCAGGGTGAATAGAATAACGAGAATGATGTGCCTCTTCCATAATCCGATGTGGAAGCCCTTCAACATTTGGAACACATAATCAACCACTATATCTAAGGACTCCATCTCCTGCTATATCAAATGCTAAAGTTTGTTGATTTTGAGCCTTGGCTCTGAGCTACTCTAATCTAAGATCCTCTTATTGTCGTGATTTTATTTCTACAACTAGAGATGATACGGTTGTGTCCTGAATTGTTACCCTACTATCTTCTGCCTATAACAATCTGATTCCCAAGCTCGCTAACTAATGAAGTTCTCACGCTATCCCACACTTATCAACACCTAAATATGATAAACTACCCATAGACCTTTGACTGAGGACATCAGCTACCACATTTGCCTTTCCTGGATGATTATAAAATGTCCACGTCGTAATCTTTCAGTAATTCAAGCCATCGATGTTGTCGCTGATATAACTCCTTTTGTCTAAAGATATATTGAAGGCTTTTATGATCTGTGAAGATGTCAACATGAACGCCATACAAATAGTGTCTCCTGATCTTTAGCGCAAGCACAATTGCAGCCAACTCTAAATCGTGGGCCGCATAGTTCTTCTCATGCTTTCTTAACTGCCTTGAAGCATATGTGATAACCTTACCATGTTGCATTAGAACACATCCCAACCCAACACCAAAAGCATCACAATACACCGCATAGCCTTCTATTGGCAATGCAAGAACTGGTGCTGATGTCAACCTGTCCTTCAGTCCACTGGAACTTAGCTACTTTTTGAGTCAGCTTCGTTAATGGGGCTGAAATTGAAGAAAACCCCTCTACAAACCTTGTATAGTACCCAGCTAACTCTAAGAAACTACGAACCTCAGTCGGAGTCATGGGTCTGGGCCAAGTCTTTACGGCCTGAATATACTATTCATCAGGTCCATGAACACTGCTGGGGCATTGTTAATCCAAAAGACATTACCAAGAACTCAAAGTGTCCATATCTAGTTCTAAAAGCTGTCTTTGGAACGTCTTTCTCCCGAACTCGTATCTGGTGGTACCCTGATCTTAAATCAATCTTTGAGAAACACTTAGCACACTGATCAAACAAATTATCTATCCTCGAAAGGGGATACTTATTCTTTATAGTATCAATACACATTCTTAGTGAGCCATCTTTCTTCCTTACGAACAACACTGGTGCACCCCATGGTGAAGCACTAGGTCTAATAAAGCCTTTATCCATCAAGTCTTTCAGCTAATCCTTCAACTCTTTTAGCTCAGCATGAGCCATTCTATAAGGAGGGATAGATATAGGTTGTGTACTTGGTAGCATATCGATAGCAAAATCAATTTTCCATTCTGGAGGGATACCAGGGAGCTCGTCTAGAAATACATCTAGAAACTCATTAACTATCGAAATAGACTGAAGAGTTGGTGGTTCTGCATCTCTATCATGAACGTGAACAAAATGATAAATACAACCCTTGGTAATTATCCTCCTCGCCTTAAGATAGGAAATAAACTTACCTTTTCGCGTTGTTGTATCACCTTTCCATTCCTGAACTACCTCTCCTGGAAAGTGGAATCTAACAATCTTTGTCTGGCACTCAACATTAGCATAACAAGACACTAACCAGTCCATACCCATAATAACGTCAAAATTGACCATCTCTAACTCTACGAGATCTACAGAGGTCTGACAGTCGATAATTTCTACTGTGCAACCTCGATAGACTCTCCTAGCAATAATAGACTCACTAACTGGTGTAGATACAATAAAGGGTCCATCTAATGACTCTGCTACTATACATAATGTCCTCGCAATAAATGGAGTAACATAAGACAGAATAGATCCAAGATCTATCAAAGAATAAACACAATGGGAGCAAACAATCAATGTACTTGTCACAACATCTGGTGATGACTCTGAGTCCTATCAGCCAGTTGATGAATACATATGGTTCTGTCCACTACCAAAACTAGATGCTCCCTCTCTGCCTCCGCCTCTACCTTTACGCACTGAAGTTTGAGGTCCACGCCCTGTAGAATGTGCTGATGAGGAGGAACCTACTGTTGACCTGGTCGACTGACCTATACCACCCTGACCTATGGAAGGGCAGTTTCTCCACTCATGCCCCTCCTGTCCACAAGAATAACAGCCTATGGAACTATGTCTACACCTCCCGAAATGCATCCTACCGCAAGTAGCGCAGCGCGGTCGGGCTGTCCTAGCCTAGCCTGAACCCCTCTGGTGCTACGAGTCTGATGCTCATGAACACTCACCTGGGCCTGACTGTTCCTGACGATCAAATATACTACCCTGGAACTGCTGTGGTGGAGGTCTAGGTGGCCTAATAGAATATCGGGGTCTGGGACCACCCTGAAAATCTCCCTATAAACCAGCGGGCCTAGCCCTCTTCTGTCTTTCTCTCTCGACCCTCTCACTCATATACTGTAAATGTTGGCGATCCTCTATACCTTGTGTAAATGCCTGAATTCACGAGATATCCATATTATCATTTAGTGCAGCGGTAGAACAAACATCGATATAGTGTAAGTCGAGCCCTCCCACAAATCTACTCACCCTATCATGCATCGTATCAACAAATGCTGGTGCATATCTAGCCGATGAATCAAATCTCAGCCCGTACTCTCGGACACTCATGCTGCCTTGTCGGAGGTTCAGAAACTGGTCCACTAGGCCATCCCTAATCTCTTGAGGTAAATAGTGATCTATGAAAGCTTCTGTAAAGCTATCCCAAGTGGGTAGGGATGCATTTTTTCCCCTAGATCTCTCCCAACTCTCTTACCACAATACTGCAACATCGCGCAATCGAAATGCTGCTAACTCAACTAACTCAGTTGTTGATGCATGCATGACTCTAAAGATCCTCTGAAGCTGATCAATAAAGTGTTGAGGGTCTTCTCTGCGATCTATCCCTGTAAACTGTGGATGATTCAAGGCAAGAAATTCATGAACTCTCAAACTTCTAGGCCCTTCAAAAGGTCCAGTAACATCTGGCGCAACTGGTTGGCACTGTGCAGCTACTAACTGTGCTAACATATATACTGCACTCTTGAAATCCTGATCAGATGGAATAGGAGGAACTAAAGGTGATATTGCTGGTGGAGCCAGAAGTCCTGTAGCCCTCGGAGGCTCTTGAGGCGGTAGAAAAGCTATAGGGGGCTGAGAAGATGTCTCCCCCTGGGTCTCACAATAGGCTACCTCCACCTGTGATACCTTGGCGGTACCCTCGCTTGCAGTTGTATCTAGCCCCTGGCTAGTTGTGGTCTATCTAGTGTCAGTCATCTCTATCTGCATACAAGTGTCAATTATAAGCCAGAAACCTCAACCCTTAAGACACCGCTCTATAGCACGAGGTGAGCAAAAGAAGGATAGTCATTCTAACATGCCCGGTAGCTTCTTTCTTATCAGATGCGGTGCACAACACATTTAGAAACAAGACTCTACTAGATATGGCTTGCAGACTCCCTAGGATACGACGTTGCTCTGATACCAAGTTTGTCACACCTAAAACTTGAGGGGCGCAACTGGCTCCTAATGCCAAAACTCAGGACTGAGCTGACCCTGCTAAACCATTTGCTACTAGTGCATGGCAGCCACACACAATCAAGAAAATAAACAAGTATATCTTGGCTTAAAACTAATCCCTCGGCCGGCAAGACCCCTGTTAACTAATCTATAAAAGAAACAGCTATTCCCAGGAGATCATATAAATAAATAGCCAACTAGCATATAAGTCCTGATTGGGTCGTTGAGGCCAACATGATATCTAACCAAAACTGAAAGCAGGTATATATCATTACAATACATCAAACAGCTCACAAGCTTCAGCAAACCAACAACATAGGCCAATATGGCCATAACGTAGCTATACACCCCACACACTAGTCTGCAAGCCTCTAAGAGTAGTAAAGATTAGCGGGACAGGACCCCAGCCTACCTATAAAGACATATACAATAAAAGGTAACAAACCTCCCAACTCTGGCAGCTCCGAAGGAAAGGGCTAGCTTACAGGATAAAAGTCAATCCTGTTGCAGAAGAGGTCTACTCAGTCGTCTGTCAGGACCTGCATGCATGAATGTAGCGCCCCCAAGGAAATAGGGCATCAGTACAAAATAATGTATAGAGTATGAATGGAAATAGACCATGAGGAGGTATCTTGATAAACTAGAATAATCTGATAAATAAATCAAGGATAAGATAAGTGTACTAACCTGCTCCTAAATCTAAACTTATCTAAAATAATAAAACAACAACCTACCCAAGTCCCCATAAGCTTGGCAGGTACAAACAGCACACAATACTACCTACTCAGGCCCTCATAAGCTCGGAAGGTGCCAATCAGCCTATATACCCCTATCGGTAGTCCCCTTACCCCGTAGGCAGTCACATAGCCTTCTTAGGCATTAATATAGGCCCGTAGGTAGCACATAGCTCTCTTAGGCATCAACATAGCTTATAGACAACTTAAAGTCCTCTAAGGCAACAACATGGTCCTGTAGGAAGCACATAGCCTTCTTAGGCATTAATATAGTCCAGTAGGCAACTCACAGCACTTCTAAGCAACAATATAGCCCCGTAGGCAACTCATAGCCATTTTAGGCATCCATATAACCCTGTAGGCAGAACATAGCCATTCTAGGCATAGATCACATTTCTGCAGCTAACCACAATAGCCCCAAGGACAATAATAACAATCCAATCACTAAAAGCGAGCAATTTTGTTATAAGACACCTATACAAATAGCCTCTAAGTCGTGTCCAACACAGGGATGCTACTAACTGAATAAGAATCCCGATAAGGGAGGATTATATCAACTTGAGCAGCCAACAATCAACAATAATGGCTACAAGTATAACAAGGATAACAACTCAATTACATTGCTCCTAAGATTTAAGGAAACATGTTGTAAGTAGGGAATAGCCTTAACATACCTTTCCAATGAACACTCGAAGGACCATAGTTCCTTCACGAAAATTGTTCCTTATGTCCTAAGCTTCACAAATACTATATATACACAGCTGGTACGCACCTATAAATAGTTCATAATTAATCTTAAATTGGTAGATTTTTTATATTGCCCCAACTTGTTGAAATATCCGTAGAAATTCATAAAAACTACTATAAAAGGGTCTCGAAATGATTACCTTAGTTAACCAAGTGTAAACCTTGAATAAACACCAATAATTACAAATTTATATCTTCAAAAACTAGCTCCAAACGCAGCTAATAGAAGGGAAAAATGATTGCCACGTGTAGGGATTACGTTTCTAGGCACGGGGGCGAGTTTTAATAGTAGAAATCATCAAAAACTAACCTTCATCATGCTCGAACTCCATAGGAACTCTCTCTTAAGCTTTCTCTCTGGTTTGGCACTGAAATGGAATGTTTTCATGGCTTAAAACGTTAAAGAAGTCGACATACCATATTTTTGACCCAACTCGAATTCTGCCCTGGCAGTCCCTAGTAAAACCCTTATAACTTCTTGCTCTAATGTCGGTTTGATACGGGGTTTTGTGCGTTGCAAACTAGACTCGTAGGCCTTCGATTTAATGGGTGATAGGCTGTCTAAATCTTTATATATTGGGAAAAAACATTCAAGACATTTGACCCAAATTTTAGACAAATCTTTAAAAAGAAACTTACGATAACTTTCGCCAACTTTTATTATGCCACTTACTTAACTTCAAAACTTGAGATACAACCCTTGAACACTTAAAATATGACATACCACATCATTTTTAATTTATTACTCATCATCCTTGTCTTTCCACGAAGATACGAGCTAATTTAGACATTTTGGAAAGTCGGGGCTTTACAGTTAGTTCACCCACACACCGACTTGTTTCAATTCAGCGATTTGGAGTTGTTTGAATGTTAAGAAAGTGAAGTTCTTGAAGAACATTATTGAATTCTTGTTGGTTGATTGTTGAATGCCTAGTGTGGATTTGTTTTGTTTTTTCGGGTTGTTTTCCAAGTTAAATCTATTGGGTATTGAGGGTACTAATGATCCCAAGTGTTTGGGTAAAGAACCATGGAAGTTGGGAGGGTTTAGAGATGAAAAACGAAGGAGAAAAGTTAGAGTTTTCTGGGCAAGGGCTTGGGGCGCTGCGCCTCTCAGAGCACCCCACTTCAGAGTCTGAAGTTTGGGCTCTGTGGTGAAGTGCCAGCCAGAGCGCCACAACTTCAGCTCTGAAGTTTGTGCTCTGGCGCCCCACGCCTCTCAGAGCGCCAAGGACGCCAGTTCACCCCATTCTTCCCCATATTTTCGTACTAGTTTCCAAGCAATGTACCTACATTTTCTAGTCGATTCCATCACTCTAAGGTACATCTAAACATCATGAAATCATCCATAAACAAGAGATCATGAACCTTGAATCCATAATCCAATTCAAGGAAATTTAAGATCAAAGTCATAGAAGCTAAGAGTTAAAGTCTAAAAGTTAAGAAGCAAGTCAAAGCAAAGTTTCTTAAAGTTTTCAAGAGTCTTTAACAAACGTTTTAACTTCGTTTCAAGGCTCAAGTTTCAAGTTAAGCAAAGAGTAAAGAGTTGAGTCCATGTTCTCAAAAAGCTATAAGGGAACTAAGAGTTCCCAAAGAGTTTATAAATATTTTCACATTTGAGCAAGAAAAGGGAACATCGATTCCAAGAGAGCTTTTAAACTAAGTTTTGAGTAATTATCTCAATTCAAAGAAAGAGTTTTGTTTTTACAAACATATGAGCTAAGTATATTTTGGGAGTAGTATTGAGCATCGATATGGGGATGCGAATTCATGTTAATTGAAGTCTCCATAAACCATGTAGCCATCATGGGTAGTAAAGGATCATACTTTTTAGATGACTCCTTAAGATGCTTTTAGCATAGACTAGTGGATCCACTAAGTTAAGTAGTTCCATATGACGGCAAAGTATAGGACAGTCTGGCAGCGTGATGGTAAAAATGATGTATCACCATTTAGGCTCATAGTGGTGGTTGTCGGTTAGAGAAACTCCCATAGTAGTAATTGCATGGTTCCTCAAGGGGTTCTGCTTAGTATGAATGGGGGTATGGGACTTCATTCATGCATTGCACAAGTAGACTTTGAGAGAGAGCATGGTATGCCTTTTATGATATTATGATTTTGAGTTGACATCATGTTTTAAATAGTTTTCCGTTTTCTTTATATTGCACTTGTTTTAAACTGCTTTATAATGAAATGAGTTCAGTTAAGTTTATTCATGAATTGAGAAGAGCCAAGGTAAGTGTTTCTTTCAGAATCTTTTCAAGCCTATGTTATGTTTAGCATTCCAACTCGCATACTCGTGCATTCAATGTGCTGATGCCAGTTGGCCTGCATCGTATTATGATGCAGACACAGGTAACCAAGATCATCATCTAGCGCCTTGTTGATCAAGTTCAGCACTCCGAGTCAGTTGGTGAGCCTCCTTGCATTCTGGAGGACTCTTTTATCATTTGCTTTTTAGTTTTCAGTTGTTAGGATGATCGGGGTCCTGTCCCGCCATCCCTCTTGTTTTAGAGGCTTCATAAACATATAGTATTAGTTCTTTAGTCTTATTCATTTCAGTTGTATACGTTTAAGACTTGAGATGCCATTTTTGGCTAAGTTATTATCTTTTAAGTTATTGCATGAGCTATATCTCTTGTGTTTAAGTCTTCCGCTGAGTAAGTAAGCCAGACAAAGGGTTCGCTTAGGGCCAGCAATGGTTCTCGAGTGCCAGTCCCGCCTAAGGTGTAGGCTCGGGGCGTGACAAAAGTTAATGTATAGCTAAAAGAAATTGATTTTTTTCTTTTTCATTATATTTTAATGTGCAATTTAGTGGGAAAGATAATGTCTAGATTTATATATATATATATATATAGTTTGTAATGTATATACTTTTAATTAATTTTAAAAATTTCAACGGGTAATTAAAGATATTTCATTATTGTTAGGATTGTAACAAATAACAGTTACAAATATGTTGTTATTATTACGATTATAACAATTATAGAGAATTAATTAATTTAATTATCATAAGACGAACAGACCTTATATGTGACAAACACAAAGGTTATAGTTTCTATTTCACCAATAAGATAAGGAGACTTACTTCACATTTAGAATTGCACAAAAAAAACTATTTATCTCAGAGAGATTTGAAAAAAAATTTGGGATATAGGGATAAAAAAAAAGCTTGATTTTTTCTGTTTTGTAATAACTATATTTATGATTTTCAAATAAGTATCATTTTTATATTATTTTTTTAATCGTAAACTCCAGTAAATATATATATACTCACATTGTTAACTCACATAAATCTAAAAGAATTATATTATATATAAGTTGTACTTTTTAATAATCATTCTATTTGAAAGATGATTATTAATTCATTACTTTTATTTAGTAGTGGGTTTTAACGGGTTGTTTAAATATATAAATTAATTAAGTTAATTATTATATTATAGAAGAATATTGTTCTTTTTCAGAAAATAAAAAAAGCAAGCATAAAGACCCTCACATTATCTTTAATTTAATTTCATTATTCAACGTTTTAGATTTTTATTATTATTTATTTTATGTTATGAAGATTTTATTTTTATTTTATGAGCGTATAATCTTAATCATATTATGACTTCTTTTAATGATAATGTAGATTTTTCTTATAATTAATTCAAATACGTTTTTTTCATAAATAATTTTTTTATAAATATGTCAAATTCTCATCTATGAAATATTTTTTTTAAAATGATTTTCATAAAGAATTCATTCACTTCTTCTTAAATCTTTATATATTTTTATGTTACTATACACCTATTTTTTAAAATTTGTCTGTTACTTTATTTTTATTTAAATTAAGTAGTTGAGATAGTAAGGAGAGAGAGTTTCATTATTTTACCTTGTAGTAATAAATAATATAACGTATTAAAATTTTCAACCATTTTTACTTAATGTTTGAAACATTTAATTTGACATCCAAATATACTATTTTCTTTTCAAATCAAATTCAAACAATTAAATACAGTCAAATTAAAATTTTATTTCTTACCAGTCAAGTTTTTAAAAATTAACAACACTAAATTCATCTCAGTTCAAAATGAATTGAAGATTGTGAAGGAATATATTAAGTGATACTACATATATAACATGTACATCACAAAATTGCCTTTTTCTTCTTATCTCTAATTTGATTTCCTCTCCATCAAAATATTCTCCTTGGAACGTTTTTCTGGAAAATATTTTTGGTGGACTTCTTTTCTATTTTAGGAGCAATATAATTGTGTAGTAAAAATTTAATAAAGATATCAAAAAAAATTGAAATAAAAAGTAAAGAAACTTCTTACAACCTTCAAACAAAACACATAATGCAGTGAATGTAAAAAATTACTGATTAACATAATCTATATTTCCTCCATCTCTCATTTATTTATATTCAACAAAATACAATAGTAAATAAATAAGAATTTGACAAAGCAAATCAATCAATTTGTGTTTTTGAAATTTGAAGGAGTGTAGTTTGTCCATTTATGCTCTTTCATCTCTGGAATCATCATGTAGGGATGTGGTTTGAAACAATCTTCTCTCTTTGTTTTTCTTCTCTATGTACTTCTCTCGGCTAAAATAAGTACTCAACACTAATTTATCTTTTTTTTTAAAATTATATTTACAAAAATAATATAAAAAATTGAGTGAAAAGGAGAAAAATGAAAGTCTTACCTTTACATGTTTTTTCCACCAACATAGTCATCTAGCACAAAGTTAAAAGGCGTATTTGTTATTTTGACAATGAAGAGCATGATAACTTTATCTCAACTGTTCCGAAGTCACATTCACATTTAGAGGAAAAAAGATAAATGTAAATAAAGATATATAGACTAAAAAAAACTCTTTTTACGATTTTCAAACAACCGTTCCCTAATTTTTTGGTGGCTTTATGTAAAAAAAATTTTAATAATTTTTTATTTTGCTTTATCTAAATATAACAGAAAATGGAGAACGTGGGTTGGGGTGGTTAATTTAGATATAAGAGGTTTTTATTAAAATAAACAATTACTATTTTTTTATTTTGATAATATATATTGTTTATAAGGAATTTTTTTTCTATTTTAATAGCTGAATGATAAAACGTTACAAAATTTTAAATTGGTTATTTTTTCTTACAACTCACGCTAGTAAATATTCTGATTAGGATAAAAAATAAGAGTCAAAAAGAATTTAAACATTACCACGTGTACAATTATTTAGTTTTAAAAAGATAAAAAGAATAGAAAAAAATATATTAACTGTGGTAACATTTTAATTTTTTAAACAATACGTTTTAAAATATATTTGATTTCTTAATATTTAAAAAAAAATTGAAAATGACTAAATTTTTTTAAAATTTTTTTTAAAACAAATTGAAAAATTTCATAGTGCTTTCTTAATGTTTTTAATTATACATATTTAATTGTTTCTTTAAAACTAAAAATTGAAGACTAAACTTGTCTTTCAAAATGTAATGTTTCTTTTTAGAAAAGATAAACAAAAAGTTTTAATTAGGTAGAAAACTTTAACTGGTCATTGTCTCGTGAAACAGTAATTTTTTTCTCTAATTAAAAAATTAAATTAATTCTATTTAATTAGTTGATAATTTAAAAGTTAAAAATTAGCGATTAATTGTGGTGCTGACACGTAGGCAATATCACTTCTTCTATTATATATAGATAGATAACAGACATCGTTAAATTTTGTGATCTTAAATTAACGATATGATATCTCCTTATCTTAAATATGTCTTGATAAATTAAAATTAAAAAATTATCAAAAAATATATCTTTTTAAAAGAGACTTTAATAAGAAATTGGATAAATAAATTAAATAACATCTTATCCATAGTCATAAATCTATGAATGATTTAAAAGCAAGTTATAGTGTGATTTGGTATAAATTAGGACAATCTAAATAAAAAATTTATTGCTTTCATAGAAGTCAAAGTTTATTAAATAATTTCGAATCTAATATCAAACATATAAAATCATTTTGAATTTTCCTCTCATACATCAGTCACAAACTAAATTAAAAATTGATTTATTCCAATGTACATAACTTAAAGTAAAATAAAGATATGCATATATCATGACCTTAAACATATCACACGTGAAAAAATAAGATTAAAAAATTATTAAAATATTTTTAGAATAGATTAAAGAAAAAATAGGATAAATAAATTAAATAACATCATATCCATATTCATAAATCGAATTTTAAAATATCAAATCATATCGAATTAATAACATCTATGTTTTTGAAAAAATGTCACAACCTTGTGGGCACTTTTATTGTGAACTTCTATTTCATATTATTAATTGTTCCAATTAATGGCTAAGGAAAACGATATTTCATCATTCTATTATAAGTAAAAAATTATTTTCACAATTGAATCAAAGCACACAGTTTTCAAGAAATTTAAGAGAAATGAAGATGTGAACTGAAGAAAACCACGTATTGAAACAATTTAAATAATTATTTTGCTTCTTTATTTTGTACTTATCTTAATTAGTTATAAATTTTACATATTTTCATGGTTGTTTGTCCTGTAACGCAAATAAAACAAAATATGAAAGCCAAATTCAAAATTAGTTCTTCTAGTTGATTCCATTTTTCTTGTTTTCTTCTTCTTTGTGTAGTTGGATGACATCGCTCTGAATTGATCCAAATTTCTAATTTGTATCAAAATTTTCAAAAGCATTAAATTCATGACTTTGTTTTTTTGTTTTTTTTGCTTTCTGCCATTGAAGTTCTTCATAGCTCCATTGCATATCATTATTTCACAGTGGTAATGGAAATTGGTCCCGTTGGGTCGAATTAATTTTGACAAAAATGTAGATGTAGAAAAAAATTAAAGTAAAATAAATTTTGTGGGAAAATGTTATTGTACTAAATTTTTTTCTTGTATTAATTTGTTGATGTTGTTCTTGTAAAGAAAATAGTAGACATCGTTAAATTTTGTGATCTTAAATTTAAGATATGATATCTCATGACCTTAAATATGTTTTGAAAAATTAAAATTTAAAAATTATCAAAAATATATCTTTTTGAAAAAAAGAGACTAAAGGAAAAAAATAGGATAAATAAATTAAATAACATCTTATCCATAGTCACTATCTATGAATGACTTAAAAAGTAAATTATGTTGCGATTTGGTATAAAATTTGGACAATCTAAATAAAAATTGTATTGCTTTCATAAGATCTAATAGTCAAAGTTTATGAAATAATTAACAAAGAGGAGAAAAGATCATTTTTAAAATTAGTTAGAAATAATTTAAAAGATCATTCTGAATCTAACCTCAAACACATAATATTATTTTGAATTTTAACTTTCGCACATAGAGAATCATTTTCCAATCACAAACTTAAATTTTAAAAATGACTTAATCCAATATACATAAATTAAAGTAAAACAAAGATATGCATATCCCGTGACCTTTTTAAGGTCACGGTGAAAAATTAAAATTTCAAAATTATCAAAAAAATCTTTTTAATTTTTTTTTAACAAAAAAGTCTAAAGGAAAAATAAGGAAAAATAAATTAAACAACATTTTATCCATACTCATAAATTGAACTTTAAAATATCTAATCGAATTAATTCATTTATTTTTTTTGAAAAATGTTACAGCATTGTGTTTAACCCTAACATAAAAGTCGAAAAACAGTCCATTTTATTTCTTGGTTTCTTCTCCTCTTGTAAAAAAAAAATATATGGTAAAATTAGTATTTTTTTTTCATTCATGAAAACAACCCAAGGAAAAAAGATGTTAAACTCCTATGCATGAAGAAACAAAGATCTAATGGCTTTCTTCTATTTAAAAGAAAAATTTTATGGTCTAAAAGATGTTAAACCCTATCTATTAAAAATGTAGGTGTTGAAATCCAACATAAAAGTTGGAAAAAATCCATTTCATTTTTTAGTTTTTTCTTCTCATGTAACAAAAAATCTATTGTAAAATTAGTATTTTTTTTTTCATTCATGAAAACAATTCAGGACAAAAAGATGTTAAACTCTTATGCAGAATCGAATATCTAATCGATTTGTTCTGTTTAACAACAAAAATCTATGGACAAAAAGATGTTAAACACGATCTATTAAAAATGTAGGTGTTTAACTCTAACATAGAAGTTGAAAAACAATTCATTTCATTTCTTGGTTTCTTCTCCTCCTATAACAAAAAAATCTATGGTAAAATTTGTACTTTTTTTTTTTCATTAAAACCATTCAAGACAAAAAGATGTTAAACACTCGTGAAAGAATCGAAGATCTAATCGATTTCTTCCGTTTAAAAGTAAAAATCTATGGATAAAAAGATTTTAAACCTAATCTATTAAAAATGTAGGTGTTTAACTCTAACATAGAAGTTGAAAAAATCCATTTTATATCTTGGTTTCTTTTCCTCCTATAACAAATAGCCTATGGTAAAATTATTATTTTTTTTCATTCAGGAAAACAATCCAAGACAAAAAGATGTTAAACTCTTATACAGAATCGAAGATCTAATCGATTTCTTTTGTTTAAAGCCAAAATCTATGGGGGAAAGATATATCTTTAATCTATAATGAAATGACAATAGAAAATCAAATCATCAAGTATTCTAAAGAATAAACATTTCATGATTTTTTTTCTTTTGTCACACCAAAAATGTACCCAGAAATGAAAAAAAAAATGTAACTAAAAGATTTTAGATCTATGTTAGAAACAAAAATCTATGGACTAAAAGATGTTAAACCATATATATTAAAAATTGTAAGTGTTTAACCCTAACATGGAAGTTGAAAAACAGTTTATTTCTTGGTTTCTTTTCCTCCTATAATCAAAACTATGGTAAAATTAGTGTGTTTTTTTTTCTTTCATGAAAATGATCCAAGTCAAGAAGATGTACGGACAAAAAGACGTTAAACCCGATCTATTAAAAATGTAGGTGTTTAACTATAACATAGACGTTGAAAAAAAATCCATTTCATTCCTTGGTTTCTTATCCACCTATAGCAAAATATCTATGATAAAATTAGTACTTTTTTCATTCATGAAAACAATCCAAGACAAAAAGATGTTAAACTCTTATGCAGAATCGAAGATCTAATCGATTTCTTCTGTTTAAAATAAAAAATCTATGGACAAAAAGATGTGAAACTCTATCTATTAAAAATGTAGGTGTTTAACTCTAAAATAGAAGTTGAAAAAAATCATTTCATTTCTTGGTTTATTTTCCTCCTATAACAAAATATCTAAGCTAAAATTAGTTACTTTTTTTCATTCATGAAAACAATCAAGATAAAAAGATGTTAAACTCTTATGTAAAATTGAAGATCTAATCGATTTCTTCTACTTAAAACCAAAATCTGTAGGTGAAAAAGATAGATTTTTTATCTGTAATGAAATGAAATAGAAAATTAAATCATCAATCATTCAAAAAAATAAATATTTCATGATTTTTTTTCTTTTGTCACACTAAATATGAAAAAGAAAGATATAGGTAAATCCTAATTTATAGTAAAGAAAATCACATCATTTCTTCTTGTTTTGATTTCTTCTCTGTTACGCTTGCCTTTATGGGCTGGACCATGAACACTGCAATCTTCTAGTTTGAATTCCATCGAATGCGGTACGATCTCTATCATCAACACTTGATCTGAGTAATTCCTGTCATTAAACGCAAATTCATAGTCTGGTTGAGATTTTAATATATTCGAGGTAAGTAAAAAATTCATTTTCACAATTAAATCTAAGCATAAATTTAATGGAGCCCAGACAAGCAGGTTGAAGTGTTGATGATTCAAACCAGAAAGGCAAGCGTAAGAGACAAGAAATCAAAACAAGAAGAAATGGTTTGCTTTTCTTAATTTTAATTTAGGGTTTAGTTACATTTTTTTTTTGGGTTCATTTTTGGTGTGAGAAAAGAAAAAAAAACATGAAATGTTTGTTTTTCTGAATACTTGATGACTTGATTTTCTGTTTTCACTTCATTACCGATGAAAGAACTTGTCACGACCCGATTCCTCGAGTCATGATAACACTTACTATAACTCACCAGTAGGCAATCCAAACTGTAATCCAGAACAACCAGTAGTGAGTAAAATGGCAGAAACCCAAGTGGAAGAAACAATAGCAACAAAAAGGAATAAGGCAAGCCAAAAGAATACATATATAATAACTGAATCCCTCCCAGAACCTAGAAGTCACAAGTATAGAGCCATACTAAGAGTACAAGTCCCAAAAGTGGATCAATATACAAAAATATACGCAACTACAAAGGACATGTCTCAAGTACAATAGACAAGCCACAAAATATATGTACACAAGGAGACGACAATGATCAGGACGCTATGCTCACCCTCGCCTTCGGATGTTGGCTCCTACTGGTTCGAATGGCGGCGCTGATGATTGGTGCTTGGTCCTGCATCACGAAAATAGATGCAGAGTGTAGCATGAGTACCTGTGAAAAGGTACCCAGTAGGCATCATAGGCCAACTAAGTAAGAAAGGTAAAAACAATAGGAAATGCTAGAATAAAACATAGACATAGGTCACGAACAAGAAAAGTAAAGGTATGCACACGAGTGTAAGGCAAACAAACCTAAGGTGACTACTCCAACTGGGCCCCCATAAGCCCATAAGGTACACTCGTGCGCAAATTGAAGTAAAAACCCGAATGGACCCCCATAAGCCCGACAGGTACACAGAAAAACTAAACTAAGACTAGAAGAAATTTGTAGACTCGAAGCATTATAGAAATGTCAGTGTTCCCGAGCTATGAAAAAAGGACACACAGAGCCTGGACCTCGAACCACAGGCGACTCTTCCTATAGTAGATACGCCGATAGAGTCGTACTCTGCAAAGGATAGCACAAAGCCCGGACATCAAACCGTGGATGTCGACTACCCGTAGATAAAGTGATATAACCCAAGGGTGGCCGAAATCTGTATGTTGACTCCATTATAGGAGGGTAAATAAGCAGCAGCAGGAAGAACAGAGCCCGGACCTCGAACCGCGGGTGAAACCTCATGTTAAGTTACTACGACAGCGTAAAGCTTCCAAATAAGCCATGCAAGGATTCTTGCTTCTAAAAGGCATGGGCAACTCTTCGTAACCATCTTCTATATCCTCTAACCATCTTACGATGACAAGAGAACCGAACTGAAGCCATATGTATCATCAAACGGGCTCGTAGGGTAGTCGAAAATGCAAAAAGTTAGGATCATACGTGAATTATAGATGTTAAAGCCCAACAGCTGAGTCACTTCCTAGCTAAGGCTCATCTCTATCAGACCCAAGTCTGCTATATCAGTCTACCAGGACCTACACTGCTTAAAGTCACACCAAGGTGGAAATAATATAATCTATCGGCTCTGAACAATCGTGAGTCTATGGCAAACATGCTCCAATATAACTCATAAGTCAAAACTAGGAAAAATAAGGAGGAATGATGATCAAATATAATAATTCAAGTACCCGCTGAACCTGAAGACAACCTAAATATGAATATTATCGAACATAGCACGCTAATTTAGTTCCCCTCCCCAATATTCATGCAAATCCAAATACACTCACCCATTCAGACTCAATCTAAAAGAAAAGGGAACCGCAGCCTACTTGTAGGCCGAACACGCGCGCTCCAAACTACTACGCCGGAGATTTTCCCTTTTGAATGACCTTGGATCACTGTCACGCTGTCAAAAATAGAATCACAACGTCGTGACGGTCGTTTAGACACTAGATTGGTAAGAAACAGAGGCAGACTAATTTTGGGGTAAAAAATGGGGAAAGTGGGACCCACGTTGGAAATTTCGGAAATAACCCCAAAAATAGGTTCTAAACAGCTCCCCGAACTTGTGTACCAAATTGGAACATAATTCGGGGCTCGAAACAATCCCAACACGAACATGCAACGAAAAACCCAAAATTACGCTAAAAAAGAACAACAATGGCAGCTGCTATTTATAAGAAATTACAAGAAACGAGGGACCAAATGCTGAAACCACCCACACCATGAAGGTCCTCACGAAAAACACCACAATCTAGGCTCTTGAATAAGCAAATTCGGACCTAAAATGCCAAAGAAATCATCTTCCAAAATTTTCCAAAAATTGAGCTCGAAAATGAGCTATGACAGCAGCTAAAACATAATTCTTACCTCCAACGAAGATTCAAATACAAATGTCAACCACGCTAATACGTTCTCCTCCAAAAACCACTCAAGATAGCCGCAAGAATAACACAAATCGGACCTAAAATGACTGAGATATCAAGTGTCAATTCCCAAATTGAAGCTGACAAAAAGGGTCGTGGCAGCAGGTATTTCACAAAATCTACCTCAAACGGAGACCCCAACTCAGTTTCCAAGCTCACCAACACGTTCCTTTCGGAAACCCCCCACAAGATGGACTTTCGAATCACTAAAATCAGATTTGAAATGAGAGAGTTATGAAGGTTTAGAGTTGAGAAATGAGGCTGAAATGGCCTGCACCAGCTATATATATATATATATATATATATATATATATGCTGAAAACTGATATTTTTTATGCCTACTTTAAAATCTTCGACGGGGTGGTTGGAATTTGTTCGGAACCTGATAAAAATTAAATAGATATTCTACCCTACTAAATTTGATATTCCAGACTCAATGACGCAGTGGAAATTTCCATTAGAGGTCATCTCGATAAAAAGTGGGTCCCACTCCCAAAGACCATTTTAAACCAAAATCCACCGAGGGGCTTGGAATGAGTTCGAAGGCCTCGAGAGTCAAACGAAAGGTCATTCCAGACCAAACTCGACATTCTAGGGCTAACCACGCTGTCAGAATTTTCATTCGGATACGTTTTCCAAGAATGTTGACCAAAGTCAACTGCTTGCCAGTTTTCAAGGCTAAAATGTTAAAATATGTATATACTCGCACCGAAAGCCTCGGGACTCGAGTCAACCACACTTCCAGCCTAATTTGGCCATTCTGGAGCTGATAGAACTGTCATAATTGCGTTCTGAGACCGTTTTCTTAATGAACTGACTAAAAGTCTTTTTCAAGCTTCAAGGCCTCTAAAACACAAAAAGCTGCACAAAATCCAAACGAATGACCAGGTGACCGAACTGTCAGTGCTAGCAAGTCATAAGTGACTTGAGGTCGCTGTAGGAAAGCTCTCACCGATGAAAAGAAGGCGGGTACACAGAAATAACCCGGATTTTCATTATAATCTATCTTTTTCCCCCATAGATTTTTTCTTTTAAATAGAAGAAATCGATTAAATCTTTGATTCTACATAAGAGTTTAACATATTTTTATCCTGATTTTTTTCATGAATGAAAAAAAGTACTAATTTTAGCATAGCTTTTTTGTTTTAGGAGGAAAAGAAACCAATAAATGAAATGAATTTGATTTCAACTTCTATGTTAGAGTTAAACACCTACATTTTTAATACATCGGGTTTAACATCTTTTGTCCATAGATTTGTTGTTTTAAAAGAAGAATTGATTAAATTATCGATTTTGCATAAGAGTTTAACATCTTTTTGTCTTGGATTGTTTTCATGAATGAAAAAAAGTATTAATTCTACCATAGATATTTCATTACAGGAGGAGAAGAAACCAAGAAATGAAATGGATTTTTCTTCAACTTCTATGTTAGAGTTAAACACCTATATTTTTAATAGATCGGGTTTACCATCTTTCAGCCCATAGATTTTTGCTTTTAAATAGAAGAAAACGATTAGATCTTCGACTCTGCACTAGTTTTTCTTACATCTTTTTGCCTTGGATTGTTTTCATGAATGAAACAAAACACTAATTTTACCATAGTTTTGGTTATAGAAGGAGAAGAAACCAAGAAATAAAATGGATTGTTTTTCAACTTCCATGGTTCGGTTAAACACCTACAAGTTTTAATAGATATGATTTAACATATTTTAGTCCATAGATTTTTGGTTTCTAATCATAGATCTCAAATCTTGTATATACATATTTTTTTCATTTTTGGGTACATTTTTGGTGTGACGAAAGAAAAAAATCATGAGTTGTTTTGAATGCTTGATGATTTGATTTTCTATTTTAATTTCATTACAGATAAAAGATCTATCTTTTTCCCCATAGATTTTGGTTTTAAACGAAAAAAAATCAATTAGATCTTCAATTCTGAATAAGAGTTTATCTTTTTTCATGAATGAAAAAAAAAACACTAGTTTTAACATAGATTTTTTTTGTTACAGGAAGATAAAAAACCAAGAAATAAAATGGACTGTTTTTCAACTTCTATGTTAGAGTTAAACATCTACATTTTTAATAGATCGAGTTTAGCTTCTTTTAGTCCATATATTTTTACTTTTAAACAAAAGAAAACGATTAGATCTTTGATTATGCATAAGAGTTTAACATATTTTTCCTTGGATTGTTTTCATAAATGAAAAAACACACACTAATTTTACCATAGATTTTTTGTTATATGAGAAAAAGAAACCAAGAAAAAGATTTTTTGTTTTATGAGAAGAAGAAACCAAGAAATAAAATTGTGTGTTTTCAACTTCTATATTAGGGTTAAATACTGACAATTATTAATAGATAGGGTTTATAACATATTTTAGTCCATATATATTTTTTTCTAATCATAGATCTGTTATCGGGTTTTTCATTTGGAAATTCCTTTTTGGATAATGGATGAAAAAGGTAAGCTTACCACTCTAAATGAAGTGGAACCAATGTAGATGATTCATATAGCTAAATTCAACTAACTTAGACTTGAATTATAGAAGTAGTTGTTATGCAAAAGTCAGTTTATGGATTTAGGGTTTTTTTCGCTTGTATAGGATGTGGTTGCATTTTCTTTACAAATACAACTGCTGCAATTTTAATCTTTAGTTTAGAATTCTCTTTTTTTGTTAAAGTAAAGGTAAGAATGAATGAGCATTTGAATTCGTTTTTCTATGGTCATGTTTGATGTTGAAACTTATGAGATATAACTTAAAATGGTTATTTGGGAGTTCTGCACTGTTATTTACTTGTCTTTTTCTAATTATTTCATTCGGTATGCTTATTATCTCTTTCACCTATGCTGATGACAAATGAGAAGAAGCATCTATAGGAAGGCTTGAGGAATTGCCTTCTGACATTTTGATGACTAAAAGTCATCCTCTTAATATGAAAACGGTAAATATCAGTTCTCCTATTCTTGCTGCCAAAAGTGGTTTCTTTCATAAGGTGAGTACTTCTTAATACAATAAATTTTTCCTTAAATTGGAATTCCCTATTATTTTATTTTAATTTCAACTATTTGTTTTCTTATTAGTTGTTCTCGAATGGCACAAAAGAACAACGATATTTAATTGTACAAATTCATGAGTCGGGTAAGTATAAATTTTTACTTTCTTGTAAGAAAGTTCATCTCACTACCATTCGTTCTTGATTGAATCAAGTAATAAAACCAAATCTTACTGTGCGTTTGCCTTTGTCAATTTTATTTAGCAGAAGAAGCCGCTATGATGGACCTGTTGAAGTTTATCAACTAAAACACCAACTGGTCTTCTTGATGTGCTGATGGCTGTTGATAAGTTTGAGGTGGCGTCTTGCATGAGATACTACAACAATGAATCGTAGAATCAACACATGACAACTGAAACTACATTGCGCTATTTGGATCTTCCTTCCGAAGTATTAAATGTTGATGCAATTCAGCCATTCGAAGATATGGCCAAACTGTTTATTATCCTCCGTTTCAGGGAGATAAACAAGTGAGTAGCCTTAAACTCTCAAGACATGTTACATTAATCAGCAATATTTCTTATAGAGTATGAATGATTTTCCTTTCCATACCAGTCTTCATTTCATTCTTTTTACGTCGAATCCTTCAGGTTTGAAAAAGAGGCATTGAGTTTGCCTCTTTCGGGAATTAAGGTTGTTTTGTCTAGTGATCTTCTTCAAATTGCATCGAGGATGCTGTCTATGACTTTGCATTGAAGTGGGTTCATATGCATTGCCTAAAGTTTGAGGATCTACTAGAAGTATGGACCTCACATCTTTGTTTCCTCATTCGATTTCCAGCCATGACATGTACACGGTTGAAGAAAATCATGACGTGCAATGATTTCAGTTGTGAGCTTGCTTCAAAGTTTGTCTTCGAGGCTCTTTTTTACAAGGCCGAAGAACCTTATCAGCAACGTGCAATTGGTGCCAAGTTGGGGAATGCTTTAGGTCATCGTTATGTGGAGCGGGCATACAAACTTAAAGCTCTCGAGTTTGAAGCACATCATCAATAGTCAATTGTTTACCTGGATTTGAAAAGTGATGAGTGTGCTATCCTCTTTCCTGCAGGAAAGGTTTACTCACAGGGTTTCCATTTAGGTGGACAAGAGCTTTTCCTTTCAGCACATTGCAACATAAACCAACAAGGTGTTAACCATTTCTTGGGGTTTTTCATGGGCATGCAAGTGGAGGAGTCTGAGCCATTTGTAATTGATTACGAATTTTCAGTGCGTATGAGTCCAAACAACGAATTTGTGAGCAAGCATAAGGGAAGCCACACCTTGACTAGTGGCATTGTTGTGGGGTGCCGGAACCTTTGTGGTGTAAGTTGGACACCTTTTCTGAATGTAGATAGTTTGTATTTCATGTATGGAATTCTGCATATTCCTGCTGAGCTTAGTGTGATCAGGGAATGAATTATTTGTAGTCTTGTAAATTAGTAAAATCAGACTTGTTGAGTAGTTTTAGTGACTTTGAGATGATGTTGATTTCAGTGACTTTGGGATGTGTGTATTCAAGTAGATTTTATAAAGTTCCATCTATGCTTCAAATCTTTTATTGGCTTCTATAGTTAATTTTCAGGTAGACCTATGTCAGGTACTCCTTGCCCCTCAGGGTGGCAAAAGAGAATCCACATTCACATTCTTATAACTTGTGTTATGGTTTATGATGAATTAATTCGATATGGTTTGATATTTTAAAGTTCAATTTATGAGTATGGATAAGATGCTATTTAATTTATTTACCTTATTTTGTTCTTTAATCTATTTCAAAAAGATTTTTGAATGAATTTTGAATTTTATTTTTTCACGTGATATGTTTAAGGTCACGAGATATGCATATTTTTATTTTGCTTTAATTTAGGATTTGAAGCTTTGAAGGAGAAACTTGAAAATGAGTTTTGTTTATTTGTTGTTTGTTTGAAATAATTGGTAACCAAGACTTGTTGATATAGCTGTGAAGAAGTAATTTCTCAAATTTGAGTTCATTTGGTGTAGTATTGAAGTAAATTCGTTAAAAAAATTGTCTCTCTTCTTCGAGAAGAAGAAGAATCTTAATATTTTAAAAATACCCAAAATCTTCCACAATTATTAAATTTGCCACATTTCTCAGCAATAATTTCTCTACTTCTGTTCTAACTTTAGCTAGTTTACTTTGACTATTAGTCCATACTTAATGTTAAACTAGTTCTAGTTCGTGTCAAATGATTATTTTTTATTTTGTTGAATGTTTATTTGTTTTCTTGTCCTTTTGTTTAATGTCTTTTCTTGATTTACATAAACTCCACTCCATCCCGAAGTAGTACCACTTGTGAAACATTTGATGGTATGAGTGAAAAAAAGGAATACATTAAGTGAGTGAGTGGTGAGGAACTCTTATACTTAATCTTCAGTTTTTTTAGGTACAATGGATCAATTGGAGGGATAACCATCTACCAAAATGGAAATGTTTCTTCAACAACTACGGGAAGAAATGAAAGAAATGAAAGAAATGAAGGGAAAGTAAAAAGATATTGATAGGAGAGTGAGAACTCAAGAAATAGCAAAGCAACCACTTGAGATTTTCAATCCTATTGGTCAACATGATAAGGGATCAAGTAAGACCCCTGTTGATGAAAATCTATCACACTTAATTGTGCAAGATAGCCTATCTCCTAATTCATTATCAACGAAGGCTCGTAATCAGGCAACACTTCCAAAAGGGGGAGATTAACAAGAAAATCTCCCACCACAAGCCAATAGACCTGAAATGAGAACCCAACATAACCTTAAGGGTGTTATTCTTTTGATGGTGATATGGCTATGGAATAAATGATCAAGCTCAAGAAGAGAGGTTGGTTGGGACATGAAGAAGAGGAGAAATGGAGGTTGGCATCCGGTTCATTGTAGAGAATACAATCAAAGGAATGATGATGATGATCGAGGATTAACCAACATCAAGGTTAAACTTCCATTTTTAAAAGGAAGTAGTGGCCAAATAAGTACCTTGATTGGATAGTGAAGCTTGAAA
This sequence comes from Solanum commersonii, assembly GCA_029007595.1. Taxonomy (NCBI): domain Eukaryota; kingdom Viridiplantae; phylum Streptophyta; class Magnoliopsida; order Solanales; family Solanaceae; genus Solanum; species Solanum commersonii. Next base: position 9,539,444 of record JAJTWQ010000002.1, on the reverse strand, counting down.
GGAAATATTATCTCAACAATGTGAGTGATGTTACAAAAAATAAATTATGATTTAAGTCACCTTGAGGATTTTGCTTCTTCATAGTGGGAGAAAATTGAAAGGGATGCTTTGGTGAATAGATTTTTTTTTTTTTACAAATTTGAATTACATGAAAAGACAAATGAGAGAAAGATGTATAGCATTACAGTAAAGAAACCTTTCACAACATATCATCATCATTCACCAGGGTATAATTGACAATAACCTTTCAATAATATCATGATTGCATTATAGTCATAATCACATTACTTTCATTGAAATCACAAAGCATATATATAAGCGTCATGATTATACATCAATCTTCATAATTTTCCCTTCAAGGAAATGAATCATAATTCACCAACACACCTGGAATTACTACAATTTAGGCATGAATAATGACACAATTCAAGTAACTAAACCATTACAAGAACAATTGCATAGTATACATCTTATTACAATTCACCCATATCAAAGTCATAAATTAGGGTTATGGGGAAATCATGGATTCATGGGGTATTTTATCTTAAAATCACCATAAAACAGGAGTTCAATCTCAATATATGATAATTAAACCATTGAAAACATTTTGAGAAAGAATCCATGACCTAGAATGAAAACCCTTAGTTTTGGAGAATTTCCAACTTTGAAATTGAAGGTTTGATGACTTCATGGATGAAAATTTAACCATGAATCAAAACTACCATACCTTAATTGAAGATTCCTCACTAAATTGAGTGGAAAATATGAGTCCTTATCCCTAGACCTTGACTTCTTCTTCTTTTTCTTCAATGGAGGTTTTAGAGAGTATTATTTGGAGAGGAGTTAGTTACTATTTTGGGTTTGGAAATTATGAAGTGTAAAGGGGTGGTTAATGACTTAAAAGGTCTTATAGGTATAAATAAACAATATAAACAGACCTTACTTCACTATAACTAACCTAGGAATTTACCAACTTGCCCCTCATTTGGCCGAACCCTTGGCAGAAATTGTAGTCCCACCCACGCCCAAGACCTACGTACCGTAGGTGGGTCTACGCCCAGTCCTGCAGGTCCTTAGGTGGTTGGTCTGCAGCTCACTTTTAAGAGGAACATCAGGCTTGACCCAAGACCCCTTCCCACGGGGTGTGGGCCCATCCACGTCTCATGGATGCCTTTCGTGGAAGGCCACTGATTTTTACAGCTTTTGGGTTGTTTTGAGGTGGGTCGACCTACGAACCATGGGTTGGGTCCGTAGGTCACTCTGACACATAGAAACATTACAAAATGTACCTGGGATCTACAGACGCCATCCACGGTGTGTGGATTGACCAACAGACCGTCGATGGGGCCAGTAGACCACTGCACAACTATATTCTACAGATTTTGCCTTTTCGTCCCTGCAGACATAGCAACCATTAAGACTTTCTTTTTACATTTTTTAGATATGGACCCTATTCTATATCTAGCCAACACTAAAACATAAAAATAAACACCTATCTAAAGAGCTACAAAAAATCAAAAAGAAAGAAGAAAACTCCTATATCGAAAAGAAAAACCTATAGTTAGCTAGATTGTACATCTTGGGTTACCTCCCAAGCAGCGCTTGATTTAACGTCATGGCACGACGCAGACACCTTGATTACTCACACTTCATCAAGATAATATGTCTCAATCACTTCTTGCACACTCTTTGATTTCCCCATGTAGACCTTGATCCTCTGCCCGTTCACTTTCAACCTCATTCCCTCCTAGTTTTCAAGCTCGACTGCTCCAAGTGGAAATACTTGCGTGACTCTTAATGGCCCGGTCCACTTGGACTTGAGCTTGCCAGGAAACAAGCACAACCTTGAGTTGAATAAAAGCACCAGATCACCCACAACAAATTCACACTTTTCAATCATTTGATCATGATACTTCTTCATCTTATCCTTGTACAAGGCTAAACTTTCATATGATTTTAGGCGAAACTTATCAAGCTCATTCATGTCATTGAATATTTGACTCGATACGGCACCCCAATCCAAATTCATGTTCTTTAGCTCCCATATTGCCTTATGCTCTAGCTCTACTGGCAAATGGCATGACTTCCCATATACAAGTTGGTATGGGGACATACCTATGGGAATCTTGAATGCGGTGCGATAGGCCCATAGAGCATCATTAAGCTTTCTTGACTAATCCGTTCTGGTGGCGTTCACAGTCTCTGCAAGGATTTTCTTTATCTCTCTATATGACACCTCAACTTTCCCACTATACTACGGATAGTAAGGAGCAACTACATTTTGATGAACTGCATATTTCTCTAGCAACGCCTTTAACAACTTATTGCAAAAGTGAGAGCCTCCGTCGCTGATAATCACCCTAGGTGTACCAAATCTGGAGAAGATACTCTTTTTTAGGAATGTGGTGACACTTTTTCCCTCATTGTTTTAAAGCGTATTTGCTTCCACCTATTTCGATAGATAGTCAACCACAACAAGAATATACTTCATCCCATGTGAACATACAAATGGATCCATGAAGTCAAGGCCCAGACATCAAATAACTCAATCACCAATATCAGATTCATAGGTAGCTCTTGCTTCTTTGAAATTCCTCCTTTTTGGCCACGGTCACAAGACTTGGCGAAATCATGAGCATCTTGGTGGATGGTAGGCCAATAATACCCACACTGAAAGATTTTATGAGCAGTCTTAATACCACTATGGTGCCCACCAACAGGCGATGAATGACACGCCTCTACTATACTCATCATCTCAACCTCGGGCACACAACAACGAATAATCCCATCAGCACAAATACGAAACAAGTAAGGCTCATCCCAAAAGAACTTCTTCACATCAAACATAAGCTTTTTCCTTCGGTGAAATGACAAATCCGATGGAACCAAATCGCTTGCCGTGTAGTTAGCAAATTTTGCGAACCAAGGGATAAGATCATAAGAAGCAGCCAATACCTATTCGTCTCGAAATGCATCATTAATATCAGCCCCATCTCCTAACTGAGCATAGCTTCCTCCTCTAATCTGGACAAATGGTCGGCAACCTGATTTTATGTCCCCTTTCTCTACTTCACCTCAAAATTGAACTCTTGCAGCAACAATACCCATCTAATCAGCCTTAATTTTTCATCCTTTTTAGCCATCAAATACCTCAATGCAGAATGGTTAGTATGCACTTTGACCTTAGTACCAAGCATGTATGATCAAAATTTCTCAAATGCGAAAACCACAGCAAGGAGTTCCTGTTCAGTCACAGTATAGTTCTTTTGAGCCACATTCAAAGCTTTGCTGGCATAGTAAATCGGATGAAGAATCTTCTCTCGCCACTGTCCCAATATCACACCAAGAGCCACCCCACTCGCATCATACATCACTTCTAACGGTTGCCCCCAAACCAGTGAAATAATGATAGGTGCTAATACCAACCTTGCTTTCAACTCTCCAAATGCTCTCAGACAAGCATCATCAAAGTCAAACTTACACTCTTTTTCGAGTAATTTGCACAATGGGTGTGCAATTTTAAAGAAATCTTTGATAAACCTCTGCTAAAAACCTGCATGCCGAAGAAAACTTCTAACACCTTTAACATAGATAGGTGGTGTAAGCTTTTCTATTACCTCAACTTTGGCTCTATCAACCGCAATACCTTGCTCAGAAATCTGATGACCTAGTCCTATACCTTCTTTCACCATGAAGTGGCACTTTTCCCATTTGAGCACAAAATTGCACTCTTAACATAGTTTCATTACCTCGGCTAGATGCATCATACAACCTTCAAAGGAGTCACCTACCACAGATAAATCATCCATAAATACCTCAATCGTGTCCTCTACCATAACTAAAAATATCATCATACACCTCTGAAAAGTCGCTGGACCATTACACAACTCAAATGGCATCCTTTTGAAGGCGAAAGTCCCATATGGAGAAGTGAAGGTGGTTTTCTCTTGATCTTTCGGAGCTATGGAGATTTGATTGTAGCCCGAATAACCATCTTCAAAGCAATACCAACCTTTACCAGCAAAATGATCATGCATCTAGTGCATGAACGGCATCGGGAACTTATCTTTTTCTATCCAGGCATTTAGCTTGCAGTAGTCCATGCATACTCTCCATCCAGTCACTGGACTCATTGGGACAAGATCATTTTTTGCATTAGGAACCATCGTAATCCCACCTTTGATAGGTACACACTGAACAGGACAGACCCAACTACTATTTGCAATGGGGTATATGACTCCAGCCTCCAACGATTTGATGATTTCATTTTTCACTACCTCTTGCATAGGTGGTTTAAGTCTCCTTTGATGCTCAATACTTGTCTTGCCATCTGGCATGAGCTAGATTTCATGAGAAGAAATGAAAGGAGGAATCCCAATAATGTCCGCAATAGTCCAATCAATAGCTCGCTTGAGCCTTTTAAACACGGAAATCAATGCCTCTACTTATTCCCCACTTAAATCACTAGCAATGATTACCGATAAAGTGCCATCTTTACCCAAGAATACATACCTCAAATGAGATCGTAAAGCCTTAAGCTCAAATTTTGGAGGCTCTTCCACAGATGATTTTGCAGGTGGAGAGTCGCGATTCTTCATATCTAACTCCAATATTTTGGGTTTGGAACGGAATTCGAACCTATCAAGTGCGGCAACTAATTCATCATAGTCTTTAATACTATCACAATCAAAATTCATCATTACCGCTGCCAGTTCATCAACACCCAACCTCTCTTCAATAAACACATTAGAACCTCGCTCCACAATATGATTTACCATTGATACCGACTTGAGATCGCTTTCCTACTTCATAGACCTACAGTTATTAAAAGTTACCCCCTCATTATTCAGTCAGAACTTTATCTTCCCTCTCTCCATATCAACTAAGGCACGCCCAGTAGCAAGGAATAGTCTCCCTTAGATGATGGGAAACTCAAAAGCAACCTCACAATCAAGTATCACAAAATCCGCCAAAAAAGTGAACAACTCTACTTTCACAAGGACATCTTGGAGGACACCAATAGGCTTCTTCACAGTTCTATCGGCCATGAGTAGATGAATCGTAGTCAGTTTTTGAGCCCCAAAACCTAACTTCTTATAAATGGACAACGACATCAAGTTGATGCTAACACCCAAATCAAACAAAGCTTTCACAAAATCCAAAATCCCGATGGTACAAGGAATAGTGAAAGCTCCCAGATCCTCTTTATTTTGTACAAGTGACCTAGTGGCAACAACAATGCAATGTTGCAATCTCTGATCATTCTCAAAACTGACGGCCTTCTTCTTTGTCACCAAATCTTTCATAGATTTCGCATACCCAGGCTTTTTCTCCAAAGCTTCTATCAACAGCACATTAATAGAAAGTTGTTTCAATATAGTTATGAACCTGCGGTATTTTCCTTCTTCGACCTTCTTCACCAATCTCTGTGGGAATAGAGGTGGAGGTCTAGGCATCGAAACAACTTTTTGGGTTACCTCTACTTCCTTCTCTATAGCATTTTTAGACTCTCCAGTAACCTCAAACTTATTTTCATATTTTTCTACCACAATTTCAACCTCAGACTGTATAGGGGGATCAATGGTCTATTTTCCTCCTCGAGTAGTGGCTGCCATACAATGTCCATCATTCTTCAGATTCTTGATGGTGTTGCTAGGAATTGTGCCAGGCTGACGTGGGTTCACAGTAGTGGACATCTTACTAAATTGCTGCTCAAGTTGCTTGATCGACAATGCATGGGCATCAACTTTTTGACCGATTCCAGACAAGTCAATTCACATCTCTTTCACATTCTCATCAGTTGAATCAAACATCTTCATCATATTTTTCATCATGTCCTCAATGCGTGACATACTACCCCCAACCTCGCTATTGCCAGAGGTGAAACATAGGGCCCAAATATGTCAGAGCTACCCTCGAGACACGAACACGGGACCTAGGACTACAAGTGATCCCAAGCTAACCCTGTTGGCATGATCATGAGCATACTAAAGATAATAAACTAATGCGGAAGCTAAATCATAAAGTAAGTCTGAAAAGATGGGGAATACCCATATACTATAACTGAGATAAATGAAAACTGATGAGTTTAATACAAAGAAGATATTAACTCAACACTAAGCTGAATCTAACTATGTCTGAAATAAGCGTCTAAACTTAATAGAAATGTTGGGACATGCCCCAACTAGATCTAGCAAAACTGAGACTAAAGACTAAGCGAATAAGATAAACATGTTACTAGTCCTCGAAGAATGAGGACTCACCGTTGATGCTGTTGAACTGAAGATCGAGAACCGATCTAAGCGTGATCTGGATGCTAAGAACCTGAACCTATCACGAGAAGATGTAGCGCGCGTATGCGTCAGTACTTGAAAGGTACTGAGTATGCAAGATAGAGTAAAGTTAAAATAACATAAAACTGAACAAAGCAATAAAGTAATGAAATAATATGGACATGATATAAATACTGAATATATTGAATACTGAGCTAACTGATGCAATGACCAAATTTATAACATGATGAGACTGAATACTGACTGTACTGAAATATGGTCAATGCAGAAGAGTCTGACTGAACTGTGGGAGCTACTAATAACCGACATAAAACCACATGAGCTAAATCTGGAGTTTGATGTATACGCCCAATCAAGAGGACCCAATACACCTGGCCAAAGGTGTAGAGGCATGCTGGTGTGATCACTAAACTGATGTTGCCTACAGAAGGGACTTACACCTACGTGGCTCATAGTTTTGGGACTATATGGGTACGTTGAACCCTAGTCAAACTCGGTATTATGCTACTCCCAATGAATTAAGTAGTTAACTGGTTATGACTGAATTTCTGTAAATACTAGATAGCTCGAAACTGAACATGCAAACTGAGAATGCAACAATTAATCCGATAATGATGCATTAATAACTGAGGCATGTATAACTAAATAACTGAGATATCTAACCTAGCATGTGTAATTCAAGAACTAAAGAAATACATAGCTAGGGTTCTGAAATTCATGCAATATGATAAGCAATAACATGATATTCTAATTTGGAACATTTAAATAACTAATTCATGAAGATCTGTTGAAATTCTAGAACCCTAGGTCTGTTCATAATCATGGAATCAAGAATCTAACTGAATTATAGGGACCTAATGGGCGAAAGGAGCCCACTAGTAAAACCCTACATACCTGGTGACAAATTCCACGGAGAAATCTTTTGATTTTAGGGATGGAACTAATGGAACCTTGTTGCGTTCTTGAACTAGGGTTCTTGACCTTTTTGTCCTCTCTTGATTCTAATTTTCTATGTTTTGATTAATGATTTTGACTAAGGTAAGTTCTAGTTATGTTTCTAGGCTTAAACTGACTAAAACTCATGATTTAGGGTCTAAACGATGTATCTTAGGGGTTAAACGAAATAGGAAAAGACCAAAAGACCCTTGACTTAACTGCTGTCGGAGTGACTGATGGATTGGACCTATGGTCCGTCAGTCAATCTACGGTCTGTCAAGTGGGTCCGTAGGTTGAGTATGCCCGATAAGGCTTCACTAAAACGAGCATAACTTTTTACTCGGAGGTTGGATTTTAGAAACTCAGTGGTGTTGGAAAGATAATTAAATTATCTATCATATCATAGGTCATGGGACACATAATTATTTTTGTGCTAAAAGTTATAACCATCTGAAGTTGATCCATCAACAATTTTCAGCTAACTGGGTGCTGATCCTCATCTATATTCAGACCTTCGGACCATCGATCGATTGACGGTCCGTGCTGGTCAACCGTCAATCGGGACTAAAGTTGGGCTATTGGGGCATTGATCCACGGACACAAACTACGGTCTGTGACTTGACCTACGAACCGTAAGTCCGGCCATGGGTTAACACTTAGCCAAATTTTCTGACTAAGTTATGCGAAGTTTTTTGTCATGAACCACGGACCTGTAGGATGGACTGTGAGTCCATTTATGGTCCGTGGATGGTGTCCGTAAGTGCCACCTATAACACCAGAAATTTGAAATCTCTATTTTCGGATACGGGGCGTTACATTATCTCCCCCTTAGGACCATTCGTCCTCAAATGAAGACTAATTTAGCTGAAATAGAGGGAGAGGGCTGCAATCCCTACCACTAAACACTGAGAACTAAATTTCTAACTGAACTGAGTTCCAAGAACATGAAAATACGCTGAAAATGCAAGTACAAAATGAAGGAACATGATTCTAAGACTGAATTTTTGCATGAATGACTGAAAAACTGAAGAGGAACTATTACCTCAAGCTGGAATGGAATCGGAAGGAAAGAGGTGAGGATACTTGGATTTCATGGCTGCTTCTGCTTCCCAAGTAGCTCCCTCTCCAGACTGACTCCTCTACAAAACCTTGACTGAAGCGACTTGTTTGTTTCTCAACCTTCTAACCTGGCGATAGAGAATCTTGACTGGTACATTCTCATAAGAAAGTCTATCTTTCACAGCCACACTCTCTAATGGCACTATGGATGCTGGATCACCCACACACTTCTTCAAAAGAGAAATGTGAAAGACTGGATGCACTACTGCTAAGTTTGCTGGCAACTCTAACTTATAAGCCACTTTACCAATCCTTTTCAAGATCCGGTAAGGGCCTACAATCTAGGACTGAGCTTCCATTTCTTGCCAAATCTCATCACCCCTTTCATAGGTGACACTTTCAGCAAAAACCCAATCATCAACTTGGAACTCTACTTCCCTTCTTCTCATATCTGCATAAGATTTCTGGCGACTCTGGGCAGTCTTAAGTCTATCTCTAATGAGTTGCACTTTCTCCATAGCATCAAGGACTGAATCTGGTCCTATCAAGGCTGCTTCACTTACTTCAAACCAACCAACTGGAGATCTACATCTACGCCCATACAATGCCTCATAAGTGGCCATCTGAATGCTGGAATGGTAACTATTATTGTAGGCGAACTCACTAAGAGGAAGGTGATCATCCTAACTACCCTTGAAGTCGATCACACAAGCTCTCAACATGTCTTCTAAGATCTGAATGGTACTCTCTACCTGACCATCCGTCCGTGGATGAAATGTTGTGCTAAGGTTAACCTGAGTACCAAGACCTTTCTGAAATGATTTCCAGCAATAAGAGGTAAATTGAGGACCTCTATCTGAGATGATAGACAAAGGAACTCTATGCAACCTTACAATCTCATTAATGTAAAGCTTGGTGTAATCCTCCGCCGAATCTGTAGTCTTGACCGCCAAAAAGCGAGAAGACTTAGTAACCCTATCAACAATCACCCAAATGGAGTCATGCTGTCTCCGAGTACAAGGGTAGTCTTGTTATGAAGTCCATGTTGACCATTTCCCACTTCCAAGTAGGAATGTCAATCTCTTGAGTCATACCTCCTGGTTTTTGATGTTCTACCTTCACTTGCTAGAAATTATGGCTCTTAGCCACAAAGTCAGCTATATCTCTTTTCATACCATTCCACCAATAGACTTCCCACAGATTGCGGTACATCTTAGTGGTACCTGGATGAATAGAATATCTAGAGTTATGGGCCTCTGCAAGAATATGTTGTCTCAACTAGCCCACAATAGAAACACATAATCGCCCCTGGTAGCGAAGCACACCATCTCCCCCTTGGGAGAAAACCTCCACTCTCTGATTGTGGACTGCACCCTTAAGCTCAAGAAAGATTGAATCACTATCTTGCTTTTCCTTAACCTCAACTACCAAAGAAGATTCTGCCTTATTCTGAACCGTTACACCACCATCTGATATGCTCATAAGACGAACTCCTAGGCGATCAAGTCTGTGAACATCCTTTACTAGCTCTTTTCTTTCTTCCTCAACATGTGCTACACTACCCATAGATAGTCTGCTAAGGGCATCTGCTACTACATTCGCCTTACCCGGATGGTAATGCACGCTCATGTCATAATCTTTGAGGAACTCAAGCCACCTTCTCTGGCGAAGATTCAATTGTTTCTGGGTGAACACATACTGAAGGCTCTTATGGTCTGTGAACACCATACAAGTAATGTCTCCAAATATTAAGTGCAACACCACTGCTGCTAGCTCGAGGTCATGAGTTGGATAAGTGTTCTCATGTACCTTAAGTTGTCTGGAAGCATAAGCTATAACCTTACCTCGCTGCATCAACACACAACCTAGGCTGACTCTGGATGTATTATAATAACCATCTGAACCCTCTGGTAGAGTCAAGACAGGGGTTGTAGTCAACCTAGTTTTCAATTCTGCAAGCATTTCTCACAATCATCTGACCACTGGAACTTAACCTTTTTCTGAGTCAACTTAGTCAATGGAGAGACTATGGATGAAAATACTTCCACAAACCTTCTGTAATAACTTGCTAGACCCAAGAAACTTCTGATATCTGTAGCAGAGGTAGGTCTGGGCATTTGTTTCACTGCTACTGTCTTCTGCGAATCTACTCGAATTCCTTCACTAGGAACAAATTTAGTACTTCTAGGAAAGCATTAAATGGTACTTAGGAGACCATAAATATACTAAGAAAAATATTAATAACCTATATATAAATAAAGAAATAAGGTAAATACCAACTAGGAAAAGAATCTTGACAATCTTGGAAAGTTTGACTAGTCTTCTCTCAAAACTTGGGCAGAAAGCAACTCTTGATGTGGCTGATTCTTGGACTCTTCTTGACCTTATTTGCACAAAATTAGCCCTTATAATTCCTCATATTGGGATTGAATTTGGGCCACCAAATAATTGTAGCATTTCGACAATTTCTCTTCCTTGGGCCTGAGCTCCTCTTCCCTAATAAGACACATTTGGATCAGCGATTGAAGCCCATTGAGCTTATCATTGAACTCCTTGGCTTGAGATCTTGTTATGGGCCTTCTTGGAGTTTCTAAAGCTTCATCCTTGTCCTGTAATGGAGTAGAGCTTTCTTGGATGCTATCATTCCCCTCTTCTTGAAGCGAATTGGTCCTCGAATTCAAATCTTCATCAAAATGGGAAAGATTAGAAACATTAAAAGTAGCACTAACTTGGAACTTACCAGGAAGATTAAGTTTATAAGCATTGTCTCCAATCCTTTCAAGGACTTTGTATGGCCCACTTCCTCTAAGATCTAGTTTGGTCTTTCTTTTGGAAGGGAATCTTTCCTTTCTCATATGCACCCAAACCAAGTCACCAGGTTTAAAAACAACATATTTCCTGCCCTTATTCCTTTGCAATGCAACTTCCTTATTCTTCTTTTCAATTGCAAGCCTTGTTTGTTCATGAATTTTCTTCATCATATCAGCCTTCTTCTTACCATCAAGATTAGCAAAATCATTAGTAGGCAAAGGCAATAAATCAAGGGGGGTAAGGGGGGTGGAATCCATATACAACTTCAACTCCCTTAAAACTGACCACAAAACCTAAGAAAACCACACGATGCACACAGAAAGTACACTTTTTGAGACTAGCAAATAAGCTCTGATTTCTAAGAACTTCAAAAACTTGTTTTAAGTGCTCTAGATGTTCATCCATATTTTGAGAAAAGATCAAGATGTCATCAAAATACACCACAATAAATGTTCCATGGAAATCTTTAAAAACATGATTCATTAGTTTCATAAAAGTGCTTGATACATTAGTCAAGCCAAAGGGCATAACTAACCACTCATAAAGTCCATATTTAGTCTTAAAAGAAGTTTTCCATTCATCTCCAGGATTCATACTAATCTGATGGTAACCACTCTTTAGATCAATTTTAGAAAAGATTTTGGAACCATACAATTGGTCCAACATGTCATCAAGATGAGGGATAGGATGGCAATACTTTACCATTATCTTGTTGATAGCTCGAAAATCTACACACATCCTCCATGTTCCATCTTTTTTGGGGACCAATATGACTGGAATAGAGCATGTGCTCATACTCTCTTGAACAAATCCCTTTTCAAGCAATTCTTCAACTTGTCTTTGTAATTCTTTTGTCCCTTCAAAATTGCTCCTATAGGCAGGCCTATTAGGAAGTTGACACCCAGGCACAATGTCTATTTGGTGCTCAATCCCTCTCAAAGGTGGCAATCCCTTTGGAGTGTCATCAGGAAAAACATCTTCAAAATTCTGCAAAAGAGAAGAAACACTATTTGGCAAAGAAGGAGTTAGTTGATCAAAATTAATCAATACTTCTTTGTAAGTAAGTAGTATTATGGGAATACCCTCTCTCCTACCATTGAAATACTCTTTGGCTTTTATATAAAGGCTCTCATTTTTCTTTTCCTTAGCCTCTTTCCTCTCACCAAAACATTTTATTTTTTTACTCACACCCTCTTTTACCTCTTTACTTAGATCGCTGCCCTCTCTCTCTTTCTCTTGGCCATCTCTCTGTTTTTCTATCTCTTGGTCTTTTTCTTTTCCTTCAAGCTCACTTTTTACCACTCCCTTTTGTTTTCCCATTATTTCCCTCAATCGTTTTTTATCTTCAAACACTTGAGAGAGAGATAATGGTGCAAGAGTATACTTCTTACCATTATGCAGAAGACTACCAATTCTTTCTCCTATGTTGAGTAGTATCCCTGTCATACTGCTAAGGTCGGCCAAGTAAAACATGACATGCTTGCATTAGAACTACATCACAAAGAATTTCATCTTCATACCTACCAACATTGAATGAAATCATGCATTGTTTGTTTACTTTTACTTTTCCACAATCATTCAACCATTGGAGCCGATATGGGGTAGAACGCGTCATGCATGCAATTCCTAGTTTATCCACTAAGTATGAACTCACCACATTTGCACAACTTCCCCCATCAATAATCATAGAATACGTCTTCCCTTTTATCCCACACCTAGTATGAAACAAATTCTCTCTCCACCCTTCATCAACACTACCCGAATTGATAGTCATAATTCTCCTAACCACCCCAATTATACCATCATTAGGCAGTTCCAAATCATCTTCCTTACTTACACCTTCTCCCTTTACTTCTTCCACCTCACTTTTTTCACTCTCATATTCTCCATTCTCTCTAAGTAGGATTTTTCTTCTACTTGGACATTCATGCATCATATGCCACCTTCCATGACATTTGTGACATTGAATAGAACTTGAAGGTTTTGAAGATTTAGGATTAAAGGTTTTACCTCCCTCCTCAACTTTACCTTTACCTCTATCATCTTGAGGTTTGGAAGGAGCTTTCCCCTCTTGAGTTGACCATGGCTTCTTAGAGATAGTGTTTGGTCAACTTCTCCATGAGTTATTTTGCCGCTTTTTCTCAATTTGTTTTTCAACTTTTACAGACAAATCAACTAACTCATCTAAAGTTACATATTGTTGTATCTTTACTACATTAGCTATTTCTGTATTTAAACCATTTAAAAATCTAGCTATTGTAGCCTTCTCTTCCTCCATGCAGTTAGCTTGGATTATAGCCATATCCATGCTTTTGAAGTACTCATTCACCGACATGGAGCCTTGCTTCAAGTGTTGAAGGCGAGACTGTAGATCTCTTTGAAAGTATGATGGAATAAATCGCTTCCTCATTACCCTCTTCATCTCTGCCCACGTAGCAATAGGTGGTAGCTCCTCTTGCAATCTGTCCCTAGCAAGCTTTTTCCACCAAGAAGCAGCATAATCAGAAAACTCAACAACAACAAGTTTAACTTTCTTACCCTCAGAGTAGTTATGGCAATCAAAGATGGCTTCAACTCATCTCTCCCAATCAAGGTACAAGTCTGGATCCCTTGTCCCCTCTTATCTCTTCTTTCTTTATACTATTTATATTATCATCTTCTACTCTACCTCTTTGTCCCCTCCTATCTCTTCTTTCTAGATTAAATTCAACATCAAAATCATCATTATCATATTCAGGATCTACAAAATGGATATGGGGTACATTCCTTCTAACTTGGGGTCTAACATTATTTGGGGGTACAACATCATTCTCCCTCCTAATTGCAGCTATGGTGTCATTCTGCTCGATAATCATATCCCTCATCTCTTGAAATTGAAGGGTCAATCTCTCAAATTGTTGGTGCATAGCTTGAAAGATGAAGTCGTTCCTTCCTTTGACCTCGGCTTCTAAACGAGCCCTTTCCTCATCACCACCTGAATTAGACATTTGAAAAAAATGATCAAGTATCACACTTTTAATATGGATTTTACCCTCTTTTAAACTCACCCATACTTGCCTTTTTCCACTCAAAATAACCTTTGAACGAGAATACTTTGTAGATTTATAATTAAGTCAAAACGTGTATCAAGTTCGTAGTAATAAAGTATGGAATCTTGGGGTACAAAAAGAAAGTAAAGAACTAGTCCTAGAACAAGTAGGATTTAGTTGAAACAAAACACGAATAAAAAGGAACTAATTTTAGAATTATAAGAACAAGGAAAAAAAATTCACCTTATTCTTGAAGATCTAATATCCCCTCTTCTTGCTACCTTCTTGCTTGGAAACAAATTAATGCAAAACTTGGAGAGCAAGTAATAAGATTTCTTGAATAGCACGTAATAAGCTTTCTTGGGTACCAAGTAATCAAATTTCTTGGAGGACAAGTAATCAAATTTCTTAGAGAGCAAGTTATATATATTTTTTTGTTCACGCTACAGTAATTTTTTTTTTTTGTTCACGCTACTGTTCACGCCACAATATATTTTTAAGCTACTGTTCACACTACAGTTTTTTTTCTGCTCTAATATAAGAAGAAATCCCAAAATTTATCAAGAACGAAATCTTGATAGAACCATTCTGATACCACTTGATAACAACTAGGTTAAGGAGATCACAAATAGAGAATTGAATATTAGAATGCGGAAGCAGAAAGAAAAGAAACAAATAAAACTAACTAAAGATATGGGAAATTCGAATGAAAGATCCACGAATTTCCAAGGATTAGATGTTCTAAGGTCTTCAAAAGATCCAAGTAACAACGTATAGATTTATGGAAGAAATCTAACCCCTTTACTTGAGAAAACTAATCAAAACAATAGATTCGGATCTTGACCGCTTTATGAGTAACTAAAGACAATAATTAGTATGTAGAAACTAATCACCTTCTAAAGAATACCAAAAAGAAACCAAAGATATCACAAGAAGAAGTTACTTTATACCTTAAACTATGAAACTAGTAAAGGTTTAAAGATAAATTCTCACAGAACAAGTCACAAAGGTTCAAAGAACTCTCTCAAATATTATTAATATCAATCTAAATTGTCTTTAATGAATAAAAAAGGACCCCTATATATAGGAGAAGGGGGAAAAACGTCCAAGACCCTAAAAAGACAATTATAAGGAATCCTACTCTAGAAAGGAAATAAAGTAACCTAACTAGGAACAAATTTAGTGCTTCTAGGAAAGCATTAAATGGTACTTAGGAGACCATAAATAGACTAAGGAAAATATTAATAACCTATATATAAATAAATAAATAAGGTAAATCCCAACTAGGAAAAGAATCTTGACAATCTTGGAAAGTTTAACTAGTCATCTCTCAAAACTTGGGCAGAAAGCAACTCTTGTTGTGGCTGATTCTTGAATTCTTCTTGACCTTATTTTCATGAAATTGGCCCTTAAAATTCCTTATCTTGGGCTTGAATTTGGGCCACCAAATAATTGCAGCATTTGGACAATTCCTCTTCCTTGGGCTTGAGCTCCTCTTCCTCAATAAGACACATTTGGATTAGCGATTGAAGCTCATTGAGGTTATCATTGAACTCCTTGGCTTTAGATATTGTTATGGGCCACCTTGGAGTTTCTAAAGCTTCATCCCTGTCCTTCAATGGAGTAGAGCTTTCTTGGATGCTATCAGTATCTGGAAGGAGATCAATTCTAAAATCGATTTCCCTTTCGGGAGAAACTCCGGGAAGATCTTCTGGAAACACTTTTGGAAACTCATTAACCACTGGAACTGACTTAAGAGATGCGGTTTCAGAACTAAAATCCTTAACCTGAACTAGATGATAGAGATAACCCTTAGAGATCATCTTTCTGGCCTTATGGTAAGAAATGAATCGACCTATAGGCGCTAAGCTACTACCCTTCCATTCTAGGATTGGTTCATTTGGAAACTAAAAATGAACAATCCTAGTTCTACAATCGACTGAGGTATAACAAGAATGTAACCAATCCATGCCTAGAATGACATCGAAGTCTACCATTTCTAACTCTACAAGATCTACTGAGGTGACTTTCTGAGAGACTATGACAGGGCAATTTTTGTATACCCATCTAGCTATAACTGGGTCACCGACTGGAGTAGAGACTGAGAAGGGTTCTAAAAGAGTTTCTGGACTAACACTGAATTGGACTGCTATATAAGGAGTTATAAAAGACAAAGTAGCCCCTAGATCTAACAATGCATAAACATCAAGATCAAAGACTCGTAACGTACAAGTGACTACATCAAGAGAATCTTCCTGATCTTGATGAGCTTGAAGAGCATAGAGTCTGTCTTGGCGCTGTCCGCCACCTGTACCAGATGAGTTACCCTGCTGAGTCGGGCGACCTGCTGGTGTTGCTGAAGTTGTAGACTAAGTTATACCATTATTTCCTCCTTGACCTTGTCTAGAAGGACAATCCTTCAATCTATGACCAGACTGACCACACCCAAAGCATCCTTCCTTACCTGTAAGGCACTCACCCGGATGGTTCTTACTACATTTTGGGCAAGTTGGGTAGGTTTTGGTGCCTGAAACACTATCTTGAGACTTATAGCCTGACACCCTACCTTTATGATCATTACGGAACCTGGGGGATGGAACACTAGTTGATGAAGGTGCTGGAGTCAAAGACTTCTGTTGAAACTGCGAGCGATTTCCACCACCTGTTTTCTATTGGGAATACTTGTAGTTACCTGTTCTTGCTTTCTTAGTCTCCTTAGCTTGTTCCTTAAGCTTATCACCCTCAACCTACTGAGCATGAGTCATGAGCCTAGAGATGTTCATGTCTCCCAGCAACATAGCATTCCTACACTCTGTTTTCACTAAGTCTGACACTCCATACAGAAACTTATTCATCTGTGCCCTGGAATCAGCAACCATGTGAGGAGCATACCTAGAGAGTTGGTTAAACTTGAGCCCATGCTCTTGGACAGTAATGTTACCCTGCCTCAAGTTCATAAATTACTGGGCCCTTGCTTCTCTCAACTCTATGGGGAAAAACCTATCCAGAAAGGTTTCGCTGAAACAATCCCAAGTACTAGGAGCTGTATCTGTACCCCTGTTCTCCTTCCATTGAGTATACCAGATATGAGCCACATAGTTAAGTTGGTAAGATGCTAACTCAAACTGATCATTCCCAGTGACCTACATCACCTCAAAGATCTTCTTGATCTCATCCAAGAAAGTTTGGGGATCTTCTCCAACTTGCGATCCTAAGAACTCTGGCGGATTCATCCTAACAAAGTCACGGACCCTTGCTGCTACTAATCCACCATTTACATTCACATGAGATTGAACCCGCTGATTGTTCTGGTTAGCGACACTCTAACCCAACATCTGAATGGCAATCCTGAATTCAGCATTTGAGACTTCCTAATCTGGAACTAGAGGAGTTGTGTTTGCGTTCCTGGCATTCGCATTCCTAGCATAAGCTCTACGAGGAGGCCTGATCACTGAAATGTTGAACGTCGAGCTAGAATAGAATTTAGATCATACTAACGCACGATAAGAGTAACCAGAAAATGAAGATTTTTCCTACGACACTTTGTAGCCTCCCTCTCATTAGATGTGGTGCGCACTACACACCCATGAAAAGGAGTCTACCTAGTGCGGCTTTTTAGACATCCTAGGACACTTAAACCTAGTGCTCTGATACTAAGTTTGTCAAGCCCCGACCTACCATCGAGACGTGGACACGAGACCTAGGACCACAAGTGATCCCAAGCTAACCCTACTGGCATGATCATGAGCATATTAAAGATAATAAACTGATGTGGAAGCTAAATAATAAAGTAAGTCTGAAAAGATGGGGAATACCCATATACTATAACTGAGATAAATGAAAGCTGATGAGTTTAATACAAAGAAGATATTAACTTAATACAAAGCTGAATCTAACTATGTCTAAAATAAGCCTCTAAACTGACTAGAAATGTTGGGACATGCCCCAACTAGATCTAGCAAAACTGAGACTAAAGACTAAAAGCTATAAAGATAAACATGTCCATAGTCCTCGAAGAATGAGGACTTACCACTCATGCTGCTGAATTGAAGATTGGGAATCAATCTAAGCGTGATCTGGATGCTGAGAACCTGCACCTACATCACGAGAAGATGTAGCGCACGTATGCGTCAGTACTTGAAAGGTACTGAGCATGCATGATAGAGTAAAGCAGAAATAACAGATAACTGAACAAAGCAATAAAGCAATGAAATAATCTAGACATGATATAGATACTGAAAATATTGAATACTGAGCTAACTAATGCAATGACCAAATTTATAACATGTTGAGCTTGAATACTGACTGTACTGAAATATGGTCAATGCAGAAGAGTCTAGCTGAACTGTGGGAGCTACTAATAATCGACATAAAACCACATAAGCTATATGTGGAGTCCGATGTATATGCCCCATCGAGAGGACCCAATACACCCGGCCAAAGGTGTAGAGGCATGCTGGCGTGATCACTAAACTGATGTTGCCCACAGAGGGGACTTACACCTACGTGGCTCATAGTTCTGGGACTATATAGGTATGTTGAACCCTAGTCCAACTCGGTATTATGCTACTCCCAATGAATTAAGTAGTTAACTCGTTATGACAGAATTTCTGTAAATACTAGATAGCTCAAAACTGAACATGAAAACTGAGAATGCAACAATTAATCTGATAATGATGCATTAATAACTGAGGCATGTATAACTGAATAACTGAGATATCTAACCTAGCATGTGTAATTCAAGAACTAAAGAGATACATAGCTAGGGTTTTCAAATTCATGCAATAAGCTGAGCAATAACATGATAATCTGATTTGGAACATTTAAATAACTAATTCATGAAGATCTGTTGAAATTCTAGAACCCTAGGTCTATTCATAATCATGAAATCAAGAATCTAACTGAATTTTAGGGACCGAATGGGCGAAAGGAACCCACTGGTGAAATCCCACATACCTGGTGACAAATTTCACAGAAAAATCTTTCAATTTTGGGGCTGGAACTGACGGAACCTTGCTGCGTTCTTGAACTAAGGTTCTTGACCTTTTTCTCCTCTCTTGATTCTAATTTTCTATGTTTTGATTAATGATTTTGACTAAGGTAAGTTCTAGTTATGCTTCTAGGCTTAAACTGACTAAAACCTCATGATATAGGGTCTAAACGATGTATCTTAGGGGTTAAATAAAATAGGAAATGACCAAAAGACCCCTGACTTAACTGCTGTCAGAGTGACTGACGGATTGGACCTACGGTCCGTCACTCAATCTACGGTCCGTCGATTGGGTCCGTATGTCAAGTCTGCCCGATAGGGCTTCACTAAAACAAGCATAACTTTTTACTCGGAGGTCAGATTTTAGCAAACTCAGTGGCGTTGGAAAGATAATTAAATTATCTATCATATCATAGGTCATGGGACACACAATTATTTTGGTACTAAAAGTTATAGGCATCTGAAGTTGATCCATCAACAATTTTTAGCTAACTGGGTGATGATCCTCATCTACGGTCAGACCTACGGACCATGGATCGATTGACAGTCCGTGCTGGTCAACCGTCAATCGAGATTGAAGTTGGGCCTTTGGGGCATTGATCCACGAACACGAACTACGGTCCGTGACCGACCTACGGACCGTAAGTCCGGCCATGGGTCAACACTTAGCCAAATTTTCTAACTGAGTTCTGGGGAAGTTTTCTGTCACGAACCACGGACTTGCAGGACAGACCGTGTGTCCATCTACGGTCCGTGGATGGTGTCAGTGAGTGCCACCTGTAACACCAAAAATCTGAAATCTCTATTTTCAGATACGGGGTCTTACAAAATCTCTGATTTCATATTCTATAGTATTTCTAGTTGTAGTTGTTTTCACGATTGTAGTTTCCGTCCTGGACATAGTTTCCTTCTTGATTGTAGTTTCCATTGTTTCGACCATGGTTTCTTTATTGTTGGTGCTAATTATCTGAGTTGGAACCTCAGGCATTGGCTCGGAAACTCCCCGTCTAATCAGTCACCAAGTATGAATCCTTCTCATAGTAACATTCATCAATTGGTGGTGGTGGTGGAGGTCTGGTTAAATTGTTTGCCGCATTCACTTTTTCTACACCTTCACTCACATGCTTTAATACCAAACCCAGTTTTATTCTAATTTGAGCCATCTCTTCACGAATATCATCATTGGCTTGGCTGGGTGCAGTATGAATTGCAAATGTGTTTCGACCAGTGTTCGCCTTTCTAGTGCTCCATGCACTATTATTATGGGAAATCTTCTTTAACATTTTAGTGATTTCCTAAAAAGTGCACTCACCATACGATCCTCTAGTAATAGGATCTAGCACAATATTTCCATTGTAATCCTGACCTCTATAGAAATACTCCTTTGGTAACTCATCATCAATGTGGTCATTTGGAACACTTATTATGAATGCAGTGAATCTAGCCCATAAACTTCTTACAGACTCTCCAGTTAGTGCTACGAAATTGTTCAATTTATCCTTGTGGTTCAGCTTCTTAGACATTGGAAAATACGTTACCATGAACACCTATGGAGTTGGTCCCATGTAAGAATTGAATTGTATGGAAGCTTAGAAAACCACACCGCAGCATCACCAGTCAATGACAGAGGGAAGACTCTCAAACCTACGATATTCATTTCCAATTCTTGTCATCCCACACAACTCTTTCAAACACTTCCAGTTTAGCCATATGACCATGTGGATCTTCAGAAGCTAGCCTAAAAAACAAACCTTTCGCTGTAAGCATTTGCATCAGACTGCTAGTTACCACAAATGTATGCCCTGGAGGTAGAGGAGGAAGAACAATAGGTCCTTTTGATTTAGTGGTATTGGAGTCAACCTCGTAGTTATCACGCAACCAAGGTGATGGCGGATTTTGTACCCTCTCTGCATCTTCGATTAGATTACCACCATGTACATGAGCATTCACATTACCAACTCTAGGAGGCTGCAATTCATCTCCATCCTCATGTTCCTCAATGATTGGATTATTATGGACCCCTTGATTATTCATTTTTATCAAATAATTTCTCAACTCTGGGTCGTAGGGGGGTCAATGGTTAGCCCAAACTCTGTGTACTTGGCAAACGCTATAGTAGAAACTTATAGAAAACAAAAACAAAAGCAAAATATAAAATCAGGAAATACTTGACTAAAATTCAATAATGTAGTTTAACTTATTCTAAAAGTTGTATTCCTCGCAAGCAGCGCCAAAATTTAATACGCTCAAATTACACCTCCCTAAAGAAGTATAAGCAATCGTTGTTAACCAACTTATAGGTTGGGGTCGATCCCACGAGGAATATGGTTCAGACTAAAACTTAACTCACTATTATATTCGTTTAGTCAAACTATTTAAGAGACATGTAAACAAATTGGGGGGTGTAATTAAGTAATAGATTGTTGATTAAGTAACTAGTAAGCAACATCAAACTTTGAGTTATTAACATGAGAAAGAAACTAGGGTATGTGTGTTTCCCACAAGCTCTTAAAGCAGCAATCCTAATAATAGTAATCATTTCCTAGTGTTTTACATGCAATGATGGTAAGTTCGGTATCCCTAAATGATTGGTTCTCTAAGTATGGAATTTCACCTGGCACCTTGGTCTGGCTACAGGTGTATGCTTTACTAACCCTTACCTTTACCCCAGATTAGACATCACATCAATGTATGGCTTAGTTTTCACCCTCGTACCAATTGGCATTAATCTATTAGATAGCATCCACTAAATCTTTTATGTTAATTCTTTTCTCATTAACTACCCTTGGTCTGGCAAGTAGCAATAAGGCGAGTTCTAATGCGTGCACTCGTTAAAAAGACTTCTAAGAGAAAGAATTAACAATAAATGCATAAACACAATTCAAGAATTACTTAATTATTATTCATACTTTGTTAACTGTTCATGGTTCCCACAACCCTAGTTGTGGATTTAGCTACTCACCTTCATGACCTCCTGACAGAGGAATGACTAATGTCATGGTTAGCAATCAAATCTGGAATCTCCGACAAAGCATCTAAGATCGGACAAGTGTGTAGATGAGAGAATGGGACGGACCTTGCTCTTAAGGGTCGAAAAAAGACCTGGCTGCTTTCTTTCCTGGGAAAGACCAGATCTACTCATGCTTGAGAATTCACAATTCATAATTCGATAAGAAGAATTCATGAACTTACTAGTAGAATGGATGAAAACCTAAATCTTGAATTGAAATTCAAAGTGATAATTGTATCAAACGAATTTCGGAAATCAAATAGCTAAAGTTTGCAAGTTAATTCCCAAAACATCAAAAACTAAGAGCTTACAATAATGTCTAACCCCCAAAAACGAGGTTTATAACTCCTATTTATAGAAAAAATAGTCCTAAATTAAAAAAGGAAACAAAATAAGTAAATAAACTATTGGAACGCGAATTTTGCCGACCACACAACCTACGGATCATGGGTCAACCTATAGTCCATAGGTCACCCTACGTGGTTTAACACTTCGAAACTTTTCATCAGGTACTAGAACCTTCACTCAAAGATCATCAATGATAGACTTGCATAACGGACCATGGGTCGACCTATGGTGTTTCGTCTTGCTCCATGGTTCCACACTTGTCAGACTTCCCTAATGTTCCACTTATGATCCCTAACCCACGGTCCGTGGACTGGTCTATGATCCTTCTTGGCACTCCGTGGATTGATTACTAAAACTAAATTTCCCAGACCAGGACTTATGACTGACCACCCACGGCCCGTTGATGGACCTACGGTCCGTAGGTGTCTCCGTTGGTGGCCACTTCTGCAAATTTTAGCTCAAAATCTTCATCAGCCACCTCCAAGCCTATTTCCTACAAACATAATACACCAAACATTATTTCTAATACAATATAGCTCTTGACACACACAAACTTTAAGTGAAATGCATCAAAAATACCATAAACTCACCATTTATCAAGGGGTCCTTAACCTCACCTAAAGTTATAGCATATTAGCCCTTGGACAAAGGCCACTCAGTGGTTGAAAGTACCTTTCGGCGACACGCTGATTGGATTGGCGAAGGAGTCTCAGCCAGCCTAAACTAGATGCAACAAAAAATGGTGATGATAAAGAAAATTGGTGCATCACCAATCAGGTCGGTGAGCCCGACATCGCTAATCATAAATCATAGCATAGAAAGGGTGAAGACTTAAGCTAAAAAGCTGATATAGAGGAGTATTTGGCGTGTTGCTGTCCTGGTCGGTGACGCTCGACTTATACCGCCGAGTAACCTTGAAGGCAAAAATCTGAGATTGTATAAATTGATTTTCAAAAAAAGAGAGAAAACAATTTTGTCCTGACATAATTTTGTCCTGACATTGTTAAACTCAGGGTTTTTTTTTATCCAAACACAGTTTGTCTATGTTTTTTAGTAGAATTTGATCTTGGGTGTTAATTCTAAGTTTATTTCAAAAATTGTAAAGAGGGGAATTTTGTTACTCATCTTATGGAGAATATAATTGGTAATTTTTTTTGCTTTTTACAATGCGTGACAAAACCCCAATTCTTGGGGGTGTGATAATGTGATTACTTGTCTAAATTTGCTTATGTGTGTTAGTAATTACTGATTTAATTGTTGTTTTGAAGTGAGTTCGATTGATAATTAAGTCTTAACTCATGAATTGTAGCTACAAATGCAGGTTTAGTCTAGTATTCTATGCTTGCTTGAGAAAGAGGTTTTAGAATTAAGGTTATCAATTGATGATTGTAGTGATTGGGTTGTTGTGGGCTTAGCTTGAAAGAGTGAATTCTAAATTCGATCCTACCAATCTAACTCGAGAGAGAAGATTATTTGAGGTTTTGGGTAGTTCATAAATTTCATTACTGTCGAGGTATGAGAGAACTCGTTTGAATCGTAATAGTTGATTGAGATATAGGTATTGCATCTAATGTCTATCCCACCCACTAAGGTTCAACGATTTCCAGTAATTAGTAAGCACTCGTATAGCGAAATTGGCAATTAATCGATCACATCCCCAAGGATCCCTTTCTACTTGATTACTCTCCTATTTTAGTAGTTGTTAATTGACAAACCTAATTCCCCCATTTGACACTAGTTGTCAACCCCTTCAATTTACATTAATGATTCGCATAATTTATATTCCTACAATCGATTAGAACAAGTCTTTCACTTCATAATTGAATTCTTTACCATATCCTTCCCTATGGGATCCACCCGAACTCTTTGTTGGGTTTATACTAGATTGTGATCGCCTACACGTATAATTGGATGAAGTATAGTTGAGCATTATCATATTCCATTCACTCGGGAGCCACTAAGATATAACGTGATTTGTGAGAGATCTATTGGTGGAATGGGATGAATAAGGATATTGAGAAGTTTGTGGCTAAGTGTCCTAATTGTAAACAAGTGAAAGTTGTGCATTAAAAACCAGGAGGTTTATCCCAAGACATTACCATTCCTACTTGGAAGTGGGAAGATGTAAATATGGACTTCATTGTTGGTTTGTCTTGCAGTCATGGACAACATGACTCAATTTTGGTTATAGTAGATCGAATGACAAAATTGGCACATTTCATGTCCATCAAGGTTTATTTACGACTGAAGATTATGCTAAGTTGTATTTGAGAGAAATTATAAAGTTGCATCGAATTCCTTTATCCATTATCTCCGATCGTTGTACCCAATTAACTTCCCAGTTTTGGAGATTTTTTCAAATAGGTCTTGGTACTCATGTTAAGCTTAGTACAATTTTTCATCCACAAACTGATAGGCGAGCGGAGCGTACTATCCAAACCTTGGAAGGGGTAATTGGGTTGTTCACTTGCCTTTGATTGAGTTTGCTTATAACAATAGCTATCACTAAAGTATTGTTATGGCTCCATTTGAGGCATTGTATGGTAGGAGGTCTAGATCTTCTATAAGTTTGTTTGAGTTGGGTGAAGTTTCCCTAATAGGTCCCGAATTGGTACATGAAGCCATGGAAAAAGTTTGATTTATTAGAGAAAGGTTGAAAATGGCTCAAAGTCGGCAAAAGTCATAACCCGATGTATGAAAAATAGATCTTGAGTTTGATGTTCATGATTGGCTTTACTTGAAAATCTCACCCATGATGGGTGTAATGATGTTTGGCAAGAAAGGGAAACTTATTCCCCAATATGTAGGCCCATATCAGATTTTGAGGCGTGTTGGTGAGGTTTCTTATGAACTTGAATTGCCTAATGAATAGGCATCGGTGCATCCGATTTCCATATTTATATGTTGAAGATATATGTTGGTGATCCGATCTATATAGTTCCCTTAAATGGTATGGGGGTTAAGGAGAATCTTTCTTATGAAGAAGTTCCGGTGGAGATTTTGGACAGGCAAGTCAAGGAGTTGAGAAATAAGAAAGTTGCTTCTGTTAAAGTGTTGTGGAGGAATTAGTTAGTTAGGGGTTCTACTTGGGAGGTAGAGGCCAATATGATGTCCCGATATCCTAATCTTTTCCCTTCTACCCCCACTCTAGCTTGAGGTAATTAGCTCCTCATGGCTTATTCTTTGTGTGCCAGGTGTCTTAAATGTTTCCATGATTTCCTTACTTTGCATGATTTTCGAAAAGCTTAGGTTTTTGAAGAAAAAAAGTCAACTTCATTGATTTCTACATGTTTATGTGCATTTGAATATGAGGTGTATATAGACTTCAAAATATGACGATTGAGCATGCTTTTACCTTGGAGATGGTGTTTCCTCCTCGGATAGGTGTAATCTTGTAATTGCTTGCACATTGGGCTGCTGGGTCTAGTTCCTATCTTCCTTATAATGCTTTGAATATGTTCTAGCTTGGAATTAAGGTTCCTCCTTAATTGTGTTCATATATATGAATTTTCATGCATGATGGGTTGCTAGTTTAGAATCTTTTTCTTTTTGTGATGTCTGGAATCTCATTAGAAGACGAATGATCCCAAGGGGCCAATAATGCAACACCTCAAATTTGATAAAGGGTAACATATAAACTTTTTAGGATTTTTTTGGTGCCATCCAACAGAGGCCAACCACGGCCCGTGAACCGAGCCACGGACCATAGGTCTGGTCCGTGAATGGTCACCCAATGTTACTCAGAAAACCTAGAACCATGGCCTGGACCAAAAGACCGTTGTTGGGTCCACGGTCTGTGGTTGAGGATCCGTAGTTCAGGGGCCCAAATCCTAATTTCTGACGACCAATAACAGACGTGCAGGATGGACAATCAATCAAACCATGGTCAGTCAGTCTGAGGCGTCACTTGGGGTCTGTAGTTAATTCTTAGGGATAGTTAGGTCCTTTTCTAATTAGTATAGCCTAATACTATGTTGTTTTGCCCATGCCTAGAACCCTTATATAAGTTATTTTAACTCTAAAAATTTCCAAATGGAAATTCATTCACTCAAATTTACGAAAGAAGAACAAGTCTTCCTCCCAAATATTTTTCTCTCTAAAAAGCTTGAAGAAGAAGGGGTCCAATCCAGGGTTAGCAAGTCATGTCTCCAATTCCTACATTGAAGTTAAGCAATTGGAATTGAGGTATGATAGTTTTCATCCATGGATTCCTTCCATTGATGGAGTTCCCAAATTCTCCTATTTTCAAAGCTATAATTCCCCAATTGAGTTAGGATTTTCTTCAATGTTATGGGTTTTCCTAGTTGTTTATCTAATTGATTGATTTATGATCTATGATGCATGAATTGAGTAAATCTCGTGTTATTATGGTGATCCCCATGAACCCATGGAATTCCCATGTTTTTAAATTATGAGCATATAATGTGGGTCTTGGATTGTGAAAGAATATTATGTGAAGTAAAGCATGCATTGATAGGACTACATGAATTTATGATGAATTTCTATGAACCCGTGTCTAACTCATGTTTTCTAGACATTGATGATTGAAAGTGGGTTTTGAAACTTGAAAGATGAATTATGCATGTTCTCATGAAACTATATAATTTTTTTAAGGATCTTTGAGATTGAAGTATCAAATATGTTGCTATTGTTGTGTTGTTGAAAGGATTTCTCATATACACATGTAACCATGAATTGTGAAAGGTTTTCTCACATAATAAGGGCTCTTAGGTTGAAAGGTTTTATCGCCTAAAATGAACCAATGCTAAGAAGCTATGTTAATGATGAGGCAAGAGTGATTACGCATGCTCTCTAATTGAATGAGAAGAGGTGATTACCCATGTCACGTGATGTAAGGCCTAGAGGAGATTACCCATGTCACATGATGTAAGGCCAAGAGGAGATTACCCATGTTCCTTCATAAACTAAGATGAATAGGATTAAGAACTATTTCATGGAAGTTAAGCTTAGAACTGAGTGGACAAGTGGCGATTACCCATGTCCCATAACTACGTGCCACCATAGAATTTTCTAGACAGACATTATGTAACGACCCTAAAGATGAACTAGTGAAACTAGAGCTTAACGTGTGTGCTTTTGTGTTTGTCATGAGTTTTGAAGTGGTTTTATGTTGTCCTAAGTCAAGGTTGAAGGGTTTAGGGGTTAAACGTCAAGGTACGACTCCCGTTGGACCATCCTAGGGGTTCTTAAGTAGGACCCTAAGTCTAAAAGACCCCTTGAAACCTTAAGGCTGCCCCAAACTTAGTGGACCACGTAACGGGACCATGACCCGTAGGTCCATCCACACCCTGTGGATGGCCTCCGTGGGTCATGGCCCCCAAGTGCAAGCCACAACGACCATTAACGAATGACCAGTATGGTCCGTCAACACATCCATAGTCCATGGATGGGGGTCCGTCAATTGGACTTGGTTTGCTGTCAAGTGACACGACCAAGCTAGGGGTGAATTGGTAAATTCACCCCAAGTCCTAATTATTATGGGGTCGATTATTTTAAGTAATTTAAGGTATTTTAAGAGTATTAAAACATTAAAAGCACTCATTTAGATCTCATCTCTCAAATCAAAACCCTTCCCTCTTAAAAGTTCTCTCTAGAAACTCCATTGGAGATCAAGGTCAAGATCAAGTTAGGGTTCAGGATTTTAATGTGTTTCCTCTTCAATTTTCATGTGGAATCAATAGCAATGTATGGTGATCCTTCATCTAGGGTTAGTTTTCACCCTAGAGTCAATTTCAAAGAAGTTTCAATGTTTTCAAGTTCATGAAAAACCCTAGGTTTTACTCAATCTCATGGGTTCTTGCATCAAAAGTTTTCAAATAATAAACTATGATTATGTTGATATTTAATTGATGATTTAAGATGAAAATACTCTATGAACCCATGATTTCTCTCAATTCTAAATTGTTTTTTATGAAGTGGGTTTGTTGATTATGAATGAATGTTGATGGATTTATGCTTAGATTTATTTAGATTATTGATTTGTATCATCATCTATGCCTAATTATGGTAAATGTTGATGAATTGAGGATTTGTGATCATGGCCTTGAAAGGGCAAGTTTGACCTAATTTCATGTTAATGTAGAATTGTGCACTGAATTGTTGATCCACTTGAAAGGTGGAGGTGTTTACTTACTATGTACATTTTTATCATGGCCTTGAAGGCATAGTGTGAGGAATTGAAGTATTATCATGATGTTGTATATAAGGATGTATAATGTTAAGGATATACATGTGTCTCAATGATAGAATGATGATCATGTATTGAATCTAAATTTTATTATTGAAAGGCTATTTCTCATGATTTACACTCATGAATGTTGATGACGGAATGTGAAGAGGTTCTATAATGGGAATGTTGAATCCAGAATTGGTAGGCTTATACATCCTTTTCTTATATAATGAATGTGTCTTGACTTGATGGATATGAATTGATAGGCTATGGAATTCCTTTCATATATGAGTGAAGAATGTGTCTTGACTTAATGGCTATGAATTGATAGGCTTCATGAATTCTTTTCATAAATGATCTAATGTAATGAAGACTCTTGAATCGATAGGTAGTGGCATTCCTTTCTTAATGAGTCAATGTGGCTAGTGGCATTCATTTCATGAGTATAAGAATGTAAGGAGGTACCATGAATCTATAGGCTTATAGCATTCCTTTCATGAGGACTCTAGAGCTATCCTTGAATGTACCATGGATCGATAGGCTTATAGAATTCTTTCCTTGGTAATGATGTATCATGGGTCGATAGTCCTATGGCATTCCTCCCTAATACACTAATGTATTGTGAATGAGTGGATATGATTAGATGGAAACTCTCCCAATGTTAGGTTTGAGTTGCAATGAACATCTTCCTATCCCACAACTATGTGCCCACATAGGATATTGGCTAGTGGATTCCATTCGAGCTAATGTTATCGTTCTACCTTAGGCAAGTCGAACACCTCTTATGGTGTGGGGTTACATGACACCGGATTCCATGTTTAGCTTGTATGGTCTATGTCAGTTAAACGCTTATTCCCATCATGTGAGATGTGCACTCTAGTTACTTGATAGGTACTACAAAGTGTAGGTAGCAGTATGGGATGCTATCTATACATTGCACGAGTAGGCTTTGAAGGGGCTATAGTGAGTTCTCTAAGTCTTAAATGACTAATATATGAAAGTCCTCTAAATGCATGAATGTGTCCTAAATGAATCTAATGAAGAATGTTGGCTTACATGCTTAAATGTATAGATGCATGCTATACTTGGATTGTATTATGAGTTACTTCCTTGTCATGTCTATTGCATATGAATTTGCCTTGTCTATGGTGACTTCAAAGGAGTACTTAGTGTGAGTAGTAGTATGGGATGCTACTTGCACATTGTACAAGTATGACTTAGAGTTGTCTTAGATGTTTGTCTTAATGTGATGTTTATGTCTTTTAAATGCTTTATTATGTAAAGGTGGAAAGGATGAATGGTAAGTTCACTTTTGGTGACCTTAAGGTGGTGCTTTAGTGTGGGTGGTGGTATGGGACACTATCCATACATTGCACAAGGTATAACTTGAGGGTTACTTGAGGTGGAGTCTCAAGGTGAAGGTAAAGGGTTATATGCTATTATGTCTAAATGTGAAAAAATGTGACTTGTATGTTGGTTGTGTCTTATAATATGCCTCTTTGATCAATGTTCATGAAATTTTACAAAAATGTCATAAAAGTATGACTTCCAAACAAAATATCCCTTTTAAAACATGTTTTCGCATGGTCATCATACTTGGTACATTTTTGTGTGTTAACCCATATTTTCTTATTTTTACTACAAGTGTAGGTTCCGACAAGTGATTGCATTTTCTAGTGAAGCTTGGGATTAGAGTTCTCTCAAGACCTCTTTTGGTATGTCCTCATATGTCAAGGACAAGGACTTTTATTGTTTCTAGTTCTTATGTTTTAAGACTTTTGTCTATACTTCGATTGTAAAGGGCGGTGACCCTTGTTAAAGTTTGTCTAAGATGGCCATGTGAGACTTAGCATTCCACTGCTTTATAAATGAGTTTTTGATAGTTGGGTTTTAAATAAAGTTTTTAATTCTGCACTATTTCTATATGTCGAATGTAATGAATGCTAAGAGGCTTGTATTAGACCCCTTCGGGGTTGAGTACACCGTGTTACGACTGGGGGGTGCTCTCGGGTCATGATAAACTTGGTATCAGGGCATAAGATTTTTGAAATGGTTATAGGGTTGATGTCTAACAAGCCACGTCTAGTAGAATCTTGTTAATCTGTGTGAGTCGTGACCCATCTATGAGCAAGAGGCTATAGGACAATAGAAAGTTACACTTCTTTCATATTCTTGAAGTCGTGCCTTAGAGTTTAGTTCTATAAGTGTCCTTTTCCTAATCTTTCTCTTGTGTTTATACCATATGAATACAAGAAGGACGCCCGCAAGGAGAGCGGAAGAAGAAGTAGTGAATGAGGGAGTTCCTCCCCAAGGTGATCAAGGTCTTCAAGGTGACCAAGTTCCTCTTCGCAATCAAGAGAATGAGGTTCCGATGGTTCCGCCAGACATGACTAATGAAGAGATTAGAACAACTTTTCTAACCCTAGCCCGAGCCATGAGGCTCAAGTGAATAGAGATGTGCGGCCTTGGGTGAATGTTAATGAGAGTACCATGGCCTCAAAGTTGAGAGACTTTGTGAGGATGAATCCTCCTATATTTCTTGGCTCTAGAGTGGGAGAAGATCCGCAAGAATTCTTGGATGGAATTTATAAGATAGTCAATGCTATGGGAGTATCTTTTAGGGAGAAGGCGCAGTTAGATTCCTACTAATTGAAAGATGTGGCCCAAATGTGGTTCACTCAATGAAAAGCCAATAGGCCGGTTGAAGCGGGTCCTATAGAATGGGAGGAATTTAAGGGAGGTTTCCTTAGTAAGCACTTTCCCCATGAGAAGAGGGAGGTAAAGGTGGAGGAGTTTATAAACCTTAGGCAAGGTAATATGAGTTTGGAGGAGTATTCCTTGAAGTTTACCCTATGGTCTAAGTATGGTCCATCCTTGGTGTCTAACCCTAGAGATGGGATGAGTAGGTTTGTTGCCGGTGTATCAGACCTAGTTAAGGAAGAGTGTCATACGACGATGCTCAATAATGATATGAATATCTCTAGACTTGTTGTGTATGCTCAATCTATTGAGGAGTCCAAACTTAAAAGGGTGAATAGGGATTTGAATAGGGGTAGATCCGATGAGCAAGGTCAACCTAGGTTCAAGAAGAGAGCTCATAACCAAGATTATTCAAGTGCTCCTAAGGTTAGTGAAGAGAAAGGTAGTGGATCTCATTTTTCTTAACCTCTTTGTGCCACTTGTGGGAAGAGGCATCGTGTAAAGTGCCTAGTTAGTACTAGTTGGTGCTATGGGTGTGGCAAAAGTGATCATCAAGTGATAAATTATCCTACTCTTACGACTAGAAGAAGGGAGGCCAAACAAGATCCTTATGATGGATCGGATCCCAATGCTCCAAAGAAGAACCATTTCTATGTGCTTCAAGCTAACAAGGAAAAATGAGCTAATCCAGTTGAAGGTACCGATAAGTTATAGATCCTTTTTGTGGTGATGAGATCCTTATGTTGTTCTATGATAGCTTTAGTTGGGTTTTCTCCTAAGTGGGGGATGGTATGTTGAGTAGTAAGGTTGTTGGGAGTGTTGATATCCTTATCTCTTTTCCTTCTATTCGTATTCAAGCTTGTGACCAACGTTCCTTGTAGCTTGTTTCATGTTTTGGAGTCATGTGTGATATTGAGTTGCCATGGTCTCCTAATGTTGTGCATGTTCTAGTTGAATTCTTGTTTAAATGAGAAAAAATGAGTTTTCAAATTGTGTTCCTCATGTTGATATGCATCTATGATGAGTTGCCTAAATGTTTCATCAGTTGATTTGTTGAGCATGCCTAAATGTGTTTTTATGAAGAAGTTGCATAATGTGCTTTTATGAGAAAATTGCATGATGTGCTTAATGATGTTGTGATGAGCATGATGTGATTTGGAGAAGGAAGTACCTCCAATGTAATGAGAAATGTGAAGTATTGATGCATAATGATATTGTAAGATGAAGTTCCTACCTTCTTGTTGTGTTTTGAGCTTATTGATGTGGAGTTGATGTTTCATCCTAGTTGTGCGCATTCATATTGATGTTGCATGCATGATTGTGGGCTACTAGTCTTTAGTCGTTACCCCTTAATATGTTTAAAGTGTCATTCGAGGACGAATGTTCCTAAGTAGGGGATAATGTAACGACCCTAAAAATGAACTAGTTAAACTAGAGCCTAACGTCTGTGTGTTTGTGTTTTTCATGAGTTTTGAAGTGGTTTTATGTTGTCCTGAGTCAAGGTTAAAGGGTTTAGGGGTTAAACGTCAAGGTACGACTCCCCTTGGACCAACCTAGGGGTCCTTGAGGAGGACCCTAAGTCTAACCCCCAAGACCCCTTAAAACCTCAAGGCTAACCCAAACTTGCTGGACCACGGAAGGGGACCACACCCTATAGGTCCATCCACACCCCGAGGATGGCCTCCGTGGATCATAGCCCCCAAGTGAAAGCCACAACCACCATTGATGGATGACCAGTACGGTCCATCAACCCATCCACGGTCCGTTGGATGTGTCTTATAATATGCCTCTTTGATCAATGTTCATGAAGTTTTACAAAAATTGCATAAATCCATGACTTCCAAACCAAATGTCCCTTTTAAAACACGTTTTTGCATGGTCATCATACTTAGTACATTTTTGTGGGCTAACCCATATTTTCTTATTTTTTACTACAAGTGTAGGTTCCGGCAAGTGATTGCATTCTCTAGTGAAGCTTGGGATTATAGTTCTCTCAAGATCTCTTATGGCATGTCCTCATATGTCAAGGACAAGGACTTTTATTGTTTCTAGTTGTTATGTTTTAAGACTTTTGTCTATACTTCGATTGTAAAGGGTGGTGACCCTATCTTGTTAAAGTTTGTCTAAGATGGCCATGTGAGACTTATTATTCCACTGCTTTATAAACAACTTTTTGATAGTTGGGTTTTAAATAAAGTTTTTAATTCCACACTATTTCTATATGTCGAATGTAATGAATGCTAAGAGGCTTGTATTAGACCCCTTTGGGGTCTAGTACGTCGTGTTATGACTAGGGGGTGCTCTCGGGTCGTGACACATTAGCTAGTGGATCCACAATAGCTAGAAGTTCATGGTCCTTACCATGGCATGTAGGACACCTCTTTTTGGTGTGGGATAGACACTAGATTCCATGTTTCTAGATCACATGGTCTTACATGTCAGTTAAGGCTACTTCCCACAAGCGAATAAAGTTATGATGAACCAAGGTTACTTCAAGAAGTATCATAAGTATGTTTTAAGATGATGTTCACTTGCATTGATCATGTTTTATGATTGATTCTTTCTAACTCTCAAGTTTCATATGTTCACTTGATCATTGAATGCCCATGAAAATATCCTATTTTACCATGACTTAAATGTTTATATTCATGGCTATCATACTTTGTACATTGTTTTGTAGAAACACATATTCTTGCCTACATTTCCCCAAATGTAGGGTCCGACAGTCGGGGTTCTTAGTTTCGTGGCTAGAGGTTAACTTGGGAGATTTTCGAGCTTTTGGTGAGTCCTCATGCTTCGAGGATGGATATTCATTGTTTTCAGTCTTCTTTCTTATTTTGAGTATTTTACATGAAGTATGGGCTAGGCCCAATTTCATTCTATTGTGTTAGATGACTACTGAGACAAAGTGTTTAGACTTCCGCTTTACTTTTATAAAAACTTTTTAGACTTGACATTTATTTCTTTACCTCTTTGTTTCTATGTCTTATGTTATGAATGTTAAGTGTCTTGTATGGGTCTCAGGGGGTCCTTGTCACGACCCAAGCCTAGGGCCTAGACGTGACATGGAGAATGAGGAACCCGAAGGAACCCCAAACAAGCCTCTCAAACTTGTCATCACACTTCATCGGTCGCGGAAGTACATTCAACATTAAATAATGGGAATTAGGGACTAAGGGCAAACCATTTCAAAATAACATCATAGAATAAGAGTCAAGCTCATTTACAAAATACTTGTCCAACGCACACCTCTACATACATAGATAGGATGGGGCCATGACATACTACCGGCTCCCCTCATAGTCAAAATACAATTGCAAGCTAAAGTCTCAAAACATAGGAGTAGGAAACATAACATAGCCCTCGAATCATTGAGGACTCACCAACAAACTCGGATAAGCACCGTACTAGCCACGTGGATGGAGAGAAGGATCAAGAGTAGCTTCGGTCCCTACATGGTGACATCATGTAGGCAAAATATGCGTTAATACTTTGGAATGTACTAAGTATGCGGGGTGCAATACAACAATAGACAAGGACACAATCGAAATACAAGAAATAGTTTCATAGGCATAATGAATAACAATATGAGGATGCATGATCAAAGTGAAGTCAAAACATGTTTAAGTAAATCTATACTAATAGTAGATATCATATGTGTGTGCATAATCCAACCAATCTATAACCCCAACTTAGGATGGGGGATGCCGTTCACACCCGGACACCCTGGTGGCAAGGTATAAACCCCTCACATGGTTGATGTTGGTCACAGCCCAAGCATCCTAGGTGGTGAGGTATAAACCCCTCACATGGTTGATGTTGGTCACACCCCAAGCATCCTAGGTGGTGAGGTATAAACCCCTCACATGGTTATCCGGTTCTTTTCCCCGGACCGGGCATGGTCATGCAACACTTTATATAGGAAATTCACATTAGGCTGGAATGCAATCTCATGTATGGAATGAACATATACACAAGCTTAGTTTGTCATCAACACATCTCTCGGAATGTCATACATCTCATAACTCAAGCCTTAAAGCATCAATTCATCAATTCTCCATAATTGGACATTTTGTCAAACACCTTGAAGGCATGTAATGGGGTCAAAGAGCATGGAAAATAGGGTAGAAATTATGCAGCAAAACCAGTGAACAACCTGCAACAACCCCTTTTAACACCCACAAGACCACATGAAAAAAATCTCCACATTAATTCCAAGTTTAGATTCAAGTTCTAGAGTCACAACATACTCAAAACAATCACTTTTCATGCTAGAATTCACTGTGCAGGAAATTTATACAAGGAACAAGACTAATTTATGAATCTCAACTTAAACCATGAATTAGTGAGTAGAATAGAGACTAGGCACTATAGGTGGAAGGACCCATGAGTTCAACACCACATACCTTGAGTTTTTATGAAGGTCTTGAGAGTGTCTTCAATGGAAGCTTGGAACTTGGAGCAAGAATCTCTTCAATCTTGAGGAAGGTTTTGGATTAGGGTTCTTGAGAAAAAAAGTGTCTAAGTATGGGAGAGGTATTTTGGGAAATGTTTTAGAGATGGGAATTGAATTAGTGCTATATACGAAATAAAATATGCCCTTGGAAAAACGGGTCCAATACTTAGAAAAAAAAAATGAGGCGGATGAACAGTGTACCCCTGGGACGTGACAAAGAAAGTTCTAACACCTTTTCCCTAAAACTACTCCAAGCTCCACCCTGCAAGTATCCCACATAACTTTCAACGTTTGTCCTCAATCCAGGAGAATAATGATCGGCACAGAAATGAACTTTTATTCAAACCTTCAAATGTTTTTAGACATGAATCATCAAACTCGAACTTTTTCTCCTTTTCAAGTAACTTGCATAATGGGTGCACTACTTTTGAGAAATCTTTGATAAATTTTCGATAAAAGCCTAGCTTGTCCTAGATAGCTTCTAAAACCCTTTACAAAGATAGTTGGGGGAAACTTTTCAATTACTTCGATTTTTGCTAAATCAACCTCAATGCCCTAGTGAGAGATCCAATTAACTATAACGATATCATCTTTCACCATGAAATGACACTTTTCCCAATTTAGCACAATATTACATTACTCACAATGTTTCAGAACAACCCCTAAATAAGCCAAGCAATCATAAAATGAGTAATCACCTACCATGGGAAAATCATCCATAAAAGCATCAATAGTATCTTACACCATGTCTGAGAAGATGTACATCATGTAACAGTTAAAATCCATTGGTGTATTACACAATCTGAATATGGGCAAGTGAAAGAAGTCTTGTCTTTATCTTCCCGAGCTATAAATATCCGAATGTAGCCTGAATACCCATATAGAAAATAGTATCAATCCTTATCAGCAAGACGATCTAACATTTGGTCCAAAAATGGCATTCTGAAGTGATCCTTCTCTTCCCATGCATTCAACTTGCGATAATCTAAACAGACTCTACAACCAATAACTGGCTGATGAGTGAGGGATTTTGACTCATTTAGAGCTTATTACTCAAGGATTTGGTATCCTCAATTCCTGTTTTACGCTCATAACTAATGTTAATATGTTGATATGCAGTAATAAATGCTTTAGAGTGAGGTAAGGACATTATGATGAAAAACGGAATGCAAAATTTTAAAAAGTTAAAGAAAAGAGAAGTTGGGGCTTGCAGAATCCACTTGGCAACTCACTGATTGGGCCACCAGCTCGCCTAAAGTTTCAACAAAATAGCCCATGAAATAAACCAACTTGGTGAGCAAAAGAGCAATTCAGCGATACGCTGAATGGATCGATGATAGTAATCAAGCTTGCCAAAAGTTTCAAAATAATTTGATGGAGGATCCAAGACAAAGGGCGAGAAGCGGAGCAACTCAGCAAATCCCTGAACTGGTCGACAATCCCGACTTACTTCACTGAGTTGACTCTATGCTAAAACTCTGGGAACATATAAATACACTTTTTGAAAGAAGAAAAGGAGTTCCCATACTGTTTACTTCTGGGATTTTAAGAGTTTTTACATTCTAGAACATTATCTTTAGATTTTCTGTAGAGTTTGCTATTTAGATTTAGAGATTATAAGATATTAGGTTTGATCCCAACATTTAGGGATTGCAGATCATTAAAAAATCAATGGAAAACTTTGTTGGTAACGATTGCTTGCTTTCATTAGGCTTAGATAAAATCCCTTAACTTAGGATTCTATTATGTAGTTGAATGCAGTAATTAGCTAATGAGTGTTGTTAGTTGCTGACTTTAATATTGTTTTGAAGTGGGTTCAATTAATTGTTCATGTTTTAATTGAAGAATTGTATTTGCAAATTCAATTATAGCTTAGTTCTTTATTCTTTCTGAAGAAAGAAGTAATAAAGTAAAATCATTGACTGATAGTTGTATTGATTTCGTCTTTAAAATGTAGCGTGAGAAAATGGATTAGATTGCGTCTTTACAAACCTGCTTGAAAGACTGGGTTAATAAAGGAATTGGCTTGTTTGTTAGTGTGAAGCTTGTCTAGGTTCAAGAGAACTCGCTTGTAATCCAATTGTTGATTTAGAAATGACTATTGTATTCGGAACCTAGCCTACCCATTGAGATTCAACAACTTTAAGCAATTAGTTGTCACCCATTACGTGAAATTAGCATTTAAATGATCACATTCCTAAGGTCCAATCTCTACTTGTTTACTTCGTGTGTTATGTAAT
Organism: Solanum commersonii; assembly: GCA_029007595.1. NCBI lineage: Eukaryota > Viridiplantae > Streptophyta > Magnoliopsida > Solanales > Solanaceae > Solanum > Solanum commersonii. The sequence continues at coordinate 9,501,382 of JAJTWQ010000002.1, read as the reverse complement.
TTTTTGGGTTAAATTGGTTACCAAATCCCCCCAATTTGATATTAATCGTTGAAAATTTGTGATTTGTTTTAATGCAGCGAAACCTTTACTTCTAAAAACAATTAGGACACATTTTTACTTCTTAATTGAATTCTCTACTGTATCACTCCCTATGGTGACCCAACTCTTAGTTGGGTTTATATTTGTTAGGGACCGCCTATACTTCGAATTGGATGAAGTGTAGTTGAGCAGTATCAAAACTGGCGCCGCTGCTAGGAAGTGCTATTTAAAATTCTCTTATTGAAGTGTATTCGTAAACTAATTTAATTGTAGTTGAGTTATCTTATTTGTTTTCTAGGTGGCTTCTTTAAAACAACTGAAGATATGAGTGTATATGTGTGACGACCCAGGGGTACCCCCTAGACGTAACGAGGCATATAAGACCCCGAGAGGCCTCATACAAGCCACATAGCCTATCATAACATAGAGTGATAGAAAAGGTGTGGAAATTTTAAAAAAATATTAAATACAATCAAATTCTTTTATAAAACGAGTGGAAGTCGAACAACATTGTCTCAAACCATCTAACATAAGAGATAAAATCTTGAGATGCAGCCATACAATAGTCCAACATGAAAACAAATACATAAAAGAAAAAGGGTGGTTCCATCCTCGAAAGCTATGAGGACTCACCAAAGCTTCATTTCCTTGAGCAACTATGAACCTAGCCACGAGTGTGAGAATCAATGTCGCCGGACCATACATTTGACAAGAATATAGGCAAGAGTATGGGATGCTATCATAAACGGCATAACATAAGTCCAACATGTACTAAATATGATGGCTAGCATAAACAACATAACATAATAATTAGTCAACCTAAGACATAAGGCATAAGCATAATCAAGACATAATAAGCATCATAATGAAAGAGGAAAATTCCTTAAGTAACTTCACTTATCCTTGGCCAAGACCTAGGCCATCCTTCTCTAGTCAAGCTTACTTCATGGAAGGCACATCTAGCAATTCTCCAAGGTAATCCTATTCATAACATAATCACATTATTCATACTTACTTTTAAAAGACATAGGGATTTGCCTCAATACCTAGCTTATAAAGGCTAATGGGTATTCGCCTCTTGCCTTACTTACTTTAAGATCATGGGTACTCACCTCCACAATCACATCATATGTCACATGTGAGTGCTCGCCTCCACATCATTTCACAAGGATCATGGGTACTTGCCTCCATGTCCATTCATCATAATAAGAACGTGGTGAATCACCACTTGTTCAATTCTAAGGAGCATGGGAAATAACCACATATCCTTCAATTTAAAGGTCAAGGGTAGTCGTCTCTAGCCTCATTATTCATTTAGCATTTTAGTCTAGATTCATTTTAGGTGAGAAATCCTTTCAACCTAGAATCTTTTATGTTAGTAAACCTTTCACACTCATTCAATCATGTTTAGCAGTTTATTGTGGAAGTATCTCTTCCACACCATATAATCAACAATCAACAATACATAGTCTAGACTTTACTCTCAAAGCACTACATCTATGCTTCAATATCAAGCAATTCTAATCACAATTCATCTATCCTATAAGGACATAACAAACCCACAAAGTTTCCCTTCATGGCATCAACCCAAATCATAACAACTCTACCCTAGAATCATAGGATAGGCATGGGTACATGTAATTTCATCCTAAAAACATGCAATTCTATCAATTCAATCATAAACAATCATAATCCAACTATTTGGATCAACATTCATCATAACCCACAACATTAGAAGAAACCATAATTAGTACAGGGGATTTAGACTTCACAATTGGAGAATTCTAGGGGACTCCATGGGAGAAAGGATCCCATGGATGAAAAGCCATCATACCTTAGTCACAAAGCCCACAAAATCTTGAAGATTAGTATACCTGATGTTGACCTAGCTTCAATCTCTTCCTTCTTCTTCTACCTTCTAGAGAGAGAATATTTGAGAGAGTGTTTGAGTTTTATTTTTGGGAATTGAGTGAATTTAGGGGTTTAAAATACTAATATAGGTTGTCTAGGTTTAGGCAAAACGACACCACAATGATTTAATTAACACTAGAAAAGACCCTTCTAAGTATTCTTGGTTTATCATTAATCTGAATACTGAAATTCTAGGTCACTTAAATTAAAGTTTAAAATTTCATTATCTACTTCATCTATTTCGTACCATATCTGGTTTATTAACTCTTGTTCTTCAAATATCTTTTCCCATATTATCCTTCTTATTTCAATTGTTATAGGTTTAAGTATATTTAAGATTAATATCTTATATGATAGTATCATTTTTTCATGTAAATAAGACATAACAATTTTTAATACATAACAATTTTAATACAATTCCCTCATATCATAGTCCTGACGAATATTATTTATATTAGATTACCATAAACTAGATTATTTTCAAACATTTTTTTTGTCACTGTTAACATCGTACTTTCAAAAGTACTTCTTTCCTTCAGCGCCTCGACTATGTTTACTCCCCTCACGGCTTCTCATGCCTATGGTTTCAACTTTAGGATGGCATAGTTGGAAGTTTTCCTTTTTTTTTGTCATGTTAACAAACTAAAAACATTTGACAATAATTCTAGTATATAATAACTAATATAAATTTATTCTATCAACATTATGATATTCAGGAATCAAGAAGAAATTACAATCATTCTTAGAATTGGTAAATCAAGTAAGAGAATATATACCTAATTTAGCAGAAAATCTTAAACCTTTACATAAAAAACTAAAAAAGGATGTAGAATATTACTTTGACAAAAAAGACCAAGAACAAATACAAAAAATAAAATTATTATGTAAAAAAAACATCATTGTAGATACTATTCAGGAACGTTCACAAACCCTGAAATAAAATGGGAAATAAATAGGAAAGAATTATATGCTCTATATAAATGTTTATTAGTTTTTGAACCATATATTGTATATAATAAGTTTATTGTAAGAACAGATAATACACAGGTAAAATGGTGGATCACAAGGAAGATACAAGATTCGGTAACAACCAAAGAAATACGTAGACTAGTATTAAATACACAGAATTTTACATTTACAATAGAAGTAATAAGTACTAACAAGAATGTCATTGTAGATTACATTTCAAGACAAAGCTACACAAACGGATCTAGACAAAGAAAACACTATTGAAAAAATACTCAATACTATGACATTACTTTGTACAAAAATAAATAGCATGGATAAAGAGCTACAACAAATGAAAAGTCAGCAGCCTGACAATAAATATGCGGAACTAAGTCAATCGGAAGACTTGAAAATTCCAGAGCTAGAAAGTGACGATGGGAAACACCGAAAAACCCAAACTAATAATTTGTTACATGCAGCTACAGGAAGCACCTCTGCAACAAAAGGAGAAAAAAAATGAGATATACCAATACGAACATGAACAAAATATTTGAAAAACCATTTACACCAAAAATTCAAAAAGAACAATTATGTATACCACCCTAGGTCAACACATATAGAGAAAGCTTAGGACAAAATAAAAAGACATATAACCATATAACCAGAGCTTACATAGAGAATATCCACAAAATACAAACTTTCCTAAACCAAAACCCAAGATCCAAAACCCCAAAAAAACCCTGAAGAAAACTATATTACCCAAACTCTACAAGGATATACTAAATTAATTGCACAACCAGGAACTAGCACCAATCTAGTAGGAACTTGCTATTACTATGGATTATTAAGCATAGTATATACCGTGATAGGAGATGAAATATCAACGATCCCAGAGCTACACAAAGCATTTATGCATTACAAGAGAATTACTAAAGGAACATTGTTTTATATAAAATTCTACTCAGCACTGGCAGAAATATTATATGATGAAATCAAACCTATTATACAAGTAATAAAGATCGAATTAACAAGGGAAATGATAATACCAGAAAAAATAGAGAAACAGGAACAGATACAAAAGGTAGAAATACCAGAATTTTATGCAAGAAAAAGAGTTATTGGGATAGCTACAATATTGAATGAGTTATCAACCAATTATTTAAGTGGAAATTCAGTATGGAGCTATTATATCAGAGAATAAACAATGATCTACTCAAATTCTAGAGAAACCAGAGAAGCAGATATGGAAGAAATACGACAGTGGATATTAAGTCTACTGAAACCTAAACAACAACCAACAACAAAAGCTATACGACGAAATTTTATTTCAACAGAGATAATGGCAAATTATTGCAGAACTATTGGGCACAAATATCCAGACCATCAATGCTCAAAATGTTATGGTGAAGATAATGTAACTCCAGCTGTCAATCTGGAATAAAAGATAGCCGACAAGATAAAAATCAGCAAGAAAAAGTTAGAAGCAAAAGTCAAAAGTTAGTGGAAGAAAAAGTTATAAATACTAATAGGTAACGTGTACATTATCAAAAATGTAAAGTAACTATAGTTTATAAAAGTAATTATAGTTAGATTAAAGTAACTATAGTAGAGTTACTTATATTTGTATATATAGAAGAGCCAGAAGGCAATCTAAGGCAAGACTTTCTTAACGGAAAGCAAAAGCCTCTTGTACTACAAAAATATTCTCAATAAAAATATAAGATTTCACAGCAATGGATTAAGATATTGCAGATACTACATAGGTACATATATTCATGATCATGCATAACTAAATCTCTTGATTCCTGAATATCATAATGTTGTTAGAATAAATTTATATTAGTTATTATATACTAAAATTATTGTCAAAAGTTTTTAGTTTGTTAACATGAGGAAAAGAAGGAAAACTTCCAACTATGCCATCCTAAAGTTGAAACATAGGCATGAGAAGCCGTGAGGGGAGTAGACATAGTCGAGGCGCTGAAGGAAGGAAGTACTTTTGAAAGTACGATGTTAACAGTGACAGAAAAATGTTTGAAAATAATCTAGTTTATGGTAATCTAATATAAATAATATTCGTTAGGACTATGATATAAGGGAATTGTATTAAAATTGTTATGTATTAAAAATTGTTATGTCTTATTTACATGAAGAAATGATACTATCATATAAGATATTAATCCTAAATATACTTAAACCTATAACAATTGAAATAAGAAGGATAATATGGGAAAACATATTTGAAGAAGAATAGTTAATAAACCAAGTATGGTACGAAATAGATGAAGTAGATAATGAAATTTTAAACTTTAATTTAAGTGACCTAGAAATTCAGTAATCAGATTAATGACAAACCAAGAATACTTAGAATATTGGCAAAGAACTATAACAGATATTGCTTTACTAAGTAATCTGATAAACGAAAATATAAAAACATTTCAATAAAACCACGATATGCAATATATAGAATACATATTGGAAAATATAAAAGAAATTATAAGATTAGTACCTTTAGAAAAAATGTATTATGAACGAATTAATGAATAAAAAGGACCACCCCCCAAAATTGGTATCAGAGCTAGAAAATGAAATTGATAGGTATGAATTAATTATAACAGTAATAACAAAACGACAAGAACTAAAATATAAGCAAGAAAGTCTTCAGAACAATATATATGCAGGCGTGTGCCAAAATTCTTAATAGCCCAAAGAAAATTAATATTTAAACTACAATTAGTTATACAAAACATAGAGTATAAATTAAAACATAATTTAAAATGAATAAGGAATAATTTGCTATAGAAGAAAAAACTTACGAAAATCCAGACGGATTGAAAATAAAAATAATATTTTCAAACTTAGGAAGAAGGTATAAAAAAAATAGGTGAAAATTTATATCTAATGGTAGAAAAAGAAACAGTCAGATTAGAAGATAGCCTAACCGCAATGGTAATAATAACTAAAGAAAATGAAGAAATAGACAGAAAAAAGGAAATAGAAATGATAAAACAGCAAACAAACTAGAAATACAGAAGATAGAAGAAGTAAAAAATGATAGAATACTTGTATTAGAAAAAGAATTAACTATGCTTAAAGAATTATACGCAGCTAAACAAAAAGAAAAAGAAATAGAAACAGAATTAAAAAATGAAATAAAGCAATTTAAAGAAAAATTAACCCCAGATATAAGAGTTGATAATATTGATATAGATGAAAACTTCTTAGAACAAGGTTCAGATATAAGTGAAACATATACGGAAATATTACAAAAAATAGAATAAACCGAGATAATTAATAAAATAGAAATAAATACTGAAGAAATGAAAAATAAAGCAAGTACAGGCACAAGTACAGAAGTAAAAACCCAAGGACATTAAATCCTGATTATTATACAGTTAGTTATGAAGAATCAGATAGATATGATAGTTTGTGGAATAAAAGATTAAACAAAAAATGGACACCATCTACAACATCATCCCGAAATAATAGTTTTCTAGATCTAGATTGCGTAGCAGATATAATTAAAACAATACAACTATGGGTAGGCTATATATCAAAACAACTAATAGATAATAAAATTGGTATGACAGAAGTACCAGGATATATAGAAAGAACACTTATAGGAACAATAAAATTATGGTTACAAAACTTAGCAGAAGAAAGTATAAAAACATTAAGAAACAATAAGAAAATAGATGGAGAAATTGCGACTACATCAATTGACATATTAAATAAATATGAAATAGCCATAAGAAACGAATTTAGTAGTACAACTACAGAAGTAGAAGAACAAAATAAAGAAAAACAGTTACATAGAAATTTAATGACAAAATTAGCTATATGTAATATGTGTTACACAGATGAATATACGTGTTTATTTAGAGAATATTACTATAAAGGAACGTACAATACTGAAGAAGCAAAAGAAATAAGAAATTTATATTTTGTGTATCAAGTTCGTAGTAATAAAGTATGGAATCTTGGGGTACTGAAAGAAAGTAAAGAACTAGTCCTAGAACAAGTAGGATTTAGTTGAAACAAAACACGAATAAAAAGGAACTTATTTTAGAATTATAAGAACAAGAAAAAAAAATCCCCCTTATTCTTAAAGATCTAAAATCTCCTCTTCTTGCTACCTTCTTGCTTAGAAACAAATTAATGCAAAACTTGGAGAGCAAGTAATAAGATTTCTTGAATAGCAAGTAATAAGCTTTCTTGAGTACCAAGTAATCAAATTTCTTGGAGGACAAGTAATCAAATTTCTTAGAGAGCAAGTTATAACTATTTTTTTTTCATGCTACTGTAATTTTTTTTGTTCACGCTACTGTTAACACCATTTTTTTTTTTGCTCTAATATAAGAAGAAATCCCAAGATTTATCAAGAACGGAATCTTGATAGAACCGCTCTGATACCACTTGATAACAGCTAGGTTAAGGAGATCACAAATAGAGAATTGAATATTAGAATGCGGAAGCACAAAGAAAAGAAACAAAAAAACTAACTAAAGATATGGGAAATTCGAAGGAAAGATCCATCAATTTCCAAGGATTAGATGTTCTAAGGTCTTGAAAAGATCCAAGTAACAACATATAAATTTATGGAAGAAATCTAACGCCTTTACTTGAGAAAACAAATCAAAACAATAGATTCGGATCTTGACCGCTTTATGAGTAACTAAAGACAATAATTAGTATGTAGAAACTAATCACCTTCTAAAGAATACCAAAAAGAAACCAAAGATATCACAAGAAGAAGTTACTTTATACCTTAAACTATGAAACTAGTAAATGTTTAAAGATAAATTCTCAAAGAACAAGTCACAAAGGTTCAAAGAACTCTCTCAAATATTATTAATATCAATCTAAATTGTCTTTAATGAATAAAAAAGGACCCCTATATATAGGAGAAGGGGGAAAAACGTCCAAGACCCTAAAAAGACAATTACAACCTACTCTAGAAAGGAAATAAAGTAACCTAAATAGGAACAAATTTAGTACTTCTAGGAAAGCATTAAATGGTACTTAGGAGACCATAAATAGACTAAGGAAAATATTAATAACCTATATATAAATAAAGAAATAAGGTAAATCCCAACTTGGAAAAGGATCTTGACAATCTTGGAAAGTTTGACTAATCTTCTCTCAAAACTTAGGTAGAAAGCAACTCTTGTTGTGGCTGATTCTTAGACTCGTCTTGACCTTATTTGCACGAAATTGGCCCTTAAAATTCCTCATCTTGGGCATGAATTTGGGCCATCAAATAATTGTAGCATTTGGACAATTCATCTTCCTTGGGCTTGAGCTCTTCTTCCCCAATAAGACACATTTGGATCAGCGATTGAAGCCCATTGAACTCCTTGGCTTGAGATCTTGTTATGGGCCTCCTTGGAGTTTCTAAAGCTTCATCCTTGTCCTTTAATGGAGTAGAGCTTCCTTGGATGCTATCATTCCCCTCTTCTTGAAGCGAATTCGTCCTCGAATTCAAATCTGCATCAAAATGGGAAAGATCAGAAACATTAAAAGTAGCACTAACTTGAAACTCACCAGGAAGATCAAGTTTACAAGCATTGTCTCCAATCCTTTCAAGGACTTTGTATGGACCACTTCCTCTAGGATTTAGTTTGGTCTTTCTTTTGGAAGGAAATCTTTCCTTTCTCATATGCACCCATACCAAGTCACCAGGTTTAAAAACAACATATTTTCTGCCCTTATTCCTTCGCAATGCAACTTCCTTATTCTTCTTTTCAATTGCAAGCCTTGTTTGTTCATGAATTTTCTTCATCATATCAGCCTTCTTCTTACCATCCAGATTAGCAAAATCATTAGTAGGCAAAGGCAATAAATCAAGGGGGGTAAGGGGGTTGAATCCATGTACAACTTCAAAAGGAGTCTTACCAGTAGAAGAATGGAAGGTCCTATTATAAGCAAATTCTACAATAGGTAAGTAATCTTCCTAATAAGTCATCTTTCCTTTCAAAACAGCCCTCAACATGTTCCCTAAAGTTCTATTAACCACTTTCGTTTGTCCGTCCGTTTGTGGGTGACAAGATGTAGAAAATAGCAATTTAGTTCCCAACTTTCCCCAAAGAATTCTCCAAAAGTGACTTAAGAACTTGGCATCCCTATCACTAACAATAGTTCTAGGTATTCCATGCAATTTAACCACTTCCTTTACAAACAAGTCAGCCACATGAGATGCATCATTAGTCTTTTTACATGGGATAAAATGAGCCATTTTAGAAAATTTATCTACTACCACAAATATACTATCCTTACCATACTTAGTCCTTGGCAGCTCCAATATGAAATCCATAGAAATATCAATCCAAGGGGAATTAGAAACAGGTAAAGGAGTATAAAGACCATGCGGCAATGTTCTAGACTTAGCTTGTTTACATTCAAGACAATAAGAACACACTTTTTCAATATCCTTTCTCATGCTAGGCCAATAAATGTTCAGAAAGTATTTTCAGTGTTTTGGGTATACCAAAATGTCCTATTAGCCCTCCACAATGTGCTTCCCTAACAAATAGTTCACGCAACGAGCAATTAGGAACACATAATTTATTTTCCTTAAATAGAAATTCATCTTGAAGATTAAATTTCTCAAAAGGACCTAACTTACATTCAACAAAAATCTCACCAAAATCAGAATCATTAGCATAGAGGAACTTGATTTGGTCAAAACCCAACAACTTTGAAGTAAGGAGTAGAGATCAAAACATACCTTCTTGAGAGTGCATTAGCAACCACATTCTCCTTTCCTTGTTTGTAAGCAATTATATAAGGAAAAGTTTCAATAAACTCTACCCATTTAGCATGCCTACGACTAAGTTTACCTTGGATCTTCAAGTATTTTAATGACTCATGATCAGTCTTGACCACTAATTCTCGAGGCCACAAGTAGTGCTGCCATGTAGCTAACGACCTTACCAAGGCATATAGCTCCTTATCATAAGTTGAGTAGTTCAATGTTGCTCCACTTAGCTTTTCACTAAAGTAGGCAATTGGCTTGGAGTCTTGCATCAAAACTGCACCTATGCCCTTACCAAAAGCATCACACTCAACTTCAAAAGACTTAGAAAAATCAGGCAATTGCAAAAGAGGAGCAGAACACAATTTATCCTTCAGCAAGTTAAATGCATCATCTTGTTCCTTTCCCCATTTAAAAACCTTATCTTTTTTAATAACTTCAGTTAAAGGAGCAGCAATAGTGCTAAAGTCTCGCAAAACCTCCTATAAAAACTAGCAAGTCCATGAAAACTCCTAACTTCAGTTACACTATTAGGTTTAGGCCATTCTTTTATTGCCTTGATTTTCTCATCATCTACTTCAACTCCCTTAGAACTAACCACAAAACGTAAGAAAACCACACGATCCACACAAAAAGTACACTTTTTGAGATTAGCAAATAAGCACTTATTTCTAAAAACTTCAAAAACTTGTTTTAAGTGCTCTAGGTGTTCATCTAGATTTTGAGAAAAGATCAAGATGTCATCAAAATACACCACAATAAATTTTCCATGGAAATATTTAAAAACATGATTCATTAGTCTCATAAAAGTGCTTGGTGCATTAGTCAAGCCAAAGGGCATAACTAACCACTCATAAAGTCCATATTTGGTCTTAAAAGCAGTTTTCCATTCATCTCCAGGATTCATATGAATTTGATGGTAACCACTCTTTAGATTAATTTTAGAAAAGATTTTGGAACCATCAGTTGGTCCAACATGTCATCAAGACGAGGGATAGGATGGCGATACTTTACCGTTATCTTGTTGATAGCTCGACAATCTACACACATCCTCCATGTTCCGTCCTTTTTGGGGACCAATAGGACTGGAACAGAGCATGGGCTCATACTCCCTCAAACAAATCCCTTTTCAAGCAATTCTTCAACTTGCCTTTATAATTCTTTGCTCTCTTCAGGATTGCTCCAATAGGCAGGCTATTAGGAAGTTGAGACCCAGGCACAAAGTCTATTTGGTGCTCAATCCCTCTCAAAGGTGGCGATCCCTTTGGAGTGTCATCAAGAAAAATATCTTCAAAATTCTGCAAAAGAGAAGAAACACCATTTGGCAAAGAAGGAGTTAGTTGTTCAAAATTAATCAATACTTCTTTCTAAGTAAGTAGTATTATGGGTAGCCCCTCTCTCCTAACATTGAAACACTCTTTGGCTTTTTTATATAAAGGCTCTCATTTTTCTTTTCCTTAGCTTCTTTCCTCTCACCAAAACATTTTATTTTTTTACTCACACCCTCTTTTACCTCTTTACTTAGATCACTGCCCTCTCTGTCTTTCTCTTGACCATCTCTCTTTTTTTCTATCTCTTGGCCTTTTTCTTTTCCCTCAAGCTCACTTTTTAACTCTCCCTTTTATTTTCCCATTGTTTCCCTCAATCGTTTTTTATCTTCAAACACTTAAGAATGAGATAATGGTGCAAGAGTATACTTCTTACCATTATGCAGAAGACTATACCTATTCTTTCTCCCATGATGACTAGTATCCCTATCATACTACCAAGGTCGGCCAAGTAAAACATGATATGCTTGCATTGGAACTACATCACAAAGAAATTCATCTTCATACCTACCAACATTGAATGAAATCATGCATTGTTTGTTTACTTTTACTTCTCCACAATCATTCAACCATTGGAGCCTATATGGGGTAGAGCGCTTCATGCATGGAATTCCTAATTTATCCACCAAGTATGAACTCACCACATTTGCACAACTTCCCCCATCAATAATCATAGAATAAGTCTTCCCTTTTATCCCACACCTAGTATGAAACAAATTCTCTCTCTGCCTTTCATCAACACTACCCAAATTGATAGTCATAATTCTCCGAACCACCCCAATTATACCATCATTAGGCAGTTCCAAATCATCTTCCTCACTTACACCTTCTCCCTCTTCTTCTTCCCCCTCACTTTTTTCACTCTCATATTCTCCATTCTCTCTAAGTAGGATGGTTCTTCTACTTGCACATTCATGCATCATATGCCCCCTTCCATGACATTTGTGACATTGAATAGAACTTGAAGGTTTAGAAGATTTAGGATTAAAGTTTTTACCTCCCTCCTCAACTTTACCTTTACCTCTATCATCTTGAGGTTTGATAGGAGCCTTCCCCTCTTGAGTTGACCATGGCTTCGTAGAGATAGTGTTTGGTCGACTTCTCCATGAGTTATTTTGCCGATTTTTCTCAAGTTGTTTTTCAACTTTTACAGAAAAATCAACTAACTCATCTAAAGTTACATATTGATGTATCTCTACTACATTAGCTATTTCTGTATTTAAACCATTTAAAAACCTATCTATTGTAGCCTCTTTTTCCTCTATGCAGTTAGCTTAGATCATAACCATATCCATGCTTTTGAAGTACTCATCCACTGACATGGAGCCTTGCTTCAAGTATTGAAGGCGAGACTGTAGATCTCTTTGGAAGTGTGATGGAATAAATCACTTCCTCATTACCCTCTTCATCTCTGCCCACGTAGCAATAGGTGGTAGCTCCTCTTGCAATCTATCCCTAGCAAGCTTTTTCCACCAAGAAGTAGCATAATCAGAAAACTCAACAACAGCAAGTTTAACTTTCTTACCCTCAGAGTAGTTATGGCAATCAAAGATGGCTTCAACTCGTCTATCCCAATCAAGGTGCAATTCTGGATCCCTTGTCCCCTTGAAAGATGGCATCTTCATTTTTATACTATTTATATTATCATCTTCTACTCTACCTCTTTGTCCCCTCCTATCTTTTCTTTCTAGATTAAATTCAACATCAAAATCATCATTATCATATTCAGGATTTACAAAAGGGATATGGGGTACATTCCTTCTAACTTGGGGTCTAACATTATTTGGGGGTACAACATCATTCTCCTTCCTAATTGCAGATATGGTGTCATTCTGCTTGATAATCATATCCCCCATCTCTTGAAATTGAAGGGTCCATCTCTCAAATTGTTGGTGCATAGCTTGGAGGGTGAAGTCGTTCCTTCCTTTGACCTCGGCTTCTAAACGAGCCCTTTCCTCATCACCACCTAAATTAGACATCTAAAAAGAATAAAAATAAAAAAATGATCAAGTATCACACTTTTAATATGGCTTTTACCCTCTTTTAAATTCACCCACACTTGCCTTTTTCCACTCAAAATAACCTTTGAACGAGAATACTTTGTAAATTTATAAATAAACCAAAACGAGTATCAAGTTCGTAGTAATAAAGTATGGAATCTTGGGGTACTAAAAGAAAGTAAAGAACTAGTCCTAGAACAAGTAGGATTTAGTTGAAATAAAACACGAATAAAAAGGAACTTATTTTAGAATTATAAGAACAAGAAAAAAAATTCCCCTTATTCTTAAAGATCTAAAATCCCCTCTTCTTGCTACCTTCTTGCTTGGATACAAATTAATGCAAAACTTGGAGAGCAAGTAATAAGATTTCTTGAATAGCAAGTAATAAGCTTTCTTGGGTACCATGTAATCAAATTTCTTGGAGGACAAATAATCAAATTTCTTAGAGAGCAAGTTATAACTTTTTTTTGTTCAAGCTACTGTAATTTATTTTTTGTTCACGCTACTGTTCACACCACAGTATTTTTTTAAGCTACTGTTCACGCTACAGTTTTTTTTTTTTTGCTCTAATATAAGAAGAAATCCCAAGATTTATCAAGAACGGAATCTTGATAGAACCGCTCTGATACCACTTGATAACAGCTAGGTTAAAGAGATCACAAATAGAGAATTGAATATTAGAATGCGGAAGCACAAAGAAAAGAAACAAAAAAACTAACTAAAGATATGGGAAATTCGAAGGAAAGATCCACGAATTTCCAAGGATTAGATGTTCTAAGTCTTGAAAAGATCCAAGTAACAACGTATAGATTTATGGAAGAAATCTAACGTCTTTACTTGAGAAAACGAATCAAAACAATAGATTCAGATCTTGACCGCTTTATGAGTAACTAAAGACAATAATTAGTATGTAGAAACTAATCACCTTCTAAAGAATACCAAAAAGAAACCAAAGATATCACAAGAAGAAGTTACTTTATACCTTAAGCTATGAAACTAGTAAATGTTTAAAGATATATTCTCAAAGAACAAGTCACAAAGGTTCAAAGAACTCTCTCAAATATTATTAATATCAATCTAAATTGTCTTTAATGAATAAAAAAGGACCCCTATATATAGGAGAAGGGGGGAAAACGTCCAAGACCCTAAAAAGACAATTACAAGGAATCCTACTCTAGAAAGGAAATAAAGTAATCTAACTAGGAACAAATTTAGTACTTCTAGGAAAGCATTAAATGGTACTTAGGAGACCATAAATAGACTAAGAAAAATATTAATAACCTATATATAAATAAAGAAATAAGGTAAATCCCAACTTGGAAAAGAATCTTGACAATCTTGGAAAATTTGACTAGTCTTCTCTCAAAACTTGGGCAGAAAGCAACTCTTGTTGTGGCTGAATCTTGGACTCTTCTTGACCTTATTTGTACAAAATTGGGCCTTAAAATTCGTCATCTTGGGCTTGAATTTGGGCCACCAAATAATTGTAGCATTTGGACAATTCCTCTTCCTTGGGCTTGAGCTCTTCTTCCCTAATAAGACACATTTGGATCAGCGATTGAAGCCCATTGAACTTATCATTGAACTCCTTGGCTTGAGATCTTGTTATGGGCCTCCTTGGAGTTTCTAAAGCATCATCCTTGTCCTTCAATGGAGTAGAGCTTCCTTAGATGCTATCATAAACTATGTGCAATGTATGAATAGCATTCATACCACCATCCACACTAAGTACCACATCAAGGCCACCAAAAGTGAACTTACCATTCATCCTTTCCACCTTTACACAATACTCATACATAAGAGAAGTAAACATTTCATTAGTCATAACAAGAAAGTAACTCACATTACAAACCAAGTAAAGCATGTATCATTATATTAGGCATATAAGTCAACATTCTTCATTAGCTTCATTAAGAGCACATTCATTCATTAGCCATTAAGACATTAGAGCCACACGTCATAACCCCTCTCAAAGCCTACTTGTGCAATGCATGGATGGCATCCCATACTACCACCCACACTAAGTAGTGCATTCTTGAGAAGCCATAGTTCATTAACATTCTTTGTGGGGGTAAAGCCTTAACCGACATAGACCATGTGAGCAATTCATGGAATCCCGATGTCACCCTCACCAGATAAGGGATTCCTACTTGCCTATGGTAGGACCATTATATTTTAGCTTTAGTGGATCCACTAGCTAGACCTATGTGGCCAAATAGTTATGGGATAGGGAGATTGCTACTAGATACCCCGCCTCAACTCACGGATGAGCATTTATCTCAAGAGATTGTAACTAGATACCCCGCCTCCATTCCCGGATGAGCATCCATCTCAATTCATATCCACTCAGTGCTTAGCATTATTCCCTACGAAGTACTTAACATTCATTATTATGGGATAATAGATTGTTACTAGATACACCACCTCAATTCATGGATGACTATCCATCTCAAACCCAATTTTTATTCATTAGATAGCTCATAGATTCAAAGAAGAAAATAGCCTTTCAACTAAGAATTCCATATTATGAGAAAGTCTTTTCACAACATGTCATTATCATTCAATAGAGTACAATTGAGAATAGCCTTTCAATTAATACTTCATCATTAACATAATCATAGAAACTTCATTCATTAATCATTCATGAGTGTGTGTATGTGAGAATAACCTTTCACATATATCATCATCATTCATAAGTGTTAAATTGAGGAATAGCTTTCAATACTAACACAATTCTATTCTAAACATGATCAAAATACATTCATTGAAATCACTCACATATACTTGACATCATGATTCCTTCGTGAAATTACCCTCCAAGGCCATACATAAATGACAACCCAAACATCTACGATACTACAATAGATGTGGAATTAACATGATTCAAATACTAATTCAATATAAACATTAACAATTCAACATACTTTCATGATCAACCAATTCACAATCCCAATTCACAACTTAAGAATTTGGTGGAAACATGGGTTCATAGGGTAAAATCATTTTAATTCACCATTAAAACATCAATTAAACCATGACTCATCACTTAGATGCCTTTTTAAAATGTTTGGAAATGAACCCATGCATAGATTGCAAACCCTACGTTTTTGGTGGATTTTGGAGACTTGAAATCATCTTTGAAATTGGCTCCATGAAAGAAACTAAGTCAAAAATGAAGACTACCATACCTTGCTTGTGAATCCCCAAGAAATTTATGGAAGAAACACCTTGAATCCACAAACCCTAGCTCTCACTTTTTTTTCTTCTTCTTTTGGAACTTCTAGAGAGAAATTTTTTGAAAGGAGGAACTCTTTTGATTTGATTTGGGTTTTGGAGAAATAAGGAGTAAATGAGTTATTCTAAGACTTAAAGTTATATATAGTAGTGATATAAAACAATTAAAATCGACCACACACATTAATTAATTAATGTGAATTACTTAAAACTCCTCGACTTAGGCAGCCCCGTCAGGGACAACGCCCATCTAAATGGCTCATCTAGGGCACCACAGCTCATGGTGCCCGTGGTCCCTTGACCAGTGTTTCCCTCAAACTTGCGAAGCCGTCAAGGGCCTAAGGCATGTCCACAAGACCACCCACGGTCCGTGGTCAATACCACGAGTTGTGGTCGTGGAAGCAGTGTCGAGGCTTCCATGTTTTTCCCTCTCAAGAGTCTAAGTGGTCTTCATGACCATCTATACGGACCGTCAAGGGCACCATGGCTCGTGGTGGTGCCCGTGGTCTTTGAGGCAGTAGCCTCCTCAACTTAATTCAAGTCCTACCAAGCTAAGGCAAACCCACGAGCCGTGAAATGGCTCGTGAAGGGGAGCCTTGGCTTGGTACCAATCTTGGGCACACTGCCTTGAAAACCACGGGTGGTACCATGACTCGTGGTGGCCACCACAGGTCATGAAGACCCTCGTGGAGACGGTAGGTAGTGATTAGGCCTAGTTTTTAGGAAGCATTTTCCCCTCACCATGGCTTACACCCAAAACCCTTACCCCTTGCCCTTAACCCCGGACATTAACCCTCATGTTTAGGTTCTCGTTCAACCTATCATATTTTGAGTCGTTATAGTTTAACTATCTATGGTTTGTCTTCTAATCCTTATACAATGCTTATCCGAATATGGCTACTCGAAGAGCTTATGCTAGAAAGAATGTGAGGGAGAATGCAGAACAAGAAGCTCCTCCCCAAGATCCTCAAGTTCAGGTAGACCCTTTGGGTGAGCAAGTGACTAATACGGAGTTTAGGGTTTCTTTTCAGGTATTATCTCAAGCCATGAGGGACTAAGACAATAGAGAGGTATAGGTTCCCCTGAACCCAAATATGGGTACAGTGGCATCTAGAGTGAGGGACTTCACTAGAATGAATCCTCTGGAGTGTCATGGTTCTAAGGAAGAAGAAGATCCTCAAGAGGTTATTGATAAGGTGTGGATGATAATGGGAGTGGCACCGATGGAGAAGGCAGAGTTGGATGCTTATCAACTTAAAGGTGTTGCAAAAATTTGGTTCAACTAATGGAAAAAAGGGAGACCAGAAGATGCGGGTCCTCTTTATTGTGAAAAGTTCAAAGTTGCTTTCCTTAATAGGTTCTTTCCCCTTGAGATGAAGGAGGAAAAGGTTCTTGATTTCATCAACCTTTGTCAAGGAATTATGAGTGTGAAGAAGTATGCTTTGAAGTTCACGCAATTGTCCGTAATATGCTCCCACAATGGTTGTTGATCCTAGGGTAAAGATGAGTAAGCTTTTTTCGGGTGTGGTCGAAATGGTGGTTAACGAGTGTCGTACCACCATACTTGTTAATGACATGGACATTTCTCATCTCAAGGTTCAAGCTCAATAGATCGAAGGGGAGAAACTTAAGGTAAATAGGGTAAAAACCGGTGTTGGTAACTTCTATCATGCAAGGTCTGATGGGCATGGTCGTCCTAGATTTCGATAAAGGTTTTCCAGTCAAGTTTCCTCCAATGCTCCTACTAGGTTCAACAAAGAGAGGGTGTCAAATAGTAAGCCTCAAGGAGGAAATGGTAGTGGGTCCTTATTGCCTATTTGTGCTAAGTGTGGAAGAAAGCATATGTGTAAATGCCTAGCGGGTTCCAATACTTGTTTTGGTTGTGGTAAGATGGACCATAAGATAAGATATTGTTCTTCAGTTGCTAAGAATGAGGAAGATAATAGTTGAAAGTCTCAATCTAATCCCTCATCCGGTCCAAGTGGTTTGGGTTCAAACCCTCTTGTGGTTACCGATATGTTGAAAGTATATCAACTTGATGTTTATGCTTTGCTTGATCCCAGTGCTACCTTGTCTTTTTGTGACGTCATATGTGGCAATGAGGTTTGATGTGCTTCCTAATGTGTTGTTAGATTCTTTTTTCTGTCTCTACTCGAGTTGGTTATTCTATTGTTGCTAAGAGGGTCTATAGAAAGTTTCCCTTGTCCCATATAGTTATTCTTGTTGATTTGGTAGAGCTTGATATGCTAGATTTCGGTGTTATCCTTGGTATGGATTGGTTGCACTCATGTTATGCTTTGATTGATTGTAGAAACCGTGTTGTCAAGTTTCAATTCCCAAATGAGCCTATCCTAGAGTTGAAGGGGGGAAATTCTAAACCTAAGGGTCATATTATCTCTTGTCTTAAAGCTATGAGGATGATTTCTAAGGGTTGCATACACCATCTAATAAGTGTAAGGGATGTTGATTCTAAAAACCCTACTCTTGAGTCGATCCTCATTGTTAATGAGTTTTGAAAGTGTTTTAACAAATTAGTTACTCGGTATTCCTCTTGAAAAGGAAATAGACTTCGGTATTGACCTTCTCCGAGTTATGTAGCCTATGTCTATTCCTCCTTATCGAAAGGCTCCGGTAGAACTTCAGGAATTGAAGGAACAATTGAAAGATTTGTTGGATAAGGGTTTTATCCGACCGAGTATCTCTCCATGGGTGCTCAAGTTTTGTTTGTTAAAAAGAATGATGGTTTACTTCGTATGTGTATTGACTACCAGCAATTGAAAAAGGTGACCATTAAGAACAAGTATCCTCTACCAAGAATAGATGACTTATTTGACCAACTCCATGGAGCAAATTACTTTTCCACGATTGACCTCTGGTCGGGTTATCACCAATTGAGGATGATAGAAGATGACATTTCAAAGATGGCTTTTCTAACTTGGTATGGTCATTATGAGTTTTTGGTATTGTCGTTTGGTTTGACTAATGATTCGACGGCTTTTATGGATTTGATGAATAGGGTGTTTAGACAATACCTTGACATGTTTGTGATTGTATTCATTAATGATATATTGATCTATTCGAGCAGTGAGGATGAGCATATTTATCATGTGAGGATTGTGTTGCAAATTCTCAAGGACCAACAACTCTTTGCAAAGTTTAGCAAATGTGAGTTTTGGCTAAGATTTGTAGCTTTTCTTGGTTAAATTATTTCAAGCAAGGGTATTGAGGTAGATCCTAAGAAGACGAATGCGGTCAAGAGTTATCCTAGACCGCTATCCCCATGGGATATTAAAAGTTTCTTGGGTTTAGCTGGTTACGATAGAAGATTTGTTGAGGGGTTCTCTTCGATTGCCTCTCCATTAACAACATTGACTAAAAATGAGGCTATGTTCATATGGTCCAACGCATGTGAGAAGAGCTTTCTGGAATTGGAGGATAGATTAACTTCTGCTCCGGTGTCGACCTTACTAGAAGGGACTGATAGTTTTGTTGTTTATTGTGATGCCTCAAGAATTGGGATATGATGTGTACTTATGCAACATGGGAAAGCTATTGCCTATGCGTCAAGGCAACTTAAAGTTCATGAAAAGAATTATCCCACCCATGACCTTGAACTAGTGGTTGTTGTTTTTGGCTTAATGATTTGGAGGCACTATATTTGAAGAAGAAGAAGAAGAATTAATAAACCAAATATGGTACGAACTAGATGTAAACAATGAGATATTAGATTTTAATCTAAGTGACCTAGAAATTCAATATTCAAACTAATGATAAGTCAAGAATATTTAGAATACTGGCAACAAACTATAACAGATATTACTTTACTAAGTAATTTAATAAAAGAAAATATAGAAACATTTCAACAAACCAATGATATACAATATATAGAATATATATTGGAAAATATAAAAGAAATTATCAGATTAATACCTTTAGAAAAAATATATTATAACCGAATCCATGAATAAAAAGGACCCCCTCCCCCTAAAGTTGGTATCAGAGCTAGATAGTAAAGATTTAAACATGGATAATACAGAAGCTTATAAGTATGAACTAATTAGAACGATAATAACAAAACGACAAGAATTAAAATATAAACAAGAAAGACTTCAATACAATATATATGCAGGCGTATGCAAAAAATCTTTGCTAGCCTAAAGAAAAGTAATATTTGCATTACAACTAGAAATACAAAACATAGAGTATAAACTAAAACATAATTTAAAATGAATAAGAAAGAATTTGCTATAGAAGAAAAAACTTACGAAAATCCCGACGGATTAAAAATAAAAATAATAATTTCAAACTTGGGAAGAAGATATAAAAAAATAGGTGAAAACTTATATTTAATGGTAGAAAAAGAAACAGTGAGATTAGAAGATAGCTTAACTGCAATGGTACGGATAACTAAAGAAAATGAAGAAATAGACAGGAAAAAGAAATAGAAATGATAAGACAACAAACAAAATTAGAAATTCAACAGATAGAAGAAGTAAAAAATGATAGAATACTTGCATTAGAAAAAGAATTAACTATACTTAAAGAAATATACACAGCTAAACAAAAAGAAAAAGAAAAAGAAACAAAATTAGAAATAGAAATAAAGAAAATTAAGGAACAATTACCCCCAGATATAAGCATTGATAATGTTGATATAGATGAAAATTGCTCAGAACATGGTTCAGATATAAGTGAAACATATACAGAAATATTAGAAAAAATAAAAGAAACCGAAATAAATGATAAAATGGAGATAAATACCGAAGAAATAAAAAATAAAGCAAGTACAAGTACAAGTACAGAAATAAAAAATCCAAGAACAGCAAGCCCAAATTATTACACAGTTAGTTATGAAGAATCAGACAGATATGATAGTTTGTGGAATAAAAGATTAAACAAAAAATGGACACCATCTACAACAAATCGAAATAATAACCTTTTAGATTTAGATTGTGTAGCGGATATAAATAAAACAATATAGCTATGGGTAGGCTATATATCAAAACAACCAATGGATAATAAAATTGGAATGTCAGAAGTACCAGGGTATATAGAAAGAACATTTATAGAAACAATTAAATTATGGTTACAAAATCTAGCAGAAGAAAGTACCAAAACATTGAGAAACAATAAGAAAATAGATGGAGAACTTGCGACTACACCCATTGATATATTAAATAAATATGAAATTGCTATAAGAAATGAATTCAGTAGTACGACAACAGAAGTAGAAGAACAAAATAAAGAAGAACAGTTACATAGAAATTTAATATTAAAATTAGCCATATGTAATATGTGCTACATAGATAAATATACATGTGTATTTAGAGAATATTATTATAAAGGAACATATAGTACAGATGAAGCAAAAGAAATAAGGAAATTATATTTTAGAAAATTACCAGAACCATTTAGTTCTAAAATAATAAAAGAATGGAATAATGCAGAATTACAAGATACACTTGGAGCAAGAATAAGATATTTACAAAAATGGTATTTAGAAATATGTGAAAAATATAGAGAAGACATAAAAATGGAAAAATCAATAGTAAAAAATCTAGCCTGTTGTAAAAATAGGATAGCACCTCAATTTGGATGTAATGATAATTATTATAAAAAGAAGTATAGAAAACCAGGAAAATATAAAAAATATAAATCACAATATAAATATAAAAGGCCAAGAAAACGATATTATATAAAAAATACTAAAGCAAAATGACCTTTCAGACCAAAGAAAAAAATAACAGAATGTACATGTTATAATTGTGGAAAACTAGGACATTTAGCTAAAGATTGTAACTTACCTAAGGATCCAAAAAGAAAACAAATATCTGAAATAATAATTAATGACGAAATATATACACTAATAGATCATATAGATTACGACCCAGATAGTGATGATAGTATATATGAATTCGACATGGACGAATTTGAACATGAGAATGAGCTACCTGAATATGAAGAAGATAATAATGACTGATAAAGATGTACAAATAATAAAAGAAGAATATACAAATGAAGAATCAACAGAACAAAAAATAATATTTGATGTTAATATATTTGAACAAATAAAAGGAAAAGAATTAGATCTCAGTGTAGAAAAAATATTCAAGTTACCTTTAATAAGAAATATCTTCAAAAGACAAAAAGAAGAATATTATGTGGAAGTCAAAAAGAACATATAATAGATTGTAAATACACCAAAGGAAAAGCAAGAATACCTATAATAAATAAACGAATAATAAATAAAGAAATACAAGAAATTAAAGCAAGAGATCCTATAAAATACGTACATTTAGGGGGAACAGAGATATTAATAAAAGCCTGTTTCAGAGATGGAATAGATACACCAATAGAAATATATTTAGCAGATGATAGAATAATAGAGTCAATAGAAAGAAGTATTATAAGTGCAGTAAAAGGAAACTTAATATACCAAAAATTTAAATTCATAATTAATGTCAATTATTCAGTAGCAATAAATGACAAAAATATAGATAAATCACTAGTATTATATTGGAAAATGTCAGGCATAGAGTTAGCCCAGGCAGCAAAATATTCACAGCTCGCTGTAAAAACTTATATGTATTAACGACAAAACACAAAATAACAGCAAAAAATAAGATAAATAAAATAAAGAAAGAAAATCCTTTTGAACAAATTGTGATAGTAATAGATAATAATGATTACAGTTACAAGAAAATAGATATAGAAGAAGATCTAGAAATAGTAAGTGATAGGACCAGTACATCAAAAAGAATAAAGAACACAGATAAAAACGAAAATACATCTCAACCTCAAAGAAAATCAGTAGAATATCCCAGAATAAAAGAAATTGAACCATACCATTATTATATAACCGGAAAAATAGAACAAAGAAAACATATTATTATAATAAATACTGGACAAGAAGAAAATTACATACCAAGAGAACTAGTAGATGAAGAAGAAATAATCTCTAATAAACAAAGTTGCCCCGAACTACCAAAAGAATTATCATACATAGAAAACACAACTCAAAAAGAAGTCATTATAGGAGGAATAATTATATTAATACAATTTACAGTATATCAAGGAGATAACATAACATTAGGAATAAAATGGCTAGAAGAAATGAAACCTTATAATCTAGAAAATACACAATTAATAATAACTTATAAAAACAAAAAAGTCACAATAAAAAGAGCATTATGAAAATTTATATACTTGCAAAAATAATAGTAGAAAATTATTATAATACATATTATACTCCAATGTTAGATACAGGAGCAGAAGCAAACATGTGTAAACATAACTGTCTACCAGACGAAAAATGGGAAAAACTATAAACCCCTATAGTAGTAACAGGATTTAATAATGAAGAAAGTATGATAACATATAAAGCAAAAAATATAAAGCTACAAATATGGGATAAAATACTAACTATAGAAGAAATATATAGTTATGAATTCATTAATAAAGATATGCTTTTAGGAATGCCGTTTTTAGAAAAACTATATCCCTATATAATAACAAAAACACACTGATGGTTTACCACACCATGTAAACAAAAAATAGGAGCAAAAAGAGTAACTAATAAAAATACAAAATCTACACCATGGATTTAAGGAAATGAGCAAATAACCCAAAAATTAGAAAATATCAAAGAAAGCACTCATAATATAGAATTAATAATATTTTCCATAGACAAGTTAAAATTAATACAAGAAAAATTAGAAATATTGTATAATGAAGACCCCTTAGAAGGATGGGAGAAGCATAAAACAAAGGTAAAAATTGAACTAATTGATGAAAATAACATAATAACACAAAAACTATTGAAATATAGTTTCGACTATTTAAAAGAATTTAAAATGCATATAAAAGAACTATTAAAAAATAAATATATTCAAGAAAGTAACAGCAAACATACAAGTCCAGCATTCATACTAAATAAACATAGTGAACCAAAAAGAGGAAAAAGACGTATGGTTATTGATTACAGAAATTTAAATGCAAAAACAAAAACATATAATTACCCTATATCAAACAAAGTGCTAAAAGTAAGACAAATACAAGGTTATAATTATTTTAGTAAATTTGATTGTAAATCAGGATTTTATCATCTAAAGTTAGAAGAAGAATCTAAAAAATTAACAACCTTTACAGTACCACAAGGACTCTATGAATGGAACGTATTACCTTTCGGATACAAAAATGCATCAGGTAGATACCAACATTTTATGGATAATTATTTTAACCAACTAGAAAATTGCATAGTATATATAGATGATATATTATTATATTCAAGAACAGAAGAAGAACATATAAGACTATTAGAAAAATTCATTCATATCATAACATACTCAGGAATAAGTTTAAGTAAAAAGAAAGCAGAAATAATGAAAAACCAAATAGAATTTTTAGGAATACAAATAGATAAGAATGGTATAAAAATGCAAAACCATATAGTACAAAAAATAATAAATTTTGAAGAACAAATAGATACAAAAAAGAAATTACAATCATTTTTAGGATTAGTAAATCAAGTAAGAGAATATATACCTAGTCTAGCAGAAAATCTTAAACCATTACATAAAAAATTAAAAAAGAATGTAGAATATTATTTTGACAAAAAAGACCAAGAACAAATACAAAAGATAAAATTATTATGTAAGAAACTACCTAAGTTATACTTCCCAGACGAAAATAAAAAATTTATATACATAGTAGAATCGGATGCTAGTGAAATAAGTTATGGAGGAGTATTAAAATATAAATACGATAAAGAAAAAATAGAACATCATTGTAGATACTATTCAGGAACGTTCACAAATCCCGAAATAAAATGAGAAATAAATAAAAAAGAATTATATGCACTATATAAATGTTTATTAGCTTTTGAACCATATATTATATATAACAAGTTTATTGTAAGAACAGATAATACGCAGGTAAAATAGTGGATTACAAAGAAGATACAAGATTCAGTAACAATCAAAGAAATACGGAGACTAGTATTAAATATACAAAATTTTATATTTACAATAGAAGTAATCAGTACTAACAAAAATGTTATTGCAAATTACATATCAAGACAAAGCTACTCAGACGGATCTAAACAACAGAAATACAATTGAAAAAATACTTAAAACAATGACATTGCTTTGCACAAAGATAGATAGCATGGACAAAGAGCTACAACAAATAAAAAGTCAGCAGCATGACAATAAACATGCGGAACTAAGTCGATCGGAAGACTTGAAACTTCCAGAACAAGAAGGTGACGATGGGAAATACCGAAAAACCCAAACTAACAATTTGTTACATGCAGCTACAGGCAGTACTTCTGCAACAAAAGAAGAAAAAATTAGACATATCAATACAAACATGAATAAACTATTTGAGAAACCATTTATACCAAGAACTCAAAAAGAATTATTTACACCACCTCAGATCAATACATACAAAGAAAGCTTGGGACAACATAAACAAACATATAACCATATAACCAGAGCCTATATAGAAAACATCCACAAAATACAAACCTTTTTAAACCTAAACCCTAGATCCAAAACTACAAAAAACCCTCTTGAAGACTATATTACCCAAAATCTACAAGGATATAATAAATTGATTGAACAACCACGTACCAACACCAATCTAGTGGGAACTTGCTACCATTATGGACTACTAAGTACAGTATATACTGCGACAGGAGACGAGATATCAACAATTCTGGAACTACACAAAGCATTTATGCACTACAAATGAATTACCAAAGGAACATTATTTTATATAAAATTTTATTCAACACCAGCCGAGATACTATATGATGAAATTAAGCCGATCATACAAGTAATAAAAATAGGACTAACAAGAGAGATGATCATACCGGAAAAAATAGAAAAATAGGACGAGATACAAAAAATAGAAATACCAGAATTCTACGCAAGAAAAAGAGTTATTGGATTAGCTACTATATTAAATGAATTATCAATCAATTACTTAAGTGAAAATTTAGTATGGAGCTATTATAACAGAGAACAGACAATGATATATTCAAATTCTAGAGAAACCAGACCAGCAGATATGGAAGAAATAAGACAGTAGATATTAAGTCTGCTAAGACCAGAACAACGACCAACAACAAGAGCTATACAACAAAACTTTATTTCAACAGAGATAATGGCAAACTATTATAGAACTATCAGACACAAATATCCAGATCACCAATGTTCAAAGTGTTATGGCGAAGATAATGTAATTTCAGCTGTCAATCTGGAATAGAAGATGGCCGACAAAATAAAAAATCAGCAAAGCAAAATTAAGTGGAAGAGGACAAAAGATATGAAAGAAGATAAAGAAGATATGAAAGAAGATAAAGAAGATAGTGGAAGAAAAAGCTAAAGTAGTACATGTATTGATAATTATACATATGCTCATAACTATGAATAGCTAATTTTTTTAATTCCTGAATATCATGATATTGATAAGATAGACTTATATTAGTTATTATTTACTAGAATTATTGACAAATGTTTTTAAGTTTGTTAACATGAGGAAAGAAAAGAAAACTTCCAACTATGTCATCCTAAAGTTGAAACCGTAGGCAGGAGAAGCCATGAGGAAGTAAACACAGTTAAGGCGCTGTAGGAAGAGAGTATTTTCGAAAGTACGATGTTAACAGTGACAAGAAAACTTTTGAAAATAATCTAGTTATAATAATCTGATATAGCTACTATCTGTCAAGACCATGATATGAAGGAATTACATTTAGAAAAATTGCTATGACTTTTTTGCATGATCAAATGATTTTAACATATAAAATATTAATCCTGCACATACTCAAAGATATAACAGTAGAAATAAGACGGATCATATGGGAAAAGATATTTGAAGAAGAAGAAGAAGAATTAATAAACCAAATATGGTACGAACTAGATGTAAACAATGAGATATTAGATTTTAATCTAAGTGACCTAGAAATTCAATATTCAGACTAATGATAAATCAAGAATATTTAGAATACTGGCAACAAACTATAACAGATATTACTTTACTAAGTAATCTAATAAAGGAAAATATAGAAACATTTCAACAAACCCATAATATACAATATATAGTTTTTAAAACATATAAGTTTTTACATCTAGCTATAAATATTTTACTTCCCGGGGCTAGTTCTATTCCTGACATTTTCCAATATAATACTTATGATTTATCTATATTTCTGCCATTTACTGCTACTGAGTAGTTAGCACTTATTATAAATTTAAATTTTTGGTATATGAGGTTACCTTTTACTGCGCTTATTATACTTTTTTCTATAGGTTGTATGATCCTATCATCTGCTAAGTATATTTCTATGGGTGTATCTATTCCTTCTCTAAAACATGCTTTTATTAATATTTCTGTTTTTCCTAAATGTACATATTTAATTGGATTTTTAACATTAGTATCTTGTATTTCTTTATTTATTATTCGCTTGTTTATTATTGGTATTTTAGCCTTTCCTTTGGTGTATTTGCAATCTATGATATGTTCTCTTTGACTTACTACATAATATTCTTCTTTTTGTCGTTTAAACCAATTTCTTATTGTTGGTATTTCAAATATTTTTGCTACGCTTAGGTCTAATTCTTTCCTTTTATTTGTTCAAATATATTATTATCAAATATTATTTTTTGTTCTGTCGATTCTTCATCTTAATATTTTTCTTTAGTTATTATTTGTATATCTGTTTCAGTAATTTATATAGTGTTCATTATCTGATTCTGTTAATGAATTATTTTTCATTTCGTCTATTTCGTTTACTGATAATTCATATATGCTATCTTCACTTTCTAATTCATAATCTACGTATTCTATTTGTGTATTTTTCATTGTCTATTATAATTTATGATATTTGTTTTTTCTTTGGACTTTTAGGTAATTTACAATCTCTAGCTATATGTCCTAATTTTTCATAATTATAACAAGTACATTTCGTTAGTTTTCTTTTTGGTCTATATGGTCTTTTGGTTTTGTGGTTTTTTACTTAGTATCTTTTTCTCGATTTTTTATATTGATATTTTGATTTGTATTTTTTATTATATTTCTTTCTATTTTTATAATTTCTATCCGTACAACCAAATTGAGGTGCTGTTTTATTTTTGCAACATGCCAAGTTTTTTACTAATATTTTTTCCATTTTTATTTCTTCTTTATGTTTTTCACATAGTTCCATAAACCATCGTTGCAAGAATTTCATTCTAGCTCCTAAGGTATCTGTTAATTCTGCTTCATTCCAACTTTTTATTAGTTTTGAATTAAAAGGTTCTGGTAATTTTGTAAAATATAATTTTCTTATTTCTTTACTTTCTTTTGTGTTATATGTTCCTTTATAATAGTATTCTCTAAATGAACATGTATATTCATCTATGTAACACATATTACATATTACTAATTTTGTCATTAGATTCCGATTTATGATTTTTTCTTTATTTTGTTCTTCTAATTCTGTTGTCATACTACTAAATTTATTTCTTATAGCTACTTCGTATTTATATAATATTTCCATAGTTGTAGTAGCTAATTCGCCATTAGATTTTTTTATTACTTCTTAGAGTTTTTAAACTTTCATCTGATAAATTTTGTAGCCAGAATTTTACTGTTCCTATAAGCGTTCTTTCTATATATCTTGGTATCTCTGTTATTACTATTTTGTTATCTATTAATTGTTTTGATATATATCCTATCCATAATTGGATTATTTTATTTATATCTGCTACACAGTCTAAACTAAAAAATCATGTCGTTCAGTTATTGGTTTAGGTGTCCATTTTTTATTTAATCTTTTATCTCATATAGTTTTTTATCTATCATATTGTCCATAGTTTTCATTATAATATTTTGAATTTAAATTTTTTGGGTTTTTTACTCCTGATGTACTAGGTTTTTCATCCATATCTACGTCTCCTGTATTTATTTCTAAATTCTTTGTATTATTTATGTTTGCTAAAAGTTCCATATATGTTTCGCTTGTTTCCGAATGTTGTTCTAGATCATCGTCATTTATTTCATCAACTCTTATTTCAGGTAGATTATCTTGGTTATTTTCTTCTTTTTCTTCTAATTCATCTTCTAGTTGCAATTTTTCTTTTTGTTTTATTTCATACATTTCTTTTAATATTGCTAGCTCTTTTTCTAGCTCTATTATTTTGGTATTTTTTACTTCTTCTAATTGTTGTGCTTCCTTTTTTGCTTGTTGGTTTATTTTTTTAATTTTCGTTTTTCTATCTATTTGTTCATTTTCTTTTGTTATTCTTATCATAGCAGTTAAATTATCTTCTAGTTTTACTGTTTCTTTTTCTAACATTAGACTTATATTGTCACCTATTTTCTTATATCTTCTTCCTAGATTAGAAAATATTATCTTTATTTTTAATCCGTCATAGTTTTCGTATGTTTTTTCATCTATTGCATATTCTTCTATATTCATTTACAAATTATGTTGTAGTTTATATTCTAAGTTATTTATTTGTATTTCTAGATATAAAATAGTCTTTCTTTGTGCTATTATAGATTTGTGACAAGTTCCTGCAAATATATTACTGTTAAGTCTATTTTGCCTATGTTCTAATTCTTTTCTTTTTGCTATAATTATTTCATTAAGTTTTTATCTATATTCGTTATTCTCGTTATTCATTGTAATTTTAAATATTGAATATATCTATATTCTACTTTAGATATATTATCTATTAATTGATTTAATTTTTTGTTATCAGTTCTTGTGATATTAAGTTGTTTATATTTCGGATATAATTTGTTTAATTTTTTTCTTATTTTTCTTATCTTTTTACTAGTATGTTTCTTACCATGTTTCTTATTATCCATAGCTCTGATACCATTTTTTGATGCGGAATTGGTAGTTGAGGGATTCATGGAAGTGGCAGTGTGGTAGGTCTAAATCATGTAGGTCTATTTCATACTATTCTTGGTTTAATATATCTTCTGATTCGTTATCTTCAAATATTTTTTTCCCATATTATTCTTCTTAATTCGATTATTTCTATATTTTTAAGTATATATAGGATTAAAGTTTCGTAGCTTTTCATCATTTCATCATGCATGTATGTACTCATGTTCGTTGTTATGCAGATTTTTTATTTTCAATTATTTCTTCCTATCATATTCATAATTGATTAAATTCATATTAGATCATTATGAACTAGATTGTTTGTTTATCATGTTCTCCTGTCATTACTAGCATCGTACTTTAGCGGATACTTCCTTCTTATCAGCGCCTCAACTTTGTACGGCTTTCCTCGCCTACCGGTTTCAACATTAGGATGACATAGTATAGAAGTTTTCTCCCTGTTTCCAGTGTGCTAATAAACTAGAAATCATGATTCAAATAATTCTAATACATAATAACTAACATAAATTTATTCAATCATATATATGATATTCAGGAATATATGAAATTAGTTCTGCATATTTTTTGAACAATATACCTTTGCCTCTTGCTTAGCCATGCTATCTGAAATATCTGATTGAATTTCAAATTTTTTCATTAGTATTTTAAATATTTATCTTAGTTGGGAGAATTTTTGAAAGAAGAGTTTTATATATTAGGCATTGCCTGCTTTACAATGTTTAAGATTGAGTCTATATATAGACATACAAATTTACAATTCTAAACACATATCCTAATACGTTTTTTACATCTGTCCACTTCTATTACTACTATTCATGAATAGTTTCCTATTCTAATCTACTACTATCTTATTAAGACTTATTTACAACCTTGTCTCCTAACTTTTACACTTGTCCTTAGTATGCACATGCATGATTCTACACTTATTGACTATTTTACACTTGTCTTTCTTACAATAATAATGCTGAATAATAATTTACATTGTGATAGCATCCAAGGAAGCACTACTCCATTGAAGGACAAGGATGAAGCTTTAGAAACTCCAAGGAGGCCCATAACAAGATCTCAAACCAAGAAGTTCAATGATAAGCTCAATAGGCTTCAATCGCTGATCCAAAGGTGTCTTATTGGGGAAGAAGAGCTCAAGCCCAAGGAAGAGGAATTGTCCAAATGCTACAATTATTTGGTGCCCAAATTCAAGCCCAAGATGAGGAATTTTAAGGCCCAATTTCGTGCAAATAAGGTCAAGAAGAGTCTAAGAATCAGCCACAACAAGAGTTGCTTTCTGCCCAAGTTTTGAGAGAAGACTAGTCAAACTTTCCAAGATGGTCAAGATTTTTTTCCTAGTTGGGATTTACCTTATTTATTTATTTATATATACGTTATTAATATTTTCCTTAGTCTATTTATGGTCTCCTAAGTACCATTTAATGCTTTCCTAGAAGTACTAAATTTGTTCCTAGTTAGGTTACTTTATTTCCTTTCTAGAGTAGGATTCCTTGTAATTGTCTTTTTAGGGTCTTGGACGTTTTCCCCCCTTCTCCTATATATAGGGGTTCTTTTTTATTCATTAAAGACAATTTAGATTGATATTAATAATATTTGAGAGAGTTCTTTGAACCTTTGTGACTTGTTCTTTGAGAATTTATCTTTAAACCTTTACTAGTTTCATAGTTTAAGGTATAAAGTAACTTCTTCTTGTGATATCTTTGGTTTCTTTTTGGTATTCTTTAGAAGGTGATTAGTTTCTACATACTAATTATTGTCTTTAGTTACTCATAAAGCGGTCAAGATCTGAATCTATTGTTTTGATTCGTTTTCTCAAGTAAAGGCATTAGATTTCTTCCATAAATCTATACGTTGTTACTTGGATCTTTTCAAGACCTTAGAACATCTAATCCTTGGAAATTCGTGGATCT
Source organism: Solanum commersonii (assembly GCA_029007595.1). Lineage (NCBI taxonomy): Eukaryota > Viridiplantae > Streptophyta > Magnoliopsida > Solanales > Solanaceae > Solanum > Solanum commersonii. The sequence continues at coordinate 9,469,349 of JAJTWQ010000002.1, read as the reverse complement.
TTCCTTCGAATTTCCCATATCTTTAGTTAGTTTTTTTGTTTCTTTTCTTTGTGCTTCTGCATTCTAATAGTCAGTTCTCTATTTGTGATCTCCTTAACCTTGCTGTTATCACATTGTCATGTTATTTTACATAATTTAGTCAAAAAACTTTAACTTTCCTTTATCTTTTTTGCCACTTTGTCTGCCATCTTATCTCTTTTATTTTGTCCATATCTTATCTTGTCTTGTGTGCATCTTATCTTCATCGTCTCCTTTTTACTATAAATCGACATCTGAAATTATGTTATCTTCACCGTTGCATTTCGAACATATGTGATCAGGGTATTTGTGTCCAATTAATTTGCAATATCTGGTTAATAACTCTGTTGAAATAAATCCTGCTTTTAGTGCTCTAGTCGTAAGTCATTCTTCTGGCTTAAGTAATGACAAAATCCATCTCTGGACTTCATCCATATCTGCTTTCCTTAGCTCCCTTGAATTGGAATATATCATTAATTGATCTCTCGAGTAATAACTCCATATAGCATTTTCGTTTAAATAATTGTTTGCTAACCTTGTATAATAGTTGATATACCAATTATTCTTTTGTTGGCATAAAAACTTGGTATCTCTATTTTGCATATCTCTTTTTGTTGTCCGATGTCCTCGGGTATAATCATATTTTTAGTTAGTCCTATCTTGATAACCTATATTTGAGGTTTTATTTCCTCGTATAATATCTCTGCTGGTGCTGTATAGAATTTTATATAAAATAAATTTCCTTTTGTAACTCTTTTGTATGTGACGAATGCTTTGTGTAGTTCTGGTATTTCACTAATTTCTTCTCCATTGTATGTATATACGATATTTAGCAGTCCGTAGTTGTAACATGTTCTTACTAAATTAGCGTTAGTTTTTGGCCGTGCAATTAACTTATTATATCCTTGTAACTTCTGTGTCAAATAATCCCGGTTTGGTTCTTTTGTAGTTGATCTGGAGTTGAGGTTTAAATAAGTTTGGATTTTGTGTATATTTCCGATATAGGTTCGTGTGATGTAGTTATATGTCTTTTTCTCATTTTGATTTTGCAAACTATCTGCGTCTGTAGATGTTTGTGGTTCTATGGACATATGTCTAGGTGTCTTTTGGGTAAATAATTTTTCGAATAGCTGGTTTAAGTTCGCATTTCTTATCTTGTTTATCGCTAACTTATTTGCTTGTACCTGCAGCTGTATTTAAACAAACATTATGGGTTTTAAGGAGTTTCCCATCGTCTCCTTTTAGCTCTGGGTTTTTTCCGTCTTCCGATCGACGTAGCTTCGCATTTTTATAGTCATGCTGCTGACTAGCTTTAGACTTCAGATTATCTTCATTAGTCTTTAACTTTTGTATCTCGTTGTCCATACTATCCACTTTTGTACAAAGTGTAGTAATGGCTTTGAGTATCTTTTCAATTGTATCTTGTTTCTCAGTCTCAGTCTGAGTAGCTTTGTCGTGATAGGTAATTTGCAATAATATTCTTATTAGTTTTTATTACTTCAATTGTAAATGTAAAATTTAATATATTTAATACCAATCTCCTTATTTCTTTTGTTGTTACCGAATCTTGTATTTTTCTTGTTAGCCACCATTTTGCTTGTGTGCTATCTATCCTTATAATAAATTTGTTATATATGGTTCAAATGAAAGTAAACATTTATACACTGAATATAATTCTTTCCTATTTATTTCTCATTTTATTTCTTTATTAGTAAATGTTCCTGAATAATATCTACAATGGTGCTCTATTTTTTCTCCATCGTAGTTGTATTTTAAGATTCCTCCATAACTTTTTTCACTAGCGTCTGATTATATTATATAAGTAATTTTTTTGTTTTCATCCGGAAAATATAGTTTAGGTAAGTTCTTACACAATAATTTTATTTTTTGTATTTGTGTTTGGTCTTTCTCATCAAACTGGTATTCTACATCTTTTTTTAATTTTTGTTGTAATGGTTTTAAATATTTTGGTAATTTTGGTATATATTCTCTTACTTGGTTTACTAGTCCTAGAAATGACTGTAATTTTTTTTTTGTATCTAGCTGTTCTTTTGAGTTAATTATATTTTGTACTATATGCGTTTGCATTTTTATTCCATTTTTATCTATTTGTATTCCTAGGAATTCTATTTGGCTTTTCATTATGTCTGCTTTCTTTTTATTTAGGCTTATGCCTGAATATTCTATAATATGTATGAATTTTTCTAATAATCTTATGTGTTCATCTTGGGTTTTAGAATAAAGTAATATATCATCAATATATACTACACAATTTTCTAATTGTTTAAAATAGTTATCTATAAAGTGTTGGTATCTACCTGATGCATTTTTATATCCAAATGGTAATACATTCCATTCGTAAAATCCTTGTGGTATAGTGAATGCTGTTAGTTTTTTAGATTCTTCTTCTAAATTTAAGTGATAAAATCCTGATTTACAATCAAATTTGCTAAAACAATTATATCCTTGTATTTGTCTTATCTTTAGTATTTTATTTGGTATCGGATAGTTATATGTTTTAGTTTTTGCATTTAAATTCTATAATCAATAACCATTCTCTTTTTCCTCTTTTTTGTTCACTATGTTTATTTACGATAAATGCCGGGCTTGTGTGCTTACTATTGCTTTATTGTATATACCCTTTTCTAGTAATTCATTTATATGTATCTTAAATTCGGTTAAATCATTAAAATCACACTTTAATGGTTTTTGGGTTATTATACTATTATTATCAATTAGCTCAATTTTTACTTTTGTTTTATGTTTCTCCCATCCTTGTAAAGGATCCTCAATATATAATAATTCTAACTTATCTTGGATTATCTCTACTTTATCTATGGAGAATATAATTAATTCTATTTTAGGGTCTTCTTCTTTTATATTTTCTAATTTTTGTGTAATTTTTTCGCTCCGACGGGACTGCTCCGCCACCCCTCTTTCTCTTCCTCTTTCCCTCACCTTAGTTCTCTTTCTCCGTCTCCCCTTTCTCTTCGTCTGTCCAGCAGTTGACAAGGACTACCAGCAATCCGCCGGACAGCAGCGGCAGCCGGCGACAACCCACGACAGCAGCAGCTCCGGTCAATAGCAACCAGCGAGATCCAGCTCGACTCCGCGAGCTACCGGCCAAACAACAAACGCACCAGCCAGGTGCTACCGTTTGTCGCCGGAGACCAGCCAGACCTGGCCGGAAAATCGCTCAAAGTCCACGAAGCCTTCCACATGCACCGTACGGGTTCTATCTATCCTATATCTCCTTCTTTTTGATCTCGAATCTATTGTTCTCGAACCCTCTCTTGCAGATTTTGCGTTTTGTTTTCTACTTTGAATCCCTTCTTGTAAGGAGTAATAGTGCTGGTAGGAATTACAACGTACTTCCAATTATTTGAAGCGCATAGGAGTAGATTTTAAGGTTACCGGTTTGGGCATTGTGCACCACACTCTGTTTATCTGTATTTTTTACTCCTGTTAAAAAAAAGGTTAGTGTTCTCCTGTGTAGTTTTGCTTTAGATTCAGTATCTCTCTAGTGGATTTGGTTTCTATTGATGGTATTGAGTCATGTCGTCGGTTGAGGCCAAGGACGAGGGAAAATAGGGGTAAGCGGGTTACGGGTTCCCATAATTTGAGGGTAGGATCATGGAACATAGGTTCGTTGTCGGGGAAGTCCTTAGAGCTAGTGAAAATTCTCAAGAAGAGAAAGATAAATATAGCTTGTGTCCAAGAGACTAGATGGGTAGGTTCCAAGGCTCGGGAGGTCGACGGGTTTAAGTTGTGGTACTCGGGAGGATCTAGGGATAGAAATGGGGTGGGTATTTTAGTAGACGGGGACTTGAGGGAGCAAGTGGTGGAGGTTAGGAGGATCAATGATAGGTTGATGACGATTAAGATAGTCATTGGAGGTTGTACCTTAAGTGTTATTAGTGCTTATGCACCTCAAGTGGGCTTGGACGAGGAGGCCAAAAAGCTCTTTTATGAGGAGTTGGATGAGGTAGTTAGAGGTATACCGAGCACCGAGAGAATAGTCATTGGTGGAGATTTTAATGGCCATATCGGGGCAACTTCTAGTGGCTGTGATGATGTCCATGGAGGCTTTGGTTTTGGGGAGAGAAATGGAGGTGGAACTTCGCTTCTGGATTTCGCTAAAGCCTTTGAGTTGGTGATTGTTAACTCATGCTTCCCGAAGAAGGAGAACCACTTGGTTACCTTTCGTAGCTCGATAGCTAAGACTCAGATAGATTACTTACTCCTTAGGAAGGGTGATAGAGGTCTCTGTAAAGATTGCAAGGTTATCCCAAGTGAAAATCTTACTACCCAACACAAGCTTTTGGTGATGGACCTGGAAATTAAGAGGGGTAGGAAGAAGAAGGTTGTTTTTGAGCAACCGAGGATTAAATGGGGTGGCTTGACCCCTGCCATTTCTCGGGAGATGGGCGAGAAGTTGACTGGGATGGGTGCTTGGAGTGGTAGTGAGGATGCGGACACCATGTGGAATAAAGCAAAATAGTTGCATCAGGGAAGTTGCTCCAAAGGTGTTGGGGGTAGCAAGGGGTAACTTTGGAGGCCATAGAGGAGATTGGTGGTGGAATGGGGAAGTCCAAGGCTTAGTGGAAGCAAAGAAGGCGGCATACACGAAGTGGGTGGAGTGCGTAGATGAGGAAGAGAAGCGGACGCTTAAGGAGGTTTATAAGACGACTAAGACAGAAGCTAAGTTAGCTGTTACGAAGGCTAAGACGGCAGCTTTCGAACGCTTGTATGTCGAGCTGGGGGACAAAGGTGGGGATAAGAAATTGTATAGGCTTGCAAAAGCAAGAGAGAGGAAGGCTCGCGACTTGGACCAAGTGAAGTGCATCAAGGATGAGGAAGGCAAAGTATTGGTGGAAGAGTCCTCCATCAAACAAAGATGGCGAAGATACTTTCACAAACTTTTAAATGAAGAAGGGGACAGAGACATTGTGTTGGGTGATTTGGCGCACTCTGAAAGACTTCGGGACTTTGGGTACTGTAGGAGTTTTAGGATCGAGGAGGTTATACGTGCTATTAGTAGGATGAGCAGGGGAAGAGCGACCGGTCCCGATGAGATTCCGGTGGAATTTTGGAAGAGCACGGACAAGGCAGGTATAGAGTGGTTAACCTGGGCTGTTTAATGTTATTTTTAAGACAAAGAAAGATGCCTGATGAATGGAGGTGGAGTACAATGGTGCCGTTGTATAAAAACAAGGGTGATATCCAAAACTGTAACAACTACAGGGGTATCAAACTGCTTAGCCATACTATGAAGATTTGGGAAAGAGTGGTGGAGATGAGGGTGAGAAGAGGGGTGTCCATTTCTGAGAACCAGTTTGGATTCATGCCGGGACGATCGACTACCCAAAGTATCGAGGAATGTCCTCTGGAGGTGCTTGGAGGCTAAAGGTGTCCCGATGATTTATATTAGGGCGATAAAGGACATGTACGGCGGAGCCAAGACTCGGGTTAGAACGGTTGGAGGAGACTCGGAGTATTTCCCAGTTGAGTTGGGGCTGCATCAGGGATCAGCCCTTAGCCCTTTTCTATTTGCTTTGGTAATGGATGAGTTGACGCGGTCTATTCAGGAGAAGGTGCCATGGTGTATGTTATTTGCGGATGACATAGTACTGATCGATGAGACGCGGGACAGAGTTAATGCGAGGCTGGAGGTGTGGAGACGAACGCTGGAGTCCAAAGGTTTCAGGTTGAGTAGGACCAAAACGGAATACTTGGGGTGCAAATTCAGTGATGCAGGGGAGAAGGTGGGAGTGGCTCCTGTGGTGGACAAGCTGAGGGAAGCGAGAATGAGATGGTTTGGGCATGCGAAGAGGCGGAGCGTGGACGCTCCAGTGAGGAGGTGCGAGGGGCTAGGGGTAGAGGGTACGCGGAGGGGTAGAGGTAGGCCTAGGAAGTATTGGGGAGAGGTGATTAGACAGGACTTGGCTCAGCTTCACATCACCGAGGACATGACTCTAGATAGGAAGGAGTGGAGGTCGCGTATTAAGGTTGTAGGTTAGTAGGGTTAGCGGGTTGTCTTTCCCTGTGAGGGTAGGGGTTGGTAGGGTTTGTAGTAGTCCTAGCCTGGTTCTTGTAGTTCTTGTCTGTGATTCTATAGTCTTATGTTGTTTACTGCGCTTCGCCTCTTCCAGAGTCAATTCAAAGTTATATATTTCCTTTATAGTTAATATCTTATCCCATATTTGTATTTTTATATTTTTTGCCTTATATGTGATCATGCTTCCTTCATTATAAAATCCTGTTACTACTATCGGTGTTTTTAATTTTTTTCACTTATCTTCTGGTAAACAATTGTATTTACATATATTAGCTTTTGCTCCCGTATCTATCATTGGTGTATAATATCTGTTGTAATATCCTTCTATTATTATCTTTGCAAGTATATATATTTTCATATTTTTATCATACTAAAGTCCTTTTTATTATGACTCTTTTATTTTCATAATTTATTGTCAATTGTTTATCTTCTAGATTATATGGATTTACTTGTTCTAGCCATTTTATTCCTAAAGTGATATTTTCATCTCCTTGATATACTTTAAACTTTATTATTATTGGTATTCCTCCAATGATTATTTCCTTTTCCGTAGTTTCTTCGGTATATGTTAATGCTTTTGGTAGTTCGGGGCATGATTGTTCCGTAGTTATTATTTCATCTTCCGTCACTAATTCTCTTGTAATATAGTTTTCTTCTAGTCCTGTATTTATTAATATTATATATTTTCGTTGTTCCATTATTCCCGTTATGTAGTAATGATGTGGTTTTCTTTCTTCTTCCATTGATTTTTGTGGAGTTTTATCTATTCTACTTGAGGTACTCATTTTTGATGATATTTGTGGTATTTCACAGTTTATTCTTTTTTATGTGCTTAATCTTTCTTTTACTATTTCTAAGTCTTCTTCTATGTCAATCTCATTATAACTATAATAATTCTTATCTATGACTGTAACTATTCTTTCAAAGGGATCTTCTATTTTTATTTATTTTATTTTATTTTTTTTCTGTTATTTTATGTTTTGTTGTTAAAACATATAAGTTTTTACATCTAGCTGTAAATATTTTACTTCCCGGGGTTAGTTCTATTCCTGACATTTTCCAATATAATACTAATGATTTATCTATATTTCTGTCATTTACTGCTATTGATTAGTTAGCACTTATTATAAATTTAAATTTTTGGTATATGAGGTTACCTTTACTGCGCTTATTATAGTTTTTTTTATAGGTTGTATGATCCTATCATCTGCTAAGTATATTTCTATGGATGTATCTATTCCTTCTCTAAAACATGCTTTTATTAATATTTCTGTTCCTCCTAAATGTACATATTTAATTGGATTTTTAGCCTTAATATCTTGTATTTCTTTATTTATTATTTGCTTGTTTATTATAATATTTAAATCCAAAATATTATAATGAAAACTATGGACCATATAGAGAAAAAACTATATGAGATAAAAGATTAAATAAAAAATGGACACCTAAACCAATAACTGAACAACATGATTTTTTAGATTTAGACTGTGTAGCAGATATAAATAAAACAATCCAATTATGGATAGGATATATATCAAAACAATTAATAGATAACAAAATAGTAATAACAGAGACACCAGGATATATAGAAAGAATGCTTATAGGAACAGTAAATTATGGCTACAAAATTTATCAGATGAAAGTTTAAAAACTCTAAAAAGTAATAAAAACTCTAATGGCGAATTACCTACTACAACTATGGAAATATTATATAAATACGAAGTAGCTATAAGAAATGAATTTAGTATATGACAACAGAAGTAGAAGAACAAAATAAAGAAAAAATCATAAATCAGAATCTAATGACAAAATTAGCAATATGTAATATGTGTTACATAGATGAATATACATGTGTATTTAGAGAATACTATTATAAAGGAACATATAACACAGAAGAAAGTAAAGAAATAAGAAAATGAAGAATACTCTGTAGTAAGTCAAAGAAAACATATCATAGATTGCAAATACACCAAAGGAAAGGCTAAAATACCAATAATAAACAAGCGAATAATAAATAAAGAAATACAAGATATGAAGGATAAAAATCCAATTAAATATGTACATTTAGGAGGAACAAAAATATTAATAAAAACATGTTTTAGAGAAGGAATAGATACATCCATAGAAATATACTTAGCAGATGATAGAATCATACAACCTATAGAAAAAAGTATAATAAGCGAGTAAAAGGTAACCTCATATACCAAAAATTTAAATTTATAATAAGTGATAACTACTCATTAGCAGTAAATGACAGAAATATAGATAAATCATTAGTATTATATTGGAAAATGTCAGGAATAGAACTAGCCCCGGGAAGTAAAATATTTACATAAGCCTAAGTAAAAAGAAAGTAGACATAATGAAAAGCCAAATAGAAGTCCTAGGAATACAAATAGATAAAAATGGAATAAAAATGCAAACACATATAGTACAAAAAATAATTAACTCAATAGAACAGCTAGATACGAAAAAGAATTACAGTCATTTCTAGAACTAGTAAACCAAGTAAGAGAATATATACCAAAATTAGCAGAAAATTTAAAACCATTACAACAAAAATTAAAGAAAGATGTAGAATACCAATTTGATGAGAAAGACCAAACACAAATACAAAAAATAAAATTATTATGTAAGAACCTACCTAAACTATATTTTCCGGATGAAAACAAAAAAATTACTTATATAATAGAATCAGATGCTAGTGAAAAAAGTTATGGAGGAATCTTAAAATACAACTACGATGGAGAAAAAATAGAGCACCATTGTAGATATTATTCAGGAACATTTACTAATACATAAATAAAATGGAAATAAATAGGAAAGAATTATATTCAGTGTATAAATGTTTACTATCATTTGAACCATATATTGCATATAACAAATTTATTATAAGGACAAATAACACACAAGTAAAATGGGACTTCAGTAAATTTACTTCAATGGGAGAATTTACTGGAGAACTATCTTCCCACCTCCAAAATCCAAATTTTTTTAATCTGATTGAGAAACATAGAGAAGAGCACATAATCATATGAAATACAAGAAGAAATCACATAGATGTTTTCATTTAATGAAAAATGTACCTTAGGTTTAAAACATCTATAAAATCTTCTTCTGGGCTTTGATGGAGTCCATTGAGTGAAACAACGAGCCATTTCACCACCAAAATAAGTCATCATCATGGAGTTATTAATTGAGTCACAACTACTTTCAGACACGGTTTTAGGTCTGATTGAGAGAGAAGACGAATCGATGAAGAATAGTCTAAGAAAAGACGATGGATAGACAATGGAAATGACGAACTGACATTGGAAACAACAATGAATCTCTGTTGAACTAGGGTTTTAGTTTGTGAGATGAACAAAAAACTTTAGAGAAATGGGGATTTTTCTTTAGGTTCTTAGATAGGTTAGTATTTTTGTGGGTAATAAGTGTATCAGGTGGGTTAAGCATGTGATGGGTAGGTATTTGAATTTTGGTTAATTAATTCATCAAACTGGCTGAGCCATAGGATTGTGCCACGTTTCACTAATTATTCTTTCAGTAGAGTGAGGAGAAAATGTGTTTTGGTTTTTGGACGGTAGGGGCCTAATGAATAAAAAGTATGACGAAGGGTATTTGTATACTATTTACGATAGTTCAGAGGTATATTTGTCCTTTTTCCCTTAAATAGAGGCATAAAAAATTAATTGAAGTTATGTGAGGCAGTAATTTAATTGCCCATTATGTACTAAAGATTGCACAAATTCATTTGAAAGGAAAAACTAAATGTAGAAAAGGTTAATAATGATGAAAGTGGTTAATTATAAAAAGAAATTTTAGCAGAAAATAAAGAAAAAAATTCAAAATTTTGAGAAAATACATAAATAATGATGTTGACCAATGAGGCATGCCACATGAGCCTGCTTATTTTTAGCTTTATAGATATATATAGATATATAGATGTTTGTGGTTGAAACCTTCAAATTTGGTTCAAAATAATGTTATTTCTCAACACTTTTACCACATACTTATATAAAATGAAGCTTTCGTTCATATTTTCCATCAATTCTTAATAGTGCAATTTTGTATACATCTTCACTAGATAAATTGTGAAGTATTTAAAGTTTGTTCGAAATTCTTTTGGCCACAGTTTTAGTTTTTCGGCTTTAAAGTGCTACAAAATAAATAGGAAATAATTTATTTATCAGAAAATATTTTATTTCTGTTTGATTTAATGCAAGATTATATTAAATCAATGATCAAACTTTGAGTTTCTAATTGATATTGAATAATAAATGGATCATCCCAATGATTTGTCATCTTCGTCAGTTGATTTGAGCTTGCTTTAAACTCCAAGTTGGAAATTTCAACATGTTGTGATCCATTGTTGAAATCAAATATGTGTGCCTTGTCATTGATGGCCAAAGTAGGGTCAACTCTGGTTGTAATGCAACTTTTTCCTCCTCCACCAAAGCTTTCTACCGTTGAATGATCTCTCTGTTAAACAAAAAAAAAAATGATATGTAAGTTTAGATAAAGTGACGAAAACTAGCACCACATTATTCATAGAGGAAGTAATACTTTGAGCATTTTAATTTGTTTTTCTTACTTTTCTCTCTATCCATTTAAAAAGAATGTGTCTCTCCTTTTTTGACAACATTTTAATTCTAATTTTCTACATAATGTGTTTAAGACCACAAGATTAAAAAAATATTTTGATACATTCTATGTATCTTTAGGTAGTTTAAGATCAGAAGATTCCATAGTCTTCTTTGCTTATGAAAACTTCGTGTAAAATCAAAATAAGACAAACAAATTGAGATAGAGCAAGTAGAATCTTTTGTATGTAATATGAAATTTATACTATTTTCGGAAATATATTTAGAGGAGGAGATCCACAAATATTTTATACATCTAAATGATTCAAAAAATTCATGAATCGCTCAAAATGGATGCAAAGATTAAATTTAGTTGGTGTTAAGAAACAATGTTAAAAGTCATCAACAATTTAATTAATATTTAAAATATATCAATAAGAGTTAGATATTACAGTTGTAGAGAATTGAAAGGAGAACTATAAAACAAGAATTTAAGAGTGACATGTCTTAAAATTAGTGGGAGGTGTTACTCTGGGATATTACCTTCCACTCTATCTTTTTATCATCATTTATAAATAGAGATGGTCATTTGAGTAAAATAGGTTTTCTCACGTGGGAAGTTAGAGCAAGTGAGGTGCTCAAGTAGGAAGTTAAAAGTAAGAAAGACAAAAATGTGTGATCATGCAGTTAGCAAGTGTGAGAGCAAAAACGAGAAATAAAAGAAACAGAGAGAATTGCTATAGTGTTAACAAAAGAAAAAAAACTAGTTTTAAAAACTTATGACTTGAATTGAATTTTATCATGAAATTCATGTTGTGAGCAACAAGTTTTGTTCAACAAAGATATCTCAAACAGGAATAAAAAGTAAACACGCTTTATAGTAATTTGGGCTTTGTGATGGTCAATCTGTTTGGTAAATTTATATAGCATTGTAATAGACACTAGTGGTGGACCTAGGCTTTTTACCAAGCGGGTTCCTTAGGATTTTTTGTTGTCTGGTTTCGAACCTGCACAGTTCCACAAAAATGAATCCACTTTACCACTGGACCAAGGGCTATTAATTGTTTAAATGAGGTCAATCTTCTTTGTACGATATTTCAGAAGACAAACCCAACATACTTATATATACCATGTAAATTTTTAACGAAGTAGGTTCAGATGAACCCTCTTAACCCAATGTAGGTCCGTCTCGGATAGACATCAACAATCAATAGAACAATCACTTGACCTATCACAAGTTCATTTGGAGGTCGAGTATACAACATATGTGGCAATATTCAAAACATAAAAGTCCTCAATGAAATTTTTTTCCTAACGGGATCAACGGTAAAAAATGCTCCATATGTGGTCTTGTCATAATCTAGGCTTAACGATGACCTGCATTAAAAAAATTCACAATGCATTTCTTAATTCGAAGGTAGAAACTCAATTTGGCACAATAAAATTTCCATCGTAGATAGAAATTAAATTCATTATAATGACTTATGATTTACAATTGATTGCATTAACGATAATTACGTTTTGATTTCTATTTAAATTCTTGATTTATAAATTGAAACACTCTAGGATAATTTACTATCAAAATATTTTGTTGTTCCATAGTTGTTACTATGTACTATTAGGTAAAATACTCATTTAGATTTTCCAACAAACATTCTTTTGAACACTGAAACTAGAAAAAATGGATTATTTAAGAACCAACTTAATAGATCATCATCAATTTTGTTATGTTTGCTCAAATTTATTGAAATTATAATAAATAAACAAAATGTAGATCGAGTTTGATAATGTATTTTGATTATTTAGTAAAATAAAAACTAACCCCATAAACCAAAACAAACTTACAAAATCGATCAAATCAAAACTGAAAAATTTATAATGTCTTGTGATGAATATTGGTTTTTGACTCATTTAGGGCTTTTTATTCGTAGAGTTAGTGTCCTTGATGCCAATTTTGTGTTCAAAACTATTGTTTAAATGTTAAATTGCAGATAAAAAGGCAAAAGAGTAAGGCAAGGACATTACTAGGCAAAAAGGAGCGAAAAAATGAAAAAGGCTGAAGATAGTGAAAGTTGGGAATCTCCAAAGCTACTCGGTGACTCGCCGAGTGACACTTCAGCTAGCCTAATGTTCTAGATTGTTAGCCCTGGAGAGAAGCCAACTTGGCAATGGATTTGGACCTTCGGTGAATCACCCAACGGATCGACGACACAAACTTTGATCACCTAAAGTTATAGGGTTTGAAGGATAAAGAGTCAAGGGAAACCGGCAGGGGAAAGGAGGCATTTGTGCATCGCCAACTTAATCGAAGATGCTCGACTAACGCCGCTGAGTAACCCAGTAGGCAAAAATCTCGAAACGTATTATTTGAATTTCAAAAAGAGAATAGAGTATCCAACCATATCTTGAGTAATCATACTTCAAAATATCCTAAGTATCCAGTCAAATTTAGTTGGTGTTAAGAGACAGTGTAAAAGTCATCAACAATTTAATTAATATTCAAAATATTTCAATAAGAGTTAGATATTAGTGTTGTAGAGAATTGAAAGAAGAGCTCTAAAACGAGAATTTAAGAGTGACATGTCTTAAAATTAGTGGGAGGTGTAATTGTGGGATATTACCTTCCACTATATCTTTTTATTATCATTTATAAGTAGAGATGGTCATTTTAGTCATAGATTTTCTCAAGTGGAAAGTTAGAACAAGTGAGGTGCTCAAGTAGGAAGTGAACAAAAGAAAGACAGAAATGTGTGATCATGTAGTTAGAAAGTGTGAGAGCAAACACAAGAAATAAAAGAAGCAAAGAGAATTGCTAGAGTGTGAACAAAAGAAGAAAAAATAAGTTTTAAAAATTTATAACTTGAATTGAATTTTATCATGCACTAGTGAAATTCATGTTGTGAGCTACCAGATTTGGTCAACAAAGATATCTGAAATAGGAATAAAAAGTAAACATGCTTTATAGTAAATTGGGCTTTTATATCTCTTTCTTCGGATTGGATCTACATAATCTTTTCGTTGTTATGGTCAATTTGTTTGGTAAATTTTTTTAGCATTGTAATAGACATTAGTGGTGGACCTAGGATTTTTACTAAGCGGGTTTCTTAGAAGTTTTTGTTGTCTGGTTTCAAACCTGCTCAGTTCCACAAAAATAAACCCACTTTACCACTGGACCAAGGGCTATTAATTGTTTAAATGAGGTCAATCTTATTTGTACGATATTTTAGAAGACAAACCAAACATACTTATATATACCATGTAGTTTTTTAACGAAGTGGGTTCATATGAACCCTCTTAACCCAACGTAGGTTTGTCTCTCATAGAAATCACCAATCAATAGAAATATCATGTGACCTATTACATGTTCATTTGGAGGTTGAGTATATAACATGTGTGGCAATATTCAAAACCTGAAAGTCCTCAATGAAATTTTTTGCTTAACAAGATTAACATTCAAAAATGCTCCATATGTGGTCTTGTCATAATCAAGGCCTAACGACGACTTGCATTAAAAAAATTCACAATACATTTCCAAATTCAAAGTTTAAATCATAGATACAAATTAAAGTCATGATAACGACTTATGATTTACAATTGATTGCATTAGCGATAATTACGTTTTGATTTCTATTTAAATTCTTGATTATAAATTGAAACACTCTAGGATAATTTACTATCAAAAGATTTTGCTGTTCCATAGTTGTTACTTTGTACTATTAAGTTAAATACTCATTTAAATTTTCCAACAAACATTCTTTTGAACACCGTAACTACGAAAATATGGATTAATTAAGAATCAACTTAATATATTATCATCGATTTTGTTATCTTTGCTCAATTTTATTTAAATTCTAATAAATCAACAAAATGTAGATCGAGTTTGATAATGTATTTTGATTATTTGGTAAAATAAAAAATAACCCCATAAACAAAAACAAACTTACAAAATCGATCAAATCAAAACTAAAAAATTTATAATTTCTGGTGAAGAGTCTGGGTTTTTGACTCATTTAGGGCTTTTTATTCGTAGAGTTAGTGCCCTTGATGCCCATTTTGTGCTCAAAACTAATATTTAAATGTTAATTTGCAGATAAAAAGGCAAAAGAGCAAGGCAAGGACATTATCAGGCAAAAATGAGTGAAAAAATGAAAAGGCTGAAGATAGTGAAAGCCGAGAATTGCCATAGCCACTCGGCGACTCGTCGAGTGACACTTCAACTCGCCTAATGTTCCAGACTACCAGCCATGGGCAGAAGACAACTTCGCGATTGATTTGGACCTTCGACGAACCGCCGAACGAATCAACTACACAAACTTTGATTGCCTATAGTTGCAAGGTCTAAATGATAAAGAGTCAAGGTAAACTGGTGAGGAAAAGAAGCCATTGGTGCATCGCCGACTTGGTCGGTGATGTTTGACTAACTCCGCTGAGTTACCCTGCAGGCCAAAATCTTGAAATGTATAATTTGAATTTCAAAAAGACAATAGAGTATCCAGTCATATCTTGAGTAATCCTACAATTGTGAACTTGATACTTTCGTACTGAACATTACTTTTCTTATTTTTTAGGTGTTTTCTAATAGATTTTGAGTTGGGTTTTGGAATTGAAGTTAAGTTGAAGCATTGGAAAGACTCGGAGATTAATATTCAACTGTCGAGAACGTAATTGGTATTGATTTCTTACTTTTTATGATGTGTGGCTAAAACCCCCATTCCTGTGGGGTGTAATTATGTGATTAATTGTCTTAATTGTCTTATGGGTGTTAGTAATTACTGATTTAATTGTCGTTTTGAAGTGGATTGGATTAGTAATTGAGTTTTAACTTATGTATTGTAGTTGCAAATGCAGTTCTAGTTTAGTGTTCTATGCTTGCTTGAGGAAGATGTTTTAGAATTAAGATTACCAATTTGATGATTTTAGTGATTGGGTTATTATTGGTTCAGCTTAAGAGAGTGAATCTTAATTCGATTCTACCGATCTAGCTCGAGAGTAGGTAAATTGAGGTTGTGGGTTATTCATAGTATGACGGTTGTTGAGGCTCGAGAGAATTCACTTGATTCATGGTAGGTTATGGAGAGATGGCTATTACTTCTAAATCCTAGCCTACCTATTATTATTCAACGACATTTGGTAATTAATAATCACCCGTATAGCAAAATTGGAATATAATCGATCACATCCCCAAGTATCCCTATCTACTTAATTATTCCCTTGTTTCTCTTAGTTGTTAATTGACAAACCTTATCCCTCCATTTGACACTTGTATCAACCATTTTTATTTACCTAAATGATTTCGATAAATTATATTCCTACAATCAATTAGAACATGTCTTTGACTTCGTAATTGAATTCTCTTTCATATCACTCCCTGTGGGATCGACACCAACTCTTTGTTGGGTTTCTACTAGATTGTGATCTCCTACGCTTAGTATTGAATGAAGTGTAGTTGAGAGTTATCAAAAAATGGCGCTGTGTCGGGGAGTGGTATTTAGAATTATCTTATTTAATTATAGTTGTGATCTAATCTTTTTAGTAGTTGAATCAACTTACTTTGTTTTGGGTTTGTTATTGGCTGTTTGGTAACATGTGATGAAATGAGTGTGAACGGAAGTAACGGTAGCCAACTTGGTCACCAAGATGACATCAACAATCTGAATGATGTCAATGATCCAGTTCAACTGGGTGGTGTAGGTGCCATTCGTTTACCCTAGGTCGTGGGAAATGTTGTCTTCCCCGTGACTAGCACAACGTATCTCTTGCAAATGAAAGGACTATTCTGAGGGCTAGCTCATGAGGATCCCCCTGATCATGTTCGGAACTTCGTGGACGTATGTGGTCCATTCTCATTCAAAAACATCTCCTAAATGTGGTCCATTCTCATTCAAAAACATCTCCTAAAATTTAGTCTGTCTCCCATTATTTCCTTTTTCTTTGATAGGGCAAGCGAAAAAATGGTTAGTTGATCTACCAAGGGATTTTATTACGTCTTGTAACGAGCATACTGAGGCATTCTACACAACATTGTTCCCTCCTTAAAAGGCATTGAGAAACAATATTGTAGGCTTTAAAAGTTTCGATGGTGAACCAATCCACGAAACATGAATGAGGTTTTAGAAGTTGTTACTCAAATGTCCAACTCACGGGCTACCAAACAATGTGTTATTACAACATTTCTACCAGAGTCTTGACTCGGTGAACAGAGGTGTGGCTGATTAATTTGTACGAGGAGGTATTACTGTCTTGACCCAGGGGTACACTTTAGATGAAACATGACATACACGACCTCAAGAGGCCTCATACAAGCCACTTAGCATATCATAACATAAAGCAATAGAAATGATACCGAAATTTTAATTTTTTTTTCATACAATCGAAATCTTTTATAAAAGCAAGTGGAAGTCGGTAAAACTTTGTCTCAAACTATCTAAAACAACTTGAATAAATCTTTGGGACGGAGTCCATACAAAAATCAAAAACATAAAACAAAGGTGATCAAATCCTCGATGTTATGAGGACTCACCAAATCTTCAACTCCTTGCTCTACTAGAAACCAAGACACATGAATGGTTCTCAATATCGCCGGACCTTACATTTGATAAGAATATAGGCAAGAGTATGCGTTAGTACAAAATGTACTAAATATGATTGCTAGCATAACATCATAAGAGTATAACAACATAGGCATAAGCATAATCTCCAGCAAAGACATAATATAAGCATTAGTCAACATAAGGCATAATCAATGAACATAGGAGGCACAACATATTCATAAGCATAGTAAACCCCTAGATCTTTATAACATAAGAGAACTACTTCTTAGGCAACCTCAAAGCATACTTCTGCAATGCATGAATAAGACCCCATAATCTCATCCATACGAGGTACTACTTTTAGGCTATCATAATCATAAGCATACTTACCATCCTCTTCTCTCATCCTTAGCTTAAGTCTCATAGACAAGGGAACCTTCACCCTTAGTCAAACAAGAATCCAAGCTGAGGATACAACATATAAGAAAACACTTCATAAGTAACTTCAAGTCATACTTGTGCAATGCATGGATAAGACCCCATAATCTCAACCATGCTAAGTACCACTTTAGGTCATCCTAGATATTGATCATCTCTTTGATCTCATATTTAGCTCATCTTTCATAAACAAAGGGAATCACCTCAAATCATATGGCTAATCGCGGTGATAAAATTTCAATTCGAGCTCGATTACCAAAAATATTGACTAAAGTAAAATTTTGGCCAAAAGTTAAAAGTTAAAATGCCTAACGGCACAAACTAAAAATGGAACCCTCAAAACCCGAACCCTCTATCTTATTACATAAAAAATGACCTTCCGCATCTAACTGTACTGACGAAATTCTCATCTGAGCACATTTATCAAATATATTGACCGATGTTAAATTTTTGCCAAAATTTATAATTTAAAACACCTAACGGCACACACTAAAAATGAAAGCTTCAAAACCTGAACCAACCATTCTATTAGATAAAAAATAACCTTTGGAGTTAATTACGCTGACGAAATTCTCATCTAAGCATGTTCAAAAAAATATTGACCAAAGCCAAATTTTGGCAAAAACATAAGATTTAAAACACCTAACGGCACAAACAAAAAAATGGAAGCCTCAAAACTTGAACCAACCTTCCTGTTAGATAAAAAATGACCTTTCAAAGCTAATGACAGTGACAGAGTTCTAATCTAAGCATGTTTACCAAAAATATCGACCAAAGTCAAGTTTTGGCTAAAATTTAAAAGTTAAAACACTTAACGACACAAACTGAATATGAAAGCCTCAACACTAGACGGTAATTTACCAAAAAGTTTAACTTCAATTGATAAATTTACCAACTATTCAAATATAAGTTAGTAATTAATAATTTACCAATAAATTTTTTCCACAGTTGGTAATAGTTACTATTCAACTAAACATTCATATGTAATATTATCAACTAATAATTAATATGTTGGTAAATTTTACCAATGGATTAATGGTCGGTTGGTATATAATACCAACTATTTTAATGATGTTAGTAATTTACTAACTACAATCTTTATTCATCGCCAAAATTTTCAACTAAGTGAATATTGGTTGGCAAGTTTACCAACAAATTACATTTCGTTACTAATTTACCAACACATTTATATTTGGTTGGTAATTTAGCAACACAATCTTGTCATTGGCAAATGTTTGGTTAGTAATTCATTGGTAATATGTTAATAAATTATATAAACAATTTTTTGTCATATTTACCAACCGATATATACTTCGTTAGTAATATTACCAACAAAAGGTGTGCGTTAGTGATATTTTAGTTGGTAATCCATTGATAGAATGTTGCTAAATTTGGCGCCATTTTTTCCTGCAGTATTTACCAACTAAAATACTTAGTAAGATTTTGGTTGGTAATCTGTTAGAATTTCGTTGTTAAGTTTTAAAATATAATTCAGTTAGAAATATGTTGGTTATTTGTTAGTAGAATACTAACCAACTTAAGTTGTTAGTAAAATCTGTTGGCAATTTGGGGTTTTTTTGTAGTGGTATAGGTTGCGGTAATGGAGTATCTCTCTCTAGTTGGAGCTTGGACTAGACTTCTTCCAAGACAACTTTTGGGTATGTCCTCATAGACCGAGGACAAGGACTTTTCATGTTTTCTAGTTCTTTTATGTTTTGAGACTATTGTCAAGACTTCGATTGTAAAGGGTCGTGACCCTATCTAGTATAAAGTTTTGTCTAAGATGGCTATGTAAGACTTTTGTATTCCGCTGCTTTATAAATGAGTTTTCGATTATTGGTTTTATTATGAAATTTTTTAATTCCGCACTATTTTTATTACCCATGTGGTGAAGGAATGTTATGAGGCTTGTATAAGAACCCCTTCGGGGTTGAGTATGCCGTGTTACGACTAGGGGGTGCTCTCGGGTCGTGACGCCCTATTACGCCAAGGGGATAGCTTGGGGGCGTGACAAAACATACATCCTAAGCAGCTGGATTTTTTTTTCACAGTCTTGATGTTGAATATTCGTGACCACTCGTTAATATAGAATAGACTTATATTTACACCATTATTATTCCAGATGTGTAACTGTCACGACATTACTACTAAGCTGGATGTTAGGGACAATGCTAGGACCAAAGAGATTGCAAATTTCAATAAAACAATCAGTGGAAAGCACAGGGAAAAACTGTGTTAACCAAATCAATACATTAGTTAATAAAGTGCCTCTAACTATATAACTAGGTTTTTTCCCCTTTTGGTAAGTAAGATCTAGATTATTTTTTAGGTTAGGATCGATATTTGTTGGTATTTAACTCATACTTTCTTCATATATCCTCAAAACAACATGTGATCTATGATTTTTCACTTGTTCCACATCTTAGGCCTGCTCATCGTCAATTTCTACCATCAGAAATCATACCCCTTGCACATTAGTGACTTACATGTACTGAACAGACTTTACCTTGCACAAAATTCTTTCATTGTCTCATGTATTTCCATTCTTATCACCTCTTACTATATTAAAAAGTTATTTGATCCATCTTCCATATCAAGTTTCAAGGTTGGGAGAAAAACAAATAAAATACCATAAGTTCACACTTTTGTTGCCTAGTATAAATATCAACATTGAAGTTCAAGTACTAGATATTTTTGTTGGGTTTCTTGAAAAGATAAGATTTAAAGATGTAACGACCGATCCTGGTCGGTATGAGTAGTTCAACGGTGAAAATAATTAGGCCTGGAAACTTTTTGTGTAGTGACTTAAATTTTTTAGGTTAGGCCAGTCTCAAAAGGAATCCGAACTAGGTGAGGTCTAGAGCAATACACAAATGATATATCTAGGCTTGGTATATATTTTCTCGCAGCCAAGAAAATAAGAAATCCATAGGTATTTACAGAATTTAATTCAGGTGTGTATAACTCCCAGAATTGAACTTTCTGTGGTTTCCGAGTTGAAGTGGTTCGTGCAATCCGCTATAGTGAGGGGATGGAATGTGCAGGCGCTATAACGAGGTGACAACTGCTATAGGGGTTGGCCAAACCAATAAAGAAAAGGTTTTCCCAATCATATTCCTTTCTCAAATCTATTAGGACAAAAGGTCTCTTAAACAAATAGGGATTATAAGTTTCTTAAAATATATAAGGGAAAAATTCAAGACATAATTAACATATATATTTTGGTCTCTATGTTTATATGTATGGGTATATATCGTTGCATTGTATGTCGCTAGCGTATTTTGTTGATAGTCAAATTTAGGAACAACAAACAACTGTCAAATAAGGATCGAAGTATTTTAATGTGACAAGATCATCAATGTTTCAAAAGAAATAAGATGGAAAAATACACTTAGCTATAAACTCATGTTTAGAGGTATTCCATCACTTAAAAATTCATGTCCACACATACGCTTTAAGGGATTATCTTCTTCTTCTTTTTCACATGGAAGATTTTCTTCTTTATAAGGTAAATCCTATTTAAGCAAAGTAGTATTGGAATGATTTGGATCATGCATCTCTTCGACATTAGAATTTTGCATCCCTTTTATTCCCTTCTTCTGGTTTTTTTAGCAACTCAATTACTTGCGCATTAAAACACATAATTTTTTTTTTTATAAGTGTTACATAATAGATAGCTCTATGAAATGGATGATGAACAACAAGGTAGTGGGATTCACAGGTTTCCCGAGGACAACATTAGGACTATTGCTTATTAGCAAGAGTAGAGTGATGAGTCTTAATTACCTACATTAGATGCATACTACATTAGAAGAGAGGACACAGGTAGTGCATTTCCTCTCCTCTATATCATAAATAATGTTTTCGGCAGTGTGATAAGAATGAAATCACTAGATAGTTAGTCCATTATTATTATTCCAGAAAAGTACTTCATATTATAAACTTTCACGACACTTTTCTCAGGCACGGGATGATGATTTTTAGTTAAGTCCTAATGTTTTTATGTCTGTTCTGTTTTACGAATGGAGTACCCCGTCCTTCAGTTGGTTTTCTGTCTAAAGTATTAATGTGTTAAGTTATAGCAGTAGGTTACTCCTTTATCAGGAGTGAGAGAATTATTATGTTTATAATCGTGTAACTGAAGATTGAAAACACATCCCTTCTCATTAATATTATCATGGATTTGATCCAACTCTTGTTCTTGCATTTCATCCTCAAGGTATTCTTGGATAATTTTATCACATTGTCATTGCAATTCCTTCTCTTGATCATCCAATTGCCTTCTTTAAGATAAACTCATCTCAATCAAATTCTTTGAGGTGCTCCCGTTAGACTGTCTTGAATTAGAAGATATACTTGTTATTGGTGGGGGATTTTATATAAAGGGAGTCTCTTACTAGAATACAATGTCAAATGATGTGCTACCATTTAATGTGAAAAATGAGATTACAAGAGTTCTATATGTGTCTATCCTCCTAGGAGATATTGTGTCTTAATTCATATAGAAGATGAGCTATGATATATAACTACTTATAATGAGTGTGGTATATATTTATATTAAACATATCTAGAGAAATGGACATGTACCCGGAGTAGTATATGCGTAATCTCAAACAAGAAGTCCTTTTAAACATTTCAGAAATATTTTTTTTCTAAATTAAAGTGTTATTTTTTAGTGTAGTGTAGCACCTAGTAGTAACAGTGCTGATGGCATTGTGGTGATCTAAAAAGGTTATATTTTTTAAATGAGAGAATAATATGCCTCAACAAAAACATAACAATGGTTTTCTACTTGGCAACAATCGAAAATATCTCAAATGCTTGTCAAGACTTCTTTTTTCCGAGATTTATGCATACACTGCACATAAGACACCTGTCCATTTTTCCATGGCTTTCTAATAAAAATACATCCCCACATTCATTATTAGAAATTACATAACATAACTCATTTTATATCGGAGTTAAGCAACCATAGCTCCTAGGTGGATAGGATTGCAACAATAATGTGATATTATAATTCAATATTACTGTGAGGATCAAATGCATAAACAAGTGTTGGATCAAATCCATGATTATTGATGAGGATGAATAAGTTTTCATTCTTCAAGTTAGAGAATTAGATACACAATAATTATCTCACCCCCCCCCCCCCCAACAAAGGAGTACCCTACTACTAGAATGTGATGCTTTCATGCAAGAAGCAAAGGGAAAGACTGTGGACTCGATCCACAGAATAGTTTAGAGACAAAAAAATATTACATTGAAAATACAGATCAGCTATTTGATCACAGTATCCTAAAATTTGATGAGATGAAGTGCTTTTCTCGTATGATGATAATGGACTAACTGGAATTTGTAAAAAAAAGCTTATGCTATAGACAATGTGTAGTGAAACAAAAATGGTGCTTATAGCATGAACTTTTTAAAACAAATTTAAGATTTTTATATGCTTTATGACACAGTGATGAGTGTCGCATTAGATAATGGCTCCAATATTACCAACGCTGCTAGTATGTTATAGGCTAGACTATTTCCAATTGCTACTAACTCTTTTCATAATAGATTACACATATATTTAATTTATTTGCAAAAGATTATGTTGAATTATTTGGTTGTGGTTGTATGAAAATTGAATATGATATTCAATGAATTCCTCATAATCATAGAGCTGCAAGAATTAGAGAATTTAACGAGCGTTGTGTACTATGTGATCTTCCACCACGGAAAATTTTAAGACATGTTAAAAATCATGAAATGATTTTAATTTCTTATGATTATCAATAACCCGTACAACGGGTTTTTAATTCCCATAATGTTTACCCACTAGATACAATTTGTGAACAAGATTGGAATGAAACTAAACAACAATTAGATTTTTGTAACTTTTTAAGCATATGACAAAAATGTTTTCTGAATTTTATCATCCTACTACTTCTTTAGTCTTATTAAATATTTGTTTTATTTCAATATAATTTGTTGAATACAAGAAAATTTTAAACCGGAAATTGTAACTATGGTTGGTAAATTTTAAAAATATTTTTTCTATTCCTCAAATTTATTTAATTGTGATTTTTAACTCTTAATATAAATTACGAGATGCACAAGCACTTTTTGGTAAAATTTATGAAACTTTAGAAATTTTAACCAAAAAATAATTTTGTAAGTCTAGAATAAAAGTGCAAGCCAAATAGTTGTATGATAAATATAGAATCAAGGAAAAAAATGAAAGAGATTCTTCTCAAAGTTCCAATGCTAACAACAATGATAGTATTGGTAATTTTATGACAGGTTTCTTCTTCTTGATTCTTCTAACCATGATGATCTTGTAGAATATCTTAATCAGGGATTGGAAACGGTTATAGGCAAGCATGAAAACATACAAATATTAGAATGGTGGAGAAAGGTCGCAGTGTACTTCCAAGTCTTAGCAAAATGATTTGTGATGTTATAGCTACTTAAGCTCCATTAGTTGCTTTAGAGGCCACTTTTAACACGGCAAGATTTCTAGTTGGAGATCACACACATTCATTTTCACAAGACAAGTTGGAGTTATCAGTTTTATTTAGAGATTGACTCTACGTTGAGAGAAGAAATAATGATTTTCCAAAGTTAACCACCTAACAAGAAGCTGAATTAGATTCAATAATTCGATATAACAGTGACAATGGAATGGAGGCACTGTATTTTCAAGCATCTTTGCCAGTTCTATAGGACGTTTTTTCTGTCAAATTCATATGAGAGTTAGAAATAAATTTTATTGGACAATAAAAATATTAGGTTTATATACGAGAACTAGTTGGAATAGAACCCTTCCGAGAATGTGACTTCTTAGATTAGTTACTCCTCTAATATTTGTAAATCGTAAGTTGTTAGTTGCAAGTTTCATTTAAATTCAAATCTTTACATCTATTGTCTTCCATTTAATACAAGAATTATTGCTTATGTGCAGGGTTTTTTTTGTAGCTTAATGATGCCATACATAAATTGTGGAGTAGAGACTGCTTGTCAAAGCTTAGACCTCTCTTCAAGGTTGTCCCGTCATTTATCAGTTGCCTAATCTGGAAAAGGAGAAAAATAATTTCTCATGAAGGTAATATGTCAATGTATGGTATGGTTATGGAGGTCAATAGAAATTTATGTAATCTATCTATTGTTAGCTATTCTTGGTTGCAAAACATTCCTGATACTTGAAATCTGATGGTTCATTCTTTTTACTGAAATATGTACCACTTATAGATTATAAGGATCCTACAAGTGTACCTCAGATGGTGCAATGAAATGAGTTGGTTGCCCTAGTCTTGGGGCTTGTTGTATTAGAAATGACGAAAGAAATTAGATACATGCCGAGTCTTTTGGTTTGGGGGTAACTTCAATTCTAACGTATTTACCAGTAATATTGGACACTGATTGTAACACCATGTATCCGAAAATAGACCAGATTGCATATTTTTGGTATTGAAGGTGGCACTCACGGCACCATCCAGGGACTGTAGGAGGACCCACGGTCCGTCCTGGTTCGTGTCAGCAAACTCCCCCAGAACTCAGCCAGAAATTCGGCCAAGTGTCGACCCACGGCCGGACCTACAATCCATAGGTCAGGTCATGGACCATGGTTCGTGTCCATGAATCGGTGCTCCTAAAGCCTAGATTTAGTCCCGATTGACGGTTGACCAGCAAAGACCTTTATTCAATGCACAGTCCATAGATGAGGGTAGCAACCAGTTTGATATGATAGATAATTTAATCCTCTTTCCAATGCCCCCGAGTTTGCTAAAATCTGACTTTCGAGTAAAAAGTTATGCTTATTTTAGTAAAGCCCTGTGGGGCAGACTCGACCGACGACTCCAATCAACACACCGTTGATTGACCTACGGCCCATAGGTCCAGTCTGTCGGTCACTTCGACAACAATTAAGTTAGGGGTCTTTTGCTCTTTTCCTATTTCGTTTAACCCCTAAGATACGTCATTTGGACCCTAAATCATGAGTTTTTAGTTAGTTTATGCCTCGAAACATAATTAGAACTTATCTAAGTCAAATCATTAATCAAAACTTCGATAAATTAGAGCGTAAGAGGAGAAGAGAAGTCAAGAATCCTAGTTCAAGAACGCAACAATGTTCCATCAGTTCCAGCCCTGAACCCTACAAATTTCTCTGTGGAATTCGTCACCAGGTATGTGGGATTTCACTAGTGGGTTCCTTTCGCCCATTGGGTCCCTAGAATTCAGTCAGTTTCTTGATTCCCTTATTATGAATAAACCTAGGGTTTCTAGAATTTCAATAGATCATGATGAATTAGTTATTAACATGTTCCAAATCAGATTATCATGTTATTTCTCAGTTTATTACATGAATTTCAGAACCCTAGCTATGCATTTCTTTTGTTCTTGAATTACACATGCTAGGTTAGATATTTCAGTTATTCAGTTATACATTCCTCAATTATTAATGCATCATTATCAGATTAATTGTTGCATTCTCAGTTTGCATGCTCAGTTTTGAGTTATCTAGTATTTACAAAAATTCAGTCATAACCAGTTAACCACTTAATTCATTGGGAGTAGCATAATACCGAGTTGGACTAAGGTTCATCGTACCCATATAGTCCCAGAACTACGAGCCATGTAGGTGTAAGTCCCCTCTGTGGGCAAATCAGTTTAGTGATCACGCCAGCATGCCTCTATACCTCTGGCGGGGGTATATTGGGTCCTCTCGATGGGGCGTATACATCGGACTCCACATTTAGCTCATGTGGTTTTATGTCGGTTATTAGTAGCTTCCACAGTTCAGTCAGATTCTATTGCACTGACCATTTATCAGTATAGTCAGTTTTCTATTTCAGAATGTTATAAATTGGTCACTGCATTCAGGTAGCTCAGTATTCAGTATCTATATCATGTTCAAATTATTTCATTGATGTATTGCTTTGTTCAGTTATATGTTCTTTCAGCTTTACTTTATCATGCATGCTCAGTACCTTTCAAGTACTGATGCATACGTACGCTAAATCTTCTCCTATTGCAGGTTTAGGTTCTCAGCATCCAGATCACGCTTAGGTCGGTTCTCGATCTTCAGTTCAACAACATCAGTAGTGAGTCTTCATTCTTTGAGGACTAGTGACATGTTTATCTTTATCGCTCTTAGTCTTTAGTTTTCAATTTTATTAGACCTAGTTAGGGGATGTCCCAACATTTGTAGTCAGACATAGTTAGATTCAACTTAGTACTGAGATAATATCTTCTTTGTATTAAACTCATCAGCTTTCATTTATCTCAGTTATAGTATATGGGTATTCCCCATCCTTATCATTTTATTTATGATTTAGCTTCCGCATCATTTTATTATCTTTAGTATGCTGATGATCACGACAGCAGGGTTAGCTTGGGATCATTTGTGGTCATAGGTCTCGTGTCCGCATCTCTTGGGTAGCTCGGGGCGTGACAAACTTGGTGTCAGAGCATTATGTTTAAGAGTCCTAGAATGTCTGAAAAGTCGAACTAAGTAGAGTCTTATTCATGGGTGTGAAGTGCACCACATCTAATGAGAGGGAGGCTATGAAATGTTTTTGGAAAACTTCACTCTCTTTGTTATTCTTATCGTGCATTGGTATGATCTTCTTTCTAATCCATCGTTATGCGCTTAAGATCATGCCTCCCCGTAGAGCTAACGCCAGGAATGCGAATGCTAGGAATGCTAACGCAATTCCTTTAGTCCCAGACCATGAGGTTGAGAATGAAGAGTTTCAGAATGTGATCCAACTCTTTGCTCAGAGTATGACCAACAAGAACAATCAGTAGGTCCCAATTCCTACTAATAGAAATGGTGGATCAGTGGCAACTAGAGTTTGAGATTTTTTTTATGATGAATCTACCTGAGTTTTTGGTTCACAAGTTGGTGAAGACCCACAAAACTTCATTGATAAGGTTAAGAAAATCTTTGGAGTGATGCAAGTGACTGGTAATGGTAGGGTTGAGTTGGCATCCTACCAGCTTAGGGATGTGGCTCAGATATGGTTCACTTAGTGGAAAGATTCAGGGGCTACTTTATCTTTTATGACTCCCTATATAGCAGTAATCTTAGATGTCAGTCCAGAAACTCTCTCAAAACACTTCTCAGTCTCTACTCCAGTTGGTGACTTAGTTATAGCTAGACGGGTATACAAAAATTGCCTTGTCACAGTCTCATAGAAAGTCACCTCAGCAGATCTTGTAGAGTTAGAAATGGTAGACTTCGATATCATTCGAGGCATGGATTGGTTGCATTCCTGTTATGTTTCAGTCGATTGTAGAACTAGGATTGTTCGTTTTTAGTTTCTAGACGAACCAATCCTAGAATGGAAGGGTAGTAGCTTAGCGCCTATGGGTTGATTCATTTCTTACCTTAAAGCCAGAAAGATGATCTCTAAGTGTTATCTCTATCATCTAATCTGGGTTAAGGATTCTAGTTCCGAATCCCTAACTCTTGAGTCAGTTCCTGTAGTCAGTGAGTTTCCAAATGATCTTCCCAGAGTTCCTCCCGAAAGGGAAATCGACTTTCGAATTGATCACCTTCTAGATACCCAGCTTATCTCTATTCCTCCTTACAGAATGGCTCTAGCTGAGCTTAAGGAATTGAAAGAGTAGTTGAAAGACCTTCTAGTTAAGGGCTTCATCAGACCTAGTATTTCGTTATAGGGTGCACCAGTGTTGTTTGTAAAGAAGAAAGATGGTTCTCTCAGAATGTGCATTGACTATAGTTGAACAAGGTCACAATCAAGAATAAGTACCCTATCCCTAGG
This sequence comes from Solanum commersonii, assembly GCA_029007595.1. Taxonomy (NCBI): domain Eukaryota; kingdom Viridiplantae; phylum Streptophyta; class Magnoliopsida; order Solanales; family Solanaceae; genus Solanum; species Solanum commersonii. The sequence continues at coordinate 9,440,947 of JAJTWQ010000002.1, read as the reverse complement.
ATTGATGACTTGTTCGACCAACTTCAGGGTGCTAGTCATTTCTCAAAGATAGACCTCAGATCAGGTTATCATCAGCTTTGAGTCAGAGATAGTGACATTCCGAAGACAACCTTCAGAACTCGGTATGGTCATTACGAATTTGTAGTTATGTCATTTGGACTAACCAATGCTTCTGCAGCTTTCATGCATTTGATGAACAGAGTGTTCAAGCAGTACTTGAACTTGTTCGTTATCGTCTTTATTAATGACATCCTCATTTACTGTAGGAATGAGGAAGAAAATGCGAGTCATTTGAGAGTTGTTCTGTAAACTCTCAAAGATCGCCAGTTATTTGCAAAATTTAACCAGTGTGAGCTTTGGTTACAATCAGTTGCCTTCCTTGGGCATATTGTGTCTAGTGAAGGAATTCGAGTAGATTCCTAAAAGATAGAAACAGTGAAACAATGGACCATACCTACCTTTGCTACAGATATCAGAAGTTTCTTGGGTCTAGCAGGTTATTACAGAAGGTCCGTGGAAGGATTTTCATCCATAGCCTTACCATTGACTAGGTTAACTCAGAAAAAGGTTAAGTTTCAGTGGTCAGATGATTGTTAGAAAAGATTCGCAAAATTGAAAACTAGGTTGACTACAGCTCCTGTCTTGACTCTACCAGAGGGTTCAGATGGTTATGTGATCTATTGTGATGCATCCAGAGTCGGCCTAGGTTGTGTGTCGATGCAGCAAGGTAAAGTTATAGCTTATGCTTCTAGACAGCTTAAGGTACATGAGAAGAATTATCCAACTCATGACTTTGAGCTTGCAGCAGTGGTGTTTGCACTCAAGATTTGGAGACACTACTTGTATGGTGTTCATGTAGATGTGTTCACAGACCATAAGAGCCTTCAAATCTTCGCCCGAGAAGGTGGCTTGAGTTCCTCAAAGATTATGATATCAGCGTGCATTACCATCCGGGTAAGGCGAATATAGTATCAGATGCTCTTAGCAGATTATCCATGGGTAGTATAACACATATTAAGGAAGAAAGAAGAGAGCTAGCAAAGGATTTTCACAGCCTTTCTCGCCTAGGAGTTCGTCATATGAGCATATCAGATGGTGGTGTAACGGTTCAAAATGTGGCAGAATCTTCTTTGGTAGTATAGGTTAAGGAAAATCAAGATAGTGATCCAATCTTGCTTGAGCTTAAGGGTGCAGTCCACAATCAGAGATTGGAGGTTTTTTCCCAAGGGTGAGATGGTGTACTTCGCTATTAGGGTAGATTGTGTGTTCTTGATGTGGGTGAATTGAGACAGTATATTCTCGCAGAAGCCCACAATTCCAGATATTCTATTCATCCAGGCGCCACTAAGATGTACCGCGATCTGTGGAAAGTCTATTGGTGGAATGGTATGAAAAGAGATATAGCAAATTTTGTGGCTAAGTGCCCCAATTGCCAGCAAGTCAAGGTAGAACATCAGAAACCAGGAGGTATGACTCAAGAGATTGACATTCGTACTTGGAAGGGGGAAGTGATCAACATGGACTTCATCACAGGTTTACCTCGTACTCGCAGATAGTATGACTCCATTTGGGTGATTGTTGATAGGGTTACTAAGTATTCTCGCTTTTTGGAGGTCTAGACTATAGATTTGGTGGAGGGTTATGCCAAGCTTTACATTAATGAGATTGTGAGGTTGCATGGGGTTCCTTTGTCTATCATCTTAGATAGAGGTCCTCAGTTTACCTCTCATTTTTGGAAGTTATTTCAGAAGGGTCTTGGTACTCAGGTTAATCTTAGAACATCATTTCATCCCCAGATGGATGGTCAGGCAGAGCGTACCATTCAGACATTAGAGGACATGTTGAGAGCTTGTGTAATCGACTTCAAGGGTAGTTGGGATGATCACCTTTCTCTTATTGAGTTCGCCTACAACAATAGTTATCATTCTACCATTCAGATGGCCCCTTATGAGGCATTATATGGGAGTAGATGTAGATCTCCAGTTGGTTGGTTTGAAGTAGGTGAAGCAGCCTTGATAAGACCAGATTCAATCCTTTATGCTATGGAGAAAGTGTAACTCATTAGAGATAGACTTAAGATTGCCCAGAGTAGCCAGAAATCTTATGCAAATGTGAGAAGAAGGGAACTAGAGTTCCAAGTTGATGATTGGTTTCCCTGAAAGTGTCACCTATGAAAGGGTTGATGAGATTTGGAATGAAAGGGAAGCTCAGTCCCAGATATGTAGACCCTTACCAGATCTTGAAAAGGATTGGTAGAGTGGCTTATGAGTTAGAGTTGCCAGCAGATTTGGTAGCAGTGCATCCTGTCTTTCACATTTAACTTTTGTAAAAATGTGTGGGTGATCCATCATCCGTAGTGCCATTAGAGACTATGGCTATAAAAGATAGCCTTTCTTATGAGGATGTACCAGTTGAGATTCTTGATTGTCAAGTTAGAAGGTTGAGAAACAAAGAAGTCGCTTCAGTCATGGTTTGGTGGAGGATTCAGTCCGTAGAGGGAGCTACTTGGGAAGCAGAAGTGGCCATGAAAGCCAAGTATTCTCACCTCTTTCCTTCCGATTCCATTCCAGCTTGAGGTAATAGTTCCTCTTCAGTTTTTCAGTCATTCATGAATAAATTCAGTCTTAGAATCATGTTCCTTCAGTTTATACTTGCATTTTTAGCATATTTGCATGTCCTTGGAACTCAGTTCAGTCAGAAATTCAGTTCTCAGTGTTTAGTGGTAGGGATTGCAGCCCCCTCCCTCCATTTCAGCTAGTTTAGTCTTCATTCGAGGACGAATGGTCCCAATGGAGAGATAATGTAACACCCCGTATATGAAAATAGACCAGATTGCAAAATTTAGTGTTGCAAGAGGCTCTCACGGCACCATCCACGGACCGTAGGAGGACCCACGGTCCATCCTGCAGGTGCATGGTTTGTGTCAGCAAACTCCCCCAAAACTCAGCCAAAAATTTGACCAAGTGTCGACCCACAGTCGGACCTACGGACAGTAGGTTAGGTCACTGACCGTGGTTCATGTCCGTGGATCGATGCCCCTAAAGTCCAACTTTAGTTCTGATTGACGGTTGACCAGCATGAACCGTCATTCGATGCACGGTCCGTAGGTGAGGGTAGCAGCCAGTTAGATGAAAATTGTTATTGGGTCAACTTCAGATGGTCATAAGTCTTATCACAAAATGAATTATCTGTCCCATGACCTATCTTATGATAGATAATTGAATCCTCTTTCCAATGCCACTGAGTTTGCTAATATCCGACCTCTGAGTAAAAAGTTATTCTCATTTTAATGAAGCCCTATCGAGCAAACTCGACCGACGACTCCAATCGACGGACCGTCGATTAACCTATGGCCCGTAGGTCCAATCTGTCGATCACTCCAATAGCAATTAACTTAGGGGTCTTTTGGTCTTTTCCTTTTTTGTTTAACCCCTAAGGTACGTCATTTAAACCCTAAATCATGAGGTTTTAGTCAGTTTAAGCCTCGAAACATAACTAGAACATATCTAAGTCAAATCATTAATCAAAACTTAGATAAATTAGAGCGTAAGAGGGGAAGAAAAGTCAAGAACCCTAGTTCAAGATTGCAGCAAGGTTCCATCAGTTCCAACCTCGAAATCTACAGATTTCTTCTTGGAATTTGTCACCAGGTATGTGGGATTTCACTAGTGGGTTCTTTTCGCCCTTTGGGTCTCTAGAATTCAGTCAGTTTCTTGATTCCCTCATTATGAACAGACCTAGGGTTTGATGAATTTCAACAGATAATCATAAATTAGTTATTAACAGGTTCCAAATCAGATTATCATGCTATTTCTCAGTTTATTGGATGAATTTTAAAATCCTAGCTATGTATTACTTTAGTTCTTGAATTACACATGCTAGGGTAGATATCTAAGTTATTCAGTTATACATGTCTCAGTTATTAATGAATCATTATCAGATTAATTGTTGCATTCTCAGTTTGCATGTTCTATTTTGAGCTGTCCAGTATTTACAGAAATTCAGTCATAACCAGTTAACCATATAGTCCCAGAACTATAAGCCGCGTAGGTGTAAGTCCCCTCTATGGGCAACATCAGTTTAGTGATCACGCCAGCATGCCTCTATACCTCTGGCAGGGTATATTGGGTCTTCTCGATAGGGCGTATACATCGGACTCCACATTTAGCTCATGTGGTTTTATGTCGGTTATTAGTAGCTCCCACAATTCAGTCAGATTCTATTGCATTAACCATTTATCAGTATAGTCAGTATTCAGTTTCAGCATGTTATAAATTGGTCACTGCATTCAGGTAGCTTAGTATTCAGTAACTGTAGCATGTTCAGGTTATTTCATTGTTGTATTGCTTTGTTCTATTATATGTTCTTTCAGCTTTACTCTATCATGCATGCTTAGTACCTTTCAAGTACTAACGCATACGTGCGCTACATCTTCTCGTGATGTAGGTTCAGGTTCTCAGCATCCAGATCACGCTTAGGTTGGTTCCCGTTCTTCAGTTCAGCAACATCAGTGGTGAGTCCTCATTCTTCGAGGACTAGTGACATGTTTATCGTTATCGCTTTTAGTCTTTAGTTTTCAGTTTTTCTAGACCTAGTTGGGGCATGTCCCAAAATTTCTAGTCAATTTAGAGGCTTATTTCAGACATAGTTAGATTCAACTTAGTATTGAGTTAATATCTTCTTTGTATTAAACTCATCAGTTTTTAAAACTCATCAGTTTTTATTTATCTCAGTTATAGTATATGGGTATCCCCCATCCTTTTCATTTTATTTACGATTTAGCTTCTGCCTCTGTTTATTATCGTTAGTATGCTTATGATCATGCAAGCAGGGTTAGCTTGGGATCACTTGTGATCCTAGGTCCCGTGTCCGCGTCTTAGGGGTAGCTCGGGGCGTGACACTAACTCATTAATGCTCCAAAAGATTTTGAATATAATTAATGGTCTGAAATTTAATGTTTATGCAAGAGTGGAGCATATCCTTAGGGAAAGCAACACTCTTGAAGCTTATATAGCTAACCAATTATTTTCTTTTAGCAGGCACAACAAATATCATTTATTCATATTTCTAAGATTTATCACGATAATCAATGCACATTCGGAGAGACCTATCTTTCTTTTTAAAAAATAACACGGGAGCACTCATGGAGAGATACTCGGTCTAATGAAACTCTTATCCAACAAATCCTTTAGTTTCTTTTTCCCTTGAAGCCATTCTATAAGAAGGGATAGAGATAAGTTGCATATCAGGGAGAAGGTCAATACCAAAATCTATTTCCCACTCGAGAGGAATATCGGATAAATCATCAACGAAAACTTCTGGGAACTCATTAATTATCGGAACCGACTCTAGATAATTGGTTTTAGAATCCACATCCCTCACTCTAAAAAGATGGTAAATACACCCTTTTGAAATTATGTTCCTAGCTTTGAGACAACAGATAAATTGACCTCTAGCCATAGAATTTTCCCCCTTCCACTCTAAAATAGACTCATTTGTAAATTGGAATCTAACCACCCAAGTCCTACAATCGATAGAGGCATAACATGCATGCAACTAATCCATACCAAGAATCACATCGAAGTCTAACATGTCTAACTCTGCCAAGTCCACAAAAGAAATCTTATGGGATAAGGAAACGGGACATCTCCTTTAGACCCTCTTAGCCACCACAGACTAACCAATAGGGGTAGAGACAAAAAAAGGGTTCTAAAATGACTTCTTGAGAAACATCAAATCTCATCGCCACATAAGGCGTCACAAATGATAATGTAGCACCGGGATCTAACAAGGCATACACATCAATAATAAAGACTTTTAACATATTGGTCACAACATCCGGGTAGCTCTCTTAGTCCCCTCGGGATTGAAAAGCATAAAAGTGATTTTGCTTTGGGGCATTGGAGTTTGAACCGCTTGGAGGAGCTTGCTTTTTTTACCTTCCCTTTGCTGCAAGCATGGGGAAATCTCTCATCATGTGGCCACTTTTCCTGCAACTAAAATATCCATTGGTGTCGGCTAGGCACTTACATTCATGTTTCTTCCCACACTTGCCATATGTAGATCGAGATAAAGAAGAACCACCTCCATTTACTCCTTGAGGTTTAGGGTTAGACACCCTTTCCTTATTAGAATTAGGAGGAGCACTATATGAATCTTGACCGTAGAAACTTTGTCGAAATCTAGGTTGACCTTGTCCATCAGAGCTTGAGTTGGAGAAATTCCCATCACTGGTTCATGCCCTTTTTACCTCCTTTTTGTTCTCCCTAAATTCCAATTCCTCTATTAGTTGACCGTACACCATAAGCCTTGAGATATCCATGTTATGGAGGAGCATTAATGTCGTACGACACTATTTTTCAACCAAGTTAGACACACCCGACATAAACCTACTCATCTTAGCCCTTAAGTCTGCCACCATAGTTGGAGCATTTTTGGAGACTTCAGTGAACTTTAGAGCATACTCCTTAACACTCATACTTCCTTGATGAAGGTTGATGAACTCTTGTACCTTTACCTCCCTCAACTCGAGGGGTGAAGAACCGATCAAAAAATGCTGATTTAAACAATTCCCATTCAAGCAGGCCCACTCCTACTGGTCTTTCTCCATTCCACTGATCATACCACACTTGAGCCACGTCTTATAGTTGGTAGGTGGCTAATTCCACCTTCTCTCTGGAGACTCCCCCATGATAGAAAGTACTTTATAAAACTCGTCGATAAACCTTTGAGGATCCTCTTCCACTTTGGAGCCATTAAATTTCGGAGAGTTCATTCGTGAAAAACCCCTCACCCTTGAAGAAGCCGAATTCACATTAGGATTCACCGGAGCTACAACCTCTCTATTGGCTTGGGCCATCACGGCTTGAGCCAACATTTTGATAGTCCACCTAAACTCCGCATAGGTCACATTCTCAACCAAAGGATCTACCGGAGCTTTAGGAGCTTGAGGAGGAGCTCCTTCATTCACATTGTCATCTTCCATCCTTCTAGCATTAGCCCTTTGTGTATTCATATCCTTAAGACACAAGAGAAGGATTCGGAGAGAAATTTTTTAGAGTTAAATTCTAAGGCACTTGGTGCATTTTTGTACTGACCCATATTTTCCTACATTTTCTCCAAGTGTAGAGTCGGGTTCTCAAGGTGGTCATCATTGTGGCTAAAGCTTGGATTTGCTCATTTCTTTGTGCTTGTTGGTGAGCCTTTATGATTTGAGGATGGATGTTATCTTTGTAGTTCCTTTTCTTGTATTTCCTTTTCGAATTATGATGTATGGGCTGTGACTCTATTTCATTCAAGTACTGTAATAGATGGCTAATTGAGACAAGTCTAGACTTCCGCTTTCCTTTATAAAAATTTTGGACTTGAAATTCATTTCTACACTTTATTGTTCTATTATGATATGCTTTCGGGGTATTATGTGCCTTGTTACATCTAGTGGGTGCCTATGGGTTGTGACAATCTTGGTAATCAGAGCAAAAGGTTTATAATGATTCTAGGATGATGTCTCATAATCCATGTCTAGTAGAGTCTTGTTAATGAGTGTGAAGCGCTCAACACTTATGAGTGAGAGGCTATAAAATGATTAGGAAACTACACTTCTTTCATCACTCTTAAGTCGTCCCTTAGAGTTTAACTCTATAAAGTCCCTCTCCAAATCCTTCTCTTGTGCCTTCAGGAAATGAATACACAAAGGTCTAACTCTAGAAAGACGAAAGATATGAATGTAAATCAAGGAGCCCCTCCTCAAGCTAATCAAGCTTCGATTGATCGTTTGGTTGAAAATGTGACCCATGTGGTGTGTAGGTCTACTATCAAAATGTTGGCTCAAGTCATGACGGCTTAAGCCAATGGAGAAGTTGTAGCTCCGGTGAATTCTAATTTAAATTTGGCTGCCTCTGTGGTTAGGGAGTTTGCTAGAAATAACCCTTCCGAATTTCAAGGCTCTAAAGTGGAAAAGGATCCCCAAAGGTTTATCGATGAGGTTTATAAAGTTCTTGATAATATGGGGGTGTCTTCAGAAGAAAAAGTTGAGTTAGTCGCCTACAAACAAAAGGATGTTCCTCAAGAATGGTATGGTCAGTGGAAGAGTGGAAGACCCATAGGAGCAGGCCCGATAGGATGGGAATTATTTAAATCAAAATTCCTTGATAGATTCTTTCTCTGAGAGTTGAGGGAAGCTAAGGATGAAAAGTTCATTAACCTTCATCAAGGAAGTATGAGAGTGAAAGAGTATTCCCTAAAATTCACTCAATTGTCCAAGTATGCTCCAAATATGGTGGAGGATTCGAGGGATAAGATGAGTAGGTTTTTGACGGGTGTGTCCGACTTGGTTGAAGAAGAATGGCGTATGGCAATGCTGCATTATGACATGGATATCTCTAGACTTATGGTGTACGTTCAACATATTAAGGAATAAAAACTCAATAAAAAGAATAGAGAAGTGAAAAGAGGTAGAACCAGTGATGGGAACTTCTCCAATGCTAGGTCTGATGGACAAGGTAGACAAAGGTTTAGACAAAGGTTTTCCAACCAAGTCTCCTCTAGTGCTCCAAGGGTCAACAAGGATAGGGTTTCCAACCCTAAACCTCAAGGAGGTAATAGTGGTGGTTCTATTGTTGCTACGCCTAATTGTGCAAAATATGGTAGAAATAATGATGGAAAGTACCTAGTTTTCACCGATGGGTGTTTTAGTTATGGGAAAATTGGGCATAAGATGAGAGGCTAAAGGAAGGGAAGATAAACAAGCTCCTCCAAGCAGTTCAAACGCCAATGCCCAAAAGCAAAACTGCTTTTATTCTCTTCAATCCCAAGGTGACCAAGAGTACTCCCCGGATATGGTGACCGGTATGTTAAAAGTATTTTCTATTGATGTGTATGCCCTGTTAGATCCTGATGCTACTTTGTCCTTTGTGACACCTTTTGTGGTTATGAAGTTTGAAATACTCTCCGAAGTGTTACTAGAACCTTTTATGGTCTCTACCCCGGTTGGTTACTCGGTGGTGGCTAAGAGGGTTTATAGAAGTTGTCCCATTTCCTTGTCCTATAGGGTTACTTTGGTGGATTTGGCTGATTTAGAAATGTTAGACTTTGATGTGATTTTGGGTATGTATTGGTTTCATGCATGTGATGCCTCTATCGATTGTAGGACTCGGGTGGTTAGATTCAAATTTCCAAATGAGCCTATCTTAGAGTGGAAAGGGGAAAATGCTATACCTAGAGGTCAAATTGTCTCTTGCCTTAAAGCTAGGAAGATGATCTCCAAATGGTGTATTTACAATCTTGTTAGGGGGAAGGATGTTGAGTCCGAAACCCCTTCTCTAGAGTTGGTTCAAGTAGTGAATGAGTTCCCGAAATTTTTCCCCAATGATTTGCTCGGTATTCCTCTTGAGTGGGAAATAGATTTTGATATTGACCTTATATCGGATACGCAACCTATCTCCATTCCTCCTTATAGTATGGCTTCGGCCAAGTTGAAATTGTTGAAAGAGCAACTAAAAGATTTGTTTGATAAGGGTTTTATCCGACCAAGTATCTCTCCATGGGGTACTCCGATGTTGTTTGTTAGAAAGAAGGATGGGTCTCCTAGAATGTGCATCGATTATCGTCAATTGAATGAAGTGACAATCAAGAAAAATATCCTCTTCCGTGAATTGATTATTTGTTTGACAAACTTTAAGGGGCTAGCACTACTACAATAATGAATTTAGAGACAATTATTTTACGGCAATAACTAATATATTCAGGTGAGGTAAAATATCAATGGCTAATGTGTAATGGCCAGTAATAAGTATAAATTTAGTAGCAATTAGAAAGAATAGCCGCAAAAAGAATTTTTTTTCTAGAAATAAAAACTCCCGCCTTTCCTTATTTTTTTCAAGTCGCGCCTTTCTCTAAATTTTAAAGAAAAAGGTTTTCCTAAGCTCTAAGGAAAACATTAATAACCACAAAAGCTCTTTTACATGATTAAGGAAAATAGTAGTACTAAAAAGATCTCCCAACCACCTAATGATTCCCAAACCTAAATTATCATATTGGCATGTCCAGCAGCATATATTGCTCTCACAACAACCATATTCATCAACATATTTTTCTTTTACAGTAGCGACATCCAGCAACAATGAGCTTTTCAGAATTTTCTAGGTATGTAAATCGCTCTCCTCCACTCTATTTCTGTCACGTTCTATTATCTTTGTTTCTCTGTATATCTTCATTGACAATTCAACCCTGTTACTTGTTTTCTACCATGTTCATAAATCAAAATTTAGTCATTAGTTGGAAACAAAATAGAAAATATATTTGACAAACTAATCTATTTTTAGGCATTAATTGTGATTTTCAAGTGATTTGAGATTCGTAAAAGTATGTTTTTTTCTGTGTTTGTGATCTCTTGTTGGTTTTGGTTTGATTGCAATTGATTGAATCAGTTCCTCTGTTAATATACATTAAGGTGTGTGGCTGTTATGTTAAGGTGTGTGATTGTTAATATATTAAGGCATGTGGCTGTTAATAGAGCTGTAACTTATGATCATTGAAAAGCTCTATTGTGATTACGAGAACTAGTACAAGAAAAGAGTTGTTTCGTTTTGACTATGACTTAAGATCTCTTCTTTGAAATTTTCAAGTTTAGCAATTATATGGACCCTTTGTTATTGTTTTTACAACAATTTTTATTTTGATTCCATGAGCTTGTTGTTATTTAGATTTATGTTAAATACTTGAAATCTTAATTATAAATTGCTGAAAACATCAACCATAAGAATCTAATTTTAGGTGGAAATGAATTAATCAGTCATTTTGTTTTACCATATATATTTACGTTAATGATACATTGTAACGCTGAAACTACTATTTTTTTTCTTGAACTGCTGCATCTCTCATTTATCAGTTAAATTTTTCGTTGAACTCTCTCAAGTATAAACATGTAACTGTAGGTAATGATAAAGTATTAGTAATTTAGACTTTGACGATTTCAGTTATTTTTAATAATCTTCCTTTAAGAACTCAACCTCAGTCATTCACTGCTTTGTCTTCCTTTTGCTCTGCTTTCTAGTAGTTTAACTTTTGTCCTTGAATGTTTTATTTAACACTTTTGTCGTTCGTTTAGTTTTTTATTTTAGACGCTTACTAGAATATGTGTTTTTTGGCCATAAAATGTGAAACATTACCATAACGACAAATGAAAGAGTATTACTACGAAAATCTATAATCTGGTTACCAACCATCTTGCAACAGATTAGTAGATCTCAAGCACAATACAAATTCTCTGAAAATAAATAAATACATTTACTCCTATGTCTTGTAGTTTGTACATTCAGTACTCTTTCACTGATAATGTCTTTAACCTGCTGGAATACAAACATACTGTGATTTTCCCTTCCTGAATGTGTTCTGATGGCAAGTCAGCCATGTGTAGTAGATTACAGCTTCGTATGTTGCAGCAATCAGTTCTTTTCTTCATCTTGTTCAGACTTTATTCTGATCAACATAAGCATCTCATTAACCCCATACCTGATGTAGTACAGAGGTATGTAAATCTTTTATTATATTCGCTTGAAAAGGGGGAAACTTTAAATGAACAACCAAGCAGCTGCTAAACACAAGATATACGAGTACTTCGACCCATCATAAGCCAATTAAAAGGAGATCCAAGTAAGAAAATACTAGAGTAGGCCAGTCTAATGATCTAACCTTTTTTTGTGACATTAGGATCTTCATCAGTATCCGCCATGCCAAAACTATGCTTCACATGTTTCTCTTCACCAGCTTGAGTCTTCTCTTTAACCGACTACATTATTTCTGAAGCCTTTTCTTTTGTAGCCTGAGCCGCTTCATTGGACAACTCCTTAATATCCCGAGTTGCTACACTTGTCTTATCTTTAGTTGCCTAAGATGCTCAAGAGGCCTTATCCTTTAAAGTCATGAGTTGCTCCGCTCGTCTTATCCTTAATTTTATGGGTTGATAAACTACATAAAATGCAGTTAGTATCTCCTATCCCGAAACCCAACATTTGCAATCTATCTTTATTCTACCCCACACAACAAGATATTTAATGAATATAAGTTTAGGAACTTTGATTAAGTTCCATATTAGATTAGATAATTCCAAGTTAGATTCACTACATTAGACTTTTATATCCGAAAGACATTTAGTACACTCAGTTCCTTGATACACAGTAGCGATTCATAAGAACGTATTTTTTACCATATTAAAATGAACATATAACATGATGATCACTATTAATTAAAATTTTATTTACATTTCAATTGTTAAAATGGTATCTTTGAGAAAAGAAATTACATACTAATAAAATGGATGTTTTATTTGAAATACATTTTTGATTAATTTTCTCCCTTTCTTACTAACATATTTTCAGCTCCTACAATAATTGCAAAAAATAAAATCATATCTTGAACGTAATGGACAATTCTAGAAATAAAAGATGGATGTCTTTTGGTAGACTTAGTAAAGAATACTTGGATGGAGTAGAGGATTTTTTAAACCATGCATTTTCTAAAAAAACAAGCAAGAGAGAATATTTCATGTCCTTGTATCCAATGTGTACTTATCCATCAAGTAATTCGAGCAACGACTTATGATCATCTTGTTGTTAATGGTATTATGCCATCATATGATAACTAGTTTTGTCACGGAGAATCTCTCGAGGGATCAGACAATATTGTAGTAAATAATCAGAAGCAGGCAACTGTAGGAGTTAATGATATGAGAGGAATGATACATGATGCCTTTAGAGGTTGTACTGAGTTCATAGAAAGTGACATTAATGAAAGAGGTGAGTTGGAGCCAAACCTACAAGAAAATGGTGATAATCCATCTAAAAAGCAACCTCATCAAGAGATGGATAAGTTTGAAAGACTCATGAAGGAGGCAAATGAAGAATTATATCCTGGTTGCAAGGAGTTTAACAAATTATCCTCTTTGTTACATATCTATCGTACAAAATGCACGTTCAAATGGTCAAATGAATCCTTTAATTCATTGTTTGGACTATTGAAGGATGCACTACCTGAAGGATATGAATTGTCTTCTTCTTTCTATGAGACCAAAAAGATAATTGAAGATTTGGGATTAAAGTACGGAAAGATTCATGCTTGTCCTAATGATTGTATGCTTTTTAGGAAAGAATTTTCCCATAAGGATGTTAATGAATGCAAAATTGTGGGGCTTCTACATGGAAAAATAATGCTAAAAAAATTCCACCCAAGGTCTTAAGGTATTTTCCTTTAAAACCAAAGTTGCAAAGATTACTTATGTCTTCAGAAGTTTCTAAAGCAATGAGATGGCATCATGAAGAGCACAACAAATATGGAGTACTACGACATCCTGACGATTCTGAAGCTTGGAAAAGTTTTGATAGTAAGTATCCAAAATTAGCCAAAGATCCTCACAATGTACGTCTAGGATTAGATTCAGATGGATTTAATCCATTTGGCACAATTCGAAAAGTTCATAGTACATGGCCAATGATTTTAATGCCATATAATCTTCCTCCATGGATGTGCATGAAGCAAGAGTTCTTCATTCTGTCTTTGTTGATACCTGACCAAAATCTCCCAAAAATAATATTGATGTCTTTTTTCAGCATTTAATAGAAGAGTTACATGAATTATGGGATGTTGGGATAGAAACATATGATACTTCTACTAAGGAAATGTTTCAGATGCGAGCAACACTCATGTGGACTATAAATGATTTTCCAGTATATGGTAATCTTTCTGGATGGAGAAGTTCTTGTCGGTTTGCATGTCCTTCTTGCAATATAAATATTCATTATAGAAGACTCAACTTTGGGAAGAAGTTTTTTTTTCATGGGCCATGGATGTTTCTTGAAGTCGGACCACAAATATCAAAATGATGCTAAATCATTTGATGGAACTAAAGAAACAAGACGTGCACCCCGTACAATATCTGGTTCACAAGTATTGAATCAAGTGAAGATATAAAGTTTACTCTTGGCAAGTCGAGAGAAGGGGTAAGTGGGGTGATGAATAACACATGGAAAAAGAGAAGCATTTTTTTTATCTTCCTTAGTGGGAGTATAACTTGGTGCGCCATTATCTTGATGTGATGCATATAGAAGAAAATGTGTGTGACAACATAATTTATACACTATTGGGCATTGATAAGAAATCTAAAGACAACTTACCTGCTCGATTGGATTTGAAGGATATGAAAATAAGACCATGCTTATGGCCAAAATATCAAGCTAGTCATAGGACATATCTTCCTCCAACTTATTTCACAATGTCTTTGAAGGAGAAAGAGTTGTTTTACGAAGTTTTGGAAAACGTCAAGTTTCCACATGACTATTCATCTAATATCGCACGTTGGATTCGCAAACGAAAGTTGTCTGGACTAAAAACTAATGATTGTCATGTTATAATGCAAGAGCTTTTCCTATTGCCTTACGAAGATTAACGGATAAAAAAATCAGTTCCATTTTAATTGAGCTATGCACTTTCTTTCATGTTTTATGTAGCAAATTGTTAAAACTAGATGAGTTAAAGTTACTTGAAGAAAGAGTTCCAGAAATATTGTCAACTATGTAGAAGATCTTCCCCCCTGGATTCTTTACAATTATGGTACACTTGGTTACTCACTTAGCAACAGAGGCTAAACTTGTGGGGCCAGTACATTATTGTTGGATGTATCTAATTGAGAGGTTCAAAGAATATCATTGAATCTTCACTGTATTTTTTAGTTCATAAATCTTATAATATCAAAATAATAATATTACCTAATTTTATAGGTACTTGGGTAATTGAAAATCATATGTTTGTAATCGTGCATGCCCAGGAGGTTCAATAGCAGAAGCATACATAATGAATGAGTGTCTGACATTTTGTTCACGATATTTAGAGGGTGGAGATTCAAGGTGTTATTGTTCTAAAAAATGTCATGATCAAATTGAGCATGATACTAATAAAGAAGAATGTCTTTTACCTACTATTGGGGAGTCGGATGGTGGAATAGATGTATTTAAGTTGGATGAGAAAATATAGGTACAAGCACATATACATGTGCTATTCAATTGTGAGTCATAGGTAGTTGAGATTATAAAAAGTAAGTTTTATATCTATCTATCTATCTATCTATCTATCTATCTATCTATCTATCTATCTATCTATCTATCCATATATCTATATAAAAGTGTCATTTGATAAAAAAAACTGATAGATATGAGTTATGTGAATAGTGAACATGTTGCGGAAATCAAGAGATCACATCATAAGCGTCGTTTGAATCAATATCAACTTGAATGTCTGTATTTTGATACATTTCCAGAGTGGTTCAAGGAAAAAATAAGTAGTAGATCTAATTCATTAGTCAAGCTAAATTCTTGTCCTTATACTTATATTGTATTTATAATTGTATCTTTCAGTTTTGTTAGGTAAATGAATTAGAGGCTACATCTAACATCATAAAGGATGTTAGAGTCCTCGCACAAGGGCCGTTGTTTATTGCAAGAAGATTCAATGCATTCAATGTAAATAATGGGTATCGATTGTGAACTAAACAAAGTGAAGAGTTCAAGGAGAGACAAAATAGTCGTGTTATGGTTGTTTCAAAGATCGAAAGTTATGCAAGTACAAGCGACTATGCTCCAAACTCGGCAAATATCGCATATTATGGTAGATTGAATGATATTGTGGAGTTAAAATATTAAGAAGAATTTAAGGTTGTCTAATTTAAGTGTGATTGGGTTATGTAACCAAAGGTAGAGGAGTTAAGGATAATGAATTAGGCTTCACAGTTGTGAATTTCTCACGCCTAGCAGACACTGGAAATCGAGAACATCATAAGCCTTTTATTTTTTCTAAACAAGCTCAAAAAGTAATATTTATTCAAGATCCTGTAGATCATGAATGGTTTCTCCCTTGGTTAATTAAACCTCGAGACATTTTTGATATGGGAGATGAAAATAGTGTGCAATTTGAGTCAACAATGCAAAGTGATCTGAGTAACTTGTCTCTTTTAGAAACCACTTGTGTTCTGGAGTATGTGTGTTATGTTTGGATAAGAAGTGGTGTCGATGGGATAGTAATTGAAACAAACTTACATTCTCAAGCTTCTTCGAATGATGGTGAAGCAAAAGCTGAGGGAGGAAATGACATTGAGAATGAATGTGATTCTTAATAAGATAGGTGGTACTTATAAAATAATTTTTTTGCAAGTTTATTGAAGAACTTCCATGGATTTGTTTAATTAAAATTTTAATAAAATATCCTTGTTTCTTTCGATTTAAAAGATTTTATAGAAGATGCATGTTAATCAACTATGGATTTTCCATGTCTGAATTGGTTGATTTTTGAACATTGAAATGCATTCTATGTGCTTGTCTTTGCTTATAGTTTATTGATTGTAGATTTTGGATTGTGATATGATAAGGTGTTCTTATCACTGGATAACTGTTTTTCTAGTACACTAACTTCTCTTATAAATAGAATTATTTTTGTCGCTAAGCTTTGTTCGTGTGCACAATTCACTAATTATGTGTTTTTCATAGCTTGAGGAGATGAAGCTTCCTCCTATTTTTCATGTGATGTAATATATGTTTGAGTTAATCTGAAGCTGATGCTGCTAGATAGTGGCTTCACTTAATAGAAGGAACAATGCAAACTAGAGGTCGTAACACATTAGTTATTGAACAACATGATGAAGCTTTGAGATATTATATTGAGCAGCTAAGTAATGATCAAGATAACTCTGCAGCCCAACCTTATCTTGAGTAATTGTTAGATAATCAGAACAACTTTGTAGACCAATCACATGATGGTGAATCTAATAAGTTGAATAGTTCTATTGATGGCACTGCGGTTCAACCTACTGATGAATGAGGTAATACTATTTTTACTCTGTATTGTTTTAAGGTCTTAGTTTCTTGATGTGTGTGGTTGTAAGATCGATCTGCCATTCTGGGATGTTATCTTTCTTGAAATTCCAGATTCAAAACAGATAGGTATTAAAAAAGAACGGAGACAAAAGAAAATCTAGAAAGTAAACAGGGGATTTCCTTTCTACTAAGTCTGTGTAGTGTTATTACCTGCTCAGTTTTGGAGAACAACCAGCTTTCTACTATTGTGTTATAGCTTGATTTAAGTGTCAGTTCTTTTTTACTTTACTGCATTAACAAAAGATATCATGAATTTTGTGTTGCTTTTTAGTGTTTCTGGAATCATTCTCTGTGAATGGATTGTGTTAATACAGCAAAGTCTGCACATGTTGCTCAACACCTGGAAGTCCTTTTTCCTTATTTTGATCACATCTAGCCAGCTCTCCACCAACTTCCTGTTGGCTAGTTGTACACATTCTTGATGATCCTCTGATAAAAATAACGAGAGAAAAGACAGAGAAGGGAAGGCTAATCAATATAACTATATCATCCATATTTATACTCAAATCCACATTGTATCTAGAAAACCAAAGAGGAAAAATAGTAGTAACCACAAAATAGCTTATCGGCCACTAGACTTGAAGTGTCATGGGATGGCAGCAAATATCTTCTCTTGTACAATTAGAACGAAAATGGTGGGATAAGTTACAACATGAACTAATTTGAAAAAAGGACTGTCGTTTCACATTGTGATTGACCACCTTAAATAAAGGCTAGTATGTAGAGAACATTAGCTTTTTAAGTGCTTGTATTAGTAGGATGAACAAGTAAAGAAAATCAAGAGATGATAAGAGAATTCTCTAAGGATATTGTTAAATAAAAATGACCTTTAGTCATCCTAAGACAAAGGAAGAGTTATGTTAAAATTGGAATGAAGAAACTGAACAATCTATATGTGTGAGGTATTCTCTTCTTTTATCTTTTTTTTTTACTTTCTGCCAAATGTGTATGGTTGTATTGTATGTTCATTTTGCATTTCGAGAGAAAACATAGAGCATAATGAGTGAGTATACAACTGTGAAACTCTAGTATTCTCTATAAACAGGGGATTTCATTTCTATTAAGTGTGTGTATTTTTATTATCTGCACAATTTTGGGTCCGTAAGGCCCTTCGTGGGTGGCTACTTCTACAGATTTTTCAGCTCTCAGCTCACTCAATCGCGTCAAAGACTATTTCCTGCAACCATGATACAAAAACATTAATTCCAATACAAAATGTCCCTAGACACACACAACTTAAACTCGTTGTTTGTCCTCAAGCGACACACTAAACTCTAAACAACATTTGTGTAGGAGCAGACATACAAACTCATGCAATCACTGGCTATTTCAATCCATTCCATTTTCTCAGTGCAATCTCTCTCTTGAACTCAACAAGCTAACTCATGCGGATCAATATGACAAAGATCGACCAATAGACACCCCAATACACACTTTTCACAATCACCAAGGTACTAACATTCCAACAATGTAACTAGTGCCCTCACTTCAAACGAAATCCTTTTTATACAGAATATATGAATTTTAGAGTTCTAGGATTCATTCAACACTCACCTTCATAAGTGACTTCAAGTACAATTAGTGCTCAATACCATTGGCTTGCCGTTATTTTCACTGCTTAGACTCTCCAAACTAGTTGCTAGGATCACTATAGGTCTTTCTTAGCTTGTAACATAGGCTCAGGGTTAGGTGTTGTACATTTGGGTACTTTTTAGTGACTTTCTGCCCTTCTTGACATTACATTGGCTTTTTACCTCTTCCTTGACCTATTTTTGGCATCCTTTGATTTTACTTTATGTCCCTTAACTCTTTTCAACATCGATGTGACTTTTGACTTTGTGACACTCATTTTTCACTTTCTTTTTTTTTCTTCACCTTATTTTTCTTTATTTCTTTAAGCACTTTTACTTATCATCTTTTTACCTCTTTTCCATATAGTCACATCGTCTTTCTTTCTGTTTCTCTTTTCAACACAAAACTTTTTTCATACCCTTTTTCTTTTGGTTACCTCTTTCATAGGCACCCTCAACTTATGGATTTTGCATTAGTTGAGGTGCACAAATCAGGGCCAACATCAAGGTAACTTTTGGCTTAGCCACCCTCAACTTAGGCTTTTGGCCTAAGTCAACGTGCACATGTCCAATGAGAGACCGAGGCCAAGGCAATATTTTAAGGGAAGGTGAGTTAGGTGAAGCAAAAGAAATGGTCTATTTAAGGCTCAAATGTTTGGATCAAAGGGAACATTGATTTCATTTGGTTAGATCATTTTAGTCTTGAGTGGACTAATTTGAACAATGGATTATGATCACTTCCCAACTTCTAGCCTAGATCATCTTAGCAGGAATAGTAGGGAAAGTTTTAGATTGGCACAAACTATCTAAACATTCAACTTTTCTTAGACAATCTTGTCACATATTTTCATTATCAGATTATCAAATTACCCAGTTCAAATTTTAGATTAAGTCAAGAGGTCAAATCCATTCCTTATCATGTCACATTGAGATCCAACACATTCAATGAATCAAGACTATCGATCTAGAACATTTCAACATTTTTGGACTGAGATCATTTTTTTTTCTTTTTATGCCGTCATGATTTCATTTTTCTACTAACTCCTACACATATATTCCTAAACATGCTGGTTCAACAAAAATTAAAATAGTCTATTGGGGGAAAAGAACATTAGAAATAAAACTGCAAGAGAAGATTATGACTTAGGTTACTCAGACTTCACTCTGTCACTCACAATACATTTACCCAATCCCCCAACAAAATAGAGTGCAATTGTCCCTAATGCAAAAAAAGTAAAGAATAAAGGATCGCGTGAATCAAACTTGTGGCGCATTGCGCAAAAGACCTCTCAATAAGTGGGTGAGTCCAGTTTCCTGGAGCCCGCTGGATCAACAACTGGGTCACCATAAGTAGTGACCACATCTACCATCTCAGCCACTAGACAGCTCCTGAAGGCCACCACGGGCAGTGGGATGGGTCGTTCTCCTAAGTTAAGTTTTTTGGGAAGAGTGGTGCCAAAACCAAGCCACTGGTGGAGGGACCACGGGAACCACTATGGGCTGTGTGACCCTTGATGGTCCGTGGCGCCCTTGTGGTGGTGAGTTGGCAACTTCAGTTCAGGGGATTTTTGGTCTTTTCCGATTTTAAGCGAATCAATACTATATCTTTTTACCCAAGCCTAGGTCCCCTATATAAGTGATTTTAACTCCAAAACTCAACTATTCAAGTAATTATTTCCAAAACCCAAAAGAAAATCAAGGTTCTTCCTCCCAAAATATTTCTCTCTCTAGAAACTTGAAGAAAGGATTCAAGCTAGGATCAAGGTCAATTCTCAATTGCTCCATTGAAGTTAATATTTTGTCTTTGAGGTATGATATTTTCCATCCATGGATTCCTTCCATCCATGGAGTTACCAAATTCCTCTATTTCAAATATTAGAATTCCCCAATTGAGTTACGATTTTCTTTAATTGTCATGGGTTCTCTTCAATGTTGATTTAAATAATTGAAATATGATCTCTTATTCATGAATTGGTGAAATAATATGATTTTATTATGATTTCCCATGAAACCATGTAACCCCATGTATTCTAGTTATGAATCATGCGGTGTGGGATTTTGATTGTAAAGGAAGAGTTTTATGAAATTGAGCATCTATTTTAGCTTACATGAATTTATACTGAAAGCCATATCTAACCCTAGTGTTCTAAATATTGATGATTGAAAGTGGGTTTTGAACCTCAAGAGGTAAATTATGGACTTATGCATTTTCTTATGAAATCATTGTAATATTTTAAGGATTCTTTGAGAGTAAAGTGTCAATGATGATTATCATGATGTGTTATTGGAAGGATTTTATCATGTATACATAAGAGTAAGATGTGAAGGGTTTTCTCACATAATAAGGATTCTTTGGTTGAAAGGCTTTCTTACCTAATTGAATCAAAGAGTAAGAACTATCCTAATGAACTTAGCTTGGATTGGTTTTCCTAGGATACCTTTCCATGGATGATGACTTAGCTTGGATTGGCAAGATGACGTGTCTTTCCATGGATAATAAGGACATGTAAGAAATGACTATTTTGTTGGATTTATGCTTAGCATCGAGAGGATATTGAGATGGAAGCTCTCCCGAGTAGAGACCATGTTTCTAGAATCAATCTCCCTATCCCTTACCTATGTTTTCCCATAGGATGATTGTCTAGATAGACATTATCTAGTCGATCCACTTAAGATAGAAGTTCATGGTTCTATCTTGGGAAATAGGACAACCTTTTTGGTGTGGGAGACATCAGGGGATCATGTTATTGCTCACATAGTCTCTATGTCAGTTAAGGCTAATCCCCCACATTTGTAATGAACTAAAGTTACTTCAAGAAGTTTCGCATATGAGATCAAAGGGTTTAAAGATGATGTTAGTGTGCATTGACCATGGTTTTATAACTTATGTGTTCTAACTATCTTATATCATGGTTTAGCTTGGTCAATTGCATGTCATGAAATATAATGTCCCTCTTCATTTTTTTAAATTTTTTTATGCATGGCTATCATACTTTGTACATTGTTTTGTACTAACGCAAACTGTTGCCTACATTTCCCCAAATGTAGAGTCCAAAAGTCAAGGTCATCAATTTTGTGGCTATAGATTGACTTGAGATATTTCGAGATTTGGTGAGTCCTCATGCTTCAAGGACGGACTTTCATTGTTTTAGTTATTTTTCTTGTATTTCACTTTTGGACATGATGTATGGGCTAGGCCAAATTTTAGTCTTTTGTATTAGATGGCTATGATGAGACAAGTGTTTTAGACTTCTGCTTTTCTTTTATAATAAAACTATTGGACCTGGACTATTGTTTTACTCTTATTGTTCTATTCCTTATGTTATGAGATCTATGTGGCTTGTATGGTGTCCTACGTGGTTCTATAGGCCATGTAACATGTAAGGGCATCCGTAGGTCGTGACACATGGGTGCTCACCTCTTGTCTTGTTAGCATATGACATGGGTAATCGCCTATTGTCTTTTACTTAGAGGTGTTGGGTAATAACGTCTAGCCTAATCAATTTCGTTGTTCCTTAACTTAGATTCATTTTAGGTAATAAATCCTTTCAACCTAGAATAATTTCATATAAGAGAGCCTTTCTCATTCATACATAAGAAATCATGTGGGAAAATCCCTTTCACAATAATAACATCAATAATAAACAATTAATCACATATGCTTCACTCTCAAAGTAGTTCAGATTGTATCTTATTTATCCTATAAGAATACACATAAATCCGTAAATTTTCCTTTCATAGAATAAATTCCATTTTTATGAAATTAAATCTTAGAAATTTGGGGTGCAAATTCAGTGATGCGTTGGAGGAGGCAGATGTGGAAATGAGACTTGACACACAGATCATCCCTAAGAAAGATAGTTTTAAGTATCTCGGGTCTGTAATCCAAGGAAGTGGCGACATCGACGATGATGTCACACACCGCATTGGGGTTGCTTGGATGAAATGGAGGAATGCCTCTGGAGTCTTGTGTGATAAGAAAATTCCACCTAGACTTAAAGGTAAGTTCTACAGAGTGGTAGTTAGACCGGCCTTGTTGTACGGAGCGGAGTGTTGGCCAGTCAAGAACTCACATGTTCAGAAAATGCAGGTTGCGGAGATGAGGATGTTGAGATGGATGTGTGGGCACACTAGGAGGGATAAGATTAGGAATGAAGTAATCCGGGAGAAGGTGGGAGTGGCATCTGTGGTGGACAAGCTGAGGGAAGCGAGACTGAGATGGTTTGGACATGTGAAGAGACGGTGCGAAGACGCCCCAGTGAGGAGGTGTGAGGGGCTGGTCGTAGAGGGTACGCGGAGGGGTAGAGGTAGGCCTAAGAAGTATTGGGGAGAGGTGATTAGACAGGACTTGGCTCAGCTTCACATTACCGAAGACATGACTCTAGATAGGAAGGAGTGGAGGTCGCGTATTAAGGTTGAAGGTTAGTAGGGCTAGCGTGCTGTCCTTTCTCGCGAGGGTTTGGGTTGTTAGCGTGTGTAGTGGTCGTAGCCTTTCTCTTACAGTTCTTGTCTGTGGTTCCTATAGTCTTATGTGTTTACGGCGTTTCACTTCTCTCACTGTCCTATTGAGGCTACCGTCTCCTCCGTTGATTAATTACTATCTTTCTTTTTGGATGGTACGTTTTATGCATTGTTTTCCTTGCCTTTAACTTGGTTTTGGTGTACTTGAGCTGAGGGTCTTTCGGAAACAGCCTCTCTACCTCCACGAGGTAGTGGCAAGGTCTGCGTACACTCTACCCTCCCCAGACCCCACCTAGTGGGATTTCACTGGGTATGTTGTTGTTGTTGTAAACATGGGTTAAGCATTGGTACATGGAATTTCATCATAAACGCATATAATCGTCTCAATTCATGCATAAGCAATCAAAATTCAATCAAATGAATCCACATTCATAAGGACCCACAACTTAGAAGAAAACCCTAACTCAAATTGGGGAATTTCTACTTTTCTATTTGACAACTTAGGTGCTCCATGGATGCAAGGATTCCATGATTGAAAAGTTGTCATACCTTGCTATCAAAGCCCACAAACAACTGGGGAATGGAGACGTGACATTGAGACCTAGTTTCAACCCTTCTTGTTGTTTCTAGAGAGAGAAATATATTGGAGAGGAAGAACTTAGGTCTTCTTTTGGATTTTTAGGAGAATGACTTGAAAGGGTTGGATTTAGGGCTAAAATCACTTATATATGGGTCCTAGGCATGGGTAAAATGACATAGTATTGGTTTAAAGAAATCTGAAAAAGACCTAACTGCCCTAAAACTTACATCCTACTTAACCCCCACACAGAAGGCACCACCAGCCGTCAAGGACATCACGGCCGGTTGTTTTTGCCATTATCATTGACAAGTGACTTGGCAAACTCCTCTAAACCCCCACTCACCTCACGACCATTCCCACGACCCGTCTTGGCTTCCACAAGCTGTCAAGTGGCTTGTGTGGAGGGTCACTTCAAAGGTAGCTACATCCTCTCTCAACACAACCATCACCATGCACTGTGGTGACCACCACGAGCTTTCTAGGTCTTCGTGGGAGGGGAGACGTCTCTTGGTTCAACTGTGTCAGCCACCACGGGATACCACACACTTCGTTGTTCCCTTTACGGCCCATCGTGGCCTTTGTGAACGATGCCAAAGCTCAAATCCTTGTCTTGTGAATTTTCACTTAGTCCATTGCTTAGTCTACTAGATTCCGAGGTGTTACATTATCTCCCTCTCGGGAACATTCATCCTCGAATGGAATTCTAGAAATAAAAATGGAGACAAGAATTCTATCCTATCAACCGCATCAAATTACATAAATGCACACATCCGAGGAGGAAACATCATTTCCAAGCTAAAACATACTCATATCACCATATCATGAAATCCATATGCAACTCATACTCAAATGCATATATCCGAGGAGGAAACATCAACTCCAAGCTAAATTATGTTCAAAACATCATATCATTTTGTCTATTTACAATTCATACTTAAATGCACATAAACATGTAAAACTCAATCAAGTTGACTCATTTTCTTAAAACATAAGATTTTCATGAACATGCATAATAATGAAATCATGGTAATATCTAATATACGTGATACCAAAAGACTGAACTATGAGGAACTCAATACCTCAAGCTAGAATAAGAGTAAAAGAAATAAGATGATGGTATCAGGACATCATATCGGCCTCGGTCTCACAAGTAGCACCCTCAACTAGATGATTCCTCCAAAGAACCTTTATGGAAGCAACTTCTTTGTTTCTCAACTTCTTCACTTGCTGGTCTAAAATCTCAATTAGAACTTCTTCATAAGAAAGATTCTCCTTAAATTCCAAACCTTTAACATAGAGACATGGAATACTGGACGCATTGATGCCAACTGATTAGGCAGTTCGAGTTCAAAAGCAACCTTACCAATACGTCTAAAAATTTTACATGGGCCTAAATAATGAGGACAAAGCTTTGACTTCTTACCAAAACTCAAAACACCCTTCATGTGTAAAATTTTCAACTAAACCCAATCATGAACATCAAATCAATATATCTTCTTCTAAAATCGGCATCTGACTTTTGTCGACTTTGGGATGTTCTCAACCTTTCTCTAATAAGTTAGAATTTCTCCATAGCCTCATGAACAAACTCATGTCCTATCAGGGAAACTTCAGCCACCTAAAACCAACCTATAGGAGATCTACATATTCCTCCATAAAGAGCCTTAAATGGAGCAATACCAATACTTTAGTGATGGTTATTATTATAAGAAAACTTAATCGAAAGCAAGTGATCATCCCAATTACCCTTAAAATCAATGACACATTCCCTTATCATATCTTCCAAAGTTTGGATAGTACTCTACGATTGCCAATCGGTTTGTGGATGAAAATTCTTGTTAAGCTTAACACTAGTACCAAGACACTTTTGGAAAGATTTCCAAATGTGAAAAGTGAATTGGGTACCTCGGTTGGATATAATGGTCAAGGGCACTCTATCCAACCTTACCATTTCACTAAAATATAACTAAGCACAATCTTCCGGTGAATAAGAAACTTTGATGGGAATGAATTAGTCAATTTTGTCATTCAGTCTAGTATAACCCAAATTAAATCATTGTGTCGTCTGGTACGAGGCAACCATACTATGAAGTCCATAATCAAATATTTCTACTTCCAAGAAGGAATACTATTATCTTGGGACAAACCTCCCAGTTTTTGATGGTCAACATTCACTTCCTGGCAATAAGGAAAATTATCCACAAATCCTGCAATATCGTTCTTTTTCCCATTCCACCAATTCTCTCGCAAGTCACGATACATCTTGGTGGTTCTCGGGTCAATGAAATATTGTGAGCTATGGGCTTTTGACAATATTTATTCCCTCAAATCATTAACATTAGAAACACACAAACGACCTTGATATCTAAGCACACCATCTCCCCCATTGGAGAAAGCGTTGCCTTTCTAACCACTACTTTTTTCAATTCAACTAAGGTCGGATCAATACATTTCTTGGCTATCACATTCGCCACAAAAGAAGATTCTTAGCCGTCGTGAACCATGACACCAGCCTTTGTAGAGTCCATTAACTAAACACCCAATCGGGCTAGTCTATGTTTATCCTATACCAAATCTCTCTTACCATCCTCAATATGGGAAAAAACTACACATTCATAATCGGTTAACATCAACCACCACTACATTTGCCTAACCGGGGTGATAGAGACCACTCAAATCATAATCCTTAAGTAACTCTAGCCACCTTCTTTGGAGAAAATTAAGTTTTTTCAGATTAAAAAAGTATTCCAAAATGTTTTAGTCAATAAACACATCTACATGCACACCATAAAGGTAATGCCTCCAAATCATTAAGGCAAAAACAACCAGCGCTAGTTTAAGTTCATGGATAGAATTATTTTTCTCATGAACCTTATGTTGCCTTGATGCATAGACAAAAACTTTCCCGTTTTGCATAAGTACTCATCCTAACCTAATTCTCGAGGCATAACAATAAATAAAAAATCCATCAGTCCCTTCTGGTAAAGTCAAGTCCGGAGCAGAAGTAAGACTATCATTTAGTTCTTAAATACTCTATTCACATGCTTCGGACCTTATGAACTTGACCTTCAACAAAGCTTCTGTAGTAACAAGATAAACCCAAGAAACTTTTAATATTCGAAGGGGATAATGGTCCAGGCCAACTTTTGACTGCATTAATCTTCTTAGGATCTACCTCAATACCGTTACTTAAAACAATGTGGCAAAGAAAAGACACCGACCTTAGCCAAAATTCACATTTACTAAACTTTTCAAAGAGTTATTGGTCCTTGAGAATTTGCAACACAATCGTAAGATGATCAGTGTGCTCATCCTCACTCTTTGACAAGATCAATATATCATCAATGAACATAATCACGAACATGTCAAGGTATTGTCTAAACACCCTATTTATCAAATCTATAAATGCGGCTGAAGCATTAGTCAAACCAAATGACATTACCAAAACTCATAATGGACATACCAAGTTCTAAAATCCGTCTTCAGAATATCATTTCCTTCACCCTCAATTGGTGATAACCCGACTGGAGGTCAACCTTGGAAAAGTAACTCACTCCTTCAAATTGGTCAAACAAGTCATCTATCCTTGGAAGAGGATAGTAATTCATAATGGTAACCTAATTCAATTACCGATAGTAATAACACATACAAAGTAAACCATCCTTATCCACAACAAACAATAGAAGAGCAGCCCATGGAGAGATACTCGGTCAGATGAAACCCTTATCCAACAAATCTTTCAATTTCTCTTTTAATTCCTTAAGTTCTACCAGAGCAATTCAGTAAGAAATAATAGATATAGGTTGCGTATCTGGGAGAAGGCCAATGCCGAAGTCTATTTCAATTTTTGGAGAAATACTAGGTAAATCATCTCAGAATACTTCCAAAATTTCACTAACAATGGAAACTGACTGAAGAGTAGGGGTTTCATAATCCATATCCCACACCCTAACTAGATGGTATATGCACCCTTAGAAATCATCCTTTTAGCCTTAAGAAAGGAAAAAAACTTACCCTTAGGCATAGAATTTACCCCATTCCACTCTAGGATAGTTTTATTCGGAAATTGAAACTTGACTACATGGGCTTTACAATCAATTGAAGAATAACATGAGTGCAGCCAATCCATACCAAGGATAACATCAAAATCTACAAAATCAACATGAGTAACTCTATGGAACAAGAAGATGGGACACTTTCTACAGACCTTCTTAGACTTAATAGAATCACCAATAGGGGTAGAGACACAAAAAGGATCTAACAACACATCAGGAAGAACATCAAATTTCATAGCCACATATGGCATCACAAAAGAAAAGGTAGCATCGGGATCAAGTAAAGCATAAAGATCAAGTTGAAAAACTTTTAACATATTATTGACCACATCGGGAGAACCCTCTTGCTAACCATGGGTGTGAAATGCATCAAACCTATTTTGGTTAGGAGCATTTGAACCCAAACCACTTGGACCGGATGAAGGATATGGTTGACCCTACGATAATTATCTCCTTTATTCATAGAAACTGAGGGGAAATCTCTAATCTTGTGGTCCATTTTACCCCAACCAAAACAAGTATTGGAACTCGCTAGACATATACTTTTAAGCTTGCTTCCACACTTAACATAATTCGGCAATAAAGACCCATTACCACCTCTTTGAGATTTACGGTTAGAAACCCCATCTTTGTTGAACTTAGGATCATTGGAAGAACCTTGATCGGAAAATCTCTGTGGAAACCTAGGACGATCATGTCCATAAGACCTTGCATTAGAGAAATTACCATCACCGATTTTAGACCACTTTTTCTCCCTAGAACTCTCCTTATGTTTCTCATCTTCAATATGTTGGGCATGAACCATGATACAAGAGATATCCATGTTATGGACAAGCATAGAGGTACAACATTCTTTCACCACCAATTCAGACACTCCCGAAACAAACTTGTTCATCCTTGCCCTATAGTCGGCAACTATAGAGGGAGTATACCTCGACAACTATACAAATCTCAAAGTATATTCTTTCACACTTATGTTCCCTTGTAGGAGGTTTATAAACACAAGAACGTTTGCCTCCCTCATCTAAAGTGGAAAGAACCTATCAAGGAAAGTAGATTTGAACTTTTCCCATTCTAGAGGACCCACATCATCTGTCCTTTCTTCCTTCCATTGGTTGAAAAAAATTGAGAAACACCATTAAGTTTATAAGCAGCTAGTTACGCCTTTTCCACCGGCGTCACTCCCATGATATCCAGCACCTTATAAACCTCATCAATGAACTCTTGAGGATCTTCCTCAACCTTATAACCATAGTATTTTGGAGGATTTATCCTAGTGAAATCCTTCATTGTAGTTGCTGTTGTACCCACATTTGGGTTCAAGAGAGCTACTTCCCTATTAGCTTGGGCCGTCATAGCTTGGGAAAAGACTTGAAAAGCTGTTCTGAACTCCGCATTAGTTACTTACTAGGCCAAAGGGTCAGTCGGGACCTATGGAGCTTGAGGAGGAACCTCTTGACCAACATTTTCTTTCTCGTTCCTTCTTGCATAGCCCCTTCGGGTAGTCATATCATATAGACCATCGAGTAAGGATTAGGAGATATACCTTATAGAGTTAAAATCTATCATACGACTTAGAGTAATGAAGGAATGAAGTTTTCTAAACATCTTGTAGCCTCTTATTCATAAATGTGGAATGATTCACACTCATGAACAAGATTCTACTTAATGTGGTTTTGAGACATCCTTGAACCTTTTTAAACCTTATGCTCTGATTACCAAGTTTATCACGACCTAAGGGCAACCCCTAGATGTAACATGGCATACAAGACCCCGAGAGGCCTCATATAATACACTTAGCTTTCATAGTCAAGATAATAGAAATCGACAAGATTTAAAACATTAAAAATAAAGCCGAAGTCTAAAACACTTGTCTCAAAAACCATCTAGTACAATAGAATATCCAGACGTAACCCATACAACAATATTCATAACTCAAATGAAAAGAACATAGGAAAGTAGTGGTCAAATCATCGGATAAATGAGGACTCACCAATCTTCAACTCTTCTTTTACTATGGATCTTAGCCACAGAGGTAAGAATAAGAATTGTTGGACCCTACATTTGCATATGAAATGTAGGCAAGAGTATGTAGTAGTACAAGAATTTACTAAATATGATAAATTGCATAAACATGACATAAAAGTTAGACAACATAAGTCATAAAGCATAGTAAATGCACATAATAGATCATCACAACATGGAACAAGTACTTCTTGAAGTATCCTCAATTCATACTTAGTCAAGACATTGGTAACCACCACTAGTCGTACTCATCATGGGAGGCAAACTCAAGAAACAATCCAAGCTCATCACCTATCATAACATATCCTAGCTTATCTTAATGACATGGGGAATCACATCTTGCCTTACTATAAAGGATCATAGGTAGTCACCTCTTGTGCAACATATTATGGGATCATGGGTAATCGCTTCTTGTGCAACTTACTATTGGATCATGTGTAGTTGCCTCTTGTCCTTACATCATGTGACATGGGTATTCGCCTCTTGTCCTTCTACCGTATGAGGTGGGTACTCACCTCTTGTCTTTCTATCATAAAATATGGGAACTCGCCTCTTGTCTTTCTATCATATGACATGGGTACTCGCCTCTTGTCTTTTACGTAAAGGTCATCTGTAAATGCCTCTAGCCTCATCAAATTCATAGTTCCTTAACCTTAGATGCATATTAGGTGAGAAATCCTTTGAACCTAGAATTATCTAGTGTGAGAGAGCCATTAACATTCATAAATAAGAAATCATCTGAGAAAATCCCTTTCACAACAATCACATCAAAAATCAATAGCTAATCACATATACATCACTCTCAAAGCAATTCATATTGTGTCTTATTTATCCTATGAGAATACAAATATATCCATATATTCTCCCCTCATATAATAAAACTCATTTTTATTTAATTTCATCTTAGAAATATGGGTTAAGTATGGGTACATGGAATATTATTATAAAAGCATAGAATAATCTCAATTAATGCATAACCAATCAATTGAATCAACATTCATAAGGACCCACAACTTAGATGAAAAACCTAACTCAAATTAGGGAATTTCTACCCTCTAAATTGGAGAACTTAGGGGCTCCATGGATGCAAGGATTCAATGGATAAAAAGTTATCATACCTTGCTATAAAAGCCCACAAACATTTGGAGAATGGAGACTTGCCCTTGACCCCTAGCTTCGATCCTTCTTCTTCTTCTTCTTCATGTTTCTAGAGAGAGTAATATTTTTGAGAGGAAGATCTCGAGTCTTCTTTTGGATTTTTATGAAAGTTAATTGAATGGGTTTGATTTGGAGCTAAAATCACTTATATAGGGGTCCTAGGCATGTGTAAAAATGACATAGTATTGTTTTCAATAAATCTAGAAAAGACCCAACTGCCCTCCAACTTAAAGTCAACTTAACCCCCATACGACATGCACCAAAAGTCGTGAAATACTTCATGGCCCCTTGTGGAAGTTGTGGTCCTTGACTAGTGGCTTGGAAAATGTCTCTAAAGCCCCACTCACCTCATGACCCTTTCAATGACCTATCTTAGCTTCCACAAGCTGTCAAGTGGCTCATGTGGAGGGTCACTTCGAAGGTAGCTACTACCTCTCTCACCATGACCATCACCACGCATTATGGTCCCCACCAGGAGTTGTCTAGGCACTCATGGGAGGGGAGTATTTCTTGGCTCAACTCTGTGAGCCAACATGGGCTAACCGCGCCTCATGATTACCTTCAGGCCCTGTAAGGGCCTTCGTGAAAGGTGCCCAGGCTCAAACTCTTGGCTTTTAACTTTTAACGTTACCCATTGCTTAGTCTACTAGATTTTTAGGTGTTACATGTGTAAAAATTAGTACGACCTTTCATTTTCAAACTAATGGGCAAGTAGAGCGTACTATCCCAGCCTTGGAAGATATGTTGAGGGCTTGTGTGATTGACTTCAATGGAAATTGGAATGATATTTTGCCATTGATTTAGTTTGCATATAAAAATAGCTATCACTTAAGTAATGGTATGGTTCCATTTGAGGCTCTGTATGATAGGAGGTGTAGATCTCCTATAGGTTGGTTTGAGGTGGGTTAAGTTTCCTTAATAGTTCAATTTATTAGAGAAAGTATGAAAATAACTCAAAGTCGGCAAAAGTCATATGTCGATGTAAGAAGAATAGACCTTCATTTTGATGTTCATGATTGGGTTTACTTGAAAATCTCAGCCATGAAGTGTGTGATGAGGTTTTGTAAGAAAGGGAAACTTAGTGCCGGATATGTAGACCTATACTAGATTTTTAGACATATTGGTAAAGTTGCTTAAGTACTTGAATTGCCTAGTAAATTGGCATCGGTGTATTAAGTTTTCCATGCCTCTTTGTTGAAGAAATATGTTAGTGATCCGACATCTATAGTTCCCTTAGAATGTTTGGGAGTTAAGGAGAATCTTTCTTCTAAAGAAGTTTTTGTTAAGATTTTAGACCAACAAGTTAAGAAGTTTAGAAATAAAGAAGTTTCTTCTGTGAAAGTGTTATGGAGGAATCGATTAGATAAGGTTGATACTTGGGAGGTCGAGGACGATATGATGTCTCGATATCTTCATCTCTTTCCTTCTATCCCTACTATAGCTCGAGGAAATGAGTTCCTCATTGTTTGCTCTCTTGGTGTCATGTGTCTTAGACATTTCCATGATTTCCTCATTTATGAAAGATTATGAAAAAACATAAGTTATAAGAAAATGAGTCAATTTGGTTGATTTCTACATGTTTATGTGCATTTGAGTATGAGTCTCATATAGACTTCATGATATGATGTTTGAACATGCTTTATCTTGGAATTTATGTTTCATCCTCGAATGTGAGCGTTTATATGATTGCACGCACGTAGGGTTGTTTGGTAAAGATCTTACCTTCCTTATGGTGTCTTGAATCTCATTCGAGGATGATTGATCCCAAGGGAGAGATAGTGTAACAACTTGGATTCGAGAAAGGAAAAAAATTCATTTTTCAGAAAAATCTTGTGCTATCCGACGGACACCAACCACAACTCGTGGACTGAACCATTGACCATATGTCAGGTTTGTGGATTGGCCAACCAATTCTTCTCAGACATCAAGAACCACTGATTGGACCAATCAATTATTGCTCGATTCACGGACCATGGGTGACATCCGTTGATTAGGGATGCCAATTCCAGCTTCTTACACCAGATGAAGGAAGAATATGATGGACCATTGGTCAAACAACGGTCCATCATTTTGGCCATCAGTATTGGCGATAGTTCTTTTCCTAGAAGCAGTTCTGTAACAACCCAGATACAAGAATGACCAAATAAAAGATTTTCCAAATGTTTCAAGTGCCACTGACGAAGGCCACCCATAGCCCGTGGAAGGGATAACGGACCCTAGGTGTCATCCGACGTTGGTCACCCCAACCTCACCCAGTATTACCCAGAAAATCACAAACCACAGTCGGACCTACGAATTGTAGGTAGGACCAGGGCCCGTGGATGTAACACCCCGTAGTTTAGTAAGCCAACTAGGGCTATGTTTAAGGGCAACAAGCCAAGACAAGAGGCCAAGAGCCAAGGCAAAAGGGTAAAGGCCAAGGTTGCCCAAGCTCGCCAAGGAACTGCCTACCTCCATGAAAGCCTTGACGTCTCATGGTTGCCACCTTGCCCCATGGTGCCACCCGTGGTGGTGAGGCAGTAGCTCACCAAGGCTGCCTCAAGTTAGGCTCATCTTCACGAACCATTTTACGGCCAGTGGTGAAGACCACAGCTCGTAGGAAGGCTCGTGGTAATGCCTTCAACCCATGGAGGCCAAACCAATGTGGCCTAGCTACCGATCCATGACAATGAGCAGGATGATGGCCAGTAGTGAGGACCATTGTTACGACTCAAAAAAACTATGGGATGCCATTCTCACATTGCACAAGTATAGCTTAGGGTTACTTAAGATGATGGTTCAAATGTGTTGAATGCATGTTGATTATACTTGTATCTTATGGCTTTTATACTAAAGTTCATGATGTTTTCTCAAATTAGCATATAGCATGATTTTAACCAAAATGTCCTTTTTAAGCATGGTTTTTGCATGGATATTATACTTAGTATATTTTTGTTTGCTAATCCATATTTCTACATTTTTACAACAGTGTAGGGTTTGGAGACTGGATGTTCTATTCTTGGAAGATATGTTTCTAAGGAGCAAAAAGTAGAAGATTTGGTAAGTTCTCATAGTTTCGAGGACAAACCCACTTTTCCTTTTTATGACTTTTATTTTATGTTTAGAGCTTTTGTATGAGCTATGTCACAAAATTTTATTCAAAGTGTTGTAGATGGTTTTAGAAAAAGTATAGAAAGAGTTCCACTTGCTTTTATGAAAATGACTCCGATTGTATGGTTTTTAATAGTTTTAAATTTTGCACTATTTCCTATGTTCTTATGTTATGAATGCTATGAGCTCTTCAGAGGCTTGTACATCGTGTCACGTCTTGGGTCGTGACAAACATGGTATAAGAGCACAAGATCTTGGGATGGTTTTAGGATGTCTCAAACCACATCTAGTAAAGTCTTGTTCATAGTGTGCAGCGCACCACATTTATGAATAGGAGGCTATTGGATGTTAGGAAAATCTCACTTCTTCATTCTTCAAGTCATGCCATAGATTTTAAATATATAAGGTCTCTCTCATATTATCCGATGGTCTTTAGGATATGATCACTTGAAGGGCTCATGCTACAAGGATCGAGGGAGAAAAGGTTAGTAGTGATGCCAAATGTGGATATGTGATTAGATGAGTCTTGGTATGTTAGAATTAGTCGATGACCTTTGGTATAGATGGGTTGCTTTATGGCTATCTGTATGTTGAAAGATTTGATGAATAAGGTGTTTTAGAAATGCCTAGATATGTTGGGAGAATAGACTCCTCTAATAAGGATAGAAGTGCAATTCACCTTGGTTTAGAATCATCATGTGTGATGAGTGTAAAGGTTTAGTGATGACTTGCTCCGACCTGAAAATAGACAGAAGTGATCCTTAAAAGAGTTTGTATAAGCTTTCTCCCAAAGGGGACATAATGTTCTTAGATAGTAAGGTAATTGAGAATCCTTGATATTAATGAGTTAGGTTTTCTTGAATTTTCACCTTGAGTGGTGTTGGTAAGGTTGTTTGTGAGCAAGAGTTTCTTAATGAGAACCTCCCTAGTTTAGAAGTACCGGTTGGGATCTTAGACCGGAAAGTTAAGAAATAAAAGAATAAGGAAGTTGTTCCCATGAAAATGTTGAGGAGTGGTGTCCTAGTAAAGGTTTTTAGTAAAGGATGCTACTAGAGAGGACAAAGGGGCCCTTCTGGATAAAGGCACCGGTATGTTGATAGTTCCTTATGGTTATGAATATTTATTTAAGGTCCTTATGTTATTTTCATGTTAGCCTTAGTATAAGTTTACTCCCAAGGTGGAGATGGAATGGTTAGAAAGTAAGGTTGTTGAGAGTTCCGATATCCTTATCTCTTTCTTTCTATTCCTATTCAAGCCTAAGACAAATAGTTAATTTTTGGGTTGTTTCATGTTTTGGTGTCATGTGTGATTATGTATTTCCATGGTCTCCTTAGGTTATGTATGTTCTTGATGAAATTATTTGAATGAGTTTTTATGATTTTGTTCCTTATGTTGATGTGCATTTAGTATGAGTTGTCTATATGCTTCATGAGGTGAATTATTGAACATGCCTAAATGTGCTTTTGAGAAGAATTGCATAATTGATTCATGATGTGATGATGAACATGATTTGAGTTGGAGAAGGTAATTCCTCCAATGAAATGAGAAATGTTGAAGTTTTCATGCATAATGAGTTTGTAGATATAGTTCCTACTTTCTTGTGTTGCATGGAGTATGTTCGAGATGGAGTTAATGTTTTCTCCTAGTTTTGCGCATTGTTATGATTTGTCACACATGATGGGCTACTATTCTTGAGTCCTTAATTACATAAACTATTTAAAAGTGTCATTCGAGGAAGAATGTTCCCAACAGGGAGATAGTGTTACGATTTGGAAAAACTAGTAGGTTAAACTAGAGCCTTACAAGTGTGTTGTTGAGTTTGACATGTGGTTCTATGTTGTAAAATGAGTTCCTGAGCTTAGGTTGAGGGATTTAGGGGTTAAAAGTCAAGGTATGACCCCCCAAGGACAACCTAAGGGGTCCTTGAGGAGGACCCTAAAACCTAACCCCCAAATTTCCCCAAAACTGCCCAAGCTACCAATTTAGGTCCACCTATGGATGGCACCTACGGCCAATAGGTGGACCCATGCCCTGTAGGTTGGGGTCATGGGTCAGGACAAAAGATTAAGAGTTGCAGCCACCATCCACGGACCTGCATGGCGGGGCGTCAATGCACCGACGGTCCATAGGTCTAGGGGTGTGGATTGCACATGCGTTCCTGCCTTGGCACTGCCATTTATGGGGCTAAGTGATAAATTCCAAATTAGTTAGTTATAGGTTGGGGATGGTTTATAATATTTTATTTAACTTATTTAAGACTTTTTAAGTCATTAAACTACCCTTTACAAATCATTATTCCCAAAATTCAAAATTAGAAACCACCTCCTCTCCAAATATTTTGTCTTTAGAAATCTCCATTGGAGAAGAAGAAGTCAAGGTTTGGAGTTCAAGAGTTCATATTTCTCACTCAATTTCGTGGAGTTTCTTCAATCAAGGTATGGTAGTCCTTATCCTTGGTTAGTTTCCATCCAAGGAGCCCCTTCAAAACATGATTTCGAAGTTTCCAAAAGTTAGGGTTCCAATCTAAGTCATGGGTTCAACTTCAAAATGTTTTCAGTGATTGTTCTATGATGAATTATGATTGAATTGAGAAATTTATGTTGATTTATGATGAAATTCCCCCACGAACTCATGATACCCCCAAAATACTAAATTGTGAATTGTGATTTTGGATTGATTCTCTATCGAAGCATGTGAAGAGATTAAGTCTATATATATTTAGTTTATTGAATTATGTCATTATTCATGCCTAAATTGTAGTATTCTAGGTGGGTTGGTAAATTGTGGTTCATGTCCTTGAAGGGCAAAGTATGAAGAATTGATGTATAATCATAATGCTATGTATATGCTTTGTGATTTCAATGCAAGTAATGTCATCATGTCAACAATGGAATTGTGTTATTATTGAAAGGTTATTCTCAATTATACACTTATGAATGATGATGATAGAATGTGAAAGGTTTCTTCAATGCAATGTTACATCTTGAATTGGTAGGCTTAGGGCATCCTCTTCTTGTGTAAATGAAAGTAATGTTGGTTGATGTGTCTTGAATTGAAAGGCTTAGGGTATCCTTTTCTTGTGTAAATGAAAGTAATGTTGATTGATTAACCTTGAATTATTAGGCTTAGACATCCTCTTCTTATGTAACTAATGTATCTTGACTTAATGAACATGAATCGATAGGATTGTCATTCCTTTCATAAATGACTAATGAAGTATTCTAAGGCTTTGTCTTGAATCGATAGGGAAATGTCATTCTTTTCATAAATAGCCAATGAACTAATGTAATGGTGAATCTTGAATCGATAGGCCAATGACATTCCTTTCATATTACAATGAACTAATGTAATGATGAATCTTGAATAGATAGGACAATGGCATTCCTTTCATAAGGATTCAATAAGCAATCCTAATAATGTACCATGAATCGATAGGCCAATGGCATTCCTTTCATGTGGGAAATAATGTACCTTGGGTTGATAGGCCGATGTCATTACTCTCAGTGTAATAATGTTAATGAGAATGAACCACTCTATGGCAATGGAGGCTTAGTACCGAGTGGATATGGTAAGATGGGAGCTCTCCCCACGTTAGGCCGGGTTTCAATGAACATATTTCTTATCCTATAACTATGTGCCCATATAGGATATTAGCTAGTGGATCCACCTAAGCTAAAATGTTACCGGACCTACCTTAGGCAAGTAGACCAACCCTTTACGGTCTGGGACAGACACCAGATTCTATGTTAAGCTCACATGGTCTATGTCGGTTAATCCTTATTCCCATCATGTGAGACATGTGCTTGGTTGCTCAAGAGGTTCTATGAAGTGTGGGTGGTAGTATGGGATGCCATTCATGCATTGCACGAGTAGGCTTTGAGAGGGCTATGGTGTGATTCTCCAATGTCTTAATGTCTAATGAAATGAATGTGCTCTTAATGAAGCTAATGAGAATGTTGACTTAAATGCTTAATATAATGATGAATGCTATACTTGGAATTGTTATTATGATTTACTTTTCTTGTCATGACTTATGAAATGTGGATGTTCCTTATGCATAAGTGATGCTTATTGCGACCAACGACACTAACCTACAGTACGAGTGTCTACGATCGTCGATAAAATAGTAATCCAACCAAGGGTTGGGGTCGTGTCCTAAGGAAGTGGTTTTGAGAATTAGTAGAAAAATAAAATTTAGTTCAAACTAGTCGTAGCTAAAGATATTAACGATTAAAAACATTGTAAATTAAAAAGGGTGACACAAAATTGTCAAATATCAATTGAGGGTTTTGTCACAAGTAGTGAAAACAACTAAAAATACAAGAGAACATCAACTATGTGGACAAGTTCTTGCGATGTGACCGCAATACAAGTTGAGATAAATAATTGGGTACATGCTTTCGATAGGAAATTTGCAAGATAAATGTGACTAGGCTAAGCTTTAGAATGAAATAAGTTCCCTCTCGGGCAACTTACCCCGTTTCAAATGCATTCCTCTCGGACACCCATTTACCCCATGAAGGCCAACCTACGCCTTACTCCACTCACTCTCTTGAGCTGAGTGTTAGGATATGGTACTAGGGCTTACCCTCTCAGGCTGAACCTCAAGTTGACCCATTCCTTAGGACATCAGTCTAGTGGTCTTGGTTTCACGACCTCCCTCTCGGGCAAGCCATAAACACATGGGTGGTTTTGTATTTTCAACTGCAAACTCATTAAATTAAACCACAAACACTAGGTGAAATCACCATTACAATACTTCTATCCTATCAATGGATCAACTCAGCGACTTGCCCTTAGGTATAGTTCGTCGCCATCTTGGACTAGCCTTCAACATCGTCATTCTCTATGTCATTGGGCAGCCCAGTACTGCTTTACGGAATCATTTGGTGGAACGTCGACTGCTCCTTTCATCGCCCTTTCGACCCTGATCCTTCAAGGCTTTGCGTACTAAACGAAGGGCAGAGTGCGTCCCTTCGGCGAATCACCAAGCATGCTTGGCGTTGCGTAGGCTTCAGCTTCTTCGTTCTTTTCAGTCATTTTGTTCCTTTTTACGCCTAAGTGGCCATGCTTCCACTAAAACTTCAAATACCTGAAACCTACGTGTTTTCAATAGATATTAAGACAAAATAAGCATTTGAGGATACTATTTCTATCAAAATAAACTCCTAAATGAGTCCAATTTGTGGACTCATCAACACCCCCAACTTAAACTTTTGCTTGTCCTCAAGCAAACTTGAGTTCAGCCATTCAAAAAGGGTGTCTCAAATAGTGCTACACAAGACTCAATCATGAATGCACACAACAAGACTCAATTTACTTATGCAAGGATGAATTATGTACTGAAAGATTCAAGTTATGACACACTATTAGCAAAGATTCTCACGCTTGCAATACCTTCTACTTGTGCAAGTTCAAGCTCAACAAAAACTATCTAAATTCCCTCACTTAACGAATTATTCCATATTCACACACAGAGGTTAATCAATTTAAGATCTGGAATCAAATGCAACGCTCACACTCAAAAAGAGGAACACAATGAATGTTTTCACCCATAGGCTTGCCCTTATTTTTAGATCGATCTTCAATCCGGCTCACTCAAGATAAAAGAGGTCTTTTTAAGGCATGTAATGGGTACAAAGGTATGGTCATTTTGGCTCACTGACTTTTTCCTCCTGAGATGTGGTATTGTCAAGGCATTCCCTTCTTTTTCTTTATCAATTCTTTTTCTAGTGCTTCTAAGTCTTCTTTTAATTCACCTCCATGGATTACTTGGAAAACCGGTTTCTTTTGTACATTATTCCACAATTTTTTTAAGGGGTTTCCTTCGTTCTGCAACACCATGGGTTAAGGGGGACTTTTCTTGCACTTCTTCACTTCTCCTTTTCCTTTTCACCACACCCCCAACTTAGGCTTTTGGCCTAATTTGGTTATTTGCTAAACCACAAATCAAGAGGAGATTATAGGTAGTGGGTCAAGTAAGGGCTAGGGTTCATCAATGTTCTTTCAAAGAAAGGTAAGGCTCAAAGGGTGTTCAAAAGAGTTTCACACGCTCATGGGTAGGCCACAAAAGAGGTATATGTTAAAGTTGGCTCACACTCTTTAAAGTTGCCTAAGATCATCTCAAGAAGACACCTTTCTAAACCAATAAGACTAACAAGGTAAATTCTAGGTTTATTCATGCATGGTTCAAAGCAAGCTAATCACACAAGGCATCGACACTTGAATAGAAAAAGACTACACACTTTTGCAAGTGTGCAATGGTCATTACAAGAGAATCAATTCGATAAATGGCTAATCACAACGAGATGCAAAGAGTTCACATAATGTTTATGAAACTTCATTTGGCCTCATTGTAGCCGTACATTCATGTTCATTTAATTGAGAGCACTATTCAAGTCATCAGTATTGATCGAAACAGACTCAAATTTTTGCAAAATAATATCCACATTCAACTCTTGAGGGGTGGTAAAAATGTGCAAAAAATTCAAATTTTTTTTGGAAGGGTCAAAATCATTTACCAAGCAGCTTTTTTAAAAACACAATTAAAATAGACAACACAAATGTACACCAAAACACAAGTATCTGAAACAAACAAAATGAGGTGGGCCTCACCCTACCATAAATAAGAGTGTTTGTCCTCAAATGCAAGTAATACAGAACCCAAAAGGCAAAGTAAAGAAAGATAGAGAGTAAAGAAGTGAACTTAGCTATGTTGTTGCTCCATCTGTCATGGCATCAATATCTGGAGTGACCACTAGAAAGACCAACTCCACTTGATCCCGCAGCAGGAGGCTTTGCCAAAGAAGCTTGCACAACACCATTTATCCTGATCTCTTCAGTCTCGGCTATGTCGACTGCTGTAACTTCCTCAAATATCTCTTCGTCAGTTTTTGCTTCTAATTTAAGCTCAATTGTATGCTCCATTCTAGGTCCATATCTTGTGGCAGTATGAGGCATTTCAGGCACATCTCGAACTTTCACTATTCCAAAGATCGTGGATATGTCAATGGACTTTAGGTAGTCCACATCTTTCTTCAGCTCTGCAATGGCCCCCTTTAAGGATGTTACTTCCTCTATTGCTCCTTGATCATGCTCACATATTACTATCCTGGCCTCTAGAACATCGATAGTAGTGCTCAGTGGTCTCACATAATTGTTGAGGGCAACCTGAATCATGCCTGGAATGGAGCTTTTTATGTTAGCAGTTCAGTAATTAGCCGATTGGGCAAGCTATCCCATTTTGATCAAGCATGCCTGAGTGATTGGCTCATAAAAAGCAACAACAACCATAGGTCTGGGTGGTAATGAAGCAGCAGAGGGACCTGTAAGGTGAGAAGGAGATGTAAGAACATCAGATATACCTGAAGGCCCAGAGGACGGAGTAGGCAAAGATGCCTCTGCAGGTATATATCTAGTGGCCGCAACTTCCTTCTATTTCTTTTTCTTTAGTCCTTAAGATATTCGGCTTTGATCTTTCGGATACTGGTGGAGGTGGTGGCAGCCACTTCCACATCCTTCGTTGCATCTCTAGGTACCCGAGCTCTTTTGCATGATTCAGTGATTAATACCACGAAAGGGAGAGATGTCTGGCTTTGCTTTGCACGCATATGGATCTCAGAGGCAATGATCATCCTGAGATTTATCCTGGTTTTCTCTATGATGTATCCGAGGCAAGCTGCCTTAGCATGCCAAAGGATTGATTCATTTTTTGATGGCATAACTGTGCTGCTGATGAATTCGAACCAGTATCTTGTAGCTATCTTTAGATTTTTCTTCTCAATTGGAACTCCTTGTACTAACCATGTCGGAGCATTATCATCTGAGACTAGTGGAGCTAACCACTTTTTCATTTCATCCAGCTTCTATGTCCTGATCAAATAGTGGCAGTGGTCATTAATCATATCAGACATACCCAAAGCTCTGTTGATAGACTCACTGTCACAGGCTACCGTCCTTCCTCTAAAAACCACATAGTCAACTTCTTTAAATGATGAGATTAGCCTTTTCCGTTAAGGTACCAATGCACTGTATGCATCGTAGAACTCTCTA
Source organism: Solanum commersonii (assembly GCA_029007595.1). NCBI lineage: Eukaryota > Viridiplantae > Streptophyta > Magnoliopsida > Solanales > Solanaceae > Solanum > Solanum commersonii. Next base: position 9,399,039 of record JAJTWQ010000002.1, on the reverse strand, counting down.
ACCCAGCTTGGTATGTAAAAGTCGCGATGCCGTGTGAAGATTTGAAACTTGTGGTATTTCAGGCACTCTATCACCTCTGGATACCTATCAATAACACCATATATGGAAAGTCATTTTTACTCAATGATCGTTCTCAGACCGTCCACCTTTGATCTATTCGTTGACCCATGTTGGGGACCTTGTACTCGAGATGCTAACACTAATGCTTGCTCTGAAGCTAGAGGAGTTGGAGTGATGGATTGATTATCTCTAATCCGATATGGATCATGTATCATTTTGGATCGTAATTGAGCCCTCCTTGCCTCTGTTTGGTAGTCTTTGTCTGACCCCGCACTCTTACTATTATATGTGGGTTTCTTAGCAGTGTAGAAGCCTGTGCTATCAGAGCTTGCGTCAGATAACTCGAGGGCTTTGCCCTTCCCCTTTCTTTTTGAAGTGGTAGTGGCCTTGCCCCTAGTTGGAGGTGCATTTTCGCTGATCACAATTCCTTTCTCCATTTCTCTGATAAGTTGTTTGGCCATATCTGTAAAACGATAGAGAGAATAGTTAGTAATTATATTGTTGCACAAAATTACAGGAAGACTCACCGATCTACTCAACGAATCGCCAAACCTCTTTGGCGATCATGAATATGTCCGTCGAAGGTTACAAAGGCCACAACACGTAGCATATGAAATTAAGGGCAATTTAGGGTTAGTAGGTGAACCGCCAAGTGATTCGGCGAGCTCAACTCAGCTCACTGACTGACCTAACGTGCCTGAGATTCAACTCACTTCTCAAAATCGATCGTACAAACCCCAAAAACAAAATTAAACTATGTATTAATGAAATTCAGCCTAGACCCATAGCACCCATTCATCGTCAACACCCATTATGTATAGCTCACCACATTTAGTTTTAAGGTAAGCAGCGTGAAAAAGGAATTCGAACGATAAAAACAATTAGGCCCTAATTTACAAATTAGAAGCAGTCATTCAAAAATTCCTACTCATATCAGAGATATCTAATACGCATTAATGAACACCTAGATTGCAGATGAGGTTGATCCATTCAAAAGCAAAAGGGGTTTTTCGAGAAAGTAACCTTTTTTGCTAAGTAAACAAAATTATAATCCTAGGTGGCAATGAAAATCTGAGTTCCAAGCGCTAATCCATGACTAAAGTACTACTTTAAGGTGAAAGAATGTAACTTACTAACTTAGTGTGATGTTATGGAAATTGAAAGTAAGAAAAAATGAAAAAAGGTGACTGATGGCAATATATGTTGTTCAATTTGTGTCCATTTGGCGATTTAGTCGCACGCGCCAACCCACTCGGATATTCGCCAAGAGGTCATGTATCCTGCCATTTGTTTAAAATCTTCAATTTCCATAGGGTGAATTTCGACGATCTGCATCGAGATCGCCAAACTTGTTGGCGATGCGCCAAGGTTCTTTTTGAGTTTGTCGAGTTTTACAAGCTCCGTACAACTCTTGTATTGAGCCAAACGACGGATCCAATCAGGCTCGCAGACCTGTTTGGCGATTCACGGGATGGACTTTCTGCTCGCCAACCTGGAATTTTTCCACCCTTTCCTCATTTTAACCCGCAACACAACACACCATAATTCAAAAAAGTAAAAATCTAAATGTTTAAGACCTTGGGTTGCGTCCCAAGAAGCGCTTTATTTACCATCATGGTACGATGCAAGTCGTTGCTTAAGTTTTGTTGTTGGGATTGACGATGTCCTCATTAGTCCACCCCTTGTTTTTCAGCGAATGGAGTTGAGGGAACGCATGACTCATCAGGTCCTCGAGCAGTTGGACAACTTAAGAATGACTCCAAATAATTTGTTTCATTCCTTTGATGTCTTCTTTCAATCCCTCCAGCTCTTTGTCTTGCTCGGTCAGCTTAAGGAGAATTGTTAAGAAGAGCATTCCCTCGATGTGTTTGATCTCCTTGTTCTCATTGTTTCTTCTATTATGGGGGGAATATATTTATCTTTCCTTTTGCAATGAGCTTCGACCTTCACCATATTTCTTTTTAACTCATCTTTTTGAGTCATTAGTGCGGTCATCAAGAGATCCTTTTCAATCTCTTGACTCATTTTAGCCATATTGTCAAGCAGTTGGGCTGTTATTATATAAGGCTGCTTTAATGTCCCGCCAGGAAGGATTTGGTCAATCAACATCTTATTTCTCGGGCCAAGACTTCTGTAGAAACAATAAAGGAGGATCGTATCGGGAATGCCATGAGTGGGTCATTGGGTTAGCAGTTCATTGAATCTTGCCCATATCTCATGGGTCCCCTCATACCTTAATTGCTTGAAGGTTAGGATACGATCCCGATACAGCATTACCTCTAATGGAGGAAACTCCATTGTCTCACAAATATTTCTCGCTTTCACTTGTTTAGATTCTGACAAATCATAGAACAAAACTAAGAATTAAGTTAGTGAACTACAACTAAGAAGAACAGAAAATTCTACTAATCTAAAAATTCTCAAATAACACCACTCCCCGGCATCGGTGCCATTTTGATGCTTATCGTGACCAACGACACTAACCTACAGTATGAGTGTCTACGATCATCGATAATATAGTAACCCAACCAAGGGTTGGGGTCATGTCCCAAGGGAGTGGTTTTGAGAATTAGTAGAAATATAAAATTTAGTCTAACTAGTCGTAACTAAAGACATTACTAAAAATATTGTAAATTAAAAAAGGTGACACAAAAATGTCAAATATCAATTGGGCGTTTTGTCACAAGTAGTAAAAACAACAAAAAATATAGGAGAGGATCAAGTATGGGGACAAGTTATTGGGGTGTGACGGCAATACAAGTTGAGAAAAATCGTTGGGTACATGCTTTTGATAGGAAATTTGCAAGATAACAGCGACTAGGCTAAGCTTTAGATGGAAATAGCTTCCCTCTCGTGCATCTTACTCCGTTTCAAATGCATTCCTCTCGGACACACATTTGCCGCATGAAGGCCAATCTACGCCTTACCCTACTAACTCTCTCGAGCTAAGTGTTAGGATATGGGACTAGGACTCACCCTCTCGGGATGAATCTCATGTCGACCCACTCCTTAGGCTATCAGTCTAGTGATCTTGGTTTCGCGACCTCCCTCTCGGGCAAGCCGAAAACACATGGGTGGTTTTGTATTTGCAGCTACAAACCCATTAAATTAAACCAAAACCACTAGGTGAAATCACCATTCAAATACATCTATCCTATCAGCAAGCAAGACCTAGCAACAATATCAACACATATTTGCTAAATCACACCACAAGAATGGGGGTTTTTAGCCACACATCAAGAAATAAAAAAACACACCTAAAATGATACTAAAATAAAAAAGGTATAAGGAATTAAACCTTGATTTAAGAAAAGGAAGAAGAATGGAGAAGACCTACTTCCAACATGGGGAAAATGAAATCCTTCTTTCTTCAAGTCTCGCAAAAACCCTCTCCAAACTTGAGAGAAAAATATCCCAAAGAGTACTATTCTATTCTGGAAATTAAAATAAGTGTTCGACTCTTAAATATTAATAACAAGTTTAGTATTTATAGACTTCAGAAAATAGTTCTGGTGAATCTTTCAGCGAGGTTAGTCAGAATCGCCGATTAACTCGGTGATTCGTCCTTTGGTGTAGTTTGCCACAGTCTTGCACTAGCCTTCAGCATCGTCATTCTCTATGTCATTTTGGGTGACCTAGTATTGCTTCGCAGAATTATTCGATGAAATGTCAACTGCTCTTTTCATCGCCTTTTTTATCTTGCTCCTTCAAGGATCCATATACTATAACGAAGGACGGAGTGCGTCCCTTCGGCGAATCTCCAAGTGTGCTTGGCGATGCGCAGGCTTTAGTTTTTTCGTTCTCTTCAGCCTTTTTGTTCCTTTTTGCACCTAAGTGTCCATGCTTCCACTAAAACTTCAAATACCTGAAACTTACGAATTTTCATCAAATATTGAGGCAAAATAAGCATTTGAGGACACTATTTCTATCAAAATAAATCCCTAATTGAGTCCAATTTGTGGACTCATCAATAAGTATTGGCTAAAGATGAGAAGCAAGAAGGGTAAGTTCATATATGGTGGCCTCAAAGTGGTACTTTGTATGAATAGTATTATGGATTACCATTCTTACATTGCACAAGTATAGCTTAGGTTTACTTAAGATGATGGTTCAAATATGTTGAAATGATATGCATGTTGATTGTACTTGTATCTTATGCCTTTCATACTAAAGTTCATCATGTTTTCTCAAATTAACATATAGCATGGTTTTTAACCAAAATGTCCTTTTTAAGAATGATTTTTGCATGGATATCATAGTTGGCACATTTTTGTTTGCTAACACATATTTCTACATTTTTGGAAAAGTGTAGGGTTTGGAGACTTGTTGTTCTCTTCTTGGAAGATAGGTTTCTAAGGACCAAGGAGTTGAAGATTTGGTGAGTCCTCATAGTTTCGAGGACAAACCCACTTTTCCCTTTTATGTCTTTTATTTTATGTTTACAGCTTTTGTATGGGCTATGTCCCAAATTTTTATTCAAAGAGTTGTAGATGGTTTGAGACAAAGTGTAGAAAGACTTCCGCTTGATTTTATGAAAATGACTTCGATTGTATGATTTTAAAGAGTTTTAAATTCCACACTATTTCCTATGTTCTTATGTTATGAATGCTATGAGACTTGTATGAGGTTCTTCGAAGTATTATACGTCGTATCACATCCAGGGTGTAGGCTTGGGTCATGAAGACCACAGCTCGTGGAGCATGCCGTGAAGCTCGAACAACAAGCTGCCAAGTGGGGCTATTTTGGGAAATAACAATTTTAGTTAGATTAAAATGAGGTCGTTTTGTATAACCCTAGTACAACTATATAAGTGATTTTAACCCTTTAAACTCGCCACTCAAGTCATTATTTCCCAAAACCCAAATTAAATTCCCAAAAGTTGTCCTCTAAAATATTTCTCTCTCTACAAACTAGAAGAAGAAGAAGAAGAAGAAAGAAGTTCAACTAGGTTCAAAGTCAAGGTTCAATTCCAATATTGAAGCTTAGGATTGGACTTTGTTGTTAAGGTTTGATAACTTTCATCCATGGACATCTTTAGGGTTTGATTAAAAATTCATGGTTTCTTTTAAACATGATTTTTATGGTTGAATTATGTTATTATAAGCATGTATTACTGATTTCCTATGGTTTTTACGATATATCCCAAAGAAGCCATGAAATTCCCATATTTCTCAAAGTTTATGATATGATGTGAATCTTTATTCATGAAAGAGGAATTTTATCAAGTGTGCCAAGCCTTGAAGGAGAAAATCAAGTTGGTGAGAGAAAGGAACAGTCAGGGTGTCGCCGAATGGTTCCGCAATGCAGTGTTGGATCGCCCAAAGTTACAGAACTTAAGTATGCTGAAGGCCAAAGTAAGAAGGTGATGAAATGGGTCAAAGGGTGGATCGCCGAGCTCGACTTACTGCGCCGAATGGCCCTTCGCAACATATATTTGGCAACTATAAATCCATTTTCAAACATTAAACGTATGACCTTTTATCAAAACCTTAGAATCAATTTTTAGAATTTTCAGTTTTGAACTCTGAGTATTGAGACTAAACTTTTCCTTCGCTTTGGAAATGCAACTCTACCTTCATGTTTTTGTCTTGCTCAGGAGAGAGGTTTTAAAACCAAGTTTACCGAATTGATGGTATGTGGGTATTGGGTTTTCATGGGTTCAGCTCAAGAGAGTGAATCCTAAACATTTTTCCACACATTCAGCTCGAGAGAGTGAATCCTAAACGTTTTTCAACACATTCAGCTCGAGAGAGTGAATGGACTAAAGTCAAGGTTGTTCTTATTTGCAAACTTGTTGGTGTTAGAGAGAAACCGACTTGATTCATGGTAAATTTTTTGAGAGAAAGTTTATCCCCACTAAAGTCTAGCTTATTCACTGATTTACAACTATTTACTAATAGTTACAATCACCCATTTGTCTACCTTAGTCTATAATTTAATCACATCCCAAGAACCTGTCTCATCATTGTTAAATTCATGTTTTTTTTGTTGATGTAGCTGATAGTTGAAACCAAAACCCCCCAGTTATTTGACATTTGTGTCACCCATTAATTTAAATTATGTTTTTATTCGTAAATGTCTATTTCTATGGTTTATTAGAACATATTCGTATTTTCCTATTGAATCTCAAACATGTACCACTCTCTGTGGGATTCAACCCCAACTCATTTAGTTGGGTTATATACTAACTAATGATCGTTGACTCTTAGAACTAGATTAAGTGTCTTGGATAGCATTATTTAATCAATCACCGAGTCGATATTCAAATGAGATGGAGGCTAACACATAGTTGAGACCGGGCTTAAAAAATCAGAACTCTCGCCTAGTAGAGTTCGGGTTTCCAAAGGTATGTCTCATAAGATGGAAGCCTTCACCTAATAGAGTCCGAGTTTCTCAAAGAAATTTCCGTAAACCAGAAACTACGTGCCTCGTAGGATGTTTAGCTACTGCATCCACCTAAGCTAACAAATGATGGTTCTACCTTAGGCAAGTAGACCAACCCTTTTTGGTATGGGTAACACCAAGGGAGGGGGGATCATGTGATAGCTTATATGGTTTCATGCCGGTTAAGGCTATATCCCAACACCAACGACATTAACAATGAGCTGAGACATGATTAAAGAAATATCTCATAGTGTTCAAAGTAATAATAAACTAAGACATGCTTAAAGAAGTATCTCCGTCACGACCCAGGGGTACCCCCTAGATGCAACACGGTGTGCTTGACCCTAAGGGGTCTTATACAAGCCCTTAGAATACATAAACATAAGTAATAGAAATGATGCAGAATTAAAAAATTAACAATTGCAGTCCTTTTTATAAAATCAAAAACGAAGTATAAACATTGTGTCATTAACCATCTACTACAATAGAATGTCAAATGAGGATCACATCCCTTTACAATCAAAAGTCTCAAAGTAGAACAATAGAAAATCAACTAGAAGTGAATGACATCTTGTCCTCGAACCATGAGGACTCACCACAAGTCTTAGAGAGAATTAATCAAAGCCTTAGTCAAGAAAGGATGCACACTTCACACGCCGGAACCTACACTTTGCAAAAATGTAGAAGAAATATGGGTTAGCACAAATATGTACCAAGTATGGAAGTCATGCATAAAAATTCTTAAAACATGATGAAAAGGACATTTTGGTTGAAAAGTATGCCTTTGCCAAGTTTGAGAGTCACCATGCACTTTTGATGTAAAACACAAGTTATAATCACTTTTATCATGTAAGAACATTATAACACAATAGAACCATCTTTTTAGTAACCTTTAAGTTATACTTGTGCAATGTATGACTGGCATCCCATAATACCAATCACACTAAGTACTCCTTTGAGGCCACCCTAGTCATACATAACATACATAGACCTCATCATAGTCAATACACATAAACAAAGAAGTAATCATATACATTAACTTGAACATAAGGAAAGTCATCCATAGCAACAATCCATTCAACATACATGCATACATTTATATCTTATCATAGAGTAAGAAATTATCCCATAATCCCTTTCAAAGTCTACTTGTGCAATGTAAAAGTGAAGTCCCATATCCCCACTCCTACTAAGTAAAGCTCATCAAGAGGTCATAAGTATAGTTCATGTCATATTCATATTTTTTTATGTAGGGAATACTAGCCATAACCAAAATTGACCATGTGAGCTACATGGAATTCGGTGTCGTGTAACCCCACATCAAAAGAAACTGTCCTACATGCCTAAGGTATAACTAAATGTATTAATTTTTAGGTTGATCAACTAGCTAAAGACCTAAGTGGGAACATAGTTACGGGATATAAAGATTGCTTCTAGAAACCCGACCTATTGTATTGACGGAAGAGCTTCCATCTCATGAGAATAATTTAGATGACCATGCCTTTTGAATTGACGGGAGGGTCTCTACCTCACTTTCCATATCCACTCGGTGCTAAGAATTATTTCCTGAAATTTACATAATTAGTCTTGAATTGTATTTAGATGTGTGAAGGAGTATCTTACCCTTCATTCAACACAACTCATAAAATAGCACATAGATTCAATTAGGTAAGAATGGACTTTCAACCTTCGAAGCATCATTAACATGTGAGTAAACCTTTCACATCATGCTCATAGTGTTTCATGAGAATAACCTTTCAATCAACACAATAACATTATCATAGTCTTAGACAATTCATACATAGTCATGTGTAAGGGTAAGGGGAGAATTATCTTTCAACAATACCACAATTACACAATAGTCATAGGATCTTCATTTTCTATGTGAACCATAAGCTCTTACACAATTTTCATCAACATGTACAAACCCTCATAATTTACCATTCAAGGGTCATGGAACATGTCTCACAATCATACCTACAAATATTACATTAGGCATGGATAAAAGAAGATTTAATAACTAAAATACCATAGACACAATTCATAGTATTCATCTTGCTTCAATACACCCATCATAATTCATGAAATTGGGTCATGGGGAAATTCATTGGTTCATGGGGGAATTTATTATAAAATCACCATAAAACAGCATTTCAATCATAATATAAGACAATTAACTCATTGAAATAGTTTTTAGGAAGAACCCATGACTAAGATTGAAAACCCTAGGTTTTTGAAGAATTTACGAATTTGATATTGGGTGTTTAAGGGCTTCATGGAAGAAAGCTTTCAATTAATCAAGACTACCATACCTTGATAGAAAATTTCTGCATGAATTTGAGTAAGGAAGATGAGTTATTGAGCCCTAGTCTTCAAGTTCTTGTTCTTCTTCAATGAAGGATTTCTAGTAAGAGAAATATTGGAGAGGAAAGGATTTTGGAAATTATTTGGGTTTTGTGAATTAGACTTTAATTGGGTGAATTTGTCTTGAAAATAACTTATATAGTTGCCCTAAAAATACCCAAAACGACCTTACTTTAATTGTACTTGAAAAAAAAATACCTAATGTCCCTCACATAAGGAACCCATCCAGGCACCACGAGCCCTTTCACGAGTCGTTGTGAGCACCGTGATCCATGGTCCCCCTCATGAAGGTTGGGCAGTAGCTAGGCACATGGTGCCTTAGGCTCACAAGCCCAAGGCATTACTAGGAGGGGCTCCATGAGCCATGGTCGAGACCACGAATTGTGGTCCCTCTTGTGGTCCTTGAGGCAGTAGCCTTTCCATATTGGACCCTTAGCTCAATTCCTAAGGCATCTTCATGAAAGGCTCCACGAGCCGTGGTCCCTCTCGTGAAGTTGAGGAAGTCACTAGGACAATTGGTGGCCACTCTAACATGGCCAAGGCAAGACCATAAGCTACCTTCACGAGCCGTGGTGTGGACCACGACTTGTGGTCCCACTCGTGAAGGTGGAGCAGTAGCTCCAAGCTAGGGACAACCTTTGGCTTGGCCCTTTTGCCTTGTCACTTGCCCCTTTGGCCTTGACTCTTATAACCCTCATTCTTGACGTTCACCCTCACTTTTAGGCTCTACTTTACCCTATCATTTTCTAGAGTGTTACATTATCTCCCCCTTGGGAACATTCATCCTCGAATGGTTATTTAGACACCTTACGAAATTAAAGACTCAAGACTAGAGAGCCCATCATGCATGCAACATAAAAATAATGCATAATTCAAAGGAGGAAACATCAACTCCATCAGAAGACATAATCAATGTAACACAAGGAAGTACGAGCTATATCCACAACCCATTATGCACAAAACTCATCATTTCACATAATAATAGGAGGAACTACCTTCTCCAATTAAAATAAGCTCAACATAACATTATGGAGCCAATATACTATATCATCACAAGTATAGAAAAACATGTTCATCAAATCATCTCATGAAGTCAAATATGCAATCATCATACTAAAATGCACAACAACATGAGAAACATATAAATCATGAAAACTCATTTTATTCTAAACATGAATTCTCACAAGAATATGCATATCATAAGGAAAATATATAGAACATATATAGCACACATGACTCCTAAAACACCAAACTCAAAAGAACTACTTACCTCAAGTTTGTATAGGAGTAGAAGAAAAATGATGAGGATAGCAGGACTTCATATCGGCCTTGGCCTCCTATGTTGCACCCTCAACTAAATTATTCCTCTATAAAACCTTCACGGAATCTATTTCCTTATTTCTCAACCTTTTTACTTGTCGGTCTAAGATCTCTACCGGAACCTCTTCATATGAAAGACTCTCATCAACTCCCAAACCTTCTAATGGAATGATGGATACCGGATCACCAATACACTTCTTTAGCATGGAACCATGAAATACCGGGTGAACCGGAGCCAATTCATTTGGCAAGTCTAATTCATAAGCAACTTTCCCAATATGTTTCAAGATTTGGTATAGGCCCACATATTAGGGACTAAGCTTCTCCTTCTTACCAAACCTCACCACACCCTTTATAGGTGAGATTTTCAAGTAGACCCAATCACCAGTTTCGAATTCTAGATCACTTCTTCAAACATCGGCATATGACTTTTTGCTGCCTTTGGGTCGTCTACAACCTCTCTCTAATGAGTTGGACTTTTTCAATGGCCTCATACACTAGTTCGAGACCAATTAGAGAAATTTCACCTACTTCAAACCAACCAACCAAATATCTACACCTACTACCATATACGGCTTCAAAAGGAGCCATGGCAATACTCAAGTGGTAACTATTGTTGTAGGCAAACTATATCAATGGTAGATGGTCTACCCAATTAACATTAATATCTATGATGCAAACCCTCAACATATCCTCTATGATTTGGATGGTGCGCTCCTCTTGACCATATGTTTGAGGGTGAAAGGTCGTACTAAGCTTGACCTTAGTACAAAGCCCTTTTTGGAATCCCTTCCAAAAATGTGAAGTAAATTGAGGGCCGCGATCTGAATTGATAGATAAGGGAACCCCATGCAGCTTCACTATATCTTTGATGTACAATTTGGCATAGTTTTCTGCCGAAAATGAAATCTTGATGGGAATAAAGTGGGTGGATTTTGTCATTCTATCAACGATGACCCAAATAGAATCATGTTTTCTTTGAGTAAGAGGCAAACCCACTATAAAGTCCATGCTCATATCCTCCCACTTCCAAGTGGGAATATCTATATCTTGGGACAAGACTCCCGATCTTAAGTTTTCGGCCTTAACTTGTTGACAATTCGGACACTTGGCTACAAAATCCGCTATATCCTTCTTCATATCATTCCACCAATAGACTTCCTGTAGATCATGGTACATCTTGGTGGCTCCCGAATGAATAGAATACCGCAAACTATGATCTTCTTCTAGAATTTGCTCTCTCATGCCATCAAAATCTGAAACACAAAACCCACCTTGGTACCTAAGCACACCATCTCCCCTCTTGGAGAAAGCCTCAAAGAACTTGTTGAGTACCGACCTTTTCAATTCCATTAATATGGGATCAAGGCCTTGTTTAGACTTCACATCAACCACAAAGGAGGATTCAGAACCATTATGGACCATGATACCACCCTTGGTGGAATCCACAAGTTGGACACCTAGCTGGGCCAACCTATGAACATCATGAACCAATTCCTTCTTTTCATTTTATACATAAGCACACTACCCATGGACAATCTACTAAGGGAATTCGCAACTACATTAGCCTTATCGAGGTGGTAAAGGATACTCATGTCATAATCCTTTATCTAACCACCTTCTTTGTCGGAAATTCAAGTCCTTTTGAGTGAACACATATTGAAGACTCTTTTGATCAGTGATAATGTCAACATGCACCCCATATAGATAGTGCCTTCATATTTTCAAGGCAAATATCACCGCCCCTAATTCAAAATCATCGGTCGGATAGTTCTTTTCATGAACCTTGAGTTTCCTTGACGAATAGGTAATCACTTTACTATGTAGCATAAGGACACATTCCAAACTCAATCTAGAGGCATCACAATAAACAACAAAACTATCAGTACCCTCCGGTAAGGTCAATACCGGAGAGGAAGTAAGTCTATCTTTCAACTCTTAGAAGTTTTTCTCAAAATCTTCCGACCACACAAACTTAGCCTTCAATTTATTCAAAGCCGTCAAAGGGGAAGCAATGGAGGAAAAACCCTCAACAAACATCCTTTAATAACCGGCCAAACCCAAGAAGCTTCTAATATCTATAGGAGTTAGAGGTCTAGGCCATCCCTTGACCGCATCCATCTTCTTATGATCTACATCAATACCCTTGCTCGACACAATATGGCCAAGGAAAGCTATAGACATTAGCCAAAACTCACATTTGCTAAACTTTTCATATAATTGGTGGTCTTTAAGGACTTGTTATACATTACTCAAATGGTTCATGTGTTCATTTTCACTCCTTGAATAGATCAAAATATCATCAATAAACACTATCACAAACATATCAAGGTAGTGTCTAAACACTCTATTCATTAGATCTATGAATGCCACCAGGGAAAATTTGTTAGACCAAAAGTGTAACAACCTTCAAAATGAAGTAGGGTAAAGTAGAGCCTCACATGGGTTTTATGCATTAATAACTTGTTAAAATATTGAATAATAGCCTCCTTAGTAAGTTTTAAAGAGTTTGGAAGTCAAACGGCAAGGGATGACCAAGACGTTCAGAAACTAGTCTTTTACGTGTTGGTGTGTTGTAGTATGTCGTTAATGTTTTTATGTGTTTTTTGGAGTCTAAAATTAGTGGAGGTGACCCTACTATCTTAATAAATTTTTTTAGGGTCAAAACGTTCAGGTAAGACTCGCCGGGACCATCCTAAGGGTCCTCAAGGAGGACCCAAACCTTGGCCAACTTGCAAATTGCACTTGGAGGGAATAGTTCCGCATCGAGGACTAGCTCCCCCAAGGAGCAAAAAGTTAGTTCGCGACGCAGACTCTACTGTCTCAAAATTTAATTTCCAGAAACTTGTGGGAACACTTCCACGTTATGAGCTTATTCCCCAACGAAATCTGCGAAAATAAAACTCAAGTTTGACTTGTTTAAAAGGTCCAACTAAGTGAGGGTAGTTTGGGTACTTTGGATAATTATTATAAACAGTTAGTCTACCTATTTTAGGATATTTTAAGTTGGTTAAAACCCCAAAACCTAAAATTAGACCCCATTCTTCAAATTGACCCTTCCTTCTCAAAATAGATTATCTCAAAAATCCCATTGAAGACCTTGATAAAGCTCAAGCTAGAAGATGGGTTTTCAACTGATTTCTTATTCAATTTCATGGGTCTTCAATAATTAATTTATGGTAACTCTTGATTCTTCAATAACCTCTCGTTCAAGGAGTTCTATCAAAGATTTTCAAAACTGATTCAAAGACCAAAATTTCCAATTTTCAATCTAAACATGGGTCCTTTGTCAAACAATTTTCTAAATCATTATATTGATGAATTAATGTGGAATTAAGGTTTTTAAGACAATTTTCAAAGGAATTCTTGAAGAATCCATGATTCCCGAATTCTCAAAAATTGGCCTATGATATGGGTCTTTGTGAAATGATCTCTATTGGTGAAATTATATTTTGATTAGATTGTATTGATGTTTCCCATGATTACCTATACTTATTCATGTTGAATTATTAGTAAATTGATGAGTTGAGAATTATGGCCTTATGGGCAAAGTTATGGGTTGATCCATTTGCTTATAGAATTGTACTTAGATTATGTTTATGTTATTGAAATACATTGTTGATTCATATTGCTATCTATGTATATTGATTATGAATTGTTAAGGATTGATCCATGGTGATCATGGCTTGGAGAATTGGTAAGTTGACTTAACTTCTAATCTATAGTATGAGAATTGATGGTGTGTGGTTTGGTCCACTTATGGTGAAGGTGTTTACTTCTTGTCTATATATGCATGTTGATATCATTCCCTTGAAGGCAATAGATGTGAAGTGAATTGATGATTATGATGTATATATTTATGAAGTTGTGCTATGAAGGTTATATATGAAATCATCAATGCTAGCATGATGCTTAAAGTATGTTGATCATGAAGAGTATAATGTGAATGATAATGTTAGGGATAAGGTGTGGTTTACATGATTGATTATGTTAAGTACTATTATTGAAGGACCCCTACCTATATGACCCCTATATGAATGTGTGATCATATACATGTTAGGAGTACCTATTCAATGTTGAATGTGTCCTTGTCTCCTATGATGAAGTGTAGGTGTGGTCTAGAATCCCTAAAGTCTTTATATGTGAATTGCTTATGATTTGGGGACATTGTGAATGTGTTGTGATCCCTTGAAGGGAAGTGTACTTAATGTCAATGTTGTTGTTATTATGTCACTATGAGGACCAATATGCACACACACACTCTACAAGTATAGCTATGAATATGATATGTTATGGTGTCTATTGAAAGGTTAACTCTTATATGCACCCTTACATCTTATTATGCATGCAAAATGTATGATTAACAAGGTATGAATATGTGTTGTATAAAGGTGTTTGTGTGAAAGGATTTCTCACATATGTACACACACACGTGAATAAATGAATAAGGTAATGATAAACTAGTGAACGTGAGTCTCTTGAAAGGTTTCCTCAATTGTATTCTAAACTAGACTATGTTATGAATATGGTATGACTATGTGAAAGGTCATTCTCACATAATGTAGGTTCTTTGATGAAAGATCATTCTCATCTTAGAAACATTTGAGGTATATGATATGTGGGATTAAGTCCCTAAAGCCTATTTTATGAACTTGTGTTAAATAAAGGCTTAAAGATGTTTAAAAGGGGAGTTGGAGCTTAGCACCGAGTGAACATGAAAAATGAGAGTGGGGGCTTCACGTTTAGCAAGTCCAGCTTCCCACGAGAGAACCTTCACGTTTAACAAGTCCGTGTTCCCAACATAGATATTGTCTCATGAGATAGAAACCTCCACGCTTAGTAAGTCAAGGTTTTCTAGTAGCAATCTCCTTGTTCCATAACTACGTGCCCCCATAGGTATCAGCTTAGTAGATCCACTAGATAGATATTATGTATGTAGGTCCTACCTTAGCAAGTAGTAACCTCTCTTTTTGATGTGGGAGTAGAACATCGGATTCCATGTAGCTCACATGGTGTATGTCGGTTATGGCAATGTCTCCCGAAAGTTAAGAAATGAAGTAAGAGAAGAATATGAACTCTATTCATAATTTCTTCAAGAGTTACTTAGTGTAGGTAGGACTATGGACCCTACTTAAGCATTGCACAAGTGGACTCTAAGGGAGGTTATGATTAGGCTCTTTATGCAATGAAGACTATGGTGTATGTATATTAATATGAAAGCATGTTAAGCTTGACTTTGCTTATGTCAAGACAACAAGTATGATTATACATGTGAATTACACTTATGACTTCTTAATGGGTTTCTTAGTATATGTGGGGGTATGGGACTCCAAGTGTACATTGCACAAGTGAGCTTGTGAAGTGGTGGTGAGGGTGGTTTACCTATGATATGAACTAACTGGGTTATGACTAATGATGTAGTAAAGGAATGAGTCCTTATATGATGTTATGAAGTTTGTTGGTCTTATGTGGAATGCGAGATGAAGATGTTATGACTTGTTTAATATGATGTGTGTAGTCTATGGTGGCTTCCTAGGAACACTTGGTAGGAGTAGTATTATGGGATGCTACTTGCACATTGCATTAGTGTGATTTGGGGTTATCTTCAGTGATGGTTCCTATGTTAATACTATGTTTTATGGTGTGCTTATGACTCTATGAATATATGTGGTTGGATTGATGAAGGTTATATGTAAGTTCACCCTTGGTAACCTTAAAGTGATATATTGCACCAAGTATTCCTTAAGGGTTGCTTGAGGAAAGGAGTTAAGATAAAGAGAAAGGTAATGGATTGTATGCATTGAATGTGCCTAAAATGTTATAAGTGGCTCTATGTGCTATTATGAATGGTTTCCATGTGTACGATGATGTATGTGGTTTATATTGTTCCGATTGTACTAAATGTTCTTGAAGTTTCTCTAAAAAGGCATGATGCATGGTTTCAAACTAAATGTCCTTTTAAAAGCATGTTTTGCATGGTTATCATACTAAGTGCATTCTTGTACCAACACCATTTTTCTTCATCTTTTTACACCAAGTGTAGGTGGTGGTGGCTAAAGGCCATTTCCTAGAAATGATGAGCTTCGCTTACTATTCCCAAGTTTGGGTGTGTCCTTAAAGATTCAAGGACCTTTATGTTAAAGAGTTTCCTTAAGTTTAATGTACTAGATAGTGGTTTCTTTTGTATTGTAAGGGTTGTGTCCCTCTTGTGTTCTAGTCGTATTTAAGATGGCTACCTTGAGACGTAGTATTCCAATTTTGTATTAAAGGTTTAAATGAGGTGACTTTTTATGTCTTGTGTTATATTATGAAAATGTTTTAAATTTTTCATTATTTTTCTATGATAAATGCTATGACGAATGATAAGGGCTTGTATAAGACCTCCAAGAGGTCAAATACGTCGGTAATAGCTAGGGGGTGCTCTCGGGTCGTTACAAACTTGATATCAAAGCATAAGGTTATGAAAATTATCTTAGGATTCAACATCGCATGAGCCACATCTAGTAGTCTTGTTCATGGGTGTGAGTCGCGACACATCTATGAGTGAGAGGCTATAGGACGATAGAAGTTTCACTTTCTTTATTACTGTTGTGTCTTGCCATAGAGCTTAACTCCATATAATCTCTCTCTCTTATTTTCCCTTGTGTGGTGGTCTTCTAGATGTGATTACTTGGAAGGGGTGATGCTACAAGGATCGAGAGAAAAAAAGGTGAGTTTTAATGCCTATTATAATGTGGTGACTATATGAGTAAATATGAAGGTAGATTTGGAAATTGTATTGTGATGCCAATCATGGCTATGTGTGACCTATGAGATTGGGAGCATTACATTGTAAATGTTGTATGGTGGTGTAGTTCTCATATGATAAGATTCATTATGGTAAGAATGAAATCCTTTTTAGGAGGATGAGTTGCTTTATGGTGATGAGTAATGATAGTAGAAAGTCATGGTGTAGATTTGAGGAGTTTTAAGGGAATGTGGTAACTACTGTGAGTTGAAAGTTGCTTTTTCTTATGAGTGATGCTTCATGGTTGTCCTTGTATGAATCAGAGTTCTTGTGTAGGCTTGCTCTGAGAGCGGAAAAAGCGACTTTGTTTCATGAGTTGGGATAGTGTTTTGCTCTAAGGTTAACTTGGAGAGTTGCATGTACCCCTTAGTTCATGGGAAGGACAAGAAAATAGATGTTGACCAACTTTAAAGAGGATAGTTGTCTTGTAAGGTTGATCTTAACTATGGTCATTCAAAGAGGGTGTTTATATAATACCTAGGCATGGTTGAGCGGAAAGTTACACCAAAGGTGATGATAAGGGTATGATGTGATAAAGAGTTGGTTAGGCTCACCCCAAGTGGGGGATAATATGCCTAGATGGTAAGGTTTTGAGTGCCCTTAATATGTACCTGTATTTTTTTTTTTGTATGGGATAATTATATGTTTTTAATTTTGCATTGAGATTTCAGTAGTCAATAACCATGCGGCTTTTCCCTCTTTTTTGTTCACTGTGTTTTTTACTATGAATGCTGGACTTGTATGTTTACTGTTACTATCCTGAATATATTTGCTTTCTAATAGTTCTTTTATATGCATTTTAAATTCTTTTAAATTGTCAAAATTATATTTCAATGGTTTTTGGGTTCTTATGCTATTTTCATCAATTAGTTCAATTTTTACCTTTGTCTTATGTTTTTCCCATCCTTTCAAGGGATCTTCGCTATACAACATTTCTAATTTTTCTTGAATTAATTTTAACTTGTCTATTGAAAATATAATTAATTCTATATTATGGGTGCTTTCCTTGATATTTCTGCTCCTCCTAAGTGTACGTATTTTATAGGGTCTTTAGCTTTAATTTCTTGTATTTCCTTATTTATTATGCGTTTATTTATTATAGGATTCTTGCTTTTCCTTTGGTGTATTTACAATCTATTATATATTCTTTTAGACTTACCACATAATATTCTTCCTTTTGTCTTTTAAATATATTTCTTATCAAGGGTAACTTAAATATTTTTTCTACACTAAGATCTAACTCTTTTCCTTTTATTTGTTCAAATATGTTGACATCAAATATTATTTTTTGTTCTGTAGCTTTGTCACGACCCAGGCCTAGGGCCTAGACGTGACTGGCGAATGGGAACCCGAAGGAACCCCAAACAAGCCTCATAGCATATCATTACACATCCTTGGTCGCGAAAGCAATTAAAATGACCATAAGCAATAAGCATAGTCAAGGGGAAATCGGGACTAAGGGAGCAAGAGAAAAAAAGAGAATAATACATAAAAATCATAGATGAGTCAAGCTCAAACATAATACACACCTTGTCCAACACGACCTCTAAACATGTATACTTAGCGGGGGCCAAGACAAACTACCAGGCTCACCCTCATAGTCAATACATAATTAAAAAGGAAAAGTTTTATATATAGCAAGAGATCATAAGCAACGTCCCCGGAATGGAGGACTCACCAATAAGCTCGATAGAAAATCGTATTAGCCACGCGGAGAAGGATGATCAAGCGGTGCTCCGATCCCTACATGGTGACATCATGTAGGCATAGAGTATGCATTAGTACATTTGAATGTACTAAATATATGGAATGCAATGCAATGAAACAATAAATGGATATCACAGGCAAAATGCATAATCATACCCGATAGATAACATATTAATGAGATGATATGTATAATGATGCTTACATAAAAATCATATTTAGTAGGGCGTAGTACATATGTAGCGAGTGACCGTCAATATAGTATTTCCAAGGCCTACCACCCCCTTAGAGAGGCGAAAGAAGTACCAACCCCTCAATTGGTTACCCGGGCCTACCCACCCCCTAGCTAGGGACCAAGGTACAAACCCCTCGATATGGTTATACAGGCCTACTACCCCCGTACTAGGCAACTAAGGTACCAAACCCTCGATACGGTTACCCGAGCCTACAACCCCCCAGCTAGGCTTGGTTGACTCACAACACTATATAGAGAAAATCATATACATGTATCCATTTCATCATCATTTCAATAATTATATAACCATCCGACTCATAGGACGTACATTGGACCTTCCATTTCCTAAGAATTCTATAAATGATATTTTATCAAACACATGGTGGGCTATTGTTCATGTAAATAAAATCAAGTATTTCAAGAGTACTAAGTCTAACCAATTCGAAAATCCATATAAATCAGCCCACCAACAACATACATATATATATATATATCAACTTTCATAATTTGATCATGGAAGCATGAAAACCATAACATTACATAATAATTCCATTTCATGATAATATGCAAAATAGACCATAATAGGGTGTGTAGTAGTAATTCCATACTTCAAGAGTTCATAAATAATCATAAGGACCCATAAACTTGAAGTAGTAATAGAGGATAAATGGTTGGACTTGTGGAAAGGAAGGTTTCCACAATCAAACCCACATACCTCAACTTTGGAGAATCCTTGATGAAGATTGGAATGGAGAATTGAAGCTTGAGATTGAGTCTTGAATCCGAAATTAGAACTTGAGATCTTTGAATTTGGTTGAGGATCTTGGTGAAAATTTTGGAGAGGGCTTAGAGAGTGTTTTGAAGTAAAAAAAATGACTAAGTATGGGACATATCCCCTTTTTATAAAAAACGTCCCCAACACTTAGTCTCAAAATAGCTCTCTAGAAATTGCAAATCTGCACAGACAGGTTATACGAAAATGGTCATAACTCCTTCATCCTAACTCGGAATTAGGTGAAACCAAGTGCGTTGGAAAGATAACTCGAAGATCTTTAATATTGATAGTTTGAGCTCCTTCCAGTTCCTTGTGTGCTAAGAGATATGCCCCTATAAAGTTGACCCTCAAAATCGCATTTTTTGCGATTTTTGAATTTTGATACGGTTGCTCTAAAATTCGGGTTACACCCATTATCCACTCAATTTGACCCCATGAATAAGAATATGAAGTCAAATTTCCGAAATCATGCACAGATTTTGAGATATATGGAAATTACAATTATAGGTGTTTCCGAAGCACTTTTTCGGGCATTTTTGGGGTTGTTTCAAGCTTCTTCATTTGTATATTCTTATTTTATTATTTGTACATCTTTATCAGTCATTATGATTATTATCTTTTTCTATTTCATTTTCAGATAGTTCAGTCTCATGTTCAAATTCGTATATACTATCATCACTTTCTGGTTCATAAACTATATGGTCTATTTGCGTATATATTTTGTCATTTATTATTATTTTAGATATTTGTTTTTTCTTTGGACTTTTAGGTAGAGTGCAATCTTTAGCTAAATGTCCTAATTTTCCGCAATTATAACATGTACATTCTGTTATTTGTTTCTTTGGTCTAAAAGGTCTTTTTGCTTTAGTATTTTTTATATAATATCACCTTCTCAGTCTTTTATACTTGTATTGGGATTTATATTTTTTATATTTTCCTGGTTTCCTATATTTCTTTTTATAATAATTATCCTTACATCCAAATTGAGGTGCTATTTTGTCTTTACAACATGCTAGATTTTTTATGATTGTTTTTTCCATTTTTTATATCTTCTCTATATTTTTCACATATTTTTGAATACCATTTTTTTAAATATCTTATTCTTGCTCCAAGGGTATCTTGTAGTCCTGCATCGTTCCATTCTTTTATTATTTTAGAACTAAATGGTTCTGGTAATTTTGTAAAATATAAGTTTCTTATTTCTTTGGCTTCTTCTGTACTATATGATCCTTTTTAATAATATTCTCTAAATACACATGTTTATTCATCTATGTAGCACATATTACATATAGCTAATTTTGTCATTAAATTTCTGTGTAACTGTTTTTCTTTATTTTGTTCTTCTACTTCTGTAGTTGTACTACTAAATTCATTTCTTATAGCTATTTCATATTTATTTAATATGTCAATTGGTGTAGTCGCAATTTCTCCATCTATTTTCTTATTATTTCTTATTTTTTTATACTCTCTTCTGCTGGATTTCTTACCATAATTTTATTGTTCCTATAAGTATTCTTTCTATGTACCCTGGTACTTCTGTCATTCCAATTTTATTATCTATTAGTTGTTTTGATATATAGCCTACCCATAGTTGTATTGTTTTATTTATATCTGCTATGCAATCTAAATCTAGAAAGCTATTGCTTCTGGATGTTGTAGATGGTGTCCATTTTTTGTTTAATCTTTTATTCCATAAACTATCATATCTGTCTGATTCTTCATAACTGACTGTGTAATAGTTTGGACTTAATGTTCTTGGGTTTTTTACTTTTGTACTTGTGCTTGTACTTGCATTATTTTTATGTCTTCGGTATTTATTTCTATTTTATTGATTATCTCGGTTTTTTTAATTTTTTCTAATATTTCTATATCCTTTTTTTTTAATCTATTTCTTCATTTTCTTTAGTTATTCTTACCATTGCAGTTAAGATATCTTCTAATCTGACTGTTTCTTTTTCTATCATTAGATATAGATTTTCACCTATTTTTTTTATACCGTCTTCCTAAATTTGAAAATATTATTTTTATTTTTAATACTTCTAGAGTTTCGTAAGTTTTTTCTTCTACCGCAAACTCTTCCTTATTCATTTTAAATTATGTTTTAGTTTATACTCTATATTTTGTATATCTAATTGTAGTTTAAATATTGTCCTTCTTTGAGTTTATAAAGATTATTGGCATACACCTGCATATATATTATATTGAAGTCTTTCTTGTTTAATATCTGTTATAGTTTTTTGCCAGTATTCTTGATTTATCATTAATCTGAATATTGAATTTCTAGGTCACTTGAATTAAAGTTTAAAATTTCATTATCTATTTCATCTATTTCGTACCATATTTGGTTTATTAACTCTTCTTCTTTTTCTTCAAATATCTTTTCCCATATTATCCTTCTTATTTCAATTGTTATATTTTTGAGCATATACAGGATTAATATCTTATATAATAGTATCATTTCTTCATGTAAATAAGACATAACAATTTTAATACAATTCCCTCATATCATAGTCCTAATGAATATTATTCATATTAGATTACCATAAACTAGATTATTTTCAAATATTTTTCTGTCACTGTTAACATCGTACTTTCAAAAGTACTTTCTTCCTTCAGCGCCTCAACTATGTTTACTCCCCTCATGGCTTCTTATGCCTATGGTTTCAACTTTAGGATGGCATAGTTAGAAGTTTTCCTTTCTTACCTCATGTTAACAAACCAAAAAACATTTGACAATAATTCTAGTATATAATAACTAATATAAATCTATTCTATCAACATTATGATATTCAGGAATCAAGAGATTTAGCTATTCATAGTTATGAATATATGTACCTGTGTAGTATCTGCAATATCTTGATCCATGGCAAAATCTTAGATTTTTTTATTAATTTGGAAAGAATATTTATTACAAGAGGTTGTGCTTTCCGTCAAGAAAGTCTTGCCTTATGTTGCCTTCTGGCTAATCTATATATACAAATATAAGTAACTCTACTGTAGTTACTTTGATCTATACTATAGTTACTTTACATTATCTTTACATCAATCTACATTTCTAGACTATACACGTTACCTACTACTTTATATCACTTTATATCTCCACTAACTTTGCTTTTTGATAACTTTTTCTTGCTAATTTCTTTATCTTGTCGGTCTTCTTTTATTCTAGATTGACAGCTGGAACTACATTATCTTCGCCATAGCATTTTGAGCATTGATGGTCTGGACATTTGTGCCCAATAGTTCTGCAATAATTTTCCATTATCTCTGTTGAAATAAAACTTCATCGTATAGCCCTTGTTGTTGGTTGTTGTTCAGGTTTTAGTAGACTTAATATCCACTGTCGTATTTCTTCCATATCTGCTGCTCTGGTTTCTCTGGAATTTGAATAGATCATTGTTTGTTCTCTAGTGTAATAAATCCATACTGAATTTTCACTTAAATAATTAGTTGATAACTCATTCAATATTATAGCTATCCCAATAATTCTTTTTCTTGCATAGAATCCTGGTATTTCTATCTTTTGAATTTCTTCTTATTTTTCTATCTTTTTCGGTATGATCATTTCTCTTGTCAATCCGATCTTTATTACTTGTATAATGGGTTTGATTTCATCATATATTATCTCGGCCAGTGCTGAGTAAAATTTTATATAAAACAATGTTCCTTTAGTGATTCTTTTATAATGCATAAATGCTTTGTGTAACTCTGGGATTGTTGATATTTCATCTCCTGTCACGGTATATACTGTGCTTAATAATCCATAGTGATAGCAAGCTCCTACTAGATTGGTGCTAGTTCCTGGTTGTGTAATTAATTTATTATATCCTTGTAGAGTTTGGGTAATATAGTCTTCTTCAGGGTTTTTTGTGGTTTTGGATCTGGGATTTTGGTTTAAGAAAGTTTGTATTTTATAAATATTTTCTATGTAGGCTCTGGTTATGTGATTATATGTCTTTTTATTTTGTCCTAAGCTTTCTTTATATGTATTGAGTTGAGGTGGTATAAGTAATGGTTCTTTCTGGGTTTTTGGTGCAAATGGTTTTTCAAATATTTTGTTCATATCTGATCTTATTTTCTCCTTTTGTTGCAGAGGTGCTTCCTGTAGCTGCATGTAACAAATTATTGGTTTGGGTTTTTTGGTGTTTCCCATCATCACCTTCTAGCTCTAGAATTTTCAAATCTTTCGATTGACTTAGCGCCGCATATTTATTGTCATGCTGCTGACTTTTCAGTTGTTGTAGCTCTTTATCCATGCTATCTATTTTTGTACAAAGTAATGTCATAGTATTGAGTATCTTTTCAATAGTGTTTTCTTTGTCTAGATCCGTCTGTGTAGCTTTGTCTTGAAATGTAATCTGCAATGACATTTTTGTTAGTACTTATCACTTCTATTGTAAATGTAAAATTTTATATATTTAATACTAGTCTACGTATTTCTTTGCTTGTCACCGAATCTTGTATCTTCCTTGTAATCCACCATTTTACCTGCATATTATCTGTTCTTACAATAAATTTGTTATATACAATATATGGTTCAAAAGCTAATAAACATTTATATAGAGCATACAATTCTTTTCTATTTATCTCCCAATTTATTTTGGGATTTGTAAATGTTCCTGAATAATATCTACAATGATGTTCTATTTTTTCTTTATCGTATTTATATTTTAATACTCCTCCATAGCTTATTTCGCTGGCATCTGATTCTACTATGTATATAAAGTTTTTTTTTTCGTTTGGGAAGTATAACTTAGGTAGTTTTTTACATAATAATTTTATTTTTTGTATTTGTTCTTGGTCTTTTTTATCAAAGTAATATTCTACATCCTTTTTTAGTTTTTATGTAAAGGTTTAAGATTTTCTGCTAAATTAGGTATATATTCTCTTACTTGATTTACCAATCCTAAAAATGATTGTAATTTCTTTTTTGTATCTATTTGGTCTTCAGAATTTATTATTTTTTGTATTATATGGTTTTGCATTTTTATATCATTCTTATCAATTTGTATTCCTAAAAATTCTATTTGATTTTTCATTATTTCTGTTTTCTTTTTACTTAAACTTATTCCTAAATGTGTTATAATATGGATAAATTTTTCTAATAACCTTATATGGTCTTCTTCTGTTTGTGAATATAATAATATATCATTTATATATATTATGCAATTTTCTAATTGATTAAAATAATTATCCATGAAATGTTGATATCTTCCTGGTGCATTTTTGTATCCAAAAGGTAGTACGTTCCATTCATAGAATCCTTGTGGTACTGTAAAAGCTATTAATTTTTTAGATTCTTCATCTAGCTTCAAATGATAAAATTCTGACTTACAATCAAATTTACTAAAATAATTATAACGTTGTATTTGTCTTACTTTTAATACTTTGTTTGGTATGGGGTAATTATATGTTTTTGTTTTTGCATTGAGATTTCGGTAGTCAATAACCATGCGGCTTTTCCCTCTTTTTTGTTCACTGTGTTTATTTACTATGAATGCTGGACTTGTATGTTTACTGTTACTATCCTGAATATATTTGTTTTCTAATAGTTCTTTTATATATGCATTTTAAATTCTTTTAAATCGTCAAAATTATATTTCAATGGTTTTTGGGTTATTATGCTATTTTCATCAATTAGTTCAATTTTTACCTTTGTCTTATGTTTTTCCCATCCTTTCAAGGGATCTTCGCAATACAACATTTCTAATTTTTGTTGAATTAATTTTAACTTGTCTATTGAAAATATAATTAATTCTATATTATGAGTGCTTTCCTTGATATTCTCTAATTTTTGGGTTATTTTTTCACATCCTTTAATCCATGGTGTAGATTTTCTATTTTTATTATGTACTATTTTTGCTCCTATCTTTTGTTTACATGGTCTGGTAAACCACCAATGTGTTTTTGTGATTATATGGGGATATAATTTTTTTTAAAACGGCATTCCTAAAAGCATATCTTTATTAATGAATTCATAACTATATATATCTTCTATAGTCAGTATTTTATCCCATATTTATAGCTTTATATTTTTTGCCTTATATGTTATCATGCTTCCTTCATTATTAAATCCTGTTAGGACTATAGGGGTTTTTAATTTTTCCCATTTTTCATCTGGTAGACAGTTATGTGTACACATGTTTGCTTCTGCTCCTGTATCTAACATTGGAGTGTAGTATCTGTTATAATAATTTTCTACTATTATTTTCGCAAGTATATAAATTTTCATATTGCTCTTTTTATTGTGACTTTTTTGTTTTTATAAGTTATAATTAATTGCGTATTTTCTAAATTATATGGTTTCATTTCCTCTAGACATTTTATTCCTAATGTTATATTATCTTCTTGGTATATTGTAAATTTTATTAATATAATTATTCCTCCTATAATTACTTCTTTTTGTGTCGTATCTTTTATATATGATAACTCTTTTGGTAGTTCAGGGCATGCTTGTTTTTTAGAGGTTATTTCTTCTTCGTCTACTAGTTCTCTTGGTATATAATTTTCTTCTTGTCCAGTATTTATTATAATAATATGTTTTCTTTGTTCTATTATTGCAGTTATTTAATAATGGTATGATTCAATTTCTTTTATCCTATGATATTCTACTGATTTTCTTTGAGGTTGTGACGTATTTTCATTTTTATCTGTGTTTTTTTATCCTTTTTGATGTACTGATTCTATCACTTACTATTTCTAGATCTTCTTCTATATCTATTTCTTTGTAACTGAAATCATTATTATCTATTATTGTCACAATTTGTTCAAAGGGGTTTTCTATCTTTATCTTATTTATCTTGTTTTTTGCTGTTATTTTATGTTTTGTTGTCAGTACATATAAATTCTTACAACGGGCTGTAAATATTTTACTCCCTGGGGCTAACTCTATTCCTGACATTTTCCAATATAATACTAATGACTTATCCATATTTTTATCGTTTATTGCTACTGAATAATTAACACTTATTATAAATTTGAATTTTTGGTATATTAAATTTCCTTTTACTGCACTTATTATACTTCTTTCTATTGGTTCTATTATTCTATCATCTGCTAAATATATTTCGATTGGTGTATCTATTCCTTCTCTAAAACAGGCTTTTATTAATATTTCTTTTCCTCCTAAGTGTACGTATTTTATAGGGTCTTTAGCTTTAATTTCTTGTATTTCTTTATTTATTATGCGTTTATTTATTATAGGTATTCTTGCTTTTCCTTTGGTGTATTTACAATCTATTATATGTTCTTTTTGACTTACCACATAATATTCTTCTTTTTGTCTTTTAAATATATTTCTTATCAAGGGTAACTTAAATATTTTTTCTACACTAAGATCTAACTCTTTTCCTTTTATTTGTTCAAATATGTTGACATCAAATATTATTTTTTGTTCTGTAGCTTCTTCATTTGTATATTCTTCTTTTATTATTTGTACATCTTTATTAGTCATTATGATTATTATCTTTTTCTATTTCATTTTCAGATAGTTCAGTCTCATGTTCAAATTCGTATATACTATCATCACTTTCTGGTTCATAATCTATATGGTCTATTTGCGTATATATTTCGTCATTTATTATTATTTCAGATATTTGTTTTTTCTTTGGATTTTTAGGTAGAGTGCAATCTTTAGCTAAATGTCCTAATTTTCCGCAATTATAACATGTACTTTCTGTTATTTTTTTCTTTGGTCTAAAAGGTCTTTTTGCTTTAGTATTTTTTATATAATATCGCCTTCTCGGTCTTTTATACTTGTATTGGGATTTATATTTTTTATATTTTCCTGGTTTCCTATATTTCTTTTTATAATAATTATCGTTACATCCAAATTGAGGTGCTATTTTGTCTTTACAACATGCTAGATTTTTTATGATTGTTTTTTCCATTTTTATATCTTCTCTATATTTTTCACATATTTCTGAATACCATTTTTGTAAATATCTTATTCTTGCTCCAAGGGTATCTTGTAGTCCTGCATCGTTCCATTCTTTTATTATTTTAGAACTAAATGGTTCTGGTAATTTTGTAAAATATAAGTTTCTTATTTCTTTGGCTTTTTCTGTACTATATGTTCCTTTATAATAATATTTTCTAAATACACATGTGTATTCATCAATGTAGCACATATTACATATAGCTAATTTTGTCATTCAATTTTTGTGTAACTGTTTTTCTTTATTTTGTTCTTCTACTTCTGTAGTTGTACTACTAAATTCATTTCTTATAGCTATTTCATATTTATTTAATCTGTCAATTGGTGTAGTCGCAATTTCTCCATCTATTTTCTTATTATTTCTTAATTTTTTATACTTTCTTCTGCTAGATTTTGTAACCATAATTTTATTGTTCCTATAAGTGTTCTTTCTATACAATATATAGAATATATATTGGAAAATATAATAGAAATTATAAGATTAATACCTTTAGAAAAAATGTATTATGAACGAATTAATGAATAAAAAGGAACCCCCCCCCCCCCCACCATTTTGCTCATTAATGTCCATGCTTTGTTCCTCAATCCAAATACTTGAAATTCAAGGGTTTATATTAGTTGTTGGCACAAAATATGCATTTGGGGACACTAAATCTATTAAAATAAAGCCCTAAATGAGTCCAAATCATGGACTCATCACACGACTTAGAGAAATGAAGATGTGAAGTTTCCTAAACATCTAATAGCCTCGCGCGCTTCACACATATGAACGAGACTCTACTAGACGTGGCTTGAAACATCCTAGAACCATTCTAAACCTTTTGCTCTAATTACCAAGTTTGTCACGACTCAGGGGTACCCCTTAGATGCAACAAGGCGTATAAGACCCCGAGAGGCCTCATCCAAGCCACTTAGCATATCATAACATAAAGTAATAGAAAATGGTGCGAAAATTTTAAACATTTCTACAAAATCGAAGTCTTCTATAAAATGAGCGAAAGTCTAACATATTTGTCTCAAACCATCTAAAACAACATGAATAAAGTCTTGGTTCACAACCCATACAACAGTCCAAGACATAAAGGAAAAGCATAAAAGAAAGTGGTGATCACATCCTAGAACACAATGAGGACTCACCAAATCTTCACTTCCTTGATCAATAGCGAAGCTAGCCACAAGTGTGAGAATTTATATCGTCGGACCCTACATTTGATAAGAATGTAGGCATGAGTATGCGTTAGTACAATCAAGTACTAAATATGATGGCTAGCACAAACAACATAACATAAGCATTAGTAATCATAAGACATAAGGAATAAGCATAATCAAAGCATAATAAACATCATAATAAAAGAGAAATACTTCCTTAAGTAGCCTTACTTAACCTTAGCCAAGACTTGGGTCATCCGCCTCTAGTCAAGGTCACATCATGGAAGGCATATCAAGCAACAATCCAATCACATCATCCTCATAACATAATTACATTATTCATGCTTACTTTTAAAGACATGGGGATTTGCCTCAATGCCTAACTTATAAAGGCTAATGGGTATTCGTCTCTTGCCTTACTTACTTTTAGATCGCGGGTACTCGCCTCCACAATCTCATCTTATGACATAGGTACTCGCCTTTACATCATTTCATAGGGATCATAGGTACTCACCTCCGTGTCCATTCATCATAGTAAGAACATGGGGACTCACCTCTTACTCAACTCTAAGGAGTATGTGAATCACCTCATATCCTTACATATGGAGGTCAAGGGTAATAGCCTCTAGCCTCATCAATTTTATAAGCTTTTAGTCTAGATTCATTTTAGGTGAGCAATCCTTTCAACCTAGAATCATTCATGTGAGTAAACCTTTCATATTCATACATTCATAACTAAGCAATTCATGTGGGAAGTATCTCTTCCTCAACAATAACATCAATTACCAACAATTCACATCATAAGCTTTTCTCTCGAAGCCCTAATTCACATGTTCATCATCTAAGCTTTATCCTTAAGAAATTAACATCATATTCATCATATATGCTTCAATCTCAAGCAATTATAGTCATAATTCATCAATCCTATAAGGAGATATCAAAATCCATAAAGTTTCCCTTCAAGACATCAAACTCAATTATATCAATTCTAGGTCAAATTATGAAATAGGCATGGTTACATGTAATTTCATCCTAAAAACATGTAATCCTATCAATTCAATCATAAACAATCATAATCCACTAAATCGGATCAACGCTCAACATAACCCACAACATTGGAAGAAACCTTAATTAGAATTGGGGAAATTCTTCTTCAAATTAAGGATTCTAGGGGACTCCATGGGAGGAAGAATCCCATGGATGAAAAGCCATCATACCTTAGTCACAATGCCCTAAAAAGCTTGATATTTAGAAGACTTGATCTTGACCTAGCTTCAATCTCCTTCTTCTTTTTCCAAATTCTAGAGAAAGAATATTTGAGAGGAGTTTTGGGAATTCGTTTGGGATTTTGAGAGAATGACTTGAATGAGAGGTTTAGGGGGTTAAAAATACTTATACAGATGTTTTAAACTTACGAAAAATGACACCACTTCAATTTAGTTAAAACCAGAAAAGACCCATATGCCCCTAAAATCAAATGTCAGTCACAAACCACGGATCCCCGACCGACTGACCTACGGTCCGTTCTGGTCAGTCGTGGTCCATGGTCAGAAACTTTTGGCCAAACAATGGCTCCCTCAACCATGGACTGTGGACCCATCCACAGGGCGTGAGTATTGGCCATGGTTCTGCCTCAGGCAGTTTCCATGGCGCCCTATCCATAAGGCCCACCTATTGAGTGTGGGTCCAACCACGGGGCATGGTTGGCCCTCGTGGGTGACACCTAGAACTTCTCTAAAAGCTGCCATTTTACCTTTTTCAAATCCTGGGTGTTACAGACTTGTTCGTCATCGTCTTTATTGATAATATACTCATTTATTCTCAGAGTGAGGAGGAGCATGAGACTCATCTGAGAGTTGTTCTGAAAACTCTCAAATATCGCCAGTTATTCGCTTCGTTGAGCAAATGTGAATTTTTGTTACAATCCGTTGCTTTCCTTTGTCATATGTATCTAGTGAAGGGATTTGAGTAGATTCTCAGAAAATTGAGGCAGGGCAACACTGGCCCAGACCTACCTCTCCAATAGATATCAGAAGTTTCTTGGGTTTGACCAGTTATTATAAGAGGTTTGTTGAAGGGTTTTCATGCATAGCTTCCCCATTGACCAAGTTGACTCAGAAAAAGGTAAAATTTCAGTGGTAAGATGAGTGTGAGAAAAGCTTCTCAGAACTGAAGACTAGGTTGACTACAACTCTGGTCTTAACTCTACCAGATGGTTCAGACAGTTATGTAATTATTGTAGTGCATCCAGGGTCGGCCTAGGTTGTGTGCTGATGCAGAGAGATAAGGTCATAACTTATGCTTCTAGACAGCTTAAGGTCCATGAGAAGAACTACCTGACTTATGACTTAGAGTTTGCAGTCAAAGTATTTACCCTAAAGATTTGGAGACATTAATTGTATGGTGTTCATGTTGATATATTCATAGATCAACAATTTTTTGGGGCAATTTGATATTTGAAATGATCAAGATTCTGAATTTCATATATGACACTCGAGTTTTGTTCTCCATTATTAAAAGCAAAAGTCTCATGTCGCCACCATTTCTTGCAGATTCAATGAGAAAAAAAATATTTCAATTAATAATTTTTTAATATCAAATCAAATGAAAAATAAATTAATAAAGTTGCTAATAAAAGGGTCTGCATAATGCCAAGTGTTGTTGCCAAAAAGAATTCACAATAATATTTTAGATGTATCACGGAATGAAGAGATTTTTTTTAATGTTTGGTGATTTAATGAGTTTTGCTGAGAGTAGTATGAATTACACATATTTTTGTATGAATTCTGTTAATTTTTTTGTCAAATTTTAACAAAAGGATGAAAATTATTAAGTTTAAAATATTAGAAGGATGTTATTTGTTATGAAGAATAATTTAGGGATGTAATTTAAATTAAGGATATAGTTTTAATATGCTTTTGGTAAAAAAAACTCAACAGAATGACAATAGTTTTTGCCCTATCGACACATTATTTTGGGTGGTCAGGCCAAGCAAGCAAGCAAGGGTGGTCACAATGTTGCCATTGCGTGGCCATCGCGGTATTGTCTTGTCTCCTAATTTCCCCAAATCTCTTACTTGCATTGCTTCTATCATTCTTCCATCTTATTATTATATAATATATAATAATAGACAATACAGTAGTAGTCGCCACAAGAAAGAACATTGTATTTTAGTCCAACACTCCAACAACCGTCCCTTTTGTTCACATCTTCTTCCCCGTCCGCTCTCCTCTGTAATGGGATCCCTATCGCCCCTCGACGACCCTCTGCCCTACCCAATTGCTCGCCGTGATGAATCTGTTAGAGATAACTTTCATGGAGTTAACATTCCTAATCCTTATCGATGGTACAATTTTACAAGATTTAACTCAATTAGCATACTCTAAATACTTTATATGCTCTTCTCTCTTTCATATCACAATATTCTTTTGCTAATTTCTTGACTTGGGTACGAATATAGCACAACATTCATATCTCCAACTAGTTTAGATTAACGCATAGTTGTTCTTGTCATGACTTTCTTTGGTTAATTTTGATTTCGTTGGTTTTGAACATCTTCATTAGCCAGTTTTCTTTCCTAAACTTTTCACATGGATCTTGATATAGTGGAATGGAGGATTTAAATAGCCTACTCAATTGATTTGTTTTGTCCATTGAACCTTTTGATTAGGCTTGAGGATCCCGACTCAGAGGAGACCAAGGAGTTTGTGGAAAAACAGGTGAATCTAACGGACTCAGTTCTCAAGACTTGTGAGACAAGAGAAAAGCTAAGGGAAAATATCACGGAGTTGTATGATTTTCCTAAATATGAAGCTCCTTTTAGGGCAGGAGATAAGTACTTTTACTTCCACAATACAGGACTACAACCCCAAAAAGTCCTTTATGTGCAGGTCTGCAGACATTCAATTTTTATTCCCTCTAGCCCCTTTTGGTCGTTTCTATTCTATTGAAAATAGAGGAAATGATATAGATGATTGGTTTAGCCAACTCTAACTGATCTGGAATTGAGGCATAAGTTGATCTACTATGTCTTATTGTTTGGTGTTTTAGGATAGCATGGATGGAGAACCAGAGGTCTTGCTTGATCCAAACACACTTAGTGAGGACGGGACAGTTGCACTGAGTATTTGTTCCATTAGCGAGGATGCTATGTTTTTGGCATATGGCATTAGTTCGAGCGGTAGTGATTGGGTGACTATTAAAATTATGCAGGTTGTTGATAAGAGTGTCGAGCCTGATGTATTGTCGTGGGTATGTTTTTGGAAAGATGATAAATTTTGATTATGATGGACATAGTTCAGTGCATGCAGTTCTTTATTTCAAATGTAACTATTTCCTCACAGGTTAAGTTTTCTGATGCTAGCTGGACCCATGATAGCAAAGGTTTTTTCTACAGCCGTTATCCCGCACCCAAGTGAGTATTGAAAGCTATATTTTCATTAGAAATCTGTTTCATATTCAAGTATGATTTGACGATCGTGATTTCCTGTATGTGTCTGGTGGATGATCTATACCAATTGAGTGCAATTTTAGGTCACGTGATATCGCCTATATAATCCTATCCGATCTAATGTTATCTGCTGGCTAATTCTCCACTAAGCTCAGTAGGTTTGTTGTAATACATATTGTGCTACTATCTGCTGGTATGCTATAATTGTAAAGGTATAAATATACAAACAGAACCTTAAATCTGTTTTATACTAAAGGTATAAATATGTCATAGTAAAGGTATGACATATATTTCTGAAAAATATGTCTGTGTTTTCTAGTTAAAGAGGCTTTTGTAATTTTTTCTATGGTTCTAAATTTTGGAGCGTGTCTTGCTTCATAGAGATGGAGAAAGTTTGGATGCTGGGACAGAGACACATTCCAATTTATACCATGAAGTCTATTATCACCGCTTGGGTACTGATCAGTCCGATGATATCTTGTGCTGGAAAGATCCTGAAAATCCGAAGTGTACGCGTTCAGCTTCAGTTACAGAAGATGGAAAGGTTTAATGCAGACTCTCCTAATCTGTTGCATAATTATTGTGGTCTGAGAATTATGGTACCTCCAAGTTCCAAAGTAATATCAATATTTTGTTTATTCCAAAACCCTGGTAAAATAGATGTGGGTCTTGGAAAGATCTACATTAAAAACCGTCTATAGTCATCCATTCATAGTTTAGTCTAAAATGCCCTTAAACTATGTGAAATTGAACAAAAGGGTCATCCGTTAATAGTTTGGTCTTAAAATGCCCTTACCATTAATAGTTTGGTCCAAAAATGCCCCTACCACTAAAAGTTTGGTCCAAAAGGGCTCCTGTTGTTACTAAATGGGTCAACAATGCCATTTTTATTAAAAAACGCATCTTTAACTAATAAAAATATTACTTTTGAATAACCCTATTCTTGTTTTCTTTCTTTTAAAATCACTTTAACTGTTAAAAATGTAGAAAATAATTGTTTTTCTTCCTAATCTCATTTTGTCAATTAAAATAGAATAATATCATGTACCTTTTTAACGAATAATATAGGTCGTATTTAGAAGATCATAGGTGACTCAATCATTAATTTCATTTAGATAATGATAAAACAAAATTCATAATAAAATAGGATTTTTCTTTTAAAGAATTTTTTGGATTGAAGTAGGATAAAAATTTGCTAATAAAAAAATTATTAATAGGAAAAGAATGTGTTTAAAAAGGAAAAAGAGTTATTTGAAAAAAGGCATGTTTGACCAATTAAGTAACAATAAGGGCATTTTTGGACTAAGCTATTGACGGCATAGACATTTTTAGACAAACTATTAATTGAGGGTATTTTTGTTCAATTTCACATAGTTTAAGGGCATTTTGACCCTTTTCTACATTAAAAAATAAAAACTACCTGGAACAGGTATACATTGATAAGTATCACTCGCATGGATGTAATGTGCTTCTTGAAAGTGTCTGGGGTGATTAGTCATCTTGTTTCTTTGCCTAGAGTATAAGGTGTCCTACTTGCCATTTAATGAAATTTTACTCTATGCCGCTATGGTGTGGACTCTGGTAAAGCAAGATGGTACTTATAAGAAGAAAGACAGAGAGAACTTCCTGAGAAGGTTCTAAGAGGGCAGCTATATGATAGACTATTAGTAGTTAAAGTACTACTTTCTTAAAGGCTTTTTGTCAGGATTATTTGACACTAGGAGCACTTGGTTGAAAATGTTGATAATCTTCATCCCATATTAGTGATTGTAAATTGGAATTTAAGTGAGGCTTTGTAAATTGATAGAATTTAGTTCGGGGATGCTTAGAAGCTCTTCATAGGCAACTCCCATTTTTAGGTTTTACTTTTTTTCTTCCTTTCATTTATGAAGGTCTTGTTGTTTGCAGGTTTTACTTAGGTTTTAGCTTACCCAATCCCCAAAAAAAAAAAAAGCGTTCATCCTGTATAGAGTCTAACTTTCCAAAAAAATATTGCTTACTGACTATGTTTATATTTCCTGTATCCCGTTGCAGTATGTTCTCCTGTATACTTATGAGAACTGTGATCCAGTCAACCAAGTTTATTACTGTGATTTATCTGCACTTCCTGATGGGGTTGAAGGTTGTAAGGGGAGAAGTGAATTGCTACCCTTTATCAAGCTTGTTGATAACTTTGTCGCCTCTTATGAGTATGTTGCAAATGATGGCACTGCTTTCACTTTTCGGACCAATAAGGATGCTCCCAAGTATAAGTTAGTCAGAGTAGATCTGAAAGAGCCTGATTCTTGGTCTGATATCATCCAAGAAAATGAAAAGGATGTGCTTGAATCAGCTGTTGCTGTCAATTACAATCAACTTGTTGTGAGTTATCTGAGTGACGTGAAAAATGTTTTGCAATTGAGAGATCTGAAAGCAGGAGCACTGCTTCATCATTTACCCATTAATATTGGCTCAGTGTCTGGAATTTCTGCTCGTCGCAAAGATGACACTATTTTTATTGGATTTACAAACTTCCTAATCCCTGGAATTATATATGAGTGTAATCTCAAAGAAGAGGTTCCAAATTTGAAAGTATTTCGAGAAACTGTTGTCCCCGGCTTTGATCATACTGATTTTCAAGTTAATCAGGTGAATGAAGAATTTTTGTCACAATTATGCTTGTGTTTTTTTTATAAAGCTTGAACTTGTGTTTTTATGACCTTTTCTTTTATCAACATTTAGTCCTGGCCATAGTGGAGACCTCTGATCCGTTTTATAAATGAAAATTTTGTTCATGATTTTTCCCATTGTATCAACCCATTTTTCGAAATTAGTTTAACCTGAAATGTCTAAACTAAAGTAGAAGATTTATACTTTCATGTGCACTCATTTGGATCCTGCGTCTAAACTAAATTACAGGATTATTAGTTCTGAAATTTGATAATTTCATTTTGTTTAAAAGTTGATTGATTTTGACCCATACCTTCATGCGTCTCTTTTCCAAACTTCAATTCACTTGGTGTATACCTTTGATCTTCTTGGCAGAAAACATATACCTGAACTTTTTCCAAATCTGTGTAGGGTAAAATACTTATTATATAACTGGGTGAACATGTCATCCATTTGAGACAAGAAATTTTGCTGGGCATAGCAGTGGACTAATGGATTCCTCTACTTTTGGTTATAAGTGCTTACTCTGCAGTGCACAGAGGCAAATACCATTTAGTGAAAACAAGTTCACAGATTGCTTCTATTATCTATCCAAAAAAGAAAATAACAGAAAACAGATTGCTTTTATTTTCATTTTGCTTCTCACTCAATGAACATCACAGAAAAATCCATGTAAACATTATAAAAGTAACAAGGATTTTCTTCTATTTTTTTCTTCTCTAGTGTCTTTCTAAAACTGCAATTGTCTGTTGTCTCCTTTTGTTTTGGGGCGGGGGTCTCCTTTTGCAGGTTTTTGTGCCTAGTAAGGACGGTGTCAAGATCCCTATGTTCATTGTGGCTGGAAAGGACATTTCCTTGGATGGATCACACCCATGTTTATTATATGGATATGGAGGATTTAATATTAGTATTACTCCGTACTTCTCTGTTGGTCGTGTAGTGATTGCGAAACATTTAGGTGTTGTATTCTGCATTGCAAATATCCGTGGTGGTGGGGAATATGGAGAAGATTGGCATAAAGCTGGCTCCCTTTCCAAAAAGCAAAATTGCTTTGACGACTTTATTTCTGCTGCTGAGTATCTTGTGGAAGCTGGTTACACTCGGCCCAAAAAGTTGTGTATTGAAGGTGGAAGCAATGGTGGGCTTCTTGTTGGAGCCTGTATCAATCAGGTACTTAAACTGATTCTTCAATATAAGTATCTTCAGCTGAATTCTGGTGTTGATATTTCAGTGATTGACCGTGGTAGCTTCATAAATTACAGAGACCTGATCTCTTTGGCTGTGCTCTTGCACATGTTGGTGTTATGGATATGCTTAGGTTTCACAAGTTCACCATAGGTAGTGTATAGTAGACTGAGTTCTCACCTTTAGTGTTACATATTGCTTTTGCTCTTTACAAAATATATTCTCTTCCTCATTAGGTCACTCCTGGACCTCTGATTATGGCTGCTCAGAGAAGGAGGAAGAGTTTCAGTGGCTAATCAAGTAAGTTTTTCGAACTCTAATTCGAACATCCAGCATCATACTGTTAGTATGCTTTTCAATTCATGCATGTAAAGGAAAAGTGAAAAAAAAGAATATGACAGCAGTTCCTAGGGTGAAAAGAACTAGCAGTATGGTGATAGATTGCTTTTGGACGAAGCCCCATTTGCAATAATTTGTGTACAAGAACTGTGCCAGTCTATCTTGTCAATCATACATTCGATGCTTCTCCTTCTTGCTTTCACCCCTTTTCTTTCTTCCCCTTTCTGGGTCTGTGTCTAATGCCACTCAATGTTCTGTTGACTAAGGCATTTGACCTAACATTTTCTTATCTTTTTCCATCTGCGACATGAAATTTACTTGGCTTGTCATTCTCACTCAAATCTCCTTGTTCAAATGTGTTCAGGTATTCACCACTGCATAATGTCAGAAGGCCATGGGAACAATCTCCCAATCAAGATTCTCAATATCCGCCCACTATGCTATTGACAGCAGATCATGACGATCGAGTGGTGCCACTGCACTCTTTGAAATTATTGGCGGTAGGTCTATCTAAATATAGTCCTACTTCTTCTGACTCTTCACAGACAACTATGAGCCTTTGTATTGCCATTGCATCTGCATCCAGTTTTTTCCTTGATTTTGATTGGCACGCATATTACGAGTTGATAAAATCTTTTTTACTTTCTTGCAGTTGGAATAGTTTTCAGAGTGTAGCATTTTAAATTGTAAATCTTGGGACTGAGTTGTGGTTGGTCTAAACAAATGAAAAATGAAAGAAATAAAATAGTCTCTCTTTTGTTTCCTGCACCCGGGTATGAACATGATTTGGTTAATATATCGTGGCTCAAACTACAAATATACAACCATTTTCCTGCTGGGCTGTTCCACTTTGAAAACTTCAAAGCTATACAGTTCAAAGTTACGAGTACTACATCTATCACATGATCATAATAAAATATATCCAGGCTGGTGCTACTGGTGATATTTATTTCAAACAGTGAGTAATTTTCTTTTGGAAAGGGTTTTCACGTAGGTGAGTTCCCTTCATTGTCTTTTTATGTAACACATACATTGATGGACCTGTGTGATCCTTTTTCCTTGAAAGTTGCATTATTGCTAATTTCTATGTGATGTACATTTTGTTTCTTGTTTTCTAGTGAACCATTTTGCTAATTGTGATGTCTTGTTTAGACCATGCAATATGTCCTATGCACAAGCTTGGAGAAGAGTCCCCAGACCAATCCCATCATTGGTAGGATCGAATGCAAGGCTGGTCATGGAGCTGGACGACCCACACAAAAAGTGGTAAGTTTCCTACTAGTCATCATTTTGGCCTGCTTCAATTGACAGTCACGCTACGTTGCATGTAATATCTCTGTTGCAGATTGATGAAGCTGCAGACAGATATGCGTTCATGGCTAAGGTTATGGGTGCATCTTGGGTTCAGTAAATGAAGTTGATGAAGGGTATTAGTAAAGCATATACAAAGAAGACTGTGAAGGGTGAGTTTACATCTTGTCTGGTAGTCATAATTTGTGCTGCCAATTCCAAATCAATTATCTATCACTAGGCTCTCATCATTGATGATCTCTTGGGATTCCTATGGTGTGAAGTGAAGCTGCACGAAAAGCTTAACAACATGAACAATTTTGGTTCCGACAATGTTATTGGGAACTTTTTGAAGCTCGTATAAGATTGTGATGCATTGCATCTTAATCCCTTCAACCCCCAACTATTCTATTTTTGCTCCCCTCCTGCATTCCTTTCCAGTATGAAAATGGTATTCATTATGATGGGTTTCTCATGTATTTTCGCTGATTCTGAGAAAACTCATGTAAAGCTTATGATATATTTTTTTTAATTTCTAATTTCAACTGCCGAAAATATTCTTCTCAGCCTCAACTTGATTTCTTTTGACAGCCTCTGATACTTACTGGATTATGATTTCACTCATTTTGTGTTGAGTTTTTTTAAAGATATTGAATGTTTACCAATATTAGTTGGGAGGTCTATTTCATCTATCCTAGTGTTTTTCTTTAGCAAATAACACTAGAAATATCTATAATATGACTCAATTGCAGATATATACTCGTAATCCCAAATCAAATACTTAATATTCCAATATAGTAAAACCCTTCGAAAAATATTATCATGGTTAGTAATCTCTTTATTTCGGTGTTGTGGAATGAGGTAGATTGTTCCTTATTTGAATAGCTACTCTTTTTAAGATTTAAACTCTAAGATATTTGGTTAATAGGGAGAAGATCTCATTGATTCAACTGTATTTCTGATAAACTTACTTTCTTAGAAAATAGGGATAATTTGAGAGACTTCTTCTCAGATTTCTTTTCGTAACATCAATCTCTGTTATGCTTACCTCATATTTTTTTTAGAAACAAAATTTTTAGGGAAAAGGGGCAAAAGTACCCCTCCACTTTGGTTTATTAGTTGATTATGCCCTTACCGTTAAAACGAAGTTATTCTTACTCTTGTCATTTCTAATTTCATCATTTGTTCCCCTATGTTGACGGAAATTCCCAAATTGACTCAAATTAATTTGAATCTGAAATAACCACCCATTCCCCATTTTAAACCCATGCCCCGACCCCTCTAACACATAACCCATTCCCCTTTTACCCATTCTCTCAAATTTTCCATATAACTCATTTCCTTTTACCCATTAACTTCTCCTCCGATTGTTCTTCATTTCCCTTGCACAATTCCCTTCCCTCTGATTGTTCTTCCACCGTCCTCTCTCTTTCTTTCGCCTCTAATAGTTCTTTTAATGTCACAAAATAGTTATTCATCTCAAAGAAAATGTGATTGTGTTTTGGTAGTCAAAACACTAATTTTGAGTACTACATCTAATCCCGGAAGAAGATTTTTCAGATTTCTTTGTTCGGATGTAAGTATATGAATTGATTTCGTCCTATTGTTCTTTTTTTTTTTGTTCTTAAGTTTTCTTTATGTGGATATTAGAAATGGGAAGACCAAGCTTTTTTCCGAGATAACTTACCTACGTCATTTGAAATTGTCATTAAAAGATGTCAAGATTGAAATGGAGAATTTGAAGATTGAGATAGAGAACTTGAAGATTGTTATGAAAAATTTGAAGATTGAAGGAGGTCATTTGTCGGAAAAAATCTCTAAATTGGAGGAAACTAATGATTTGGAAGTGGAAGAAGTTAGAACATTTGAAGACAAGTATTACAAGATAAAGTACAAATTTATGATTTCATGTTTTCTTTTTGTTGGATTTGTAGTTGCATTAATGACAAAGTAAATTATGTTGTTACTATTTACTTTCCAAATCTTGTTTTTTAGTGAGATCAATTGTTAGTGTTTAGTGTCTTATGTGATGTTAGATTTTTCTTCTTCTTTTTGGTGTTGTAATAAATGTCCTAAGCACTGATGTAATATGAAGTAATGTTTAGTCGTTGAAGTAATGCCGATATTTGTACTAATCACTCGTGATCTTTCTGTTATACATTCATAAAATCTGAATGAAATTGCAAGATCAAATATTCAAAAGAAACTGATTCTGAACATTACATATATATTGATGAATACGTCATCTATATTGACAAAAAACTTATTCGAACATAGAGAAGTTAGTTAAGTAAATATCCCAAAAGAAGTTAGTGCAAATACAAAAAGCTTTTAAACACATAAACATGTTTGTTTATGACATTAGTATCTCAAAAAGATGCAACAAAATAACAAATATTGTCTTCATTACTGAACTTGTCACTATGTGCCTTGACATTACCCTTTTTTGTCTTTAGTTTTTCCACTCGTAATTGCTCCAACATTCTTTCAATAATAGATGCATTGCCCTTCCATATAAGCCATTTTGGTGCATACAAGTCACTTAATGCAGTCGGACCATCACCAAGGAAGTTGATTTGTCTTGATCCTATAGGTTGTGCTTGTTTCTTTCTTTGTTGGATTCTAGACTTCAACACCGGAAAACCTCTTGGCTTCCACGTCATATCATTCTTAACTTCAAGATCAAAATCTTCATCTGATGCACAATCTTAAGTAGGTTGTTGAGCTGTCAAGGAAAAGTCCTCAACATCTTCTTTATCAATTAGTGTTCTATGCCTTTCCTTTGTTAGCTTCTTTTCCTTGTTGGATCGCATTTTCATCTGATAAAAGACCAAAATGATTACAATATAATACTTAAGCATCACACTATAAAATAAGTTACTAAATTATCCAACTTTCATACCTTTTCCTTTCTTAATTGCTCTAACATTTTTTCAGTTTCAGATTCATTCCCCATCCATGTAGGCCCTTTTGGTGCTTAGTCACCTGGTGCA
This sequence comes from Solanum commersonii, assembly GCA_029007595.1. Taxonomy (NCBI): domain Eukaryota; kingdom Viridiplantae; phylum Streptophyta; class Magnoliopsida; order Solanales; family Solanaceae; genus Solanum; species Solanum commersonii. The sequence goes on along the minus strand of JAJTWQ010000002.1, from coordinate 9,357,419 downwards.
GTCTGATAACGGGAAGGTTAAGGAGATCACAAATAGAGAATTGAATAATAGAATGCGGAAGCACAAAGAAAAGAAACAAAAAAAACTAACTAAAGATATGGGAAATTCGAAGGAAAGATCCACGAATTTCCAAGGATTAGATGTTCTAAGGTCTTGAAAAGATCCAAGTAACAACGTATAGATTTATGGAAGAAATCTAACGTCTTTACTTGAGAAAACGAATCAAAACAATAGATTTGGATCTTGACCACTTTATGAGTAACTAAAGACAATAATTAGTATGTAGAAACTAATCACCTTCTAAAGAATACCAAAAAGAAACCAAAGATATCACAAGAAGAAGTTACTTTATACCTTAAACTACGAAACTAGTAAAGGTTTAAAGATAAATTCTCAAAGAACAAGTCACAAAGGTTCAAAGAACTCTCTCAAATATTATTAATATCAATCTAAATTCCCTTTAATGAATAAAAAGGACTCCTATATATAGGAGAAGGGGGAACCACATCCAAGACCCCTTATAAGAAGCTAAAAGGTCAACCAAACCCTAGAAAGACAATTACAAGGAATCCTACTCTAGAAAGGAAATAAAGTAACCTAACTAGGAACAAATTTAGTACTTCTAGGAAAGCGTTAAATGGTACTTAGGAGACCATAAATAGACTAAGGAAAATATTAATAACCTATATATAAATAAAGAAATAAGGTAAATCCCAACTAGGAAAAGAATATTGACAATCTTGGAAAGTTTGACTAGTCTTCTCTCAAAACTTGGGCAGAAAGCAACTCTTGTTGTGGCTGATTCTTGAACTCTTCTTGACTTTATTTGCACAAAATTGGACCTTAAAATTCCTCATCTTGGGCTTGAATTTGGGCCACCAAATAATTGTAGCATTTGGACAACTCCTCTTCCTTGGGCTTGAGCTCTTCTTCCCCCATAAGACACCTTTGGATCAGCGATTGAAGCCCATTGAGTTTATCATTGAACTCCTTGGTTTGAGATCTTGTTATGGGCCTCCTTGGAGTTTCTAAAGCTTCATTCTTGTCCTTTAATGGAGTAGAGCTTCCTTGGATGCTATCATTCCCCTCTTCTTGAAGAGAATTCGTCCTCGAATTAAAATCTGCATCAAAATGCGAAAGATTAGAAACATTAAAAGTAGCACTAACTTGGAACTCACCAGGAAGATCAAGTTTATAAGCATTGTCTCCAATCCTTTCAAGGAATTTGTATGGTCCACTTCCTCTAGGATCTAGTTTGGTCTTTCTTTTGGAAAGAAATCTTTCCTTTCTCATATGCACCCAAACCAAGTCACCAGGTTTAAAAACAACATATTTTCTGCCCTTATTCCTTCACAATGCAACTTCCTCATTCTTCTTTTCAATTGCAAGCCTTGTTTGTTAATGAATTTTCTTCATCATATCAGCCTTCTTCTTACCATCAAGATTAGCAAAATCATTAGTAGGCAAAGGCAATAAATCAAGGGGGGTAAGGGAGTTGAATCCATATACAACATCAAAAGGAGTCTTACCAGTAGAAGAATGGAAGGTCCTATTATAAGCAAATTCTACAATAGGTAAGTAATCTTCCGAAGAAGTCAACCTTCCTTTCAAAACAGCCCTCAACATGTTCCCTAAAGTTCTTTTAACCACTTCCGTTTGCCCGTCCGTTTGTGGGTGACAAGATGTAGAAAATAGCAATTTAGTTGCCAACTTTCCCCAAAGAATTCTCCTGAAGTGACTTAAGAACTTGGCATCCCTATCACTAACAATAGTTCTAGGTATTCCATGCAATTTAACCACTTCCTTTACAAACAAGTCAGCCACATGAGATGCATCATTAGTCTTTTTACATGGGATAGAATGAGTCATTTTAGAAAATCTATCTACTACCACAAATATACTATCCTTACCATACTTAGTCCTTGGCAGCCCCAATATGAAATCCATAGAAATATCAATCCAAGGGGAATTAGAAACAGGTAAAGGAGTATAAAGACCGTGCGGCAATGTTCTAGACTTAGCATGTTTACATTCAAGACAATAAGAACACACTTTTTCAACATCCTTTCTCAAGCTAGGCCAATAAAAATGTTCAGAAAGTATTTCCAGTGTTTTGGGTACACCAAAATGTCCCATTAGCCCTCCACAATGTGCTTCCCTAACAAATGGTTCACGTAACGAGCAGTTAGGAACACATAATTTATTTTCCTTGAATAGAAATTCATCTTGAAGATTAAATTTCTCAAAAGGACCTAACTTACATTCAGCAAAAATCTCACCAAAATCAGAATCATTAGCATAGAGGAACTTGATTTGGTCAAAACCCAACAACTTTGAAGTAAGAGTAGAGATCAAAACATACCTTCTTGAGAGTGCATCAACAACCACATTCTCCTTTCCTTGTTTGTAAGCAATTACATAAGGAAAAGTTTCAATAAACTCTACCCATTTAGCATGCCTACGACTAAGTTTACCTTGGCTCTTCAAGTATTTTAATGACTCATGATCAGTCTTGACCACAAATTCTCGAGGCCACAAATAGCGTTGCCATGTAGCTAACGCCCTTACCAAGACATATAGCTCCTTATCATAAGTTGAGTAGTTCAATGTTGCTCCACTTAGCTTTTCACTAAAATAGGCAATTGGCTTGGAGTCTTGCATCAAAACTGCACCTATGCCCTTACCAGAGGCATCACACTCAACTTCAAAAGACTTAGAAAAATCAGGCAACTGCAAAAGAGGAGCAGAACACAATTTATCCTTCAGCAAGTTAAATGCATCATCTTGTTCCTTTCCCCATATAAAAACCTTATATTTTTTAATAACTTCAGTTAAAGGAGCAGCAATGGTGCTAAAGTCTCGCACAAACCTCCTATAAAAACTAGCAAGTCCATGAAAACTCCTAAATTCAGTTACACTATTAGGTTTAGGCCATTCTTTTATTGCCTTGATTTTCTCATCATCTACTTCAACTCCCTTAGAACTGACCACAAATCCTAAGAAAACCATACGATCCACACAGAAAGTACACTTTTTGATATTAGCAAATAAGCACTGATTTCTAAGAACTTCAAAAACTTGTTTTAAGTGCTCTAGGTGTTCATCTAGATTTTAAGAAAAGATCAAGATGTCATCAAAATACACCACAATAAATTTTCCATGGAAATCTTTAAAAACATGATTCATTAGTCTCATAAAAGTGCTTGGTGCATTAGTCAAGCCAAAGGGCATAACTAACCACTCATAAAGTCCATATTTGGTCTTAAAAGTAGTTTTCCATTCATCTCTAGGATTCATACGAATCTGATGGTAACCACTCTTTAGATCAATTTTAGAAAAGATTTTGGAACCATACAGTTGGTCCAACATGTCATCAAAGAAATGATAAGACAACAAGCAAAATTAGAAATCCAACAGATAGAAGAAGTAAAAAATGATAGAATACTTGCATTAGAAAAAGAATTAACTATGCTTAAAGAAATATACGCAGCTAAACAAAAAGAAAAATAAAAAGAAACAAAATTAGAAATAGAAATAAAGAAAATTAAGGAACAATTAGCCCCAGATATAAGCATTGATAATGTTGATATAGATGAAAATTGCTCAGAACAAGGTTTAGATATAAGTGAAACATATACAGAAATATTAGAAAAAATAAAAGAAACCGAAATAAATGATAAAATGGAGATAAATACCGAAGAAATAAAAAATAAAGCAAGTACAAGTACAAGTACAGAAATAAAAAATCCAAGAACAGCAAGCCCAAATTATTACACAGTTAGTTATGAAAAATCAGACAGATATGATAGTTTGTGGAATAAAAGATTAAACAAAAAATGGACACCATCTACAACAAATCGAAATAATAACTTTTTAGATTTAGATTGTGTAGAGGATATAAATAAAACAATACAGCTATGGATATGCTATAGATCAAAACAACTAATAGATAATAAAATTGGAATGTCAGAAGTACCAGGGTATATAGAAAGAACACTTATAGGAACAGTTAAATTATGGTTACAAAATCTAGCAGAAGAAAGTACCAAAACATTGAGAAACAATAAGAAAATAGATGGAGAACTTGCGACTACACCCATTGATATATTAAATAAATATGAAATTGCTATAAGAAATGAATTCAGTAGCCCATAACTATGGGCCCGCATAGGTATTATCTAGTGGATCCACATTATAGCTATATATGTCTAGTTCTACCTTAGGCAAGTAGGACGCCTTTTTTCGGTGTGGGGTTATATGAAACCGAATTCCATGTAGCTCACATGGTTTATGTTGGTTAATTCACTTCTCCCTCTTTAATAAGATAATGAATATGACTTGAACTATACTTGTGATTTCTTTATAAGTTTACTTAGTAGGAGTGGGGGTATGGGACTTAACTTTGACAATGCACAAGTAAGCTTTTTGAAAGGGATTGTGGGTTGGTTCATTATGCTATGGTAAGACATGAAGGTATGATATATGTTGATTGGATTGTTGTTATGGTATGACTCTCCTTATGTATATATAATGGGTATGATTATCCCTATATGATAAGAATATGAATTATGATAAGAACACGGGTTAGGTACTATGGTTCCTCCAGAAATTCTACTTAGTATGGATGGGGGGGTATGGTATTTCATTCATGCATTGCACAAGTAAATTTTGAGAGTGGGCATGGTATGTCTCTCCTATGATATGATGATTATGAATGTATGCTTTATTGTGAATATGAACATGGACTATACTAATGACTTCCTAATGAGATTTACTTAGTGTGAGTGGGGGGAGGGGGTATGGGACTTCACTTGTACATTGCACAAGTAGACTTATAAAGGGGTTATAGTGTAGTTTCCTTTTGCTATGAAGATATATGAATTATGTATGCATGATATGGATTGTTTATATCAGTGACTTTATATATTATAAGATATGAGCATGAATGCCTCCTTGTTTATGAATGTTGGCTATGAATAATGTCAAGGTATGTTATGCATGATCATGGTGTCCTAGAAATAATACTTAGTGTAGATAGGATTATGGGATCATATCACTGCATTGCACAAGTAGAGCTCAGGTTACTTATATGATGGTTTTATTATGATGATATGATCTTGGCATTGAATTATATATGTGAACCATGTCTTGTGAATATTGGAGTATGCATTAAGTTGTCTCGGAGACTATACATGTGACTATGATGATATCCTCTATGTATTATGAAGTGTGTATGGTTTGTCTTATGAGCTACATTCTCTAACTATTTCAAAGATGATGTTCAAAAATGGCATATAGCATGGTATCAAACAAAATGTCCCTTTTAAGCATGCTTTAAATATTTTTATGTATGGCTACCATACATAGTATATTTTGTGCTAACCCATATTTCTATGTTTTCTACAAATGTAAGGATTGGTACTTGGTGGTTGTATTCTTGGTTCAAGCTTGGATTAGTTAGTTTCCCCAAGCTTAGTTGGTGAGTCCTCAAGCTTTGAGAGGAAGTAGTTTACTTTGAGTTTCTTTTAGTATTTCCATTCAGAAACTATTGTAAGGGCATTGTCCCTATTCGATTGTATTAGATGGTCAAATGAGACAATGTCTAGACTCATGTTTGTTTTATAAAATTACTTTGATTGTAAAGAAAAAGTTTTAATTTTTCCGCATTATTCTATGTCTTTATGTGATGATTATGCTAAGGGCTTGTACGAGACCCCTTCGGGGGTCAAGTACGCCGTGTTACTTCTAGGGGGCAACTCCGGGTCGTGACAAACTTGGTATTAGAGCATAAGATTTTGGGATAATTTTAGTTTGATATCTCATAGACCACGTCAAGTAGAGTCTTGTTCATGGTGTGAAGCGCGCCACACTTATGAATGAGAGGCTATAAGATGCTTAGGATTTCACTTTTTCATTACTCTTGAATCGTGCCATAGAACCTAACTCTATAAGATCTCTCTCTTATCCCTTGTCCGATGGTCTTCAAGATGTCACTATTCAAAAGGGTAAATGCTACATAGATTGAGGGAGAAAAGGTTCATGGTGATGTCAATTGTGACAATATGACTAGGTAGGACTTGATATGGTGGATTTAGATACAATTCTTTGGTAAAGATAGGTTGCTCTATGGTTATGGGTGATGTTTGTAAAAAGTCATGATGAGATTTGAAGTATGTTGAATGACAAATTTGATGAATAGGTTATTTTGGAAATATTTAGATGTGTGAAGTGAGTAGACTACTCTAAGAAGGGTAGAAGTGGAATTCACCTTGTTTTGGAATCATCTTAGGTGATGAGTGTTAAGGTTTAAGTGATGGTTTGCTCCAACCTTAGAATAAAAAGAAGTGATGCTTAGAGGAGGTTATATAGGCTTGTTCCTAAGAGGGAGATGAAGTCCTTAGATAACAAGGTTGGTGAGTATTATCCATGTCATTATTTAGGTTGACTTGAATTTTAACCTTATGAGGTATAGAAAGTTTGGAGAGTTTAGACCCGGTTTGGTAGACTCATATGAAATTATGAGTGATGTGCTAGTAAGGGTCTTAGTAAAGGCTGCTACTAGAGGTGACTAAGAAGATTATCTGGATGAAGGTACCAGTATGTTGGTAATTTCATGTAAGTGTAAGTGTTATGTGGTATACCGGTACTACCTTATCTTGTATGATGCCTTTTAAGGCTATGAGGTTTAATGTTTCCTCGGATGAGTTATTAGAACTTTTTTCGTCTTTTACCCTGTTAATGATTTAAAGAAGTAAATGGGTTTATGAAAGATTCCCCATTACCTTGTCCCCTAGAGTTACTCTTATCGACTGGGTAGAACTTGACATATTAGGTTTTTGAGGTGACTCTTGGTATGGATGGGTTGCATGCATGGGATGCTTATTGATGATAGGACCCATATGGTTAGGTCCCAATTTCCTTATGATCCTATGACTAGGTTGGAAGATGTTGAATTCAAAACCCCTCTTCTAGAGTCGGTGCCAGTAGTGAATGAGTTTCTGGAAATTTTGCTCGATGGTTTGCCGATATTCCTCCTAAGAGGGAAATAGATTCTTAGTTGGTATTGACATTATCCCGGATATGTAAGTTTTCTCCATTTCCTCATTATAGAATGGTTCCAAAGGGGTCAAAAGAGTTGAAGGAGCAACTAAGGGAAATGATAAATAATGAAGTATCTCTTTATGGGGTGCTCCGATATTGGTGGTTAGAAAGAATATGAGTCTCTTGAAATGTGCATTAGTTATCACCTATTGACTTAGATGACGATTTAGTACACATATCTCCTTTTTAGGATTTGGTACCTAACTTTGTCATGAGAGGGTGATATTACAAGTTGTTGAAACCATTGACTTTTGCAGAGATAGCAAAGGTGAGTTTGTTCAGGTCATTGGGATTTCTTGAAAGAAGTGTTACTTGAGGACTTTAGTAAAGGCTTTCCTCCCAAGGTGGAGATGATGTGCTTAGAAAGCATGATTGTTGAGATCCCGAGATCCTCATCTCTTTCTTCTATTCCTATTCTAGTTTGAGACTAAGAGTTCCTAGTTGGGCTTGTTTTATGTTATGGAGTCATGAGTGTTTTAGAAAATTTTGATGAACTCTTTATGTTATGCATGTTCTTGAGAGATTCTTGTTTTATATAAAATGAGTTTTTCATGATTTGTAAGTTCCTCACGTTGTCGTGCATTTTAGTATGATGATGACATATTCAACTTCATGAGATGGTTTGATGAATATGCTTTGATGGTGCTTTTGATAAGATGGCACATTGGCTCCATATTTTTGTGTTGAGCTTGCTTCTAGTTGGAAAATGAAGTTCCTCCTATGATTATGTGATTGGTGATGTTAGAAAGTGTTGGTATAGGCTCCCTCCTATGGGGGAGATGGTGTTCATAGCTATTGTTGTTGGTATGTGCTTATATCTTGCCAAGACTTCCTTATATGATGCATCTTCATGAAAACTAGTGTTTTGTAAGAAAATGAGTTTATGTGGATTCCTTCCATCATGTCGTAGTTCATTCAGTATGAGTTGCCTATGGTACTTCATGAGAAGATTATATGAGCATGTTTAGTTAGGGGTGCAGAATTCCTCCTAAAATGGAATGCTTTTTGAGAAAAGATTGCCTATGAGCTCCTTGAGAGTATGTTGAGAATGTTATGACTAGGAGAAGGTAGTTCCTCCCATGAACATGAGATATGTTGCATTTCATGCATAATAAGTTTATAGATGTAGTTCCTACTTCCTTGTTTTGCATTGATCATGACTTGTGATAGAGTGATGTTTCCTCCTTGGTTGTGTAAAAAGACAATTACAAGGAATCCTACTCAAGAAAGGAAATAAAGTAACCTAGTTAATTTAGTACTTCTAGGAAAGCATGAAATGGTACTTAGGAGACCATAAATAGACTAAGGAAAATATTAATAACCTATATATAAATAAAGAAATAAGGTAAATCCCAACTAGGAAAAGAATATTGACAATCTTGGAAAGTTTGACTAGTCTTCTCTCAAAACTTGGGCAGAAAGCAACTCTTGTTGTGGCTGATTCTTGGACTATTCTTGACCTTATTTGCATGAAATTGGACCTTAAAATTCCTCATCTTGGGCTTGAATTTGGGCCACCAAATAATTGTAGCATTTGGTCAATTCCTATTCCTTGGGCTTGAGCTCTTCTTCCCCAATAAGACACCTTTGGATCAGCGATTGAAGCCCATTGAGCTTATCATTGAACTCCTTGGTTTGAGATCTTGTTATGGGCCTCCTTGGATTTTCTAAAGCTTCATCCTTGTCCTTCAATGGTGTAGAGCTTCCTTGGATGCTATCACTAAGATTGTGCTCAAGTAGTTTCTCCTAGAGTTCAAATCTCATGGGCTAAGATTGTGCATAAGGTAGCATATCCTAGAGCCCAATGTAAGTAATTGTCTATAATTGTGCTTGAAGGAGCACCTCCTAGAGATCAAACTTAATGAACTAAGATTGTGCTTTAAGTAGCATCTCCTAGAGTTCAACCTAAGGGAACTAAGATATAGTTAATGAAGTATATCCTATTGTTCAAAGTAATGAGGAACTAAGATAAGCTAGTGAAGTACCGCATAATGTTCAAGAGTATAAATGGACTTCGACAAACTTAAGGTAGTGCCTCATAGGGTCCAACCTAATAATGAACTATGATTATGCTTTAAGTAGCATCTCCAATGTTTCAATCATGATGAACTAACATGTACCTAGTATAGTATCTCTTAGGGTTCGAAATAAGAAGGAACTAACATAGACTTAGTAAAGTGTCTCCTAGAGTTCCCATGCTTTAAAAATAGGGCTAGACCCCAATTAAGGAACATGAGTATGATGACCTAAAGAAGTACTTAGTATGAGGGGTAGTATGGGATGCCACTCGTACATTGCACAAGTATGACTCAAGGTTATCTTATGACTGTTGTCTTATAATATGTATGCTTAGATATGATTGTGCTATAGTTGCCTTCCTTTACATGATATGATTGACTAAGGTAGTAGTTCCCTTGTCTTTCTGACGTAAGCTAGTGAGGAGACCAAAGTTGGGTAAATATGACTATGATGACTTCTAAACATATCTCTTTTCAAAGACCTAATCAAAGCTTGAATCAATGGTGAATTTGAACTAGTTGCTACCCCTCTTCTCTTTCTGCTTCTTTGCTTCTAGAGAGGTAAATATTTGGGAGAAAGTAGGTTCTTAGATGAATGAGTTAATGACATAATTTTAGGGGTTCAATTAAGTATTTATAGGTGGCTAATTAAATAATTAACTGACCTCCCTTAACCCCTAATTAATTACTGACCTAACCCCTAAGTCCCAACTTAAAACTAAAAAGCTGAAAACTTTTATGACCTATGGATCCCCACCCACGGACAATGGGTGGGTTGACGGATTGTGCTGGTCATTTTGTAGATCAGTACTAGAGCTAAGAAGATACAGGCCAACTTTGGCCTTGACCCATGACCCCCACCTACGGGGCGTGGCTCCACCTACGGCCAGTAGGTGGCCAAGCGTGAGTGGATTGTTTTTGACAGCTTTTTGGGCTGTTTTGAGGTCCTCCTCAAGGACCCCTTAGGTGGTGCATGGGTGGGGGGTAGTACCTATACTTCGTAACCTTTAAACACCTATTCTAAGTATGGGAATAATTTTTATGAGTTTTAACCCTCATACAACACTCCAAAACTCCAACGTAAAGCTCTAGAACCCACTAGTTTAACTTACTAGTTTCCGCAGTGTTACATATATGATCCCTTCATGTATAGCTTGTTTATGTAGCATGAGTTAGAAGTTCTCATTGTAGCTTGGGATGGAGGAACCCTACTCTCCTAAGGTTTGCTAGAATTAGCATTTATGGAATGCTCTTCATGGTAGCTTGAATGAGCATTTGTAGGATGTTCTTCGTGGTAGCTTGCATTAGTATAGGCATGGTAGCATAGGATTGAGGACCTATACTCTCCTAAGGGTAACTTGACTTAGCACTGTGAAAATGCCTTCATGGTAGCTTGATTTGGTTTGGCCAAGACCATTTCATGGTAGCTTACAATTGAGGATTCATATTCATATTGAATGTTTGCATGGTAGCTAGGTTGGAATGCTTCTATTCTTCCTTGTATAGCTTGGGTTGCACGACAGTGTGCTTTCCATGGTAGTTAAGTCTAGCCTAGTAGTGTGCCATTCTTTGATAGCCTAGAATGATAAATAGTAAGCATTGAGTAAGCTATCCTAAAGAATTACTTAGTGTGAGTGGTAGTTTGGGATGCCAATCATACATGACACAAGTATGACTTGACGCTACTTATGAAGTGTTCTTTTATGTGATGTATACTTGGCTTGGATTGTTGCGATAGTTGCCTTCCATGATATGATTGACTTAAGATGATAGTTCCTTGTATTTTTGAAGTAGGTCAAAATGACACCATTGACTAGTAAGAATTAATAAAGTGATGTCAAGATATGCGTAGTATGAGTGGTATTATGGGATGCCATTATTGCATTGCACAAGTGTGCCTTGAGGTTTCTTAGGAGTGTAGTGCTCTTATGACATGAAAACCTAGGACTTGTCTATGAATGTGGACTATGCCCAAGAATGACCAAGAAGAGGTACTTAGCTTGGATATTATTATGGAATGCTATTCTTTCGTTGCACAAGTATGCTTTTAGGTGGCTTGTGAAGTAGTTCTCTTGTAATATGAAAGAGTAAAGGTTGAAGTATGTAAATATGAAAGTCTAAGTAAGGACTATGCTACGGAAATTATGTATCTCCTATGCTCATTTATTATGTCTTATGTTGACTTATGACTATATGATGCTTCTGTTGGAGATTATGCTATGATTATGTTATTGTCTCTTATGATTATGATTTATGTTGACTAATCATTTTGGGATGCTCTTATGATGTTTTGATAGCAATCATACTTGGTACATTTTGTACTAACACATATTACCTACATTCTAACTAAATGTATGTTATTGTAGATTGAGTTCCTTTGAAGTCTAGGTTTCCAAGGAGCAAGAAGAGTTGGAGATTTTGGTGAGTCCTCATAGCTTCGAGGAAAAATCCATTATTCCTTTATGTCATTTATTTATGTTTTAGAAAATGTATGGCCTGCGTCCGAAGTATTTTATTCTAGAGTTTAATAGATGGTTTGAGACAAAGTTATAGTAAAGACTTCTGTTTGCTTATGAAAATGTTTTCTATTGTATGGTTTTAAAGAAGTTTTAAATTTTCCATACTTTTCTATTAGCTGATGTAATGATTATGCTAAGGGCTTGTATGAGAACCCTTCGGGGTCAAGAAAGCCATCTTACACCTAGAGTATACCCTTGGGTCGTGACAAACTTGGTAATTAGAGCACAAGCTTTAGAATGGTTCTAGGATTGTCTCAAACAGTAGGGTCTTCTTCATAAATGTGAAGCGTGCCACATTTATGAATAAGAGACTATTGGATGTTTTGGAAATCTCACTTTTTCATTCTCTTGGTCGTGCCATAGAGTTTGGTTTTATTAGGCCCTTCTTCTAATCTGTGCCCTATAGTTTTTTTTAGGGTATGGCAAATACAAGGGCTAATGCTTGGAGAGATGAGGAAGACAATGGAGAACAAAAAGTTCTTCTTCAAGTTCCAAACCAAGCTCCTCCTGAAGCTCCAAATGACCATCCAATTGAGAATGTCACTCTTGCGGAGTTTAGATCATCTATGCAATAGTTGGCTGAAGCCTTGACGACGCAAGCCAATAGAGAGGTGGAAGCTTCGGCAAACCCAATAAGGAGGATGGGTGCTTCTATAGTGAGAGAGTTTTTGAGGATGAATCCTCCGGAGTTTTGTGGCTCCAAGGTGGATGAGGATCCGTAGGGATTCATAGAAGTGGTTCATAAGGCACTTGCTATCATGGGGGTGACTTTTATAGAGAAAGTGGAACTACCCGCTTATCAATTGATGGATGTTGCCCAAATATGGTACGAACAATGGATAGACAGAAGGCCGGTAGGAGCGGGTCCTATAAATTGGGAAGCATTTAAGTCGGCTTTTCTAGATAGGTTCTTTCCTTTGGAGTTGAGTGGTCAAAGTTGGAAGAATTCATCAATCTTAAGCAAGGTAACATAAGCGTTAATGATTATGCCTTGAAGTTTACTCTTTTGTCTAAGCATGCTCCATCTTTGGTAGAATGTCCTAGGGATTTGATGAATTGGTTTATGATGGGGGTGTCCGATATGGTAGAAGAAGAATGTCGTATGGCAATGCTTGTTGATGATATGGATATCTCGCGCCTCATGGTGTTTTCCCAACAAATAGAAGAGTCAAAACTCAAGAAGGAAAAGGCTAGGGAGAAAAAGAGGGCAAGTATGGATAATGCAGGTCCTTTCATGATGGGTCCAATAGACATGGTCGTTCTAAGAATCGACAAAACTTTTCTGCACAAGGCTTTTCTAATTCTCCTTAGCTTAAGGATGAGAGGGTGTCTACTTCTAGGCCACAAGGGAAAAGTAATGAGTCCCTATGGTCTACTTGTGCTAGGTGTGGTAAGAGGCATGAGGGTAGGTGTTTGGCCGGTAGAGAAGGTTGCTACAGTTGTGGTGAGAGTGGCCACATGAAGAACGATTACCCAAAGGCAAAGGCTACAATAAGAGAGGGTAAGCAAGTTTCCACTAGTAGTGATGATGTGGAACCTCAAAAGAAGAATTGGTTTTATGCTCTTCAATCTCCTTTTGTCCCTTTCGGTACGTATTTTATACTTTAGTAAATTTCTGGATTTCTTCTCTTTTGTGACTTTTTATGATGGACTTGAAGTTGTCTTTAGAATAGCTTGTGTAGGCTTAATCCCAAGGGGAAGATAGTGTGCCTATCTAATAAGGTCATTATGTGATTGTGTGTTGCCATGGTTTCCTTATATGCATGTTCATGAAAATGCTTAGGTATTGTTAGAAATGACTTTTATATGCATTGTTTTCCTCATGTTGTAGTGCATTGACTAGAGTTGCATATACACTTCATGAGATGATAATATGAGCATGCTTTAGTTTTGAGTTGAAAGATTCCTCCTTGAATAAATGATTGTTGGTGAGTAAATTGCATTTATGCTCCATGAATGTGTGTTGAGCATGCTTTAGCTAGGAGATGTTATTTCCTCCTTGAAAATGAATAGACATAGAATTTCATGCATGTTGGGGTTGTTAGATATAGTTCCTACTCCCTTGTGTTGCATTGAGTATGTTTAGCTTAGAGTTGAAGTTTTCCTCCTTGGGTGTGTGCATTTAGATGTATTACATGCATGATGGGCTGCTAGTCTAGAGAAGTTTCCTTTAGGAAGTATTTAGAATCGTCATTCGAGGAGGAATGTTCCCAAAGTGGAGATATTGTAATATCCCGAAAACTAGTAGACTAAACTAGAGCTAATAGCTAGGGTTCTAGAGTTTGATGTATGTAGATTAGAATCATAGATGAGACTTCCCGTACTTGGAATGAGAGGTTTAGAGGTTAAATGTCAAGGTACGTGTTAGACCCCGTAGTTTATAAGACTACCTCAGGTTTGGGTAAGAGTTGCAAGGGCAAGTGCCAAGGCAAGGGGGAAAACCTAAGACAAAAACCAAGGCTGCCAAACCTTGGCCATGCACTGCCTAGGGTTCACGATCACCTTCATGACCAGTGGTCCTGACCACGGTCCGTGAAGTACTCTTAGTCTTATGGGAGGTCAAATCTTGTGGCCTAGCTACTACCTAGGGACCACGAGCCACTTCATGGCCTGTGGTCATGACCACAACTCGTGGGAAGGATTGTGGTTGCTCTTGATGGGTCATAAAGAGGGGCGTGACCCTGGGAAAAGGGCTGCCAAATGAGGGTTAAATTAGTAAATTCCCTTTTAATTAGTTTTAAGTGGGGGTCGTTTCATAATAAATTTAAACATCTATATAAAGTCTTTTAAGTCATTTACCACCCAAATTAAGTCATTAGAATAAAAAACCCCACAAGATCCCAAAAGTTCTCCCCTTTCAAATATTTCTCTCTCTAGAAAACCTCCATTGAAGAAGAAGCTAGAGCTTGAAGCTAAGGTCAAGAACGAAGGCTCCATTGTGAAAGTGTAACGACCCTAAATCTGAACTAGTAAAACAAGAGCCTAACGTGTGTGTGTTAGAGTTTGGTGGGAGTTTTGATGGTGCTCTATGTTATTCTGAGTCATGGTTAAGGGGTTTAGGGGTTAAATGTGAAGGTACGACTCCCCATGGACCACCCTAGGGGTCGTTGAGGAGGACCCTAAGGTTAACACCCAAGGCTGCCCCAAATGATGAACTTGTCAAAAATTGGGTGACCTACGAAAGGGGTCCACGCCTCGTAGGTCCATCTACGACCCGTGGATGGCCTCTGTAGGTCATGGACCCTAAATGCACCTCTCTGACCCAGACCATGGACCAATAGTATGGTCTATGAATAGACTAATGATCGTGAGTCTAGGTCTCGTGGATGGTAGATGTGTGCTATCAACTGATACGGACAAGTGAGGGGTGAATTAGTAAATTCACGCCAGGTCCTAATAAGTCTTTCAACGGTTATTCTAAGTATATTAGGATATTTTAAGAGTATTAAAACATAATTACAGCTCATTATTTCAAGTATTCGAAATAAAAACCCTTCCCTCCCAAAAAATTCTCTCTAGAAACTCCATTGGAGATCAAGGTCAAGTTCAAGCTAGGGTTGGGGATTCAAAGTGTTTCTTTTTCAATATTTGTAGGGAATAAATAGCAAGGTATGGTAGTCTTGATCCTTGTCTAACTTTTCATTCAAGAAGCCAATTCAAAGTTGATTTCAAAGCATGAAAAATCTAGGATTTTACTCAATCTCATGGGTTCTTCCATCAAACGTTTTCAAATGGTTTCCAATGACTTATTTTGATTGTGTTGATATTTAATTGATGATTTATGATTCAAATACTCTACGAACCCATACTTTCTCTCTATTTCTAAATTTTGCTTTATGAATTGGGTTTGGTGATTATGAAACCTTATGAGATGAACTTGTCTAAATTGCTTTGGGTTATTGAATTGTATCATCATCTAGTACTAATTATGGTGAATTGAAGATTTGTGATCATAGCCTTGAAAGGGCAAGTTTGACCTAATTGCTTGTTGAAGTAGAATTATGCTAGAAATATTGATCCACTTGAAAGATGGAGGTGTTTACTTACTATGTATAATGTGAAGAATATGCATGTGATTTTAATGATTGAATGATGATCATGTATAGAATGTAAGTGTGTTGTTGTTGATAGTATATTCTCAATTGACACTCATGAATGAAAATGAAAGTAATGTGAATGTTGAATCTAGAATTGGTAGGCTTATGCATCGTTTTATGTATAATGAATGTGTCTTGACTTAATGAATATGAATCGATAGGCTTAAGGCATTCCTTTTATAAATGGTCTAATGCAATGAAGACTCTAGAATCGACAAGCTAATGACATTCCTTTCCTATTGAGTCAACGTACCATGAATCGATAGGCTTATGGAATTCCTTCATGAGTATAAGATTATAATGAGGAGCCATGAATCAGTAGTCTTAAGGCATTCCTTTCATGAGGACTCTAGAGATATCCTTGAATGTACCATGGATCGATAGACTTATAACATTCCTTCCATGTGTAATGATGTATCTTGGGTCGATAGCCAATGGCATTCTTCCCTAGTACACTAATGTAATGTGAATGAAATTATCTATGGGAATGTAGGCTAAGCACCGAGTGGATATGGTAAGATGGAAACTCTCCCAATGTTAGGCTAGGGTTTCAATGAGCATCTTCCTATCCCATAAACTATGTGCCCACATAAGTCTAGCTAGTAAGCTAGGTTATTGGTTTTCCTTAGGCAAGAAGACCACCACTTTACAGTGTGGGGTTTCTTCACACCGAATTCCATTATTTACTCATGGTCTATGTCGGTTAAATGCTTATTCCCATCAGGTGAGATGTGCATTATAGTTTCTTGAGAGGTTTTATGAAGTGTGCGTAGTAGTATGGGATGCTATCTATACATGGCACGAGTAGGCTTCAAGAGGGCTATAGTGAGTTTTGTAAGTCTTAATGATGAATGAATGAATGTATCCTAAATGAGGTTAATGAAGAAGGTTGACTTAAATGCTAACATGCTTAGATGTAAACATGCATTCTATACTTGGATTGTATTATCAGTTACTTCCTTGTCATGATTGTAGTATATGAATGTGCCTTGTCTAGGGTAACTTCAAAGGAGTACTTAGTGTGAGTAGTAGTGTGAGATGCTACTTTCACATTGCACAAGTATGACTTAGAGTTGTCTTAGGTTTGGTCTTAATGTGATGATGTGACTCATGTAATGTTTATGTCTCTTATATGCTTTATTGTGTAAAGGTGGAAAGGATGAATGGTAAGTTCACTTTTGGTGACCTTAAAGTGGTACCTTAGTGTGGGTGGTGGTATGGGACTCTATCCATACATTGTTCAAGGTATAGCTTGAGGGTTACTTTAGGTGGAGGTTCAAGGTAAAGGTAAAGGTTTATATGTGATTTTGCTCAAATATGAAAATGTGACTTGTATGTTGGTTGTGACTTATATTTTGCCTCTTTTATCAATGTTCATGAAGTTTTACTAAAATGGCATATATCATGAATTTCAAACAAAGATGTCCATTTTAGCATGTTTTGCATGGCTATCATACTTAGTACTTTATGTGCTAACCCATATTTTCTTTACTCTTTTGAAGTGTAAGGATTGGAACTCAATTTGATCCTTTCTAGTCAATCTTGGAATAGAGTTCTCCAAGACATTTTGGTTATGTCCTCATAGATCGAGGACAAGGACTTCATACGTTTCTAGTTCTTTCTTGTTTTAAGACAATGTTAAGACTTCAATTGTAAAGGGTCGTGTCCCTATTCTTGTTTAAAATTGTTTCTAAGATGGCCATGTGAGATATAGACTTCCGCTTGCATTTAAATATTTTTGAATAATAGATTGTATAATTTTTGAATAAAATGTTTTAAATTCCGTAATATTTCTATTACTTGTGCGATGAATGAATGCTATGAGGCTTGTATAAGACCCCTTTGGGATCGAGTACGCTGGTCTCTTCTAGGTAGTACTCTCAGGGTGTGACATAAAGGCTTGTGTAGGGATTTGATTATAGGTATGTTTAACTTTTCATCTATGGGTTATTCCACCCATAGAGTCCCCTAGAAATTCCCCAAATTTTTTAAGAAGAACCCCAATCTAAGCTTGGGTTTCTTCCAATGTGTGGGTATAGTTGGGTAAGAGTCCAATTTGTTGGATAATACTTATTTATGGTTCATTTAGTGTAGATTTATGATATTATGAATAATTTATGTGAATTCCATGGTTAATCCTAGAAATCAAAGTATGTGGGTTTATGCCTTATGATGAGAAATTGATGATTCTAGATAGATCTTCTAGAATTGTCATCATGTATTGAACTTATTCAATAATAAGAATATAAAATAATTAATTGAACTAGACTTATGAATGTATGATAGACCATGAATTGTAATGATTGAATTTGGGACTTTATGATGAATCATGCTTAGAATTGCCTATGATTAAGTCTAGTGACTAATATGTCTTCTGATCTAGTCTAGTGTGATGATTGTGGAGTAAGGCTTGATACTAGGGCTGGAAGTCATAATGTAGATCACTAGGGCTTATAGAGTAAGTTTAATATGAAGATATAGCTTGCATGAAATTGGTATACAAATAGATAGTGTTGTGGTGGAAGTCTTTTACCCACATGACCCACCTAGAACTATATTAATGCATGTATGTAGAATGTGAAAGGTCTTGTCACATAGAACGATTCTCGATATAAGGGTTAATCACCTAAAATGAATCAAAACATGTTAGAATAGAATAGCATGAAGTTGTGATATATGATCTCTTCATGTATAGCTTGTTTATGTAGCATGAGTTAGAAGTTCTCGTGGTAGCTTGGGATTGATGAACCATACTCTCTTAAGGTTAGCTTGAATTAGCATTTGTGGAATGCTCTTCATGGTAGCTTGAATGAGCATTTGTGCGGTGTTATTGATGGTAGCTTGCATTAATGAAGGCATGGTAGCCTAGGATTGAGGACCTATACTCTCCTAAGGGTAGCTTGAATTGGCATTGTAATAATTCTTTCATGGTAGCTTGATTTGGTTAGGCCAAGACCATTTCATGGTAGCTTAGGATTGATGATTCATACTATCCTAAGGATAACTTAGGGTTGAGGATTCATATTCCCCTAGGGGTAGCTTGCATCATATTGAATGTTTGCATGGTAGCTAGGTTGGAATACTTGTATTCTTCCTTGTATAGCTGGGTTGCATGATAGTGTGCCTTCTGTGGTAGTTAGGTCTAGCCTAGTGGTGTGCTATTCTTTGATAGTCTAGAATGTTAAATAGTAAGCATTGAGAAAGCTAGCCTAAAGAAGTATTGAGTGTGAGTTGTAGTGTGGGATGCCATTCATATATGGCACAAGTATGACTTTTAGCTAGTTAGGATGTGCTCTCTTATGTGATGTATGCTTAGTTTGGATTGTTGCTATAGTTGCCTTCTGATAACAGCGAGGTTAAGGATATCACAAATACAGAACTGAATATTAGAATGCGGAAGCGCAAAGAAAAGAAACAAAAAAAACTAACTAAAGATATGGGAAATTTGAAGGAAAGATCCACGAATTTCCAAGGATTAGATGTTCTAAGGCCTTGAAAAGATCCAAGTAACAACGTATAGATTTATGGAAGAAATCTAACGCCTTTACTTGAGAAAACGAATCAAAACGATAGATTCGAATCTTGACCGCTTTATGAGTAACTAAAGACAATAATTAGTATGTAGAAACTAATCACCTTCTAAAGAATACCAAAAAGAAACCAAAGATATCACAAGAAGTTACTTTGTACCTTAAACTATAAAACTAGTAAAGGTTTAAAGATAAATTCTCAAATAACAAGTCACAAAGGTTCAAAGAACTCTCTCAAATATTATTAATATCAATCTAAATTGTCTTTAATGAATAAAAAGGACCCCTATATATAGGAGAAGGGGTGAAAAACGTCCAAGACCCTAAAAGACAATTACAAGGACTCCTACTCTAGAAAGGAAATAAAGTAACCTAACTAAAAACAAATTTAGTACTTCTAGGAAAGCTATGGTACTTAGGAAACCATAAATAGAATAAGGAAAATATTAATAACCTATAAATAAATAAATAAATAAGGTAAATCCCAACTAAGAAAAGAATCTTGACAATCTTGGAAAGTTTGACTAGTCTTCTCTCAAAACTTGGGCAGAAAGCAACACTTGTTGTGGCTGATTCTGGACTCTTCTTGACCTTATTTGCACGAAATTGGGCCTTAAAATTCCTCATCTTGGGTTTGAATTTGGGCCACCAAATAATTGTAGCATTTGGACAATTCCTCTCTCTTGGGCTTGAGCTCTTCTTCCCCAATAAGACACCTTTGGATCAGCGATTGAAGCCCATTGAGCTTATCATTGAACTCCTTGGTTTGAGATCTTGTTATGGGCCTCCTTGAAGTTTCTAAAGCTTCATCCTTGTCCTTCAATGGAGTAGAGCTTCCTTGGATGCTATCATTCCCCTCTTCTTGAAGAGAATTCGTCCTCGAATTAAAATCTGCATCAAAATGCGAAAGATCAGAAACATTAAAAGTAGCACTAACTTGGAAGTCACCAGGAAGATCAAGTTTATAGGCATTGTCTCCAATCCTTTCAAGGACTTTGTATGGCCCACTTCCTCTAGGATCTAGTTTGGTCTTTCTTTTGGAAGGAAATATTTCCTTCCTCATATGCACCCAAACCAAGTCACCAGGTTTAAAAACAACATATTTTCTGCCCTTATTCCTTCGTAATGCAACTTCCTTATTCTTTTTTTCAATTGCAAGCCTTGTTTGTTCATGAATTTTCTTCATCATATCAACCTTCTTCTTACCATCAAGATTAGCAAAATCATTAGTAGGCAAAGGCAATAAATCAAGGGGGGTAAGGGGGTTGAATCCATATACAACTTCAACTCCCTTAGAACTGACCACAAAACCGAAGAAAACCACATGATCCACACAGAAAGTACACTTTTTGAGATTAGCAAATAAACGCTGATTTCTAAGAACTTCAAAAACTTGTTTTAATTGCTCTAGGTGTTCATCCAAATTTTGAGAAAAGATCAAGATGCCATCAAAATACACCACAATAAATGTTCCATGGAAATCTTTAAAAACATGATTCATTAGTCTCATAAAAGTTCTTGGTGCATTAGTCAAGCCAAAGGGCATAACTAACCACTCATAAAGTCCATATTTGGTCTTAAAAGCAGTTTTCCCTTCATCTCCAGGATTCATACAAATCTGATGGTAACCACTCTTTAGATCAATTTTATAAAAGATTTTGGAACCATACAGTTGGTCCAACATGTCATCAAGACGAGGGATAGGATGGCGATACTTTACCGTTATCTTGTTAATATCTCGACAATCTACACATATCCTCCATGTTCCATCCTTTTTGGGGGACCAATAGGACTGGTACAGAGCATGGGATCATACTCTCTTGAACTAATCCCTTTTCAAGAAATTCTTCAACTTGCCTTTGTAATTCTTTGGTCTCTTCAGGATTGCTCTTATATGCAGGCCTATTAGGAAGTTCAGACCCAGGCACAAAGTCTATTTGGTGTTCGATCCCTCTCAAAGGTGGCAATCCCTTTGGAGTGTCATCAGGAAACACATCTTCAAAATTCTGCAAAAGAGAAGAAACACTATTTGGCAAAGAAGGAGTTAGTTGTTCAAAATTAATCAATACTTCTTTGTAAGTAAGTAGTATTATGGGTAGCCCCTCTCTCCTAGCATTCAAACACTCTTTGGATTTTATATAAAGACTCTCATTTTTCTTTTCCTTAGCCTCTTTCCTCTCACCAAAACATTTTATTTTTTTACTCACACCCTCTTTTACCTCTTTACTTAGATCGCTGCCGTCTCTCTCTTTCTCTCGTCCGTCTCTCATTTTTTCTATCTCTTGGCCTTTTTCTTTTCCCTCCAGCTCACTTTTTTCACTCTCATATTCTCCATTCTCTCTAAGTAGGATGTTTCTTCTACTTGGACATTTATGCATCATATTCCTCCTTCCATGACATTTGTGACATTGAATAGAACTTGAAGGTTTAGAAGATTTAGGATTAAAGGTTTTACCTCCCTCCTCAACCTTACCTTTACCTCTATCATCTTGAGGTTTGGAAGGAGCTTTCCCCTCTTGAGTTGACCATGTCTTCTTAGAGATAGAGTTTGGTCGACTTCTCTATGAGTTATTTTTCCGCTTTTTCTCAATTTGTTTTTCAACTTTTACAGACAAATCAACTAACTCATCTAAAGTTACATATTGTTGTATCTCTACTACATTAGCTATTTCTGTATTTAAACCATTTAAAAATATAGCTATTGTAGCCTTTTCTTCCTCCATGCAGTTAGCTTGGATCATAGCCATATCCATGCTTTTGAAGTACTCATCCACTGACATGGAGCCTTGCTTCAAGTGTTGAAGGCGAGACTGTAGATCTCTTTGGAAGCATGATGGAATAAATCGCTTCCTCATTACCCTCTTCATCTCTCGCCCACGTAGCAATAGGTGGTAGCTCCTCTTGCAATCTTTCCCTAACAAGCTTTTTCCACCAAGAAGCAAAGATAATCAGAAAATTCAACAACAAAGAAGTTTAACTTTCTTACCCTCAGAGTAGTTATAGCAATCAAAGATGGCTTCAACTCGTCTCTCCCAATCAAGGTACAAGTCTGGATCCCTTGTCCCCTTGAAAGATGGCATCTTCATCTTTATACTATTTATATTATCATCTTCTACTCTACCTCTTTATCCCCTCCTTTCTCTTCTTTCTAGATTAAATTCAACATCATAATCATCATTATCATATTCAGGATTTACAAAAGGGATATGGGGTACATTCCTTCTAACTTGGGGTCTAACATTATTTCGGGGTACAACATCATTCTCCCTCCTAATTGCAGCTATGGTGTCATTCTGCTCGATAATCATATCCCTCATCTCTTGAAATTGAAGGGTCCATCTCTCAAATTGCTGGTGCATAACTTGAAGGGTGAAGTCGTTCCTTCCTTTGACCTCGGCTTCTAAACGAGCCCTTTCCTCATCACTACCTGAATTAGACATCTAAAAAAAATGATCAAGTATCACACTTTTATTATGGCTTTTACCCTCTTTTAAACTCACCCACACTTGCTTTTTTCCACTCAAAATAACACCTTTGAACGAGAATACTTTGTAGATTTATAATTAAACCAAAATGTGTATCAAGTTCGTAGTAATAAAGTATGGAATCTTGGGGTACAAAAAGAAAGTAAAGAACTAGTCCTAGAACAAGTAGGATTTAGTTGAAACAAAACACGAATAAAAAGGAACTTATTTTAGAATTATAAGAACAAGAAAAAAAAAAAAATATCCCTTATTCTTCAAGATCTAAAATCCCATCTTCTTGCTACCTTCTTGCTTGAAAACAAATTAATGCAAAACTTGGAGAGCAAGTAATAAACTTTCTTGAATAGCAAGTAATAAGCTTTCTTGGGTACCAAGTAATCAAATTTCTTGGAGGACAAGTAATCAGATTTCTTAAAGAGCAAGTTATAACCTTTTTTTTTTGTTCACGCTACTATTCACGCCCCTGTATTTTTTTTCATGCTACAATATTTTTACGCTACTGTTCACGCTACAGTTTTTTTTGTTGCTCTACTATAAGAAGAAATCCCAAGATTTATCAAGAACGGAATCTTGATAAAACCTCTCTGATACCACTTGTTAGGACCGAAATAAGCAGGTGTAATGCGGAAGCTAGAAAAGCAAACCTCGAAAGACCATGAGTAAGAAGACAAACGAGAAACACATCAAAAGAGACAGATTTAACGTGGTTCAGTCAATCGACCTACGTCGACAAAGGAGATGAGCAATCCACTATAAATATGAGAGTACAAAATATAGAGAGAAACAATCTCAAACAATTCGCTCGGAATACAAGGAGGTACACAAAATTCTCCCCCATAACCGCAACTCTCAAAACCCTAGGACTACATTGTGAATGCTAATTATGTTAGAAGGAACAAACCTCTATTTATAGAGTCCTAAACCTTTTCCTACAAGAAAAAGGACTAGTCAAAATATTAAAATTTTTTCCTAAAAGGAAAGCTTATTTATGGTAAGAAATCAGGGCAAATAACCCCAACAAATCTCCCCCTTAGCCTGAATTTCTGAAAAAATAAATTTGTCCACCTTTTTCACAAAATCTTTAGGATCTTGCATCTCTTTTCCATAATCTCCTCCATCAAATCTACGTCTCGACACAGAGAACCTCTCTGAAATAGTTTCTCCAACAAAATATCTTTATTGCTGTAAAAAAGGTTGCGACTAAAACTACACCCGCCAAGATGAACACCCATCTCTAGCATGGTTCCATCATTGAACCATGGCTCTGATACCACTTGATAACAGCGAGGTTAAGGATATCACAAATAGAGAACTGAATATTAGAATGCGGAAGCACAAAGAAAAGAAACAAAAAAAACTAACTAAAGATATGGGAAATTTGAAGGAAAGATCCACAAATTTCCAAGGATTAGATGTTCTAAGGCCTTGAAAAGATCCAAGTAACAACATATAGATTTATGGAAGAAATCTAATGCCTTTACTTGAAAAAACGAATCAAAACGATAGATTCGGATCTTGACCGCTTTATGAGTAACTAAAGACAATAATTAGTATGTAGAAACTAATCACCTTCTAAAGAATACCAAAAATAAACCAAAGATATCACAAGAAGTTACTTTATACCTTAAACTATGAAACTAGTAAAGGTTTAAAGATAAATTCTCAAATAACAAGTCACAAAGGTTCAAAGAACTCTCTCAAATATTATTAATATCAATCTAAATTGTCTTTAATGAATAAAAAGGACCCCTATATATAGGAGAAGGGGTGAAAAACATCCAAGACCCTAAAAGACAATTACAAGGACTCCTACTCTAGAAAGGAAATAAAGTAACCTAACTAAAAACAAATTTAGTACTTCTAGGAAAGCTATGGTACTTAGGAGACCATAAATAGAATAAGGAAAATATTAATAACTTATAAATAAATAAAGAAATAAGGTAAATCCCAACTAAGAAAAGAATCTTGACAATCTTGGAAAGTTTGACTAGTCTTCTCTCAAAACTTGGGCAGAAAGCAACACTTGTTGTGGCTGATTCTTGGACTCTTCTTGACCTTATTTGCACGAAATTGGGCCTTAAAATTCCTCATCTTGGGCTTGAATTTGGGCCACCAAATAATTGTAGCATTTGGACAATTCCTCTCCCTTGGGCTTGAGCTCTTCTTCCCCAATAAGACACCTTTGGATCAGCGATTGAAGCCCATTGAGCTTATCATTGAACTCCTTGGTTTGAGATCTTGTTATGGGCCTCCTTGGAGTTTCTAAAGCTTCATTCTTGTCCTTCAATGGAGTAGTGCTTCCTTGGATGCTATCATGATATGATTGGCTTAAGATGATAGTTCCTTGTCTTTATGAAGTAGGTCAAAAATGACACCTATGACTAGTAAGCATGAATAGTGTGATGTCAAGATATGCTTAATGTGAGTGCTATTATGGAATGCCATTCATGCATTGCACAAGTGTGCCTTGAGGTTGCGTAGGAGTGTAGTGTTCTTATGACATGAATACCTAGGTCTTGACTATGAATGTGGACTATTCCCAAGAATGACCAAGAAGAGGTACTTAGCTTGGATATTATTATGGAATGCTATTCTTTCGTTGCACAAGTATGCTTTTAGGTGACTTGTGAAGTAGTTCTCTTGTAATATGAAAGACTAAAGGTTGAAGTATGTAACTATGAAAGTCTAAGTAAGGACTATGCTATGAACATGATGTATATCCTATGCTTATTTATTATGTCTTATGTTGACTTATGATTTTATGATGCTTATGTTGGAGATTATGCTATGATTATATTATAGTCTCTTATGTTTATGTCTTATGTTGACTAACCATTTTGAGATGCTCTTATGATGTTGTTCTAGCTTCTCATGCTTTGTTCATTTTGTACTAATGCATATTGCCTACATTCTAATCAAATGTAGGGTATTGGAGATTGACTTCCTTTGAAGGCTAGGTTTCTAAGGAGCAAGAAGAGTTGAAGATTCTGGTGAGTCCTCATATCTTCGAGGACAAACCCATTATTCCTTTAAGTCATTTCTTTATGTTTTAGACATTTTATGGGCTGCGTCCCAAATCTTTTATTCAAGAGTTTAATAGATGGTTTGAGACAAAGTTATAGTAAAGATTTCCATTTGGTTATGAAAATGTTTTCGATTGTTTGGTTTTAAAGAAGTTAAATTTTCCATACTTTTCTATTATCTTATGTAATGATTATGCTAAGGGCTTGTATGAGACCCCTTCGGGGTCAGGTAAGCCATGTTACACCTAGGATATACCCTTGGGTCGTGACACTAATATATGATCAAGATCTTGCTTAGGCTTCACATCCATTACAAAGGATGATTCGGAACCATTATGGACCATAAAACCACCCTTTGCGGAATCCATTAGTTGAACACCAAGTCGGGTTAATCTATGCACATCACGAACCAATTCTTTCTATTCTTCCCCCACATGAGCCACACTACCCATATACAATCTACTAAGTGCATCTGCTACCATGTTAGCTTTGTCGGGGTGATAAAGGACACTCATGTCATAATCCTTCAATAATTCTAACCACCTTTGTTGACAAAGATTCAAGTCCTTTTGA
Organism: Solanum commersonii; assembly: GCA_029007595.1. Taxonomy (NCBI): domain Eukaryota; kingdom Viridiplantae; phylum Streptophyta; class Magnoliopsida; order Solanales; family Solanaceae; genus Solanum; species Solanum commersonii. Next base: position 9,331,073 of record JAJTWQ010000002.1, on the reverse strand, counting down.
CTATACACATATTGAAGACCTTTGTGATCGGTGAAGACATCCACATGGACCCCATACAAATAATGCCTCCATATTTTAAAGGAAAACATAACAGCTACTAAATCAATGTCATGTGTAGGATAATTCTTCTCATGAACTTTAAGTTGCCTTGAAGCATAGGCAATCACCTTACCATTTTGCCTGACCACATATCCCAACCCAATTGTAAAGGCATCACAGTACACCACAAAACCATTCGTACCTTTCGATAAGGTCAACACCAGAGCAGAAGTAAGTCTATCTTTCCACTCATGGAAACTTTTATCACAAACTTAGCCTTTTTTTTATTCAAACCCCTCAACAAACCTTCTATAGTAACTGGCCAAACCCAAAAAACTTCTCATATCAGAACGAGTTAGATGTCTAGGACAACTCTTCACCACATTCATTTTCTTAGGATTTACCTCAATACCCTACCTTGACACAATATGACCAAGGAAACCTACGGATCTTAACCAGAATTCACACTTGCTAAGTTTTGCAAAAAGTTGTTGGTCCTTTTGAACCTTCAACACCATCTTCAAATAGTACATATGTTCATTCTCGCTCCTTGAACAGATAAAAATTTCATCGATAAATATGATCACAAACATATCTAGATATTTACTAAACACTCTATTAATCAAGTCCATAAATGTAGCCGGAGCATTAGTCCACCCAAATGACATAACCAAAATTTCATAGTGACCATACCAGGTTCTAAAGAGCGTCTTCGGAATATCATCACCTCTCACCCTCAACTAGTGATAACCCGAATGAAGATCAATCTTAGAAAATAGCTAGCCCCTTGAAGTTGGTCAAACAAGTAATCTATCATTGGGAGAGGATACTTATTCTTGATGGTCCCTTTATTTAATTGATGATAATCGATGCACATTCTAAGAGAACCATCCTTCTTTCCAGCAAATAACACCAGAGCACCTGATAAGTCCACAATTTGGACTCTTTTTGGGCTTTATTTTAATGGGTTTAGTATCCTCAAATGCATATTTTGTCTGAATAACTAATGTAAATCCTTAAGTTTCAGGTATTTGAGTTGAGAGATAAAGCATGGACGCTATTAAGCGAAAAATAAACAAGATGGATGAAAGAATGAAGAAATGAAGGCCTGAGGATTGCCTAATGCATTAGGCAAGTCACCGAATGGCCATAACCTCACCCAAAGTTCTAGCGTGCTTAGCCCTGAAGGAAAAGATTAAGTTGGCGATGAAAGGGAGCAGTCGGCGCATCACCGAACTATTCTGCGAAGCAACACCATATTGTCCAAAGATTCAAAACACGAAGATGCTGAAGGCAAAAGCTGAAAGGCGATGAACCAGACCAAAGGGTGGATCGCTGAGTAAATCGGCGATCCCGACTATAGTACAAGAAAAAGCCTTATTTAAGACCAGCATTTAGAGACGAGTTAATAATCTTGTCTCTAAAAGTACATATATTGGGACGAGATTTTCTGCTAGTCCTTAATTCCATATTTTATTAGGAAGGTACTAAATCTGGTCCCTAAAGAAATTAATAACTGGTCCTGAATTAAAATTTATGGGTCTTATGAGGGAGAAAGTGTGGCAAAATAAAATATTAAAATATTGGAAAAATAAAAAGAGTTGTTTAGCCAAAATCTTAGGCATAAAATTATACTAAAGTAATAAATTCTAAAAAGAGAACACAAAAACTCTCTCTTTCTAGACCCATCGTCACAAACTAAATACATAGTTCTTGCTTTGCCCTAGCTGCAAGTATAGATCTGCAAGGCAATTCCTAGAACTCTCGATGTTTTCATCTGGGTCACAAAGTAAAGATACTTACTCTGCCCGAATTGCTAGAGTCGATCTGCACAACAACTATCAGAACTCTCAACGTTTTTATTTATGCTTTCTCAAAATAGAGAAAGCATAGGTCATCAAAGTTTTGCCCTAATAATTCTACTCTATCTACTCGAATCTCAGGTATACCTCTCTTCCACCAATTATTTTATCTTTAGAGATTATTGTTTATTTTATTTGAGTTACTCTTCTTATTTTGCACTATCTAAACATTTTTCTTTATTTTTGAACATTGAAGTATATTTAAGTTTCTATTGTATTATGTGTCTAATGAATCGTAGTTTGATAATCATGTTGTATACATATTGCATATCGATTTTTAAAAAGCTAATTATTTCTTGGATAGAATATTTGTTTATATATTCAATGCTGATGTTTTGGGACTGAAGTAGCAATAAGTGAATGAAGGTATTGTAAACAGTAGTGAATACTTTTCTTCATCACTATAGATTGAGGTAGTGAATATACTTGTTTATATATTCTTGAAGTAGATTTTTTTCTCTTGCTCGTGAAGTAGCTCTTTTACTTTACAGAAAAAGGATACATGCCAACTCCTCTTTTCTAAATCATGGGAAGCATTTTTGAGTGTCAAAGCTAAATAAAAACTAACTAAAATTTTCTTAGAAACATAAAGTATGAGTTCATCAAGATTCCTTATGGAACTGTTGAATGCTGTGAAACTGTGAACTCCCAGTGTGGCAGCTCGTTCTCAGATGGTAAATTACCATACACTAAAGTTTCAATAAAAGCTAAAGAAACGCTAAACCAGCAGAGAAGTTCGACGTATGGAGCAACATATTTTCCATTTCTTCCTTCTTCTTATTTGGAGTCTAGTAGGGAGCATTTGTCTATCTAGAAGTCTCTTTATATGTTCTTGGGCAATCATCACCTTCTAAGTTAGCTTTTGTAGTTAAGTTAGAGATAAGATAAATTTCTTAAATAGACCACATAAGACAACTAGTGGGCAAACTCCCCAAACTAAGAAGGTGCGTCAGAATTGCTTAGCAATTTTTCTCTTCATAAACCAATAAAAAAGTCTTACAGCATCGCAGCTTCTTCCAATGGTTAAAATAGAATTTCACACCTATACATTTTTTTCTGTAACAATAACAAGCTCTCAAGATGAACCACTTCATGCTTATTCCTTAATGTATATCCATTTGTTAATGTTCGCATCTGGTCTTAATTCTATTCAATTGATACAACCTATAGGTTTGAGGGCACATCTGTTATCCTTATTTACCATTTTATTAAAAAGAAAACCTTTAGCACTATTACAATTTTTGGCTTTGATCATTTATTTTGATAAATAGTTAAGCTACTTCTAGGACAAATTTCAATAGATTATCTACTCCTCATAGAAATCAATCCAGTCACCATAAAATGAATCTGCCAGCACATTAGAAGTTTAAATATATATACAATTATAATGAGAAGCACTTGCACAAAGTGTATGCCACTTCCAAGAAGGAACTTCCCTCATCCAACTCTTTAATAGGGTAACCTCTATATCTAAGGATCCCGACATCACCATTTATTGCATATTGATGACCTAAGGTTCCGTGTTAAGATAACTTGGATCATAAAGCTTGAGACCCTTCTGATTTGGTCCTGTTGTTATCTGCAGAGTATAATACCAGAATATTTTTTTCCAGGAAAAGAGACTAAGCTTCTACAGTAAATGAGTTAAAGCTCTGATCATTAACCAGTAAGTACAACCAGTGATCTTGTTTAGTCACAAGCTAGAGTTTTAGATGATCTTATGTAATAAAGTATATTGTTTGAATTTTTCTTGGGTATAAATACTTAGTCTTATCTCAGGGTAGGCTAGAAGGAATCTTGTCTACACATTTCGATATTCAACATCTTAATTACAAACTAATGTATAATCATTTATATAACTTAATCTCATTTGATTGAACTTTTAGGGACTAGATTTGGACTTTTAGGATCAGGTTGTAGGTCATCACAGTTCTACCTCAATCTTTATTTTCTATGTATTAGAATCTAAGGGGTACCTTCTCTTTCGCGAGTTAAATTTTTCTTTTCTAGATTCTATTTGTTGTTTGTTTTGTTTTAGCTAATCTTCTTCACTCACTCAATCTGGTCGTTTCCTTTATTTTTTGAAGTATATTAATATTTGTAATATATTGTGTGTTGAAACAATCAAATTTTATACTGACTGCTCATTTTGAAAAGTTAATATATTTTTCTTCCATGTAACTAAACAACTAAGATATGGATTTCTGTATTATGGAAAAACAAACTAGGAGGGGCCATATTTGAATATTCATACATGTTAAGAACTCAGGAAAATTCATGATCTCACACCAACTATCAACTAGTTGCCATTTTAATCGCAAGCTACTAGTTTAGTTGTTGTGTTTAAAATCATTTTTCATAGCTTTGTGTCAAATAGAATGACAAAATTTATGGGGCAACTGTTAATGTTCTTGAATTTATCAAAAAAAAGTTCTTTTCTTTCATACAAAATGTTGTTGACAGAGTTCTTTACGTTTCTGCAAACTATTTATAGAGTTCTTTACTTTACTTTTTGTTTTTCTTGTAATTCAATATTCTGGCTGAAGTCATGCATTAGTTCTTTTCCCTGTTATGTTTCTTTTTTGGTGAACTGGATAATATTATTAGCAAAGAAGCTTAAGTATCATTACAAAATAAGGGAACAGTATTATTCCCTATATATGGTAGCATAGGTTTCTATGAGATTACTATTATGAGTAGAAATTTCCTTTGGATAAGTAGTTCCTAGTTTATCTGCCTAAACTGCCTCATTTGTGAACATCGGAGGAACTTGCAAAATTCTTGTGTGCACAAATATTTGCTTCTTGGCCCCTTCCTTGGCTAAGAGGTCGGCTACCTTGTTCTGCTCTCTATAGTTATGTGAGAGTTTCAGATCTCCCAACAGTTGCATCAATGACTTGTTCTTTGCCCTGTTATTATTGTAGATTGAGTTGGTTGGATTAAGAGTATGACACAGAGGGTCAACTAGGGCCTAGGAATGGCCACGAATCAAAAGGGAGAATCCCTTGATTCACATATAATATATCGGTGAATGTTAGTAGCGGCGTTTAACAACGCAAAAAGATGTAGATAATGGTTCAGTTCATGTATAATGAAACACCAACACTCAGTTCTAAATTAGCAATGGTTCAAATAGAGTATGTTTTAAGCCTAGTAATATGAATGGTTAACTTAGGCACCATGTTTGCTCAATAATAAATTCCATGTATAATAGCCCTCACAATAGATTCTCCAGATCTTCTTTCCTGCGGGAAGATCCTATTATATCTTTCACGCCAAAAAGAACACACAGAACCTCCTATTGCAATCATGTAAACAACTTGCACTGCAATCATGTAAACAACTTGCACTGCAATCATGTAAACAAATTGCATTGCAATCATGTAAACATTAGCACCTCGACTCTAATTCAAGGGCATTAGAGCTATCCATGGAACTCAAGTCCTAGTTCAAGGGCTTGTGGTTTCATCTACTGAGCTATACCTTAAGATTAGCCTTAAGTATACTAATTTAGATAGCTAAATTGTAGTTTAACTATGCTATGACGCTGTAATGAACTTACTCGTGAGTAATAAAGATATTTAATTGCTGAAAAAAAGAATGCGAGAGATGTATTTTATTGATAGGTTAGATTAAACTTACTACAATATCAAACATTTATCAAGATATTTGCTTTTTATTTGCTTATGTAACCTTATTGTGTTGAATAAATTAAAATAATATAGGGATGAAAAGGGTGAGCTAGAGAAGGCACGAGGCATTAAGAAGGCGATGGGATGAGAAACTGATGTGTCACCATTTTTTTTAAAAGACTTAACACTTTTAACTTGATACATTAATTTCTAAATTTTCCATAGTTGCGCAACTTCTTCCTTTGTTTTCGACATTACCACGATTGCTCAACTTCTTCCTCCATTTTTTATATTAACCATTGTTGCACAACTCTTCATCCTCTATTTTTTTTTCTGCACAACTTCTTCTTCCTATAGTTTTTACACACTTTCTGCACACTTGGGCACAACATTTTGTGCCTCTTGTTTTAATTTTCTGCATAGCTGCTCAGCTTCTCTGTTTTTTTTACTTTTGCCCAATTTTTATTTCTGCCTCTGTTTGGTTTTAGAAACAGATTAATTCTTGGTTAATGCATCTCAAGGCTTTTCTAATTATTTTTTCTTATATTTTTTCAGCTTTGTTCATGTATCTGGATAAATACTTGATGAAATTTAAACTACTTTTGGTCTGAGTCGTATATCTAATCTAGTGATAGATTTACGTGTACTATACAAATAGTTACTTGTCATCTTTTCAAAATTTTGAATATTTTAAAGGTTGAAGTTCAAGCCAAGATGCAAGATTAGATGATGCACAACCAATTATTTTGCTACGGATGTCATGCAAAACTTGATATCATAGTCTAGCTCTGAATGTTATCTAACTACTTTTTAAAGAAAATGTTGAAACCAACATCAAGGGATGTAAACTGATTTATTGAGCTTAATCAGATCTCCATCTTTCTGGATACATATATCGAGTTTTTGTATTGGCACCTTCGGTAGAAATTTTATATTTATTGATGAAATGTAAAATTTTGTGATATCAAGCTCTAGGACCATTGGTGGTCAGTTAGAGAGCAGGTAGTTGCTCGTCTCTAATGATTCATCTATTGCGTCTCTAAAGTATAATCTAGGACTAGTTAGTTGTTCGTCGTGAAAAAGGTTTAGCAACAAGAAAATAAATACTTCTCATTAATGTAGAACGTCCATTTGGGACGAGATATGTCATCTCTAAATACCTAATAAATACTAGTTTTTAAACCGTCACTATAGATGTTTAACGACCAAATGTTTGAGCCCGTCCTTGTTAAGATTTTGCGACGGAAGCTATTAGGACGGGTTGCGACCAGCATTTTGCCGTCGCTATTTCTCAATTGGGATGAGATTTGGACTTTTAGTGACCATATTTCCCTTCCTTAGAGGCTATTTTTCTTGTAGTGCTAACTGCGACGAGTGGTCCTTCGCAACACAAATCTTCAAAAACTATAAAGACCCATTTAAATATGTAGCTTAGTATCAAGTTGTAGCGATTTATTTACTATTTTTTAGAATATTTCAGTTTGAGTTCTTAGATTTTTGGGAGACATTGTTCTTGAGCTTTGATGATTTTGAAGGTTTTCATCTCCAAGAAATTGGAAGTGGGCATCAAAGAATCTTCATCTTAGACATGTTTAAAGACATTATTTATCATACCCATTTGATGGAAACACTTTAAGGTATCAATTTTTATCACTTTTTCATGTCTAGCTAAAACCCCAATTTTTGGGGTGTGATTATGTGAGTATGGGTTAAAATTACTATTGGGTATTGCTCATTGATAGCCTATTTGCTATTTAAATGTGATATTATTTAGTAGTTGTGTTTGAACTTAATGGGATTGTAGTTGCAAATGCAATTTCCTCTTAGTGTTTTTGGCTTGCTCGAGAGAGAGGTTTTAAAAAAAAAACTACTTAATCAATAGCGTCTGGTTATTGGGTCGTCGTGGGTTCAGCTTATGAGAATGAATCCTAGACCTTCTCCCACACATTCAGCTTGAGAGATTGAATGGGCTAAATTGAAGGCTGTGCTTAATTATTGCAACTCAGTGTTCTAGAGAAATCGAGTTGATTCGGGGTAAGTTGTTCGAGAGAAAATTTACCCTTACTAAAGTCTAGCTTAGTTACAAATGTTCAGCAATTTACTATCAATAGCATTTACCCGATTGTTTATTTTATCCCATATTCCTATCACATCCGTAAAATACCGTCTCCCTATCTCGTATCTTTATATATTTGCTATTTTTGGTTTATTAGTTGAATATAAACCCCCCCCCATTGATAATTGACATTCATGTCACTTCTTGATTTAGTATGCTTTTATTCGTAAATATTTATAGCTATGCTTGACTAGAACATAATTTTACTTTTTTACTTGATTCTCAACTACTAACTGCTCCATTGGAACTCGACCCCAACCCATTCGGTTGGGTTATATTACTTCACGCGATCATTGACACTTGAACTGGAAGTAGTGTCTTGATACGTGAAGTGAAAATGGCGCCACTGCCACGGAGCGGTGCTAATTGAGAATTTTCAATTAGGTTAGATTTTTTTATTAGTCGTTATAGTTCTATTTACTTATTTTTTAGATTTGTTTTACTTGTTTGTGTTGTAAACAGGAAGTATGAGCGTAAATGACAATAATGGAAGCCAAGTAGGCCATCAAGACAACATCGTAAATCTCAACGATGTCATCGAGCCTCATGCTAATAACCCCCATCTTATGGGTGGTATTGGTGCCATTCCCTTATCTCTGGTGGAAGGGAATGCGGTGTTCCACATCACAAGTACTATGTTGTAACTATTGCAACTAAAAGGGCATTTCAGCGATTTGGCTCATGAGGATCCCCATGAGCACATTAGAAACTTTGTGGATGTATGCGAACCATTCTCTTCCAAGAATATCACCCAAGAATCAGTTCGATTGAGGTTGTTCCCGTTCTCTTTGATGAGAGAGGCCTACAACTGGCTGGCTGAATTGCCACTTGAATCAATCACTTTGTGGCAGGAGTTGTTCACCGCATTTCTAGTGTGATCTTTCCCTTCCTCAAAGATGATGACTCTTCGGGATAGCATTCAAAGGTTCAAGCATATAGAAGGTGAGCCTATTCATGAAAGCTGGTTACGATTCAAAAAATTAGTGATTCAATGCCAAATCCATGGCTTGCATGATAACGCATTGCTGAAATATTTTTACCGGAGCCTGGATTCAGTAAATAAGGGTGTTGCTGACCAACTTTCTCTGGGAGGTTTGATGCAGCAACCTTATGTGATAGCTGCTTAGCTATTGGATGTCATGACTACCATAAACAGGGAATGGTATACCCGCGTAGACCAGGTCTACCCTCTCAGGTTCAAGTTAGCTAAGGAACTAATGGAGAAGGACGAAGAGAGGCACCAAAACATGGCCAAGATCATGACACAATTTGATATTATTTCTAAATATGTCATGGGATCTGGTGCTCAAAGTGTCAAAGCTGTGGGTGTCAGATGTCCTAATCCGGATGAGTTCAAGTTTGAAACCTTGCATAATGAACAGGTAAATTTCGTAGTCAACCAAGGTGGTGGCTATCGTTCAAACTAATCGAGGCAGTGTGGCAACTAAGGTTGGGCTAAGGATAAAGGTTGGAAAGATCAAAATCGTGAATGGAGGGACCGTAATCAGAATTGGAAAGATGGGGAGAAGGATAGGTCTGTGCCTCCCCACGAGCAACAAAAGCCGGAAGATTCGAAAGGTAGTTCGTCTGAGGATATGCTCTCTCATATCCTCAACAAAGTTGAAGGGTCTGACAAGATTTTAAAAGAAATGAAACAAGATGTGTCTACCCTTAGCCAAACCGTCACCTCCCATTCAGTGTTGATCAAGCAATTGAAGACCCAAATGGGTCATATATTGTCTCATCTCAACCCGATATAGTTGGGGGGTTTGCCTAGTGATACTAGGGCTAACCCAAAGAATGAGGTTTGAAGGTGGACTTAGGTCATGCCACAATGTTAACTTAGATGCTTCTTGGAAGTCAACCCAAGACCCCTTATTTCTTTATTTTTCTTTGATAAAATAATGGTGTGTTGATTGTGTAGGTGAAAGTGTGGAAACTGTTTGAAAAGTGCAGGTTGGTGAGCATTAAGTCCATTCAGCGAATCGCTGAAAAGGTCGGTGACCCCGAACCAAACCGCTGTCAGACCCAAGACAATATTACATTGGAATCTATAGAACTCGACGAGCCCAGGAAATTATTGGCGAATCACCGACCATGTCGGCGATCCCGACGGAGACCGCCGTTTGGACCCCCATAATAAATGGAGGTCCTGTAAAATTTGGTGAGGTGAATGACTATTTAGTGTGTCGCCGAGTAGCTCTGTGATTGATTTTTGCGTAATCAAGACACAACTTCCAATGTAAGTGTCTACGATCGTACAACAGTAAAGTAACCCAACCAAGGGTTGGGGTCGAGTCCGAAGGGAGTGGGCTTAAGAATTAATAGAAAAATAAAATTAAGTTCTAATTAGTCATAGCTAAAAATATTATCGAATATATACATGTTAAATCTAAGGGGTGACACAAGTGTCAATTATCAAAGGGGGTTTGTGACAAGTAAGCAAAATCAGCAAAAATGCAAAGAATACTAATCAAGGAGATGAGATTCTTGGGATGTGATAGGAATACGGGATAAACTAAACTATTGGATACATGTTTTTGATAATAAATCTGTTGAATATTTGTGACTAGGCTAGACTATAGTGGGGGTAAATTCTCTCTCGAGCAATCTACCCCAAATCAAATGGGTTTCTCTCGGACGCTCACTTGCCGCATGACCAACAACCTCCACCTTAGCCCACTCACTCTCTCGAGTTGAGTGTGTGGGAGAAGGACTAGGGTTCATTCTCTCAAGTTGAACCTCATGTTGACCCACTCCCACCAGCCATCAATTTGGTTGTCTTAGTTTTACGACCACTCTCGAGCAAGCCCAAACCACAAAGGTGAAATCGTATTTGCATATACAATTTCATTAAGTTCCACCACAACTACTAAACGAAATCACGTTTACACAAAAAAATAAACCATCAACAAGCAAGACCCAACAGATAATCTAACCCATATTCACAAAATAACACCCCAAGAAATGGGGTTTTAGCTACACATGTTAAAGAGATAGTAATTTATACCAATATGAGCTTGTATTCAAGTGAGTATGAAGATTTACGTTTCAAAACAAGCAAAAAGTGAATAATCGACAAGACCCAAGTCCAAAATCTTAGAGTTGAAACCCTTTGAATCTTCAAGTTCTTCAAAACCCTCTACAAACTTATAACTAAAAATTCTAGGTTAAAAGTTCTATATTAAAAATCTGATACTAAGTTACAACTCTAAACCAGTATTTATAGTTTACAAAAATCTGAGCTGCAGTGGATCATTTGGCATCCTTAATCGAGATCACCGATGAACTCGGTGATCCACCCTTTTGTAGGTTTCATCGCCGTCTTGCTCTATCTTTTAGCATTATTGTGTTTGGATCATAGGGCAACATAGTATAGCTTCACGTAACTACTCGGCAGTACGCCGACTGCTCCTTTTCACTACCGATTTGATCCTTTCCTTCAAGGCTCAGCACAGTGGAACAGAAAGAGAGGATAAGATCTTTTGGCACCTCGTTAAATGGGTTCATCAATTCTCAGATATTGATTTCTTCGTTCTTTCAGCTGCCTTTGTTCCTTTTTTGCCAAGTAGTGTCCATGATTTCCCTCAAACTCCAAATATCTGAAACTTAAGGGTATTCATCATGTATTCAGAAAAAATTGCATTTGAGGATACTAATTCTATCAAAATATAGCCCTAAATGAGTCCATTTTGTGCACTCATCAGCGATCACGACTAATGGCACCGAATGGGCGTGAACTGGACGGTTTTTCGAGCCAAAGGTTTAAAAGCTTCAAATTCCTTCACTTTCCCTCACTTTTTGTCTTCCCAAACTCATACCCACATTCTAGTTTCTATATTTCTAAAAGAATTATAGTATTTTAGTCGTTGATTGGTGCTCAGATTATGGATTACTTTGCCACCTAGCATATCAATCTTTATTAATCGGCATCAAAGGTTGGTTTCCCAAACCCCAAGATTATTTTATCGAGATTGTACTCATTTGCAAAGATCTTATCGTGTTGTGTTGTGCTGGGCCTCTCTAATAGAATTAATATGTTTGAATTCCTTATTTAATTTGATAATCTTTCCCGTAATATTTTGATTCTCAAAATCCCATAGACTTGTTCTTAAAATGAAGTATATTTCATGGGTTTATGCTTAGGTATCATGGGATGTACTTTAATTTAACTAGAGCATTCGTTGAATTTGTCTTCGGAGGTTGCGGGGTTAAATTCAAGAAGTTGGATTGAATAATAGGTATGTTGGGTCGTTTGGAAAGCTGGGTGGAGCTCGCTAAACCACTTGGCGGTTCACCAAATGTCCCCATCTCACTTTTAACTACATGCTTTAATTGATGTTGGTCTCTGTAAATTTCGGCGAGAAGCCTAAGGTCGCCGAAAGAATTCTTGATTGCCTTTTATTTATGCCCCTGAACCTTTCTTTCACTGATCCTTTCGACGGGTTAACCCAGTTCGCTTAAGCAATTCGGCAACCCACTAACTATTTCAGCAAGTCTGTCCACGCTTAATTTTCTGTGCGGTTGTTTGGATATTTGCTAACTTCTCCTTGAGGTTTTATAGACATGACTAGATCAAAAGTAGCTGAAAGAATAATAGCAGCCTAAGAGAAGAGTAAGGGGATTACGATAAATGAGAATGGAGTTATATCTAGAGATAAAGCTACAAAATTTTCCACAATGGTGGGAAAAGCAAGAGCAAGAGGTCGACTTTTGACAGGAAGACCACTAACAGAGATCCTAATGTTCCTTCATTGGCTTGGGGATTTTTTGCAGTTGTGCTTGTCTTTTTGGAGGACTCACACGTGACAGCCCTTAGTGGATCTGGCACTACCGTTCCTCTTGAGGTGACCCTGAGCACTGATGCTCAGAATCAGAGTGATGCATCGGGCACTGATGCCCAAATAGATAGAGCGACTGTGTAGACATGATCCTCTCTTTTATTTCGACTTGTGGAAGTTTTTATTTGCATTTTAGGACAAATGTTTTGGGTGAGGCCCATATTTTATGACTCCATTTTTGTTTATATATTTGGGTTGAAAGCTTAAATTGTGTTATACACTGCTTTTTGTGGAAGGTTTGAGCTTGTGGCTCCTTTCATTAGTTATAAATGATTTTTGACCCTTTCAAAAAAAAAGTTACCAGCTCTTGTATGTGTTGAATGTGGTTGTTCTCTTGAAAATTGGTGTATCGGTTTTGATCAATATCGATGACTTGAATAGTTCTTATAATCGAACATAAATGAATACGCGGCTACGACGAGGCCAATTGAAGTTGCACAGACAATATGTGAACTCTTTGCATCTCGTTGTGACTAACCAATTATCGAATAAAGTTCTCTTGTGATGAACGTTGCACACTAGCAAAAGTGTGGATTCTTATTTGACTTGGGTGTCAATGCCTTGTGTGATGACCTTACTGTGAACTATGTATGATGACACCTAGAATTTGCCACGTTGGTTCGATTAACTAAGTGATGCAAATTTCTTGAGATGATCTTAGGAAACTTTAAAGTGTGTGAACTAAATTGACATATACCTCTTTTGTGGCCTACCTTGTGAGTGTGTGAACCTTTTTTGAGCACCTTTTGAACTTTAACCCTTCTTGGAAGAAACTTGATATAACATTGCTACCTTTTATTGATCCATTATCCATAATCCTCATGATCTGTGGTTTGTTTGAATAGCCAACTTAGGCCAAAAGCCTAATTTAAGGGTGTGGTGAAAAGAGAAGGCAAATCAAGTATATTCAAAGGAGTCCCTCATGCCCATGTTTTGAGAAAAATGGTGCCCCTCCATATAAAAGAAGAAAGGATTGAAAAAGAAAAAGAAAGAAAAAGCCGTGAAATAAAGTTGTGGAAATACAAAGAAAATGGGGTTTCTAATGAATCATGGAAGATGAATAAGAGGTGACTTTTCATCTTGAATTAAATTGATAAAGCGAAGGAAAGAAGGTGTTGTTCACATCACATTTTATGAGGATTTTCGACGTATAAGCCTAAATGACCATACCATTACACTCAGCCCCATTACAATCCTTGAAAAGACCTTTTCGATCTTGAATAAGCTGAAGCAAAAATCGATTGGAAAATAAAGGTAAACATATGGGTGAAATCATGCATTATGTTTATGTTTTTGAGTGTGAGTGTTGATCTTGATTCTGGAATGTTAATTGATTTAACCATTGATTGAATATGGAATCATTCTTTTTGTGAGGGTATTCGAATACCTTTGTTGAGCTTTAACTTGCATTTGAAGCAAGTATAGTGAACTTGAGATTCTTTGGTAATGGTGAGTTGCAACTTGAATCTTTGAGTGCACAATTGATCCTTGCGCAAGCAAGTTGAGACTTTTTCTGTGCATTAATGATTGAGTCTTGTGTAGCACTATTTGAGACATCTTTTTTGAATTGCTAAACTTGAATTTTACTTAAGGACATGCAAAACTTTAAGTTGGGGTGTTGATGAGTCAATGTTTTGGACTCTCTTAGGGCTTTATTTTAATTGATTTAGTGTCCTCAAATGCATATTTTGTCTTAATAACTGATGCAAATCCTTAATTTTCAAGTATTTGAGTGGAGAGACAAAGCATGGATGCTATCAAGGAAAAAAGGAACAAGGCGGCTGAAAGAACGAAGAAATGAAGGCCTGAGGATCGCCTAATGAATTAGGTGAGTAGTCGAATGGCTGTAACATCATCCATAGTTCAAGTGTGCTGAGCCATGAATGAAAAGATCAAGTTGGCGATAAAAGGGAGCTGTCGACACATCGTCAAACAGTTCTGCGAAGCAATACCATATTGCCCAATGATTCAAAACGCAAAGATGTTGAAGGCAAAAGATGAAAGGTGATGAACTAGACCAAAGGGCAGATCACAGAGTGAATCGACGATCCCGACTAACTGAGCCAAGTGGTCCTTCGCAGCACAAATTTTCAAAAACTATAAATACCCATTTAAATTTATAGGTTAGTATCAAGTTGTAGTGAATTATTTATTGATTTTTAGAATATTTCAGTTTGAGTTCTTAGAGTTTTTGGGAGACATTGTTCTTGATCTTTTAAAGTTTTCATCTCCAAGAATTTGAAAGTGGGCATCAAAGAATCTTCATCTTAGATGTGTTTAAAGATATTATTTATCATACCCATTTGATGGAAACACTTTTAGGTATCGATTTTAATCAGTTTTTCATGTCTAGTTAAAACCCCAATTTTTAGGGTGATTATGTGAATATGGGTTAAATTTATTGTTGGGTATTGCTCATTGATAGCCTATTTGCTGTTTAAATGTAATTTCATTTAGTAGTTGTGTTTGAACTTAATGGGATTGTAGTTGCAAATATGATTTCATCTTAGTGTTTTTGGCTTGCTCGAGAGAGAGGTTTTAAAACAAAAACTACTAAATCGATAGCCTCTGGTTATTGGGTCGTCGTGGGTTCAGCTTATGAGAATGAATCTTAGACCTTCTCCCACACATTCAGCTCAAGAGAGTGAATGGACTAAGGTGAAGGCTGTGCTTAATTTTTGCAACTCGGTGTTCTAGAGAAATCGAGTAGATTCGGGGTAAGTTGTTCGAGAGAAAATTTACCCTCACTAAAGTCTAGCTTAGTTACAAATGTTCAGCAATTTACTGTCAATAGCATTTACCCAGTTGTTTATTTTATCCCATATTCCTATCACATCCCTAGAATACTATATCCCTATCTCGTATCTTTATATATTTGCTATTTTTGGTTTATTAGTTGAATACAAACCCCGTCCCCCCCCCCCCCCCCATTGATAATTGACATTCGTGTCACTTGTTGATTTATTATGCTTTTACTAGTAAATATTTATAGCTATGATTGACTAGAACATAATTATACTTTTGCACTTCATTCTCAACTACTAACTGCTACCTTAGGACTCTACCCCATCCCATTCGGTTGGGTTATATTACAACGCGCGATCGTTGACAGTTGAACTAGAAGTAGTGTCCTGATACGTGAGTTCACACATCATGGAGAGATACTCGATGGGATGAAGCCCTTATCTAATAAATCCTTTAGTTGCTCTTTGAACTCTTTCAACTCGGCCGGAGCCATTTTATAAGGAGGAATGGAGATAGGTTGCGTATTCGGTAAAAGGTCAATACCAAAATCTATTTCCCACTCGGGAGGAATACCGGGTAAATCATCGGGAAAAACTTCCATGAACTCATTCACTACCGGAACCGACTCTAGTGAAGGGGTTGCAGATTTAATATCCCTCACCCTAACAAGATGTTAAATACACCTTTTGGAGATCATCTTCATAGGTTTAATACAAGAGAAAAATTGACCTCTAGGAATGTAATTTACCCCTTCCACTCTAAGATAGGTTAATTTGGAAATTGGAATTTAACCACCTGAGTCCTACAATCGATAGAGGCATAACATGCATGCAACCAATCCATACCCAAAATCACATCAAATTCTAACATGTCTAACTCTACCAAATTCACCAAAGTAAATCTATGGAACAAGGAAATGGGACAACTTCTATAAACCATTCTAGCCACCACAAAATCACCAACCGTGGTAGAGACCGAAAAAGGTTCTACTAACACTTCGGGGAGTACATCAAATTTCATGGCCTCAGAAGGTGTCATAAAAGAAAAAAGTGGCACCGGGATCTAACAACGCATACACATTAATAAGAAAGACTTTTAACATAAAAGTAGTTTTGCTTTCGGGGTTTGTAGTTTGAACCTCTTGGAGGAGCTTGCTATCCTTTTTTCCTCTTGGCCGTAAGTGTTGGGAAAATTTTCAATTAATGACCACTCTTACCACACCCATAACAAACATTTGTGTTGGCTAGGAACGTACCATCATGTTTCTTCCCACATTTGACAGAAGTAGGCCTTGATAACAGCAGGGTTAAGGAGAGCGCAAATAGAGAACTGAATATTAGAATGCGGAAGCACAAAGAAAAGAAACAAAAAAACTAACTAAAGATATGGGAAATTCGAAGGAAAGATCCACGAATTTCCAAGGATTAGATGTTCTAAGGTCTTGAAAAGATCCAAGTAACAACGTATAGATTTATGGAAGAAATCTAACTTGAGAAAGCGAATCAAAACAACAGATTCAGATCTTGACCGCTTTATGAGTAACTAAAGACAATAATTAGTATGTAGAAACTAATCACCTTCTAAAGAATACCAAAAAGAAACCAAAGATATCACAAGAAGAAGTTACTTTATACCTTAAACTATGAAACTAGTAAAGGTTTAAAGATAAATTCTCAAAGAACAAGTCACAAAGGTTCAAAGAACTCTCCCAAATATTATTAAAATCAATCTAAATTGTCCTTAATGAATAAAAAGGACCCCTATATATAGGAGAAGGGGGAAAAATGTTCATGATCCTAAAAAGACAATTACAAGGAATCCTACTCTAGAAAGGAAATAAAGTAACCTAACTAGGAACAAATTTGGTACTTCTAGGAAATCATTAAATGGTACTTAGGAGATCATAAATATACTAAATAACATATTAATAACCTATTTATAAATAAATAAATAAGGTAAATCCCAACTAGGAAAAAAATCTTGACAATCTTGGAAAGTTTGACTAGTCTTCTCTCAAAACTTGGGCAGAAAGCAACTCTTGTTGTGGCTGATTCTTGGACTCTTCTTGACCTTATTTTCACGAAATTGGGCCTTAAAATTCCTCATCTTGTTCTTGAATTTGGGCCACCAAATAATTGTAGAATTTGGACAATTCCTCTTCCTTGGGCTTGAGCTCTTTTTCCCCAATAAGACACCTTTGGATCAGCGATTGAAGCCCATTGAGCTTATCATTGAACTCCTTGGTTTGAGATCTTGTTATGGGCCTTCTTGGAGTTTCTAAATCTTCATCCTTGTCCTTCAATGGAGTAGTGCTTCCTTGGATGCTATCATTCCCCTCTTCTTGATGAGAATTTGTCCTCGAATTCAAATCTGCATCAAAATGGGAAAGATCAGAAATATTAAAAGTAGCAATAACTTGGAACTCACCAGGAAGATCAAGTTTATAAGAATTGTCTCCAATCCTTTCAAGGACTTTGTATGGCCCACTTCCTCTAGGATCTAGTTTGGTCTTTCTTTTGGAAGGAAATCTTTCCTTTCTCTATGCACCCAAACCAAGTCACCAGGTTTAAAAACAACATATTTTCTGCCATTATTCCTTCGGAATGCAACTTCCTTATTCTTCTTTTCAATTGCAAGCCTTGTTTGTTCATGAATTTTCTTCATCATATCAGCCTTCTTCTTACCATTGAGATAAGCAAAATCATTAGTAGATAAAGGCAATAAATCAAGGGGGATAAGGGGGTTGAATCCATATACAACTTCAAAAACTTGTTTTAAGTGCTCTAGGTGTTCATCTAGATTTTGAGAAAAGATCAAGATGTCATCAAAATACACACTCCATTGAAGGACAAGGATGAAGCTTTAGAAACTCCAAGGAGGCCCATAACAAGATCTCAAACCAAGGAGTTCAATGATAAGCTCAATGGGCTTCAATCGCTGATCCAAAGGTGTCTTATTGGGGAAGAAGAGCTCAAGCCCAAGGAAGAGGAATTGTCCAAATGCTACAATTATTTGGTGGCCCAAATTCAAGCCCAAGATGAGGAATTTTAAGGCCCAATTTCATGTAATTAAGGTCAAGAAGAGTCCAAGAATCAGCCACAACAAGAGTTGCTTTCTGCCCAAGTTTTGAGAGAAGACTAGTAAAACTTTCCAAGATTGTCATGATTCTTTTCCTAGTTGGGATTTACCTTATTTATTTATTTATATATTGGTTATTAATATTTTCCTTAGTCTATTTATGGTCTCCTAAGTACCATTTAATGCTTTCCTAGAAGTACTAAATTTGTTCCTAGTTAGGTTACTTTATTACCTTTCTAGAGTAGGATTCCTTGTAATTGTCTTTTTAGGATCATGGACGTTTTTCCCCCTACTCCTATATATAGGGGTCCTTTTTATTCATTAAATACAATTTAAATTGATATTAATAATATTTGAGAGAGTTCTTTGAACCTTTGTGACTTGTTCTTTGAGAATTTATCTTTAAACTTTTACTAGTTTCATAGTTTAAGGTATAAAGTAACTTCTTCTTGTGATATCTTTGGTTTCTTTTTGGTATTTTTTAGAAGGTGATTAGTTTCTACATACTAATTATTGTCTTTAGTTACTCATAAAGCGGTCAAGATCCGAATCTATTGTTCTGATTCGTTTTCTCAAGTAAAGGCGTTAGATATCTTCCATAAATCTATATGTTGTTACTTGTATCTTTTCAAGACCTTAGAACATCTAATCCTTGGAAATTTGTGGATCTTTCCTTTGAATTTCTCATAATTTTATTTAGTTTTTTTTTGTTTCTTTTCTTTGTGCTTCCACATTCTAATATTCAATTCTCTATTTGTGATCTCCTTAACCTTGCTGTTATCAAGTGGTATCAGAGCAGTTTTATCAAGATTCCGTTCTTGATAAATCTTGATATTTCTTCTTATATTAGAGAAGAAAAAAAAAAAACTGTAGCATGAACAGTAGCATGAATATTTTTTTTACTGTAGTGTGAACAAAAAAAAAAGTTATAACTTGCTCTCTAAGAACCTGATTACTTGTCCTCTAAGAAATTTGATTACTTGGTACCCAAGAAAGCTTATCACTTGCTATTCAAGAAATCTTATTACTTTCTCTCCAAGTTTTGCATTAATTTGTTTCCAAGCAAGAAGGTAGCAAGAAGAGAGGATTCTAGATCTTTAAGAATAATAGGAATTTTTTTTTCTTGTTCTTATAATTCTAAAATAAGTTCCTTTTTATTCATGTTTTGTTTCAACTAAATCCTACTTGTTCTAGGACTAGTTCTTTACTTTCTTTTTGTACCCCAAGATTCCATACTTTATTACTACAACTTGATACACGTTTTGGTTTAATTACAAATCTACAAAGTATTCTCGTTTAAAGGTTATTTTGAGTGGAAAAAAGCAAGTGTGGGTGAGTTTAAAAGAGGGTAAAAGCCATATTAAAACTGTGATACTTGATCATTTTTTTTAGATGTCAAATTCAGGTGGTGATGAGGAAAGGGCTCGTTTAGAAGCCGAGGTCAAAGGAAGGAACGATTTCACCCTTCAAGCTATGCACCAACAATTTGAGAGATGGACCCTTCAATTTCAAGAGATGAGGGATATGATTATCGAGCAGAATGACACCATAGCTGCAATTAGGAGGGAGAATGATGTTGTACCCCGAAATAATGTTAGACCCCAAGTTAGAAGGAATGTACCCCATATCCCTTTTGTAAATCTTGAATATGATAATGATGATTTTGATGTTGAATTTAATCTAGAAAGAAGAGATAGGAGGGGACAAAGACGTAGAGTAGAAGATGATAATATAAATAGTATAAAGATGAAGATACCATCTTTCAAAGGGACAAGGGATCCAGACTTGTACCTTGATTGGGAAAGACGAGTTGAAGCCATCTTTGATTTCCATAACTACTCTGAGGGTAAGAAAGTTAAACTTGCTGTTGTTGAGTTTTCTGATTATGCTGCTTCTTGGTGGAAAAAGATTGCTAGGGACAGATTGCAAGAGGAGCTTCCACCTATTGCTACGTGGGCATAGATGAAGAGGGTAATAAGGAAGTGATTTATTCCATCATACTTTCAAAGAGATCTACAGTCTTGCCTTCAACACTTGAAGCAAGGCACCATGTCGGTGGATGAGTACTTCAAAAGGCATGGATATGGCTATGATCCAAGCTAACTGCATGGAGGAAGAACAGGCTACAATAGCTAGATTTTTAAATGTCTTAAATACAAAAATAGCTAATGTAGTAGAGATACAACAATATGTAACTTTAGATGAGTTAGTTGATTTGTCTGTAAAAGTTGAAAAACAAATTTAGAAAAAGCGACAAAATAACTTATGGAGAAGTCGACCAAACACTATCTCTAAGAAGCCATGGTCAACTCAAGAGGGGAAAGCTCCTTCCAAACCTCAAGATGATAGAGGTAAAGGTAAAGTTGAGGAGGGAGGTAAAATCTTTAATCCTAAATCTTCTAAACCTTCAAGTTCTATTCAATGTCACAAATGTCATGGAAGGGGGCACATGATGCATGAATGTCCAAGTAGAAGAAACATCCTACTTAGAGAGAATGGAGAATATGAGAGTGAAAAAAGTGAACTTGAGGGAAAACAAAAAGGCCAAGAGATAGAAAAAAAGAGAGATGGCCGAGAGAAAGAGAGAGAGGGCAGCGATCTAAGTAAAGAGGTAAAAGAGGGTGTGAGTAAAAAAATAAAAAGTTTTGGTGAGAGAAAAGAGGCTAAGGAAAAGAAAAATGAGAGCCTTTATATAAAAGCCAAAGAGTGTTTGAATGCTAGGAGAGAGGGGCTGCCCATAATACTACTTACTTACAAAGAAGTATTGATTAATTTTGAACAACTGACTCCTTCTTTGCCAAATAGTGTTTCTTCTCTTTTGCAGAATTTTGAATATGTTTTTCCTGATGACACTCCAAATAGATTGCCACCTTTGAGAGGGATTGAGCACCAAATAGACTTTGTGCCTGGGTCTCAACTTCCTAATAGCCCTGCCTATAGGAGCAATCCTGAAGAGACCAAAGAATTACAAAGGCAAGTTGAAGAATTGCTTGAAAAGGGATTTGTTCGAGAGAGTATGAACCCATGCTCTGTTCTAGTCCTATTGGTCCCCAAAAAGGATGGAACATAGAGGATGTGCGTAGATTGTCGAGCTATCAACAAGATAACGGTAAATTATCGCCATTCTATCCCCCTCGTCTTGATGACATGTTGGACCAACTGTATGGTTCCAAAATCTTTTCTAAAATGGCTCGTTTTATCCCATGTAAAAAGACTAATGATGCATCTCATGTGGCTGACTTGTTTTTAAAGGAAGTGGTTAAATTGCGTGAAATACCTAGAACTATTGTTAGTGATAGGGATGCCAAGTTCTTAAGTCACTTTTGGAGAATTATTTGGGGAAAGTTGGGAACTAAATTGCTATTTTCTACATCTTGTCACCCACAAACGGATGGGCAAACGGAAGTGGTTAATAGAACTTTAGGGAACATGTTGAGGGCTATTTTGAAAGGAAAGTTGACTTCTTGGGAAGATTACTTACCTATTGTAGAATTTACTTATAATAGGATCTTCCATTCTTCTACTGGTAAGACTCCTTTTGAAGTTGTATATGGATTCAACCCCCTTACCCCCCTTGATTTATTGCCTTTGCCTACTAATGATTTTGCTAATCTTGATGGTAAGAAGAAGGCTGATATGATGAAGAAAATTCATGAACAAACAAGGCTTGCAATTGAAAAGTTGAATAAGGAAGTTGCATTCTGAAGGAATAAGGGCAGAAAATATGTTGTTTTTAAACCTGGTGACTTGGTTTGGGTGCATATGAGAAAGGAAAGATTTCCTTCCAAAAGAAAGACCAAACTAGATCCTAGAGGAAGTGGGCCATACAAAGTCCTTGAAAGGATTGGAGACAATGCTTATAAACTTGATCTTCCTGGTGAGTTCCAAGTTAGTGCTACTTTTAATGTTTCTGATCTTTCCCATTTTGATGCAGATTTGAATTCGAGGATGAATTCTCTTCAAGAAGAGGGGAATGATAGCATCCAAGGAAGCACTACTCCATTGAAGGACAAGGATGAAGCTTTAGAAACTCCATTTGGAGTGTCATCAGGAAAACCATCTTCAAAATTCTGCAAAAGAGAAGAAATACTCTTTGGCAAAAAAGGAGTTAGTTGTTCAAAATTAATCAATACTTCTTTGTAAGTAAGTAGTATTATGGGCAGCCCTTCTCTGCTAGCATTCAAACACTCTTTGGCTTTTATATAAAGACTCTCATTTTTCTTTTTCTTAGCCTCTTTCCTCTCACCAAAATATTTTATTTTTTTACTCATACCCTCTTTTACCTCTTTACTTAGATCGCTGCCCTCTCTCTCTTTCTCTTGGCCGTCTCTCCTTTTTTCTATCTCTTGGCCTTTTTCTTTTCTCTCAGCTCACTTTTTACCTCTCCCTTTTGTTTTCCCATTGTTTCCCTCAATCGGTTTTGATCTTCAAACACTTGAGAATGAGATAGTGGTGCAAGAGTATACTTCTTACCATTATGCAGAAGACTATACCTATTCTTTCTCCCATGATGACTAGTATCCCTATCATACTGCCAAGGTCGGCCAAGTAAAATATGGCATGCTTGCGTTGTAACTACATCACAAAGAATTTCATCTTCATACCTACCAACATTGAATGAAATCATGCATTGTTTGTTTACTTTTACTTCTCCACAATCATTTAACCATTGGAGCCTCTATGGGGTAGAGCGCTTCATGCATGCAATTTTTAGTTTATCCACCAAGTATGAACTCACCACATTTGCACAACTTCTCCCATCAATAATCATAGAATAAGTCTTCCCTTTTATCCCACACCTAGTATGAAATAAATTCTCTCTCTACCCTTCATCAACACTACCCAAATTGATAGTCATAATTCTCCTAACCACCCTAATTATACCATCATTAGGCAGTTCCAAATCATCTTCCTCACTTACACCTTCTCCCTCTTTTTCTTCCCCCTCACTTTTTTCACTCTCATATTCTCCATTCTCTCTAAGTAGGATGTTTCTTCTACTTGGACATTCATGCATCATATGCCCCCTTCCATGACATTTGTGACATTGAATAGAACTTGAAGGTTTAGAAGATTTAGGATTAAAGGTTTTACCTCCCTCCTCAACTTTACCTCTACCTCTATCATCTTGAGGTTTGGAAGGAGCTTTCCCCTCTTGAGTTGACCATGGCTTCTTAGAGCTAGTGTTTGGTCGACTTCTCCATGAGTTATTTTGCCATTTTTCTCAATTTGTTTTTCAACTTTTACAGACAAATCAACTAACTTATTTAAAGTTACATATTGTTGTATCTCTACTACATTAGCTATTTCTGTATTTAAACCACTTAAAAATCTAGCTATTGTAGCCTCTTCTTCCTCCATGCAGTTAGCTTGGATCATAGCCATATCCATGCCTTTTGAAGTACTCATCCACCGACATGGAGCCTTGCTTCAAGTGTTGAAGGCGAGACTGTAGATCTGTTTGGAAGTATGATGGAATAAATCGCTTCCTCATTACCCTTTTTATCTCTGCACACGTAGCAATAGGTGGTAGCTCCTCTTGCAATCTGTCCCTAGCAATCTTTTTCCAGTAAGAAGCAGCATAATCAGAAAACTCAACAACAACAAGTTTAACTTTCTTACCCTCAAAGTAGTTATGGCAATCAAAGATGGCTTAAACTCTTCTCTCCCAATCAAGGTACAAGTCTGGATCCCTTGTTCCCTTTAAAGATGGCATCTTCATCTTTATACTATTTATATTATCATCTTCTACTCTACGTCTTTGTCCCCTCCTATCTCTTCTTTCTAGATTAAATTCAACATCAAAATCATCATTATCATATTCAGGATTTACAAAAGGGATATGGGGTACATTCCTTCTAACTTGGGGTCTAACATTATTTCGGGGTACAACATCATTCTCCCTCCTAATTGCAGCTATGGTGTCATTCTGCTCGATAATCATATCCCTCATCTCTTGAAATTGAAGGGTCCATCTCTCAAATTGCTGGTGTATAGCTTGAAGGGTGAAGCCGTTCCTTCCTTTGACCTCGGCTTCTAAGCGAGCCCTTTCCTCATCACCACCTGAATTAGACATAAAAAAAAATGATCAAGTATCACAGTTTTAATATGGCTTTTACCCTCTTTTAAAATCACCCACACTTGCCTTTTTCCACTCAAAATAACCTTTGAACGAGAATACTTTATAGATTTATAATTAAACCAAAACGTGTATCAAGTTCATAGTAATAAAGTATGGAATCTTGGGGTACAAAAAGAAAGTAAAGAACTAGTCCTAGAACAAGTAGGATTTAGTTGAAACAAAACACGAATAAAAAAGAACTTATTTTAGAATTATAAGAACAAGAGAAAAAAAAATTCCTCTTATTCTTAAAGATCTAGAATCCCCTCTTCGTGCTACCTTCTTGCTTGGAAAAAAATTAATGCAAAACTTGGAGAGAAAGTAATAAGATCTCTTGAATAACATGTAATAAGCTTTCTTGGGTACCAAGTAATCAAATTTCTTGGAGGACAAGTAATCAGGTTTCTTAGAGAGCAAGTTATAACTTTTTTTTTTGTTGACACTACCGTAATTTTTTTTTTTCACGTTACAATTTTTTTTTTCTACTCTAATATAAGAAGAAATCCCAAGATTTATCAAGAACGGAATATTGATAAAACCGTTCTGATACCACTTGATAACAGCAGGGTTAAGGAGATCACAAATAGAGAACTGAATATTAGAATGCGGAAGCACAAAGAAAAGAAACAAAAAAACTAACTAAAGATATGGAAAATTCGAAGGAAAGATCCACGAATTTCCAAGGATTAGATGTTCTAAGGTCTTGAAAAGATCCAAGTAACAACATATAGATTTATGGAAGAAATCTAACGCCTTTACTTGAGAAAATGAATCAAAACAATAGATTCGGATCTTGACCGCTTTATGAGTAACTAAAGACAACAATTAGTATGTAGAAACTAATCACCTTCTAAAGAATACCAAAAAGAAACCAAAGATATCACAAGAAGAAGTTACTTTATACCTTAAACTATGAAACTAGTAAAGGTTTAAAGATAAATTCTCAAAGAACAAGTCACAAAGGTTCAAAGAACTCTCTCAAATATTATTAATGTCAATCTAAATTGTCCTTAATGAATAAAAAGGACCCCTATATATAGGAGAAGGGGGAAAAAACGTCCATGACCCTAAAAAGACAATTACAAGGAATTCTACTCTAGAAAGAAATAAAGTAACCTAACTAGGAACAAATTTGGTACTTCTAGGAAATCATTAAATGGTACGTAGGAGACCTTAAATAGACTAAAGAAAATATTAATAACCTATATATAAATAAATAAATAAGGTAAATCCCAACTAGGAAAAGAATCTTGACAATCTTGGAAAGTTTGACTAGTCTTCTCTCAAAACTTGGGCAGAAAGCAACTCTTGTTGTGGCTGATTCTTGGACTCTTCTTGACCTTATTTGCATGAAATTGGGCCTTAAAATTCCTCATCTTGGTCTTGAATTTGGGCCACCAAATAATTGTTGCATTTGGACAATTCCTCTTCCTTGAGCTTGAGATCTTCTTCCCCAATAAAACACTTTTGGATCAGCGATTGAAGCCCATTGAGCTTATCATTGAACTCCTTGGTTTGAGATCTTGTTATGGGCCTCCTTGGATTTTCTAAAGCTTCATCCTTGTCCTTCAATGGAGTAGTGCTTCCTTGGATGCTATCAGGCCTTGCCACAGAGGACCCATTTCCACTACCTGCTTGAGGTTTAGGGTTAGTCACCCTATCCTTGTGGACCCATGGAGAAGCATTTGTGGAACCTTGGTTAGAGAACCTTTGTTTGAACCTTTGTCGACCTTACCCATCAAACCTAGTATTTGAGAAGTTCCCATCACCGGTTCTAGCTCTTTTCACCTCCTTATTCTTTTCGATGAGTTTTTCTTCTTCCACTTGTTTGGCATGAACCATGAGACGTGAAATATCAATATCCGGGATAAGCATTGTCGTACGACATTCTTTGACTACTATGTTTGAGACTCCCATCACAAATTTATTCATCTTAGCCCTTGAATCAGCCACCATAGTTGGGACATAGTTGGATAATTGGGTGAACTTTAGAGCATACTCCTTCACATTCATACCACCTTGATGAATGTTAATGAACTCTTGCATCTTTGCTTCTCTCAACTCTAGGGGAAAGAATCTATCATGAAATGCTGATCCAAATAATTCCCATTCTATCGACTCCGCTCTTATGGGTCTCTTACCCTTCCGCTGATCATACCAAACTTGAGCCACATCTTTTAATTTGTAGGCTGCTAACTCCGCCTTCCCTTTTGAAGATACCCCCATAATAGCAAGTACTTTATAAATTTCATCGATAAACCTTTGGGGATCGTCTTCCACTTTGGAGCCATAAAACTCGGGAGGGTTTATTCTTTCAAAATCCCTAACCCTTGAAGCAATCGAATTCACATTAGGATTCACATCAGTCACAACATCTCTATATACCTGAGCCATCACCGCTTGAACTTGAATTGTCAAAACTTAGGCCAACATTTCAAAAGTCAACCTAAGCTCCACATTTGACATAGCCGACAATTCAATCAGTGCTTGATTAGCTTAAGGAGCTTGATTAGCTTGAGGAGCTTTTTCATTCATATTTTCACCCTCCATCCTTTTAGTGTTAGCTCTTCGTGTATTCATATTCTAAAGACACAAGAGAAAGATTAGGAGAGGGACTTTATAGAGTAAAACACTAGGGCACGACTTAAGAGTAATGAAAAAAGTGAAATTTCCTAAATATTTTATAGCCTCTCATTCATAAGTGTGGCACGCTTCGCACTCATGAACAAGACTATACAGGACGTGGCTTAGGAGACATCATCCTAGAAACATTCTAAACCTTGTGCTCTGATTACCAAGTTTGTCACGACCCAGGGGTACCCTTTAGATGTAACAAGGTACATAGAACCCCCAAAGTCACCTTGTAAGCCACTTAGCGTATCATAACATAAGGCATTAGAATAATAAGAGTACAACACGCATTTCAAGTCCAAAATTTTCATAAAGTAAATCTAAAATTTAGACTTGTCTCAGTTTAGCCAGCTATTAAAATAGTCAAAATGAAAAGGGCCATAGCCTATACAGCATAGTCCAAAACTAAAATACAAGGAAAGAAACTACTAAGTGAAAACATCCATCCTCGAATCATAAGGACTCACTAACAAGCAAAGAGAAATGATCAAATCCAAGCTTTAGCCACAATGTTGACCACATTGAGAACTGGACCCTACTCTTAGGGAAAATGTAGGAAAAGTTGGGTTAGTACAAAAATGCACCAAGTATGATACCCATGGATAAAAACATTGAAGTCGTGCTAAAAGGGACATTTTAGTTGAATGCATGCAATTTACTAAGTTAAACCATCATTTTGAAGGTAGTGTAACAACATAAGTCCTAAGTCAACATATAGATCATCATAACATAAGAGGAACATATCATAAATACCCTCAAAGAAAAATTGTGCAACACATGAATAATACCCAATAAATCTCACCCATACTAAGTAAACCTTCTTCAGTAACCATATTTCATAATTGATGTTCTTGCTCATATTGTTGTTGTAGTGGGAATAAGCCTTAACCGACATAGACCATGTGAGCTTAACATGGAATTCGGTGTTACCCACACCGATAGGGGTTTTCCTACTTGCCTAAGGTAAGACCATAGTTTGCTATCTTTAGGTGGATCCACTAGCTAAATATCCTTTGGGGGCACGTTGTTTATGGGATATGGAGATTGTTACTAGAAACCTGACCTTTCTTAAAGGGGGAGCTTCCATCTCATGAGATTGCTTTTAGAAACCTGACATTTATTAACGGGGGAGCTTCCATCTCATATTTAATATCCACTCTGTGCTAAGCATTAATCCCATGTAGTACTTATTAAGTCATAACTGATTTCATTAGGATAACTCATTAGATCATGCATGAGAATAACCTTTCACTGTCCATATCTACATGTATCATTAGATTCAATTAGGTGGAAAACCTTTCAACCTAGAATCTTCATTATATGAGAACACCTTTGACATCATGTTCATTATGTATAGGTGTATAAAAATAAGGCAAAATGACTTTACTTTAACAAGACTTAAACCAGAATTACCAAAAACACCCCTCACTTTAAGTGAGCTGCGCAGGTGCCACGAGGGGATCAACGAGTCCTGATCTCACTCGTGGACATCAGGCAGTGGCTAGGAATCATGTGCCTTTAGCCTTCAATCCCAAAGCAACTTCACGAGAGGCACCATGAGTCGTGGTGCTTGCCACGAGCCGTGGTCCATTTTGTGGGCTTTGAGGTAGTGGCTTGCCATGTCCTTGACACCCTCACACACCCAAATCTCATCAACGAGCCTTCCCACCACTCATGGTCTTCACCATGAGCCGTGAAGTGGCTAGTGAAGAGGATCTTGTTTTGTGCAGTTTGGTGAGCTCACTGCCTAGCCCAACACGAATCACACCACTAGTTTTGCTCCGTACCACGAGCAGTCTGTGGTGGTCGTTGTCCCTAGGGAATTGTCTAGGGGAGAGTGGACTTCCTTAGTCCTCTCCGTTGGCCTTTCCCCACCTCCTTAACTTTAACCCTCACGTTATGGCTCTATGTTAGCCTACTAGTTTCCAGAGAGTTACAGGCATGATGTGCATGTGTATGGACTATAGGTAGTTAAATAAGGTGATGGCGATGAACTGCTTGCCTATGCCTAGGATTGATGATATATTTTGATTAGCATTAGAGTGTTGTAGTGTTTTCAGAGATTTATTTGAAGTCTAGTTACCATCATTTGAGGATTAGGGCAGTTGAGATCCCTAAGACCATATTTACGACATGATATGGCCATTATGAATTCCTAGTGATGTCTTATGGGTTCAGTAATACCCCTGCCACCTTCATGGACTTAATAAAACAGGTGTTCAGGTTATATCTTGATTTGTTCATTATTTTGATCATATATGATATTTTGGTAAACTCGCATAGCATGAGTGATCATGAGATATATTTTAGTATTGTGCTCTAGATTTTGAGAGATCAACAACTTTATGCTAAGTTCTCAAAGTGTGAGTTTTGGTTGAGTCTGTAGAATTTTTGGGATTCGTGGTGTCCAAGGATTGCATCATGGTAGATCCAGCGAAGATTAAGGCTATTCGTGGTTGGGCTAGGCCTACTTCGGTGACTAAGTTTTGGAGCTTCATCGGATTTGGCAAGCTACTACAGGAGGTTTGTGTAGGACTTCTCCATTATTGCAGCACCTTTGACCAGTTAGACCATCTTGATGTTCCTTTTGAGTGGTCTGAGAATTGTATGTTGAGCCTACAGACTGATTACTATTTCTATATTGACTCTTCCAATTGAGGGCGAGGTTTCAAGGTCTATTGTGATGCGTCTGGTGTAGGTTTGGGTTGTGTATTGAAACATTGGGGTCAGATTATGTTTTATGCATCGATGCAACTTAGGATACATGAGCGCAACTACCCCACTCATGACTTGGAGTTGGCAGTGAATGTTTTTGCAGTTACGATCTAGAGGCACTACATGTATGACTTCATTGTGAGATCTACACCGATCGCATAATCCTTCGGTATATCATGACATAGGGATCTTGATTTGAGGCAGCGTTGTGGTGTGCTTAGTTCACTTATAGCTTTAGGAAGACTTTTCAGGATGAGTTGGGTTCTTGTGTTGACCTTGGCACAACCTTCCACCCACAGACTAGTAAGTTGGAGCAAGCTATTCAGGTTCTTGAAGACATGTTGTGCGCTTGTGTTTTAGAGTTTGGAGGTCAGTGGACCAATTCTTTCCTTTGGCGGAGTTTGCATACAACAAAAGCTACCATTCTTGTCACGACCCAAGGGTACCCTTCTCTAGACGTAACAAGGCATATAGAACCCCAAAAGGCACCATGTAAGCCACTTAGCATATTGATTTCACGTATAAGGACACTTCATCCAATTCTAAGTGCCAACGATCGTTAGTCAGTAATATAAACCAACTAAGTGAGTTAGGGTCGAATCCTAGAGGGAGTGGTACGTATTTGAGAATCAATAGAAAAGCATGAATGTGTTCAAGTCAATCATAGGTAAAAACATTTATGAATAAAAGCATGGTTCAAGTTTGGGGTGACACAAGTATTAAATAACGCAGGGGTGGGGGGGTTTGATTGAAATTATCAACTACAATAGTAAATAACATGAAAATAACAAGTATAGAGACGAGTTCTTGGTATATGATTGGATTATGAGCTAATGTAGACAAATGGGTGATTGCAATCATAGTGAATAGTTTCAAAACCATGAATATAGCTAGAATTTAGTGGGGATAAACTTTCTCTGGAACAATTTACCCTGAATCAAATTGGTTTCTCTCGAACACCAATAAGCAGCAATTAAGAACAGCCTACGCTTTAGTCCATTCACTCTCTCGAGCTAACTATGTGGAAAAGGGTTTAGGATTCACTCTCTCGAGCTGAACCCATGAAAACCTAATACCCATAGATCATCAAATCAGTAATCTTGGTTTTACAACCTCTCTCTCGAGCAAGCCAAAAACACAAAGGTAGAGTTGCATTTGCAACTGCAACCCTTTAGATTAAGCCACAATTAGTGAATGAATTCACTTTTAAACAATATTTACACTATTAATCAACAATACCCAGTAGGGAAATCAACAAATAATCACATAATCATATCCCAAGAATTGAGGTTTTACCTAGATATCATAAAAAGATAAAAATCATCACCAAATTGAGTTTGCATCAACTGGGTACGATTAATTTCATCTTTACAAAGGTCTACGATGAAGAATCTTCAACACCCACTTCCAATTTCTCAGAAATGGAAATCTTCAAAGCTAAGGAAATATTGTCTCAAAACTCAATTCTAAGCTCTCTAACTTGAAAGCTGAAAAATAATGAAAAGTAGATAAAAATCTGATACTAAACTAAAAATTCAAACATGTTTTTATAGTCGCCAAATATGTGTTGCTAAGCACCATTTGGCGCATTAAGTTGGGAAAGCCGATCCACTCGACAATTCGGTCTTTGGTCAATTCAATCACCTTTTTGCTTTGTTCTTCAACATCTTCAAGTTTTGTAACTTTGGGTGATCTAGCACTGCATCGCGGAACCATTCAGCGACTCGCTGACTATTTCTTTCTATCGCTGATTTAATTTTCTCCTTCAGGGCTTGGCACACTGGAACATTAGGCGAATATAATGTACATGATCCCACAACAACAACAAGGGTGGTCTTTTAATCTGATCTATGTATTTACATATTGATACTTGATTTCAATTGAGCTCTTGTTTACATATGTTATTGCCTTACATATTCAGTACATTCTTCGTACTGACGTCCCTCTCGGGGGACGCTGCATTTCATGCTGCAGCCACAGGTACTCCAGCTAGTAGACCTCCCCAGTAGGAGCATAGGACACTCAGCTGCTATTGGTGAGCTCTAAGTTCGTTCGGGGCTTAACCGAGTCTTTGGCATCTATTTTGTTACCGTATAGTAGTTAAGGGTAAGGAGGGGCCCTGTCCCGACCTAAACTAAGGTTGTCTATCTTGTAGAGGCTTTGTAGACTAATGTATAAAGTTTGGTTGTGTCTTGTCTCTTAACAATTATGGCCTCAACAGCCAAGTGTTGTACCTATGTTTTGGGCCTGTATATGTCGGTCTTTTATCACTATAGTGCATATAAGCTTGTCATAGCTTCATAGTTATCATAGTTAAATGTATGGTAAGTGCAGGTTGTAAGTTGGTTCTCCCGGCCATTTAGGCATCAGGTGCCTTTCCGTCTTAATCAGATCTGAGGCGTACAAATACACACAAAAAGACTCAACTTACTAATGCAAGGATCAACTGTAAACTCAAAGATTCTTTGTGACTCACATCCAATATTCTTGAGTTCACAATACTTTCTTCAAATGCAAGTTCAAGCTCAACAATGGTACTTAATTGCCCTCACACAAAGAATGATTCCATATTCACACACAATGGTTCACAATTGAAAGCTTCGAAATCAAATATAACGCTCACACTCACAAAGATGAACATAATGCATGATTACACCCATAGGTTTACCCTTATTTTCAAATCAACAATTGTTTCAGCTCACTAAAGATCAAAAAGGTCTTTTCAAGGCTTGTAATGGGGCAGAGTGCGAGGGTATGGTCATTTAGGCTCAATGGTTGTAATCCTCATAAAATGTGGTGTGAACAACAATTTCTTTCCTTTTCTTCATCATTTTTATTCGTCCTCACAAGTCATCCCATTATTCAGTTTCCATGGACTATTGGAAACCCCATTTCTTCTTGCATTTTCAAAACTTTATTCCACAACTTTTTCATTCTTTTCTTCTTTTTCTCTTTTTATTTTATTTTATATGGAGGGGTTCCATTTTTCTCAAACCATGGTTCAAAGGGAACTTTCTTGCGCTTTTTGATTTACCTTCTCTTTTCACCACACCCCCAACTTCGCGTTTTGGCCTAAGTTGGCTATTCACACAAACCACAAATCATGGGGATTATGGGTAATGGATCAATAAAGGTCACCATTTCATCAAGTTTCTTCCAGGAAAAGGTTAAGGCTCAAAGGGTATTCAAGCGGGGTTCACACACTCACAAGGTAGTGCATAAAAAGAGGTATAATGTGAAATTGTTTCACACTCTTCAAAGTTGCCTGAGATCATATCAAGAGATTGCGTCACTTAGTCAACCAGACCAACCGGGCAAATTCAAGGTGTCATCACACATGGTTCACGATAAGCTCATCACACAAGGCGATGACACCAATGTAAAACAAGACTCCACACTTTCGCTAGTGTGCAATGTTCATCACAAGAGAGTCAATTTGATACTTGGCTAGTCACAATGAGATGCAAAAAGTTCACATATTTTCTATGCAACTTCATTTGGCCTAATCGTAGCTACACATTCAATTTTGTTTGATTATGAGCACTATTCAAGACATCGATATTGATCAAGACTGATACTCAAATTTGCAAGAGAACGACCACATTAAAAAACAAGCATGAGGTTGCACAATTTTTTTGGAAGAGTCTAAAAATCATTTATCGTTAAAAACACAGAGCCACAAGCTCAATCATCCACAAAAGCAGTATAAAACACAATTATAGCTCAAAACCCAAATATATACACAAAACATAATCACAAAAGATCAGAAAAGGTGGGCCTCACCCCACCACAAATAAAAACATTTGTCCTCAAATGCAAGTAAAATAATATCCAAAAGTTAAATAAAAATAAGATAGAGATGGCGGTAAAGAATTATCTTATCTATATAGTTGCTCCATTTGTCTGGGCATCTATGCCCATTATGGTGCTCGGAACCTGGGCATCAGTGCCCAACGTTGCCTCACAAGGAATAACTGTTGAACTATAGTCAGCCAAAGGTGTAAACGCCAAAGAGGTCTGCACAACTATATCAATCATGGCATCCACAGTCCCTATAAGGCCCTTGTAGGAAACCTCCTTAGTTACCTCAAGCATCTCCTCATCCGTCTCAGCCTTAGATTCGGGATCAGCTACCTCCTCAACTCTAACCTCATCTCTGGTGGTAGCCGTAGGCATATCTAGTACATTTGGGTTCTCCACCATCCTGAAAATTATGGACATGTCAGTGGATTTCAGCTGATCCACATCACTCCTCAACACAGAAATAGCGACCTTTAAAGACGTCACCTCCTCGGAGGCCCATTGGCCACGCTCACACACTTCTATCCTAACCGCAAGGGTGTTAATGGTAGCACTCAATAGTGTCATAACATTAGCTAGGGGAGTTTGAATCATTCCCGGAATAGAGGCCTCTAGTCTAGCAACACGACGATCGATAGAGTGGGCAAGCTGCCCATTCGAAGTAATGAAGCCTAAGTGAACGGGGTCCAGGAGACAGCAGCAGCAGGTCTAGTAGGAAACGTAGCAATAGAGGAACTAGAAGTATCAGAAGGGACATCAATAGAAGTACCTGAATTCCTAAGGGCCCGGAGTAGGAAAAGATGCCTTTGCAGGTAGTGAGTTTGTGTCCACAAGCGAGGAAGAGTCCACCGGGGCAACCTTCTTCTTCTCTGCCTCATCCTTTAAATACTACGCCTCGATCCTTCAAATATAGGTAGAGGCTGTGGGAATAACTTTCATATCCTTCTTCGCATCTCTAAGTACTCGAGCCTGTGCATAGCCCGGTGATCAACACCGGGAAGGGGAGTGAGGTTTGACCTTGCTTGACTTTCATGATCATTTCCTGTGCCATAATCATCAGTTGGTTGATCCTCGCTCCATCAATGATGCAGCCGAGACAAGCTGCCTTGGCAAGGTGGAGAATAGACTTGTTCTGGGATGGTATGACAGTACTGCTGATGAAGCCAAACAAGAACCTTGCAGCTACATTCAAGTCTTTCTTTTCTATTGGATCCCCTGCCTCCAACCACTCGGAGTACCATCAGATATAAACGGAGCTAACCACTTCTCCATATTGTCCAGTGTCTTTGTCCTGATCATATGTAGGCAGTCATCTTCAAGTCTCGTAGTGCACTCTAGGACAACATTAATGGTAGAAAAGTAACACTGCACCCTCTTCCCCCGGACAACTACATAGTCAACCGGTTTAAATGATGTTGCTTGGTTCTTCCTTTGTGGTATCAAGGCACTGTACGTGTTGTAGAACTCCCTAACCCAACATGGAATATACGAGCCATGGGGACTTGTGAAGATCTCGAACTTATGAGACTTCAGACAACTCATAATTTCGGTGTACCTATCAATCACCCCATTCGTGGACAAATGCTTGTCCTCAATGATTGTCCTCATCTTCTCAGTCTTTAATCTATTCGTAGACTTAGGAGGGAGGACCATGTACTGGTGGTGCTAGCACCACTGCCTGTCTTGGAACTAGAGGAGGAGTAGTGGTGGCATGAGGAGTCCTGACCCTAGACGATCGGTCATCCTTATGGAGTGCAACTCTGCTCTCTGTGTTGCTACTAACTCATCATTCTCAAAAGCTACAATTTAAGCCTCCTGATGCTCACCATATCTCTCAGAAGTGGTGAGGTGGGTGGCGTAGATCCTGTCACTATCGAAGCTAGCCTTCGGTGATGGAGGTGCCTTACTTTTTCCTTTGCCTTTCCCACCAATTTTGGGAAGTTTTGTAGCTTTTCCTCTGGATGCAACTGCATACTCATTCATTGTAATCCCCTTAGCCTTCTTTCGGGTTGGCAAGTTCCTCCCAGCAACTTTTGGTCTAGCCATGTTTGCAAAAACATGAAGAAAAGTTAGAAATTATTCAATCAAAATCACAGAAAAATAACAGTTGCAAACATATTTGTTGAACTGGTCGACGAGTCTTCGAATCACTTTGGCGAGCTAGATCGGGCTTGTTGGAAGGATTGGCTCAATATTCTCAAAAAATTGGCATCTCGGCGATGAGGAGGCCTTTCGGCTAATTACTGGCAGCATTCGGCGAGCAAGGATTAGCTTGCCGAAAGTTACAATGCAAATAAGGTGCAGGGGTGCAGACAAAGGGTGATTAAGAAGGTCTTTCGGTGAGTCGCCGAGTGCCTTTGGTGACCTCAAGCTTATCGCTGAAATTTATTGAAGCCAACTACTCATTTAACCTCAAATTAAAGGCGCGAAGGGAAACTTCAGCGAACCGTACAGTGGTTTGGCGAGCTTGACCCAGTAAGCCAAACAACACAACGTGCTTACTTTCAACTTAACTTCTCAAAGTTAACCCCGCAACCCCCTAAAAAAAAAGCAAAGCATACACTTATCAAATTAAGTGTAAACCCATTACATCCATTGCCCCGGAATACTCAGACTTCTCCCGATTTTACTAAAATTTTCAGTTGACGACTTTTACCCTTAAGAATGATGTCAACCGCTACATCATTGGGCAAAATACATCATTTGGCATAAATACAGTTTACTTAGACTTCACTCGACTAGACCCAACCAAATGCAAGCACAACCCCACAAGGTTAGATCTAGATTGGATTTATAAAACCACGGGTCTTAACTTTCAACCTTTTTGCGTACCCCTCAGTCTTGATTCTCACAAAAATCGCACCTACTTACTATTTTCAATTTTTTTGCAAATCATAAGTATTTTTAGCAGTTTGAGTAGTGCTTGGATCTGTGATAACCTGCTGCTTAGTATCACAGTCTTGATCTAATATGCCTAAAAGGTTGGCTCTCCAAACCCTGCATTTAATTTTGGTATGGATGCTCTCATTTCAAGTAATTTTATCCAATGTCGTGTGATGTGCTTTTCTGATGAATCTAGATTATTCTAAGCGTTAAGGAGAACTCACCAAACCATTCGGCGAGTTGCCAAATCATCCCATTTGGCATTTAACCTCATGCTGCTTATAGTCAATGTTCAGTAACCTTACGGTGACTTGCCAAGCTACTCGGAAAATCCTACTAAAATCTTGTTTCTCTAAAACTCGATCTAGTTGTTCTGACTTCTTTCGAATTATTTGCAGAAATGGCTAAATCTAAAGTTGCAGGAAGAAGCAAGCCACCCAAAGATAGAACAAAAGGGATTACAATGAGAAAGGATGCAGACACATTCAGAAGCAAAGTTGCTAAACTTTCCAAAACTTGCGAGAAAGGGAAAGGCAAACACAAGGCCTTTGAATTATCAGACAGGGCTGAGCGGCGATTTAAGAGGCCAATTATTCACCCAGGACCAGGACTCCCCAACCTACAATTACTGCACCTCTTGTTGCAGCGCTGACAGTGGTATTAGCACCTCTCGTACAAGGTCCTCAGTAGAAATCAAATCGAGAAAAGGTTGAGGAGTTAAGGACAATTCTGGAAGAAAAGTGTTTGTCCATAGATAGGGTTATAGATAGACACCCAGAGATAATGGAGTGTCTGAGATACCGCAAGTTCCAAATCTTCACTAAACCCCGTGGCCCTTATATTCCAAACTGGGTAAAAGAGGTCTATATTGCATATGGTGCACTAATACCTCAGCAAAAGCAACTAGCAGCAGCCTTCAGAGAAGTTAGCTATGTGATTGTCAGAGGCTAGAGAGTGAACTGTGATAATGAGGAAATCAACGCAGTCTTGGGCATGCCCACAAATATTAGGGATCACTACCAGTATCTGATTAGAACAAAGAGGTTGGAAGATATAAAAGAGTGGTTAACCCACTAATTGCAGATGAAACTCCAAAGTGGGAAGCGGAAGGAGTTCCTATTGAAAAAAAAGAACTAAACATAGCCTCAACGTTCTGGTTTGGTTTTATCAACATCACAATTATGCCATCCCAAAATGAGTCGATCCTTTGCCTTACCAAGGCAGCCTGCCTGGGTTCCGTCATAGAGGAGACTCAGATAAACTTGGGTACAATCATTGCTTCAGAGATACTCATGCATGCAAGACAGAGCCGAACCTCTCTTCCATTTCCAGTCTTGATCACAGAATTGTGCAAATGAGCCCATGTGCCTCGGGATGTCAGAAAGGACGTAGAAGTGATGCCCACGGCCTCTACTGATATCCGGAGGATCAAAGCTGAGTATCTTAAGGATAAGGCAGAAAAGAAAAAGGCATCATCGATGAAGATAGTAAACACAGAATCATCACCTGTAGAGACACATCTGTCTACTCCAACCCCTGGACCTTTAGTTATATCCATTCCAACTGTTACTCACGTTGATTCTCTATGTTCTTCTTTTGCTGCACGATCACAAAAACCCATCACTATTGCTGCTAATTCCTGACTTCCACTCACCCGAGAGTCTCTACTGTGGATGGAACAGTTGGCTTTTTCTGCTGATCGTCGAGCTGCAAACCTAGAGGCCTCTTTCCAGACATGATCTGGATTTGCTTGACTAATGTTGTGATACCTTTGAGCACTACCATTGATGCCCTAGCGGCAAGAATAGCGGTGTGCGAGCATAACCAAGGGTCCACAGAGAAGGTAACAACTTTAAAAGTTGCCATTGCTGAACTACGAAAATATATAGAGCACATGAAGTCCCCTGATCTATCCATGGTCTTTGGAACAGTAGAGACTCCAGATATGCCCGAAATACATCAGATTACCACAGGGCATGGAGATGGAAGGGAACCTACAGCCGATCCTGAACCAAAGGCAGAAACTAACGAAGAGATGTTTGAGGAAGTTACAGTGGACGACATAGCCAAGAATGAAGAAATCATGATAAATGTTGTTGTGCAAGCTTCTTTAGCACAGTCTCTTGTTGCAGGATCCAATGGAGTTGGTCCTTCTGGTGGTCACTCCGGATATTGATGCCATGAAAAATGGAGCAATCGCATATCCAGGATCCCTTGTTCACCTCCCTCTCTATTCTTAGTTTTCTTTCAAATCTTTGGATATTACTATTTGCATTCGAGGATAAATATTTTTATTTATGGTGGGGTGAGGCCCACCTGTGTGTGCTACTTTTTGCTCATGTTTGTTTTTATATCTGAGTTGTTCTGTTTATAACTGTTTTACACTATTTTTGTGCATGTTTGAGCTGATGGCTTTCTTTTGTTTTTAATTGCGAACAATTTTTGACCCTTCCAATTTTTTTTGAATTTTTCAAATATTTTTGCCACCCCTTCTGAGTTGAATGTGGCTGTTCTTTTGCAGAAAAATTTGAGTCTCTATTTTGATCAATACCGATGACTTGAATAGTGCTCTCAATTGAACGAACATGAATGTACGGCTATGATGAGGCCAAATGAAGTTGCATAGATAATGCGTGAATTCTTTGCATCTCGTTGTGATTAGCCATCTACCAAATTGATTCTCTTGTAATGACCGTTGCACACTAGCGAAAGTGTATAGTATTGTTTGATTTAAGTGTCGATGCCTTGTGTGATAATCTTGCTTTCAAATATGCTTGAATGAACCTAGAATTTGACATGTTAGTCTGATTGATTTAGAAAGGTGTCCTCTTGAGATGATCTTAGGCAACTTTAAAGAGTATGAACAAAATTTGACATATACCTCTTTTGTAGCCTACCCGTGAGCGTGTGAATCTCTTTTGAACACCCTTTGAGCCTTACCTTTCTTTGGAAGAACCTTGATGAACCCTAGACCTTACTTGACCTACTACCTACATTCCTCTGGAGTTGTGATTTAGAGAATAGCCAACTTAGGCCTAAAGCCAAAGTTGGGTGGTGGTGAAAAGGAGAAGGAGAAGTCAAGAAGTGCAAGAAAAGTTTCCCGTAATCCATGGTATTGAATAAAAATGGAACCACTTCAATTCAATTCAAAAATAAAATGTCAACTAAAGTTTGAAGGGAATCGGGTTTCAAGCAATCCATGGAGGAGATTAAAAAGGTGACTTAGAAGAACTAGAAAAAGAATTGATAAAGGAAAAAAAGGGAATGCCTTGAGAATGCCACAACTCATGAGGAAAAAGTCATTGAGCCTAAATGACCATACCTTTGCACTCAGCTCCATTACAAGCCTTAGAAAGACCTTTTTGATCTTGAGTAAGCTAAATCGAAAGTCTATTGGAAAATAAGGGCAAACCTACGGGTGAAAACATGCATTGTGTTCCTTTTTTTTTTTAGAGTCGGCGTTGCTTCCTTTGTGTGTGAATAGAGAATCATTTTTCATGTGAGGGAATTTAGATACTTTTTGTTGAGCTTGAACTTGCACAAGTAGCAAGTATTGCGAGCATGAGAATCTTTGGTAATGGTATGTCACAACTTGAATCTTTGAGTACACAATTAATCCTTGCATAAGTAAATTGAGTCTTGTTGTGTGCACTCATGATTGAGCCTTGTGTAGCACTGTTTGAGACACCTTTTTTGAACGCCTGAACTCAAGTTTGCTTGAGGACAAGTAAAAGTTTAAGTTGCAGGTGTTGATGAGTTCACAAATTAGACTCATTTAGGGGTTTATTTTGATAGAAATAATATCCCGGAATACTTATTTTGTCTCAATATCTGATTAAAATTCTTATGTTTTAGGTATTTGAAGTTTTAGTGGAAGCATGGACACATAGGTGCAAAAAGGAACAAAAAGGCTAAAAAAATGAAGAAGATGAAGCATGAGCATCACCAAAAACCTTTGATGATTCACCTAAAGGACAAATTCCACCCTTTTTTCCAGTATGCGGAGCCCTAAATAAAGAGGATAAAAAAGGCGATGAAAGGAGAAAGGCGGCGCTTTGCTAAATAGTTTTGCGAAGCAGTACTATACCACCCAATGGTCCAGAACGTGAAGATGTTGTAGGCTGTCACTCAACGGCGATGAGACAGAAGAAGGGTGAGTCGCCGAGTCATT
Source organism: Solanum commersonii (assembly GCA_029007595.1). Classification (NCBI taxonomy): domain Eukaryota; kingdom Viridiplantae; phylum Streptophyta; class Magnoliopsida; order Solanales; family Solanaceae; genus Solanum; species Solanum commersonii. The sequence goes on along the minus strand of JAJTWQ010000002.1, from coordinate 9,290,438 downwards.
CGGCGGACTCGACTAACCCCACCGAACTATCCGCCTGCACTAATTTTTTATGGATATAAATATTTAACTCTTTATTGATTTTAGAAGTTCTGAACCATTTTTTTTATTTTTAGAATAGAATAGTACGTTTTTAGATATTTTCTCTCAAGTTTGGAGAGGGTTTTGTGGGAGACTTGAAGAGAGAAGGATCTTATCTTCCCCAAGTTGGAAGTGGGTCTTGTCTATTCTTCTTCCTTTGCTTAAATCAAGGTTTAATTTCTTATACCCATTTGGTTTTAGTATCATTTTAGGTGTATTTTGTTATTTCTTGATGTCTGGCTAAAACCTCGCATTCTTGGGGTGTGATTTAGCAAGTATGTGTTGATATTGTTGTTGGGTCTTGCTTGCAGATAGGGTAGATGTATTTTAATGGTAATTTCACCTAGTGGTTGTGGTTTAATATAATAGGTTTCTAGTTGTAAATACAAAACCACCCATGTGTTTTTGACTTGCCCGAGAGGGAGGTCGCAAAACCAAGACCAATAGACTGATGGCCTAAGGAGTGGGTTGACATGAGGTTCAACCTGAGAGGGTGAGCCCTAGTCCCATAGCCTAACACTCAGCTCGAGAGAGTGAGTAGGGTAAGGCGTAGGCTGGTCTTCATGTGGCAAATGGGTATCCGAGAGGAACCCCTTTAAAACAGGATAAGTTGCCCGAGAGGGAACTTATTTCCATCTAAAGCTTAGCCTAGTCACTATTATCTTGCGAATTTCCTATTGAAAGCACAACTAAACGATTTATCTCAACTTGTATTGCGGTCATACCCCAAGAATATTTCCCCATACTTGATTTTCTTGTTAATTTTTGCTATTTTTACTACTTGTGACAAAACCCCCAATTGATATTTGACACTTTTGTGTCACCCCCTTTAATTTACCATGTTTTTGTTCATTAATGTCTTTAGCTACAACTAGTTAGAGCTTCATTTTATTTTTATATCAATTCTCAAAACCACTTCCTTGGGACACGACCCCAACTTTTAGTTCGGTTACTATACTATCGACGATCGTAGACACTCATACCGTAGGTTAGTTTCGTTGGTCACGATAAGCATCAGCGTGGTTAGCTGGGAAATGTCGAGTTTGATCTTGATTGACCTCTCATTCGTGCCACGAGGCTTCCGAGCTGATTCCGAGCTCCTTCGTAGATTTTGACATAGTAGGGCGCTTGTGTGTGGGACCCATTTTTGTCATGATGACCTCATATGAAAATTTCAACTACGCCATTGAGTCTAGATATTGAATTTAGTATGGTTGCATATCTCATTTGCATGCACGAGGCTTTGAAGGAGTTCGGAAAAATATGTCGGTGTTTTTAAGTTTCCCAAAAAAATACTAAAATCTGGTGCATATCTAGCAAAAATATCAGCTCATTTTGGAAACTTCAAAACCCCATATCTCTCTCATTTCTTAGCCAAATGAGGTGATTCAAAGTGTGGAAGCTTCATTTTGATGGTGTCTTTGTTGTAGACTGATCGAAAGGTGTTAGGTATGATTGTTCATGGTGCAATTGTAATAATATAGACTAATGTAGCCCTTTTCTAATTAATGATTTTGTATATATCTATTTGGTGATATCTTGCACATTTTAACTAAGTTTTGGGTGATTTGAAATCCCACGTGTTGGGAATTATTTAGCTTACGTCGTGGAGTTTTCAAGGAGTGCTGGGAATCATTCAATTTTTATAAATTCTAAGTTTTACCTACAACATATATTTTAAAAATTTATGAAAGTGTGATTAATTTGTATGTTGGACTTTCACTGTGTTTCGAGCCCCGAATTGTGTTCCTTTTTGGAACACTAGTTAGAGGGGTACTGTGTTGAGTCCTTTGGAAGAGTTAAATCCAGAAAGTCTGGTGCGGGTCCCCCAATTCCCATTTCGGCTTTAAAATTGACCCATCTTCGTCTTTTGTTATTTTGGTGTTTAATCCACCATACATATGTTGCGATCCTATATTTGATAGTTTGGCAGTGTTCAAAGGTCGTTTGGATAGTAAAAGCTTTGGCGAAGTGATTTGAAGCAGTGCAGTCGACATCAAGGTAGGCTTCAACTTTCTTTCTATCTAGATTGAGCCTGAATGTGTGGACTCATGTTGATTAGTATGAATTGGAGCGAGGATCTAGTATTCTTACCTCTCTTCTTAGATACCATGTTTTAAGTTTGAACAACATTATCTTGAGCATAATACCTTGCTGGTTGGGTGGTTTGTGTTTTGCTTTATGCTTGCTATATAAATTACTTTATTCTACTTACTTTCTGATGCATGCCCATCCTTAGTCTATGATAGACCAGTGTTGCCTTAGACTTTCAAACTTTGTTTCTTTGCTTTGTTTTTGACATCGTTTTAGACTAACTAGATCCTTGTAGACTGGAATAGCAGACTTAAGTCTGATAGTATGAGCCTTAGTTTAGTCGAATTTCTGTCTTATCAGATCGTCTATCCACTCTCTCCTTATTAATGCGGTTCCATTGTGTTACCAAAGGTTTCTGCTATCACGGCGATTGAAGATTGAGTTGTACTAGGCTGGGAGCCTTTTGTTCATACCTTTGGGTAGGTGGCGGCCCATAGTGACTTGACTTGACATGGGATTCTCCTTGGACTTTTCACATCCTTGGCACTCTTGTTAGTTAGGTAATGAGTTGGTTGGTTACAGTGCTTATTTACTATTCGAGGCTATTATTTCCCGTTCAAGGTTGACGTTTCACAGTTTGAGGCCATTATTTTTAGCTTGAGACTGCTGCCTTTGGGTTTGAGGCCCAGATTCATCACCTTTGGTTTGAGGCCAAGATTCTATCATTTTGGGTTCAAGGCCAAGCTTATATCACTTTGGGTTCCAGGTCCAGATCCTATCATTGTGGTTTCGAGGCCCTGTTAACTTCTTTTGGACTTGGATTTGATTGTTTTATTCTTGTAGTCTTAGCTATTTTGTGTACCTATCGAGATTATAGTGGTCCATTAGGGTTTAGTTTAGCAATACTTAAATTTAATTCCTACACTCATGTGTGTTTTTGCTTTCCCGCTTTGAGATTTGTTTCTTTCTAGACTATATCTTTTCATATTATTTTTACCTTTCAAGCTCAGTCGGTATGATGCCTATTGAGTACCTTATTTTGGTACTTATGCTACACTTTGCATCTTTTCGTTATTCAGGTCTTAGTACCAGCTATCAGCCGTTATCGTCTTATTATCTTTTGTTTTTATTGTTTGGCGACGAGGGTGAGCACTTGGTGTTCTGCATTTATCATGTCTCCTTGTACTTATTTTAGGCAGTCTTGTTTCTTTTTGAGACATGCTTTGTTGTGATTCACTTTTGGGACTTGTACTCTTTTATTACACATTTCTATATGAGTGACTTCAAGGTGCTTGTAGGGATTTCTGTATATATTTTTTTTGGTTTTCTTCCGCCTTATCGTCCTTTGTTTAGATTATTATTTTCGTAAGTATCCACCCTTCCGCTCATTACATGATGCTCTAGATTACAGGTTTACTTCCCTACTGGTGGGATATAGTAGATATCATCATGATTTGAGAAGTCGGGTTGTGATATATATATATATATATACAGAAAGATTTTTTTAATGTTTATATAGTTAAAAATATTTTCTTTTGGGGCATCTTAATCACTATTAGTTTCTTAGCATTAGTATTAAATAATTGCTTATTTCAATATAGAGAGTGTATGCCTTTCTCATTGATTTCCCTAGTACATGTTATTCAAAGATATGTGTTCTGTGTTTACTTCCTATGTGGTATGGAAGTGTTTATCTTAACTTATTTTTTTAGCATAATTAATTAAGTCTATGTTCATTCTAAGTAATTGTCATGACCCAGGGGTACACCCTAGATGCAACACAGCATACTTGACCCCAAAGGGGTTTCATACAAGCCCTTAGCATATCATAAACATAAGTAATAGAAATGATGCAGAATTTAAAACTTTTTACAATCAAAGTTTTTTCATAAAACTCAAATGGAAGTCTAGACATTGTCTCAATGAACCATCGAATACAATCAAATATCAATAAGCGTCACAACCCTTTTACAACCTAGTCTCAAAAGAAGAAGTAGAAGAAACTATAAATGACCAACTTCTGTCCTCGAACCATGAGGACTAATAAAAAATGTGGAGAGAATCAATCCAAGCTTTACACAAAGGGAGAATTACACCTCAACGACCAGAACCTACACTTATAGAAAAATGTAGAAAATATGGGTTAGCACAAAAATTGCACTAAGTATGGTAGCCATGCATAAAATCCTTAAAACATGCTAAAAGGGGACATTTAGTTGAAACCATGCATTTTATCAAGTTTAAAAGTCATCATGCACATTTGTGAAGAAACATAAGTCAAACCATCCTATAAGCAACCCTAAGCTATACATGTGCAACGCATAGATAGGATCCCATAATCCTATCTAATACTAAGTACAACTTTGTGGTCACCAACATCATACATACCTTAGCTTGACCTCATCCATTGCCAACACTCATAGACAAGGAACTATTAATGTTCGTAGCTTGTAGCAAGTAAAGTCACTCCTCGCAACAATTCATATCATACATGCATAATTCATAAGTCTTCATAGCATAAGAGAAGCACACCACAACCACTCTTAAGACCTACTTGTGCAATGCATAAATGAAGTACCATACTCCCACTCGTACTAAGTAGAACCTCTTCAAAAGCCATAGTCAAAGTTCATGTTCATGTTCTTGTCATCGTTCAAATTCTTGTCATGTAGGGAAATATAGGCTTAACCGACAGACCATGTGATCTACATGGAATCCGGTGTCATGCCTCCACACCGAAAAGAGATGTCCTACTTGCCTATGGTAGAACTCATGTATTAGCTTCTAGGTGGATCCACTAGCTAAAGACCTATGTGGGCACATAGTTACGGGATAAGGAGATTGCTACTAGAAACCCAGACTAACTTCCGTAAAAGGTTTCCATCTCATGAGATAAATATCTTGGGAACCCAGACTAATTGGTGTGAAGGAACCCATCTCATATTCATATCCACTCGGTGCTAAGCATAATTCCCTTTAAATTCGTGTTAAGTCTTTACTTAAGTTGATGTTCATAAAAGAATTCCCTAACACTCAAACCAGCATGGTGTCATGATAGCTCATAGATTCATTAGGTGAGAATGGCCTTTCAACCTTAAAATCATCAATATGTGAGTAAACCTTTCACATCATGTTCATAGTGTGTTTATCAGAATACCCTTTCATTCAACACAACAAGATCATCATAGTTATAATTAATTCGTGCATAATAATGTGTAAAGGTATAGGGGGATGATCTTTCAATCAATACCACAATTACACCATAATCATAGAATCTTTATTCTTAACATAAATCTTGAAGCACATGCATAATTCTCACATTCAAGTACGAATTCTCATAATTTACCTTTCAAGAATCATGAATCACATTCAACCCAACATTTGGAATTTATGCATTAGATATAGGTAATAACACAATTCAATCAATTTAATTAATTCATACAAGACCCATCTACATGCTTCTAAAATCAATTAATCCAAATTAACATCACAATTTAGCAATATAGGGGATACATGGGTTCTTGAAATTTTTTCACTATAATTCAACCATAAATAATCAATTCAATCATATCCCAGCATAATTGAACCATTGAAAACATTTTCAAGAAGTATCCATGATTTTCGAACAAAGCCCTAACTTTTGGGGAAAATTATAAGATTTGAAATCAAGTTTTGAAGGGCTCTATGGGTGGAATCTACCCATATATGAAAACTACCATACCTTGATGAAGAATATTCAAAGAATTTTTTTAAAAAAAAACCCTTGATTTCTTCAAGCCCAAGCTTCAATTCTACTCTTCTTCTTTTTGGGTTTTTAGAGAGAGAAATATTGTGAGGAAGATGAACTTTTGATTTTGATTTGGGTCTTTGTAAAAGTTATTTAGTTTGGGTGTTTAATAACTTAAAATACCTTATATATTTATTTAAAAATAATATAAAATATGCCCATTTAAATTGGACCAAAAATTAAAATTTATGAAAATACCCCCTTGCTCAAGTGGACTGCCCACACGCCTAAGGCAAAGTCCAAGAGGGCTTCCTAGGGCAGTCACGTGGACTGTTGCCTTTGGATTTTGAAGCTAAGGCATTGTCCACGAGGGCTCCCATGAGCCATGGACCCTAGCATGTACCACACCTATTTCCACGCGCCTAAGGTATTTACCACGAGAGGCGCTCCATGGGCAGTGAAGTCCTTCACGCCTTGTGGACCCTCGCGTGAACTCCCTTTATGCCCAAAAATGGCTAAGGCATATTTCACTGAGGGTCTTCACGAGCAGTGGAGTCTTCCATGCGTTGTGAACCCTCACATGGACTGTCTCCCTTGCCTCAAAATGGCTAAGGTAAAGTTCACGAGGCCTTCTAAGTGCAGTGAAGGCCTTCACTCTCCGTGAAGCCTCACGTCAACTATGCCTTTTGCCCACACAGCTAAGGAAAAGTTCAATAGTGCTTGTAGTGGCAGTGATGCCTTTCACCTTCCTTGAACCCTCTCTTGAACTTATACTTGGCTAATTTTCTTTTTGGGGCTATTTTACAACTATAAATCATGCATCCAATTTTAAGACTCAAATGGAAGGTTGTAGTTTCATCTACTAATTTTGCGGGTGTTACATTATCTCCCCCTTGGGAACATTCATCCTCGATGACAATCTATACACCTTACGGAATTTAAGACCCAAGACTAGAAGCCCAACATGCATGAAATATCAAAATAATGTACCACATAAAGGAGGAAACTTCAACTCCATCTCAACATGATCAATGCAACAAAAAGAAAGTAGGAACTACATCTATCAACCCAATATGCATGAAATTCAACATTTCTCATATTTATTGGAGAATCTACCTTCTCAAATAAAAGCATGCTCAACACAACATTATGGTCCCCAAACCTACACCCTAGACATGGCCTAGACTCGAGGACAATTTTTGGTCCACAAGAGAACCCTCATCTTGGCTGACTACAAGCGGAAGACTAACTCAAGCATACATAAGCATCAAATTGAAAGAAATGTTTAAAAACAGTTTACTAAATCTGGAAACTTCGCTAAATATATGGAGTTTGAAACATAAGTTTTAAATAAAATATCTGAAACTAAAAGACTATCCAAAACTGTGTATCTATGAACTCAAAGTTAATGTAAAGAAATAAGGGAGTAAAATCATTAAATCTTTACAAAATACTTTTTCATCTCTGAACTCAACATAATAAGTGATACATAAAAATACACTTTAACTCTATTGGGGGATTCTCTAACCGACAACCATCTGCATGAGCTACATGACGATACAACATCTCGCCCATGGTGCCAGAACTCTCCTATACCTTGTGGGGATATAGTACATCCTCAACTAAGTGGATCCACTAAGCTATTCTTAAATATTAATAAGGAATCATCTAAAAAGTATGATCTTTTACCCTTGTTGGCATACATGGTTTATGAGGAGTTTGAGTTGTCTAAAACTCCTCCCCATATCGTGGCTCAATACTAGTCCCAATAATACATACTCATGCTCATATGTTTTAAAACATAACTCTTCCTCTGGTTTGAGAAAATTCCTCAGACTACCTTTTTAAAACAAGTATCTTCTCTTGAAATATAACTCATAACTCATTTACAAATCTCAATTTCTCTTTTATCAATACAAAAATTGATACCTTTGGGAGTACATAGTCCCCTTATACTCTTGTTCAATTCATACTTTAAAACTCTTTCTCAAAAAAATATCAAAATCATATTTTAATATGATCATTGATGACTCGAGAAATCGTATTGCATAAACATTGATGGTATATCTAGATACCATACTGCTCATACATTTACGGCATACTCGATTTTCATACTAATCATGTTTTAGAAACTCTTTTCTCAAAACTCATCTTTACTTTCTCAAAACTCAGTTTAAGAATACAAATGTTGGATTTATAAAAATCTTCTCCAAATTTATAGTTCAAAATAGGTTTCATGTTGAAATATAGACATGCACAAGTCAACTCAAGGATCCTAATAAAAATATATAAAAAATATAATTAAGAATGGAATTTTTAAAACAAACATGAACTAAAGAACACCAAATCAACATATCTCAAGAATATTGAAATTTAGGGAAATAATCCTTGATTACTTTTTAACTAATCTAAAAGTAGATGTAGGGCGTGAGGACGAACTAGTCCAACACTATGATAGCCTTACATACCTGGAATAACAAGGTTATTGAATAATCTTGAAGAAGAACTTGATCAGAAGGCTTGAAACCCTAACTTGAAGGTAAACAATCAAGAAAACCTTTCTTGAGATTCTTGAATTACATTCTTGAAATCTCTATGGCCAAGAATTATGATTTTTATTAGGGATTCATAATTTTATGAAGGAATTTGAGTTGGAAAGAATGAAATTCTTGGACAAGGAGTTACCTTGAAGATGAATCTTGAAAAGGATTGAAAGAATCTTGATGGAGTCTTCTACTTATATTTTTCCTTAGGGTTTGTGAGAGAAGAGAATGGTGGATTAAGAGATAAAAATCTGACTATTTTGGGTCTTCATTAGTCAATAAATTCTTTTAGTGTTTTCTTAGAGGTAAAAAGAAAAAAAAAAGACCCTTTTTAATGTTTTCCTATCGGCTATTTCATCACAACACTGTATCAGTTACTAAACTAATCATAACTTTTTACTTACTCAAAGATTGGATTGATGAAAAATTATTGGCGTTGGAAAGAAGATTCAAATACCTTTAATTTGATAGGTTATGGGCCACGTAATGCCATATATTCTAAGAGATATGGTCATTTCAAGTTGACCCAAGTAGAATCTTACTTAATCGATAAGGAAACTTTCAACTCTACTTTGTGCTAGGAGTTTTTAGTGACTTTAATTGATATCGACAATCATTCCCCCACTAAAGAATTTACCTTTAAACATATGGGTAATTTCTGAATCACCCAATATGACCGTACAAGTAAATGAAGAATGGTTTGAGTCTTAACTTAGAAATTTTTGGGTGTTACAATATCTCCCCCTTGGATCATTCATCCTCGAATGATGACTGGTCTGACAATGAAAATGGGTTACTCTTACTATATTCAAGTCTAACTCAGCATCACAAAGTACTTAATATAGGTTGATTATTCTGATTTAAATCACAAGATTTGGGTTTTATACCTCTATATGAAATCTCATCCCAAGAACAATACTCCTTACCGCTACATTTAGCTAACCTTGAGCTTATATCATGAAACACCTAATGTATCATACATTGTCCACATGTTAACAACACCACATTCAAGCTTAGAACCTTATCCACAACTTAGAATCCTACAAGCCCACTTTCTAAGAACTTCTCATCATCTCTACCAACTGAACATTCATGCATTACAACCAAGAAGATGACTTAGTATTCATTGTAAAGCCTTATCTCCTTCTTCCTCCGCATTCATACTCTTAGATGGAATAAACACATCATCACTATCATAATAAGAAATAGCAATCCTCCCATCCATCATCACACAACTACTATCAACAGCACCACTCACCTAAGCTAAAAAGGATAACTAAAAAGACATTAGGGAGAAAGATCATATGCACGATTCATTCGAGATATATGATATAAGAATATGCATGGCATAACATTATGTTGCTAGCCATTGAGAGTAAATCCTAAATTTGTGAGACTAAATATAGTGTGAGACATGATTGTTTATATGAATAGGTTCATATCATGAGACTGATATCCATAGCTTTATAGAGTAAGATTGAGATCAATGGACTGAAGTGTTTGCCCCTCATTTTGAAAACTGAGTATAAATGTGGATCTCTTTGAAGTGTATAAGCATAAGTCATGAACACAATTCTGATATAAGAAGCATCATCATGATGATGAAATGACTGAACTTTGGGGAATACACTAGAGTATGAACAGATTCATGTACCTCTAAAACTATTTCAGAAGACATAACTATCTCATTCTCAACATTTGACTTGGTTTTTCATCTTATCATCTCCACCTTGGGTCTAAAGCTGACACATTAAAACTATGGATCTATTCCCTCATCTCTAAACTGGTCCACATTCCCTTTAATACTCGGGAAAGGCTTGTCTCTAGGCCACAAAACTCTCCATAGGCAAGTACTAAGAATACTTCTAGGACGTTTTTCTAAGATGCTTCTATTAACCTCTTCTCATTGGCTTATAAGGACACTTCATTTAACTTTTAAGGAGAAAAAAAAATCATGCTTACCTTAGCCTATTCCACATTGACAGCTCAAATATACTATCTAGGCATACATGAAAAATCATTAACTTAATTGGAATATTATTTAATTACATACAATCTCGGTACACCTCTTAATGCTCTTGTTACTCTTGTTATTTAGCCACACTTCACTGCCCTCATCTAAGTGTTAGTATCTCTCACTAGTACTACTCACATTCATTGCAGCAAACATCTCAATTCCTCACCTATCTATGTCATGTCTACCAGATCAGATCTCAAGACTAACACTATCACCCTCATGTTGTCATTCATTTGATCATGAAGCTCATCTCAAATTAAAGCTTAATAATTATTACTAATCTCAGATATCATAATGATTGCTCTCTTAGCATACTAACTTACATCTACTAGATAAGATTACGGAACACTCGCCCACTAAAACCTCATGACAAGTAATCAATATTTACCTCTCAGTCTTCATACATACAATTTACCATCACACCTAATTTCACAACTTAAGTACTATTTACCCATTCACTATATATCATTGCCTAATTAGTTCTATAACACTCTCAATATCATGGGACTCTCTGTTAAAAATCATAAGCCTAGATTAGATCTATCACCTTATGATTACTCTACTGTTTTATTCAGCACTTGTACTTGGTCTTTACTAACACGATGACACATCAACATAAACTCCCTTCTGCTTAAAGTATACCCTAACTCATCCATACTAGTAACTCTTACTCGACCTTCTATCATGAAATCTTCACAATCTCATCATTTCTTAGTCTACCCATAAGGGAAAACTCCTCATTAATAATTTACTGGGTGCATGACTACAACAACAAAGTATGCCTCATCACTATCTCCCTTTCTTAGATTACTGAACCTCTGCATACATTCTGTTAACTTTGGGCACTCTTACTACTACTATTTATAATCTTATAACTCATACTATCTTTTCTGGTGAAAAATACTACCCAAGTTCCAAAACACACTTTCACATAAGGGACTCAACTGAAACAAGGTTTAGAGAAAAGAGTCTTGTAATACATCTCGCTTTACGGTTGAATGCACAATTCATATGATGAAGAGCGCATTCTTTTGAATCTCAACAGTTAAGCTCACACATGGATTTCTCTGAAGCCCCTCTATATTCTCATGACTTCGTCAAGACTTTCGCTGAGAGTAACAAATCGATTTGGAACTGGCGTTGCCTTTCTACTACCTTAAGTAGGGGAGGGTAGTCGAATGGATTTAAAAAACACACGAGTTTGGATAAGCTCCTTATGAAGTAGTTCTATTGCACAATTTACTGTACGAAAGAAGGGAAAATATTCTTATATGTCTATATTCCCTCATTTATAGAAGTGACCCTTTTACAACCATAAATAAGATCCTACTTGACACGGCTTCATAGACACCCTATATATTTTCAAATTTATAACTAAATATAGGGTTCATGCTGAAATATACATATGAATAAATCAACTCAAGGATCACAATAACAATATAGAAACTCCATAATTAGAAATAGAATTTTTGAAAGGAACATGAACTCAAGAACTCAAAATCAACATATCTCAAAAATTCTCAAATCTAGGGAAAGAATCCTAGGTTACACTATTACTAATTTGAAAGTAGATATAGGGTGTGAGGATGAACTAGTTTAACACTATGATAGCCTTACACACCGCGAAGAACAAGGTTCTTGAAGAAGAACTTGATTAGAAACCTTGAAACCCTAGCTTAAAGGTAAAAACTCAAGAAAACCCTTCTCAATGGAGTAATTTGAGTTGGAAAGAATGAAATTTAGTTGAGAAGGACTTACCTTAAAGAAGAATCTTGAAAGAATTGAAAAAATCTTGAATTGACTGTTCTACTTTGATTTTTCCTTAGGGTTTATCCTTAAGGTTTGAGAGAGAAGAGAATGATGGATTAAGAGATGAAAATATGATTGTTTTGGGTCTTTAATTAGTCAAGAATTCCGTTTAGGGTTTTCTTAGAGATAAAAAGACAAAAACAACCCTTTTTATTGTTTTCCCATCGATTAATTCATCACAACACTGTATCAGTTACAAAAATTGTCATACATTTTTACTCAAAAATTGGATTGATACAAAATATGTGGCATTGAAAAGATGATTCAAATACCTTTAATTTGATAGGTTATGGTCCATGTAACTCCTTATTTTCTAAGAGATATGGTCGTTTGAAGTTTACCCATATAGAAACTTACATCAAAACTTAATCGATAAGGAAACCTTCAACTCGACTTTGTGCTAGGAGTTTCCAGTGACTTTAATTAATATCCAAAATCATTTCCACACTAAAGAATTTACCTTTACATATATGGGTAATTTATGAATCACCCTATATGACCCTACAAGGAAATGAAGAATGGTTCAAGTCTTAGCTTCGAAATTTTTGTTATAGAAAGATGCAAAAGGACCTTGGTTTCATGCAAGTCAACCTTCCTGATTCACTAATCTCAAAGTTAAATAGAAAATTCCCTATATATTTAGTCTTTTTCCTATACTCGTGGGCTTGTATTATCTTCAAGTGAATTAACTCTTATGTGTTTGCGGCTATGTGTGTGATATTTTATATTATTTATCATCTACACAGACTAACACATATTTCTTTTGAGTTATTTTTCTTTTCAATGTAATTAAAACTTCTTTGTGTTGAAAAATTGGGTGAACATACATACTTCACATGATCTAAACTTTTCAAAGAACCCTTCTCCAACTGAAATTTATTGAAAGGAAAAGAAAAATGGCTGAGAATAGTGGGAATGTTGGCTTTACTAAAATTGCCATAATGGATCACGTCAAATTGTGCAGTTGATGCGACAAATTACTGAGATGAGAGTGGAGATAGAGAAAAATTGAGACTTGGAAAATATGGCTATTGTTGCTTATAATTCAAGTGATAGAAGACCTCCACTCAATTTTCCTACTCCAAATTCAACTCTCGAACATATCCCAAATAAATCATCCCTATTTCCATAAAAAATCCTCTCATCATCGACTTAACTGCATCTAACCAACATCATGTCGACTGTTCATACCATGCACTTATTCTTAAATTGCTTGGTGGCTTAAATAAATGCTAGTTGACTCGTGTAATTCGGTTGTGTTATGCATCTGATTCATGTTGAAGAAGTGAATTTTATTCGTACTGTATGGTTTTTATTCTGTTGATGACGATTTGTATCCTTCTCTATGTACCCTTAAGGACACATGTGATGCTTTGCTGCTCTAGCACAGTGGGAGGAGCTTAACAATCCTTGTAAGGAATATTGCATGCCAACTAAGCTGGCAACTCGACTGGAAATGGCACCAATGGTTAGTCAACCTATATGTAATTTCTGATAGATTTTGTTATTTCGATATTCATAGTGAATGAATGTTTTGGACTAGTTTAGGCTGCTAATGCTGCCTCGAACATAGGTGAGTGGGATTAGATGGCAGAATAATTAAAAATTTGTATAATATAATTTGTATAAATGGTTACCCTTTTGATGTTTGTATTTGTATAAATTTGTTATTTCAACTTTATACAAAAAACTGAATTATACAAATGTTCCCATGAATTATACAAATCTTTGAATTATACTAACAAGGCAGTTTAAACTGTAGCTACAACCCGTAAATATGCAAACTATATCTATGAAGTATAATTAAGTTAATTAAAGTGGCTATTTGCGAAAGTTCCCCTTAAATAAATTATGTATTTGACCCATTAACCACCAACTAAATGAATTGATTAATAAATATTCGTCAACTAAATAACTATAATTAAACAAATAGTTCGAAATTGTTATTTAAAATTTACCGAAAGAGCCTTTTATGAAATAATAAGCTTCAGTTACCCACAATGACCTAAGGGGTCGTTAATGTAACATCCCAAAATACTAACTAAGAGTGGCATGTCTATTTACCTATGCTTAATTACTATAATATATTTTATTCTCGTTTTGGGATCTTGAAATTTTGTGATTTTTGCAAACTTGCTTAACATAAATTGAGGCAGTCATTTAAGGGATTGTTTTGGGGTATTTACGTAATATTCTAGTAGGAATTATCTATAACTTGATAGGGAGGTGAGGTATATACATATTTGTATATATGTATACTTTTGGGCAGCAAACCTTTTACTATTGGGAAGCTAACCTTTGACTTTTGGCTATATCTAGTAAGTGATAAATATCACTTTTATAACATATATTTTCACACCTCCCCTATAATAATTTGTGCTCTTTAACTCTAAGAAGCCTGTAGAACTTCCTCTAACAATATTACTAACAAAATTGCAAGAAAACCTTGGTTCTTTTGGCTGGAATTCGAGACACACACTTCTCTTTGGTGAGTAGTCGAAATCTGTTTTTGAGTTAAGTAGTGTTTAGTACTTTTGGAATATCTCATTCTCTATAACTCAATTTTCGATGAATTATTTTGATTTGGGAAACTAATTTTTAGACCTACAACTCTTATGTTTATGTAAAACTCTAATTTAGCTGTTATGGATTCGAAATATGGGACGCAACATAGGACAAGTTCTGTGCAGATTTCAGATTCAGAAATCCTCTATGAACAACTATTAGTGTTTTGATGATATATTTTTGTACAAAATATATTTTGCGGTGATTCTTGATAATTTGCAACCTTAAGAGATGTACCTACATCTTTCATGAGGATATAAAGTCCAGTTTTTCCATTTTCCATTACAAATCTTAGTTGGGAGATGAGGTACTAGGTTGGCTAGAATTACTGTGTTGGGAGCATAGTCATATTTATACAGGCTAAGCTTATTTGTGAGGATAATCCTATTTTACATCAACATTATTGAGCAACTAGGAATTAAAGGAGTTATTTAATTTTGTTTTTAAGGTTGTATATACTGGTGAACAAGTTGAGGACCTTGATACATTGGTTGGTTTACGGTTTGAACTCTTGAAGTTGTGTTGGATTGTTTCTAAGCTAAGCACTGAGGTTTGTGTATAAACTTGTACTTGTACTCTTTTTACCTGCTGGTATATCTGAAAGTTTATCTTGGTACCTTGGTTACCTCTTGTCACTTTACATTGTCGTGTTGTTATCCTTTAAGACATTAAAGATTGTAACTCACCCACTTGTACGGATTGTTTGATCATTTGACACTCTTGTTGGGACCTTGTATTTCTTGTGGCTGTGACTTTGTCACTATTGGCATGTCGCTTGATTCAGATCATTTGCCATCTTGACTCTGGATTTTTAGTCTTTCTTAAGAATGGAAGTTGTCCATTTTAAATACGTACTAGAAAGCCATTTTTATATGGTTCTTAGTTCTCTTGATTATTGGGCTTCACCCTTCTTGATATAGGGCGTCGGCCCTTCTTGATACCTGTTTATACTTGGTGTGACGACATGATGCATATATTGGGCGAGCTTGGTTATTGAATCTCTTGGAAAATGGTGCTATGAGCGTTCTTGTCATTTGGATCTTTAAATATCGAACTTGACACTCTTTATATATTGTTTACTTGATTTATTTATTATGTTCAATTGTGCTGCCCATACTTGAAAAAGGTAGCTAGGTGAATCTGAGATCTTCGAACCTATAGTTTTTACACCACTAAGCTATATGCTTAGAGATAGTTGTTTCTATCGTAGGCAACGTTCGCGAGGATGCATGAAGCTGGCCATTGGAGATGGAGATTTTGAGAGCCTTAAGGAAGATCATATTTGCATATAGGCATCTATATTTTGTATAAACTTTGGGACTTGTACATGATCTATGTGTTGTATATTTACATGACATTTTGAGGGCTAATTTGATCATGTCACCAAGAGTTGTAATATAAGTATGGCTATATGTTTTGTTCTTTTGGGGTGTGTAAGCCCAAGTCTTGTAATATATTAAATTTACTATTTCTTTTGAATGGTTGTGTGAAGCATGAACCGACTAATTTGGGTACTCGAAAGTTGGTAATATTCTTTTTATATCATTTTGTTTAAGTGTACGGATAATATATGCATGAATATCTCGTAAGTTATTTACTTATATTATCTTGGAAGGGTTTTTCCACCATAAGTTAAGATTCTACGCGGTTTCAATTTGACACGAATAAATGTTTAAATGGGCAGGGTGCACATCCTTAACCATTTTTTTTTATATGAACCTAATTTCTCTACTAGATTATAATCAATATGCCTTCATTAATCTCTTCTATATGTCACAAGTATTAAATTAGATTTCTTTAAATGGTAGTATCCTTCTGAAAGTGTCGCTACAGTTAAAGTAATTGTTTTAATAGCAACCCTCTAGGTTGTCATAAAAACGAATATTTTTAGTGACGATAATAAAAAAATTCATCACATCTATTCACCAAAACATTGGCTCATAATTAACAATCTTATAAGAGGGAGTTTCCATGAGAAAGCAAGCAACATGTCAACATGCTTCTTTTGCATGGAAGGACAATATGATCATTCTAATAGAACAAAATAAAACATGATTGGTGCATAAGTTAAACAACCAATAAGTTTCACTATTACGAAAAGGCACAATGTCACTAAACCCTTACGGTTACAAAATCTAGAAAGGGGCAACAATTCGCAGCTACTTTAACGCGTTTGATGGAGCTTCATTTAGGTGATTTTAATAATTAAATCTAGAGTTATTTATTTGTATTTTTAAAATTTATTATTTATTTGAAAATTATGTAAAAAATATTATAAGTTACAACAATTTAACTATCTTATAAGACCATATCCAACCTCACTCTATTTTACTCTTCATTCTATATATTTGGAGAGTAAAATAGAGAATTAGATCTTTAACCACACTCTAGAAATCTCTATATCCTCTACTTATAGAGAGATGGCTAGTAGTTCTTCAAATTTGGAGAACTACTACTCACCCTAACTATTTCACTTTTTATTATTTTAATATTATTTCTAATATTTTGTAATTAACATATTACTTTTCATTTAAGATTGTTAATTAACTTTCTAATATTTGTAATTATTTTTAAATGTATAAGACATTTAAAAAAAATATTATTTAATATATACTACTTTCATCCCAAATTAACAATATTTCAAATTAAAAATAATTTGATTTTCCTCGCTTTAAGTGATAATTTGATATTATTATTAATTTTTCACTACAAAGAATGCACAAAATTTAAATGATAAGATGAGAATTTTAATTTAAAAATATAATAACACAATCATTTAAATACAAGATAACAATACAATACAATAAATAACATAATAATTTTCAAACTTACCACAATAATTTAGTAAATTTGTAGGTCTTTTTTAGATTTAACAATTTTCAAAAAAATTAGTATATGATCAAGAGAATTCTTGTGCTTGTGATTGTGGTGGTGCTTGTTAATATCATGACTTCTGCACATGCCTCCTTATGTTACTATACATAAATCAGTCTCTAAACATCAGAATCTGGCAGTAGCAATATGAACTCACGGTTTCCGAGCACTGTCCCTTGAGCATCCAACTAACATTACATTTAAAATGCTCAAATGAGCTAACAATTGAGTTAAAGGGGACTCCCCTCCATGGTTGTCCCAACATGCACAATCAACCCGAACATTCTCCAATCTCACACCATGTAAAGGAACAATTCTTAGCTCATTAACACATACCAAATCCCTTAACCAATTCAAGCACAAAAGAGGGATGAAAATTCCGGTAACTCACCTTGTTGGACAGCAACCTCACTTGCTAACTTCAAGGTTTAGGTTCTCTTTTCCAAATTATCTTAAGAATAATGAAGGATTACTAAATCAGCAGACCATATTCTTACGAATCCAAACTTTAAAAAATTAACATATGGCAGTAGCCTTACCTTAAGGTGAAATCAGTTTCTCCTCTTGAATTTCTTAAGATGGGAGATGTTACACCAACTTGTACTTGAAAAATAAAGGGTTTTGTAAGATTTTTAATGGTGAACTTGCAAGCCAGCACTTAGGAGCTTCTAGGGTTTCTTTTTGGGAGTAAATTGTTGTAGAACAAGTGAGAGAGATATGAAATGAATTTCATTCTCCTAAGGGTCCTTTATGGACGTTTTTACATGAAGAAATATGTAGAAATATCTAGTCCCTCACTTTAAGTAAGCAGGTACATCACTCCCTTAATCTCTGCCACAAGTTCTTTAAGTAGCTGCATCAACTAGTTGCCCTTTTTCTTTTAAAATGCAGTCCACATATTTCCTAAGTAGGTGCATCACCTAGTTACCACTTATTTAAGTAGGTTAGCAGTTAATCTACCATTAAGAACCTATGTCATCCTTTCTACGTAAGCTACACATGTACGTAAGTAACTTGATTACGTAAGACATCCGAATCAGTAGCTTAAGCAAGTAGGTTGATTACTATGACAAATTATACTTTACTTACTCTATTTAGCCTCAAACCTCTTTCGAATATTGTCAAACCTATTTCAAACCCTCACTACTCACATAGAACTAGTATATGCAAAATATGGGACGTTACATCCTCCCCTCCTTAGGAACATTCGTCCTCGAATGTTGCCTAATTATTCAACTCCAATCAGGTTCAATCAATCCTATGTTGAATTCTACTGTTAGCCACTTAATACGCACAAACTTATACTTACTTGTTACTGTCTCAACTCAGCACTTTGACCCTTCTCCTCGGATTGAAATAAATGAGGATATTTGGACTTCATTGCTTCTTCCGCCTCCCATGTAACTTCTTCAACTTGTTGGTTTCTCCATAGTACTTTTACAGAAGCTACTTCTTAATTTCTTAGTTTCTTAACTTGTCGATCCAGAATTGCGATGGGTACTTCTTCGTAAGTGAGATCTTCTATAACGTGTACATCTTTCGTAGGAGTGATACGAGATGGGTCACCTATGCATTTTCAAAGCATTGAGATATGAAATACTGGATGGACTGTTGAGAGCTCTTGAGGTAGCTCTAACTCATACACGACTTGACCAACTCTTCGAATAATTTTATATGGCCCTATATAGAGCGGACTCAGCTTCCCCTTTTTACCAAATCTCATTACCCCTTTCATTGGGGATACCTTCAAAAATACCCAATCTCCTATGAAAAATTTCAGTCCTCTCCTTCTATTATCTGCATATGATTTATGTCGGCTTTGAGCTGTTGCTAATCGTTGTTGTATTACCTTAACTTTTTCCATAGCTTGATGAATAAGATCTGGCCCAAATAAGGCAGTTTCTCCCGCTTCAAACCATCCGATTGGTGACCTGCACTTTCTCCCATATAACGCTTCATAAGGTGTCATTTTGATACTTGAATGGTAGTTGTTGTTGTAAGCAAACTCAATAAGCGACAAATGATCATCCCAACTACCTTTGAAGTCTAATATACAAGCTCGCAACATATCCTCAAGTGTTTGGATTGTACGTTTTGCCTGACCATCCATTTGAGGGTGAAAGGCTATGCTTAAATTCACTTGCGTTCCCAAAGTCTTCTGAAATGACTTCCAAAAGTTCGCGGTGAATTGAGCTCCTCTATCAGATATAATAGAGATTGGCACTCCATGTAGCCGAACTATCTCTTTAATATACAACCTTGCATACTCTTCAACTGTATAAGTAGTCTTGACCGGTAAGAACTGCGCTGCTTTGGTGAGTCTATCAACAATCACCTATATAGAATCAAACTTCTGAAATGAGCGAGGCAAATCAGTGACACAATCCATATTAATCATATCCCACTTCCAAATTGGAAGTTCTATACGCTGTATATAACCTCTAGGCTTCTGGTGCTCTACTTTAACTTGTTGACAATTTGGACATTGTGCTACAAATTCTGCAATGTTCTTCTTCATGTCACCCCACCAATATACTTCTTTAAAGTCATGATACATTTTTGTTGATCCCGGATGGACAAAATATCTTGAATGATGTGCTTCCGTCATAATTCTCCTTCTTAATCCATCTATGTTAGGTACATACAATCTATTTTGGCATTGAAGTACTCCCTATTCTGTAAGCTCAAATGCCTTTGTCATACCTTCTTGTACATTCTCCTTAAGCTGTGATAGGATAGGATCCGTGTACTGCTTCTCTTTCACCTCCCCTACAAATGAGGATTCTGCAGCATTTTGCACAATAACTCCTTCATCTGGAGATTCAAGAAGGTGAACCCCCAAGCTAGCTAATTGACATAGATCTTTAGTTATTTGCTGCCTTCCTATGGACTGCTCATAAGTGCTTGCCATCATTTTATGACTTAAAGCATCAGCTACAACATTTGCCTTCCCGGGATGATACAAAATATCAATGTCATAATCTTTTAATAACTCAAGCCACCTTCGTTGCCTAAAATTAAGATCCTTTTGCTTAAAGATATCTTGCAAACTCTTGTGATCAGTATATATATCAACGTGAACTCCATACAAATAGTGGCGCCTTATCTTCATAGCAAATATAACTGCTGCTAGCTCTAGATCATGGGTTGGATAATTTTTCTCATGTGGCCGCAACTGCCTTGAGGCATAAGCTATCACCTTACCATGCTGCATGAACACACATCCTAAGCCCACTCCCGATGCATCACTATACACTACGTACCCTTTCGTGCCTTCTGGTAGTACCAATACAGGTGTAGAAGTCAATTTATTCTTCAGTTCTTGGAAGCTTCTTTCACATTCTTCGCTCCACTGGAACTTGACTTCTTTTTGTGTTAGTTTTGTTAATGGTGTGGAAATAGAAGCAAATCCTTCAACAAACCTTCTATAATAACCTGCCAGCCTAAGGAAACTACGAACCTCTATAGGTGTTGTAGATCTTGGCCAGTTCTTCACAGCTTGTATCTTTTGGGTATCAACCCTTACTCCTTCATCAAATACAATATGAGAATGCCACAGATCTTAACCAAAACTCACATTTAGAGAACTTTGCGTACAACTTTCGATCATGAAGAATTTGTAACACCTGCCGCAAGTGATTACATGGTCCTCTTTAGATCTTGAATACACCATAATGTCATGTATAAATACTATCACGAACACATCCAAAAATGGCTTGAACACCCTATTCATCAAATCCATAAAAGTTACTGGTGCATTTGGTAGCCTGAATGACATAACTAAAAATTTGAAATGACCATACCGTGTTCGAAAAGCAGTCTTGGGTATATCTTGATCTCTGACCCTCACTTAGTGATAACCCGACCTCAAGTCAATTTTTGAAAGGCACTTAGCACCGTGTAACTAATCAAACAAATCATCAATTCTTGGGAGGGGATATTTGTTCTTAATCGTTACCTTATTCAACTGTCGGTAATCAATACACATTCTCAATGAGCCATCTTTCTTGAGTACAAATAAAATTGGTGCTCCCTAAGGGGACATACTAGGCCTTATGAATCCCTTTTCTAACAAATCATTTAATTGCTCCTTCAACTCCCGTAATTCTGCCGGGGCCATTCTATATGGAGGAATGGAGATAGGTTGAGTATCTGGAATTAAATCAATACCAAACTCTACTTCTCGTTCTGGAGGCAAACCTGGAAGATCTTCAGGAAATTCATTTACCACCGGAACATATTAAAGAGTTGGTGGATCTGCATCTATATCTCTCACTCTTACTAAATGGCATATGTAGCCTTTGGACATCATCGTCTTCGCCTTAAAATAAGAAATAAACTTACCTCTTGGCGCCCCAATATTACCTTTCCATTCAAGGACTGCCTCTTTTGGAAATTGGAAATGCACCATCTTAGTTCGGCATTCTACTGTAGCATAACAAAAAGCTAACCAATCCATACCTATTATGACATGAAAATCAACCATTTCTAGTTCAACAAGGTCAGCTAATGTATTACGACCATAAACAGTTACTATGCACTTTCGATAAACTCTTCTAGCTATAATAGATTCACCAATCGGTGTAGACACTTCAAATGGTTTAACCAATAATTCTGGTGTTCTTTTGACCTTTGCAGCAATCAATGGAGTGACATATGATAGTGTAGACCCCAGATCAATTAATGCATATACAATATGTGAAAAGATGGACAATGTACCTGTAACCACATCCGGTGAAGCCTCCAAATTTTGTGGATCCCCTAGGGTATACATGCGATTCTGAACTCCACTAGAACTAGCTGCCCCTCTAACACCTCTACCACGCCCTCCAGGCATTTGTGCACCTCTGCCTAAAGAAGGAACTGATGAAGATGCTGCAGCAATCGATCCAGCAGGTTGTGCCATACCAACCATGCCCCTTTGAGGGCAATTTCTCATCATGTGTTCCAGTGTACCACACCAAAAACAAGCATCTGTCCCAAACCTACATGTACCTAGGTGATTTCTCCTACATTGCCTACAAAGTTGTCAAGGAGTTCTTGATTGGCTCATAATTCCCTTCTCTTGGTGCCTCGCTGTTCTTGAGCTTTGGCTTTCACCTCTTTGCCCAAACTAATCGCCCCTAGACCCTCAGGGTGGAGCACTAGTTGTAGAGTAGGGAAATGATGGCCTAGGCGATCTATTAGAAAACCGAGGCTCAAACTAACCTTGAGATTGGGTAAACTACCCTGTTGATTTGACCCTCTTGGACTGCCCTCTTTCCGACTCTTGTGCCCTTCTTCTTTGCCTTTGATCCTCCAACTTTTGTGCAAAAGCTTGCATCCCCGCTATATCCATGTCTTTATTCAAAGAAGCAATGGTACAATCTCTAACCAAATCTGAATCTATATGTCCATATATCGACGAACTCTATCCTCCATTGTAGACACTACATTAGGAGCATACCTGGATAAAGAATTAAACTTGAGACTGTACTCCCTCACGCTCATATTCCCTTGGTGGAGATTTAAAAATTGATCAGCACGGGCCTCTCGGATCTCCAATGGCAGATAATGGTCAAGAAATGCCCTTTTGAACTCTCTCCAACTAGCTAAAGGTGCATCTGTAACCCTTGATTGCTTCCAAGCTTCATACCACAATATAGCCATATCCTTGAGTCTATATGTTGCTAGCTCAACTACTTCTTTACCACTTACATGCATAACATCCAAAGTTCGTTGAATCTGATCAATAAAGTCTTGCGGATCTTCTTTAAGATCTGACCCAGTGAATGATGGAGGGTCCAAATTAACAAAATCACGTATCCAAGTACTAGCAGCCCTATCTGCACCATTCGTACTTGCAATTGGACCTTCTTGCCTTTGCCCTTGGCCAGCAACTATACGAGTCAATAATTAGACTGCATTCTTTAAATCTTGCTCAGTAGCATTAATAGGGGGTTCTCGAGGTGCTACTTCCCTCCTTAAATCATCTAGAGATGGAGGAGTCGGGGAAGTCTGTGATAGAGACTCATTTTGAGCCTCACTTTGATCAGCTTGTCTAGGTAATGATTGGCTACTCCCTTCTCCGGCAGCCACATCTATTTGCTTGCCTGTATTTTTACTCCTTCTCGTAACCGGCATCTTTGCTATAATAAAACAATTTAGAGGTTAGATATAATCCACCTAAAATATGGCTCTATCGCACGATCTAAAAGATTAAACAACCCCTACATGTCCGTAGACTCCTGTTTATAGATGTGTTGCACAACACATCCATGAACAAGACTCTACATAGACACAGCTTTGTAGACTCCCTAGGATAACCTACTTTGATACCACTTTTGTCACGCCTCAGATCTGATTAAGACGGACAGGCATCCGATGCCTAAATGGCCGGGAGAACCAACTTACAACCTGCACTTACCATACATTTAACTATGATAACTATGAAGCTATGACAAGCTTATATGCACTATAGTGATAAAAGACCGACATATACAGCCCCAAAATTTATGTACAACACTTGGCCGTTGAGGCCACAGTTGTTAAGAGACAAGACACAACCAAACTTTATACATTAGTCTACAAAGCCTCTACAAGATAGACAACCTTAGTTTAGGTCGGGACAGGGCCCCGCCTTACTCTTAACTACTATACGGTAACAAAATAGATGCCAAAGACTCGGTTAAGCCCTGAATGAACTTGGAGCTCACCAATAGCAGCTGAGTGTCCTGTGCTCCTACTGGGGAGGTCTACTAGCTGGAGTACCTGTGGCTGCAGCATGAAATGCAGCATCCCCCGAGAGGGACGTTAGCACGAAGAATGTAATGAATATGTAAGGCAATAACATATGTAAACAAGAGCTCAATTGAAATCAAGTATCAATATGTAAATACATAGATCAGATTAAAAGACCACCCTTGTCGCTGTTGTGGGATCATGTACATTATATTCTTTTCTGTAATTTTCTTTACATTTTAATCTCTGTAAAGCATGTGATACAAATAACCAACTGATCAGTGGTAAAAGAGGATGACCCATGCTAGGCATTTAACACCTGGGATGCTGTCCTTAAATATATAAATTTGGGATCAACCCATGCTAGGCTTTCACCCCCAGGCTGCCACCCTTACACATATACCTCTTCATATAGTTTCTTTAATCTTTGAGATTGTTACTTTGGTGGTCATAATTATTTTTGAGCATCAGAATTGCGGATCAGTAGTAGAAAATGTGTGAATATGCACTTAGGGCAGTAACAATAACACAAGATGGAAATGTAACACTAATGAATTACATAAGAGCTCAAATGACACAATGGACCTCATTTGATTGACAGGAGGAATCATAAAGCTACTGCTGAAATTACCCTTTTCTCATACCAATAGTTGGAAAAGTAAAGATGCACATATATTGAAGCAATTTGACACACTAAGGAGAGGGGAAATATTGTTAGCTGTGTTTGGGATTGTACGCTGCCACTATGTGTCTTTTACTTGAAAGAGCACTTAGGAAGCTCACTTGTTGGTAGTGACACAAGCAGAGTTCATGCCAAAGAATATAGAATTGAATAGGCTTACATACCTTACTGTACCACTGGGATAGTACAACGAATTAACCTCCTTCCTTTCCGATTATTAATCTACAATGAAATAAGTAACACAACTAATATTAGTATCTAACCAACAGATTGGGTTACTTGAACTCGGCAAACAGTAATCAGGTAGCAAATCCATACTTATCAAACCGATGGTATGCATTCCACCCCTTCTCCTTTAATAACGTCATATACAATACGACCTTCTAATAAGGTCCCCTGAAAATCCTTGGGCATTTCTAACATATGCAAAACAGTATACAAAGGGGTTGCAGGCAACAAGCTAGTGCAACGCCCAATTATATAGTACGTTATTGCACCCTTTACCGTTTTATCCTTTAACAAGTTCTCATGATTTCTGCACATACCTCCTTATGTTACTATACATAAATCAGTCTCTAAACATCAGAATGTGGTAGTAGCAATATGAACTCACGGTTTTCGACCACTGTCCCTTGAGTATCCAACTAACGTTACATTTAAAATGCTCAAATGAGCTAACAATTGAGTTAAAGGGGACTCCCCTCCATGGCTTTCCCAACATGCACAATCAACCCGAACATTCTCCAATCTCACACCATGTAACGGAAAAATTCTTAGCTCATTAACACATACCAAATCCCTTAACCAATTCAAGCACAAAAGTGGGATGAAAATTCCAGTAACTCACCTTGTTGGACAGCAACCTCACTTGCTAACTTCAAGGTTTAGGTTGTCTTTTCCAAATTATCTTAAGAATAATGAAGGATTACTAAATCAGCAGACCATATTCTTACGAATTCAAACTTTAAAAAATTAACATATGGCAGTAGCGTTACCTTAAGGTGAAATCAGTTTCTCCTCTTGAATTTCTTAAGTTCAAGATGGGAGATGTTACACCAACTTGTACTTGAAAAATAAAGGGTTTTCTAAGATTTTTAATAGTGAACTTGCCGGCCAGCATTTAGGAGCTTCGAGGGTTTTTTTTTGGGAGTAAATTGATGTAGAACAAGTGAGAGATATATGAAATGAATTTCATTCTCTTAAGGGTCCTTTATGGACGTTTTTACATGAAGAAATATGTAGAAATATCTAGTCCCTCACTTTAAGTAAATTACTATGACAAATTATACTTTACTTACTCTATTTAGCCTCAAACCTCTTTCGAATATTGTCAAACCTATTTCAAACCCTCACTACTCACATAGAACTAGTATATGCAAAATATGGGACGTTACATCCTCCCCTCCTTAGGAACATTCATCCTCGAATGTTTGCCTAATTATTCAACTCCAATCCGGTTCAATCAAGCCTATGTTGAATTCTACTGTTAGCCACATAATACGCACAAACTTGTACTTACTTGTTTCTGTCTCAACTCAGCAATTTGACCCTTCTCCTCGGATTGAAATAAATGAGGATATTCGGACTTCATTGCTTCTTCCGCCTCCCATGTAACTTCTTCAAATTGTTGGTTTCTCCATAGTAGTTCTAAAGAAGCTACTTCTTAATTTCTTAGTTTCTAAACTTGTCGATCCAGAATTGCAATGGGTACTTCTTCGTAAGTGAGATCTTCTGTAACGTGTACATCTTCCGTATGAGTGATACGAGATGGGTCACCTATGCATTTTCAAAGCATTGAGACATGAAATACTGGATGGACTGTTGAGAGAGCTTGAGGTAGCTCTAACTCATACGCGACTTGACCAACTCTTTGAATAATTTTATATGGCCCTATATAGCGCCGACTCAGCTTCCCCTTTTTACCAAATCTCATTACCCCTTTCATTGGGGATACCTTCAAAAATAACCAATCTCCTATGAAAAATTCCAGTCCTCTCCTTCTATTATCTGCATATGATTTATGTCGGTTTTGTGCTGTTGCTAATCGTTGTTATAATACCTTAACTTTTTCCATAGCTTGATGAACAAGGTCTGGCCCAAATAAGGCAGTTTCCCCCGCTTCAAACCATCCAATTGGTGACCTGCACTTTCTCCCATATAACGCTTCATAAGGTGCCATTTTGATACTTGAATGGGAGCTGTTGTTGTAAGCAAACTCAATAAGCGGCAAATGATCATCCCAACTACCTTTGAAGTCTAATATACAAGCTCGCAACATATCCTTAAGTGTTTGGATTGTACGTTCTGCCTGACCATCCGTTTGAGGGTGAAAGGCTGTGCTTAAATTCACTTGCGTTCCTAAAGTCTTCTGAAATGACTTCCAAAAGTTCGCGGTGACTTGAGCTCCTCTATCAGATATAATAGAGATTAGCACCTCATGTAGCCAAACTATCTCGTTAATATACAACCTTGCATACTCTTCAACTGTATAAGTAGTCTTGACCGATAAGAAGTGCGCTGCTTTGGTGAGTCTATCCACAATCACCCATATAGAATCAAACTTCTGAAATGAGCGAGGCAAATGAGTGACAAAATCCATATTAATCATATCCCACTTCCAAATTGAAAGTTCTATACGCTGCATATAACCTCTAGGCTTCTGGTGCTCTACTTTAACTTGTTCACAATTTGGACATTGATCTACAAATTCTGCAATGTTCTTCTTCATGTCACCCCACCAATATACTTCTTTCAAGTCATGATACATATTTGTTGATCCCGAATAGACATAATATCTTGAATGATGTGCTTCCGTCATAATTCTCCTTCTTAATCCATCTATGTTAGGTACACATAATCTATTTTGGCGTTGAAGTACTCCCTCTTTTGTAAGCTCAAATGCCTTTGTCATACCTTGTTGTACATTCTCCTTAAGTTGTGATAGGATAGGATCCGTGTACTGCTTCTCTTTCACCTCCCCTACAAATGAGGATTCTGCACAATAACTCCTTCATCTGGAGATTCAAGAAGGCGAACCCCCAAGCTATCTAATTGACAAAGATCTTTAGTTATTTGCTGCCTTCCTATGGACTGCTCATAAGTGCTTGCCATCATTTTACGACTCAAAGCATCAGCTACAACATTTGCCTTCCCGAGATGATACAAAATATCAATGTCATAATCTTTTAATAACTCAAGCCACCTTCGTTGCCTCAAATTCAGATCCTTTTGCTTAAAGATATATTGCAAACTCTTGTGATCAGTATATATATCACTGTGAACACCATACAAGTAGTGGCGCCATATCTTCAAAGCAAATACAACTGCTGCTAGCTCTAGATCATAGGTTGGATAGTTTTTCTCATGTGGCCACAACTGCCTTGAGGCATAAGCTATCACCTTACTATGCTGCATCAACACACATCCTAAGCCCACTCCCGATGCATCACAATACACTACGTACCCTTCCGTGCCTTCTGGTAGTACTAATATAGGTGTAGAAGTCAATTTATTCTTCAGTTCTTGGAAGCTTCTTTCACATGCATCGCTCCACTGGAACTTGACTTCTTTTTGTGTTAGTTTTGTTAATGGTGCAGAAATAGAAGCAAATTCTTCAATAAGCCTTCTACAATAACCTGCCAGCCCAAGGAAACTATGAACCTCTGTAGGTGTTGTAGGTCTTGGCCAGTTCCTCACAGCTTGTATCTTTTGGGTATCAACCCTTACTCCTTCATCAGATACAATATTACCCAAGAATGCCACTGATCTTAACCAAAACTCACATTTAGAGAACTTTGCGTACAACTTTCGATCATGAAGAATCTGTAACACTTGCCGCAAGTGATTAGCATGGTCCTCTTCAACTCTTGAATACACCATAATGTCATCTATAAATACTATCACGAACACATCCAAAAATGGCTTGAACACCCTATTCATCAAATCCATAAAAGTTGCTGGTGCATTTGTTAGCCCGAATGACATAACTAAAAGCTCGAAATGACCATACCGTGTTTGAAAAGCCGTCTTGGGTATATCTTGATCTCTGACCCTCACTTGGTGATAACCCAACCTTAAGTCAATTTTTGAAAAGCACTTAGCAACCTATAACTGATCAAACAATCATCAATTCTTGGGAGGGGATATTTGTTCTTAATCGTTACCTTATTCAACTGTCGGTAATCAATACACATTCTCAATGAGCCATCTTTCTTGAGTACAAATAAAACTGGTGCTCCCTAAGGGGACATACTAGGCCTTATGAATCCCTTTTCTAACATATCATTTAATTGCATCTATATCTCTCACTCTTACTAAATGGCATATGTAGCTTTTGGACATCATCTTCTTCGCCTAAAAATAAGAAATAAACTTACCGCTTAGCGCCCCAATATTACCTTTCCATTCAACGACTGCCTCTTTTGGAAAATGGAAATGCACCATCTTAGTTCGGCATTCTACTGTAGCATAACAAGAAGCTAACCAATCCATACCCATTATGACATCAAAATCAACCATTTCTAGTTCAACAAGGTCATCTAATGTATTACGACCACAAACAGTTACTATGCACT
Source organism: Solanum commersonii (assembly GCA_029007595.1). Taxonomy (NCBI): domain Eukaryota; kingdom Viridiplantae; phylum Streptophyta; class Magnoliopsida; order Solanales; family Solanaceae; genus Solanum; species Solanum commersonii. The sequence continues at coordinate 9,260,815 of JAJTWQ010000002.1, read as the reverse complement.
TTCGATAGACTCTTCTAGCTATAATAGATTCACCAATCGGTGTAGACACTTCAAATGGTTTAACCAATAATTCTGGTGTTCTTTTGAACTTCACAACAATCAATGGAGTGACATATGATAGTGTAGACCCCAGATCAATTAATGCATATACAATATGTGAAAATATGGACAATGTACCTGTAACCACATCCGGTGAAGCCTCCAAATTTTGTCGATCCCCTAGGGCATACGTACGATTCTGAACTCCACTAGAACTAGTTGCCCCTCTAAAACTTCTACCACGCCCTACAAGCATTTGTACACCTCTGCCTAAAGAAGGAACTGATGAAGATGATGCAGCAATCGATCCAGCAGGTTGTGCCATACCACCCATGCCCCTTTGAGGGCAATTTCTCATCATGTGTCCCGGTGTACCACACCAAAAACAAGCATCTGTCCCAAACCTACATGTGCCTAGGTGATTTCTCCTGCATTGCTTACAAAGTTGTCGAGGAGTTCTTAATTGGCTCATAATTCCCTTCTCTTGGTGCCCCACTGTTCTTGAGCTTTGGCTTTCACCTCTTTGCCCAAACTGATCGCCCCTAGACCCTCAGGATGGAGCACTACCTGTAGAGTAGGGAAATGATGGCCCAGGCGGTCTATTAGAAAACCGAGGCTTAAACTCACCTTGAGATTGGGTAAACTGGCCTGTAGATTTGGCCCTCTCGGACTGCCCTCTTTCCGACTCTTGTGCCCTTCTTCTTTGCCTTTGATCCTCCAACTTTTGTGCAAAAGCTTGCATCCTCGCTATATCCATGACTTAATTCAAAGAAGCAATGGTATAATCTCTAACCAAAGATGAATATAAACTGTCCACTTATCGATGAACTCTATCCTCCATTGTAGACACTATATTAGGAGCATACCTGGATAAAGAATTAAACTTGAGACTGTACTCCCTCATGCTCATATTCCCTTGGTGGAGATTTAAAAATTGATCAGCACGGGCCTCTCGGATCTCCCATGGCAGATAATGGTCAAGAAATGCCTTTTTGAACTCTTTCCAACTAGCTAAAGGTGCATCTGTAACCCTTGATTGCTTCCAAGATTCATACCACAATATAGCCATATCCTTGAGTCTATATGTTGCTAGCTCAATTGCTTCTTTACTACTTACATGCATAACATCCAAAGTTCGTTGAATCTGATCAATAAAGTCTTGCGGATCTTCTTTAGGATCTGACTCGGAGAATGATGGAGGGTCCAAATTAAGAAAATCACATCTGCGTACTAGCAGCCTTATCTGCACCATTCGTACTTGCAATTGGACCTTCTTGCCTTTGCCCTTGGCCAGCAACTATACGAGTCAATAATTGGACTGCATTCTTTAAATCTTGCTCAGTAGCATTAATAGGGGTTCTCGAGGTGCTGCTTCCCTCCTTAAATCATCTGGAGATGGAGGAGTCGGGGAATTATGTGATAGAGACTCATTTTGAGCCTCACTTTGATCAGCTTGTCTAGGTAATGATTGGCTACTCCCTTCTCCAGCAGCCATATCTATTTGCTTGCCTGTATTTTTACTCCTTCTCGTAACCAGCATCTTTGCTATAATAAAACAATTTAGAGGTTAGATATAATCCACCTAAAATATGGCTCTATCGCACGATCTAGAAGATGAAACAACAGAAACAACCCCTACATGTCCCGCAGCCTCCTATTTATAGATGTGTTGCACAACACATCCATAAGCAAGACTCTACATAGACACGACTTTGTAGATTCCCTACGATAACCTGTTTTGATACCACTTTTGTCACGCCTCAGATTTGATTAAGACGGACAGGCACCCGATGCCTAAATGGCCGGGAGAACCAACTTACAACCTGCACTTACCATACATTTAACTATGATAACTATGAAGCTATGACAAGCTTATATGCACTATAGTGATAAAAGACCGACATAGACAGCCTACTAGGGAGGTCTACTAGCTAGAGTCCCTGTGGCTGCAGCATGAAATGCAGCGTCCCCAGAGAGGGACGTCAGTACGAAGAATGTATTGAATATGTAAGGAAATAACATATGTAAACAAGAGCTCAATTGAAATCAAGTATCAATATGTAAATACATAGATTAGATTAAAAGACCACCCTTGTTGCTGTTGTGGGATCATGTACATTATATTCTTTTTTTGTAATTTTCTTTACATTGTAGTATCTGTAAAGCATGTGATACAAATAACCAACTGATCAGTGGTTAAAGAGGATGACCCATGCTAGGCATTTTAAACCCTGGGATGCTGTCCTCAAATATATAAATTTGGGATCGACCCATGCTAGGCTTTCACCCCTAGGCTGCCACCCTTACACATATACCGCTTCATATAGTTTCTTTAATCTTTGAGATTGTTACTTTGGTGGTCATAATTATTTTTGAGCATCAGAACTGTGGATCAGTAGTAGGAAACGTGTGAATATGCACTTAGGGCAGTAACAATAACACAAGATGGAAATGTAACACTAATGAATTACATAAGAGCTCAAATGACACAATGGACCTCATTTGATTGACAGGAGGAATCACGAAGCTACTGCTGAAATTACCCTTTTCTCATACCAATACTTGGAAAAGTAAAGATGCACATATATTGAATCAATTCGACACACTAAGGAGAGGGGAAATATTGTTAGCTGTGTTTGGGATTGTACGCTGCCACTATGTGTCTTTTACTTGAAAGAGCACTTAGGAAGCTCACTTGTTGGTAGTGACACAAGCAGAGTTCATGCCAAAAAATATAGAATCGAATAGCCTTACATACCTTGCTGTACCACTCGGATAGTACAACGAATTAACCTCCTTCCTTTCCGATTATTAATCTACAACGAAATAAGTAACATAACTAATATTAGTAGCTAACCAACAGATTGGGCTACTTGAACTTGGCCAACAGTAATCAGGTAGCAAACCCATACTTATCAAACCGATGGTATGCATTCCACCCCTTCTCCTTTAATAACGTCATATACAATACGACCTTCTAATAAGGTCCCCTGAAACTCCTTAGGCATTTGTAACATATGCAAAACAGTATACAAAAGGGTTGCAGGCAGCAAGCTCATGCAACGCCCAATTAGATGGTACGTTACTGCACCCTTTACCGTTTTATCCTTTAACAAGTTCTCATGACTTCTGCACATGCCTCCTTATGTTACTATACATAAATCAGTCTCTAAACATCAGAATGTGGTAGTAGCAATATGAACTCACGGTTTTCGACCACTGTCCTTTGAGTATCCAACTAACATTACATTTAAAATGCTCAAATGAGCTAACAATTGAGTTAAAGGGGACTCCCCTCCATGGCTGTCCCAACATGCACAATCAACCCAAACATTCTCCAATCTCACACCATGTAAAGGAACAATTCTCAGCTCATTAACACATACCAAATCCCTTAACCAATTCCAGCACAAAAGAGGGATGAAAATTCCAGTAACTCACCTTGTTGGACAGCAACCTCACTTGCTAACTTCAAGGTTTAGGTTGTCCTTTCCAAATTATCTTGAGAATAATGAAGGATTACTAAATCAGCAGACCATATTCTTACGAATCCAAACTTTAAAAAATTAACATATGGCAGTAGCCTTACCTTAAGGTGAAATCAGTTTCTCCTCTTGAATTTCTTAAGATGGGAGATGTTACACCAACTTGTACTTGAAAATAAAGAGTTTTCTAAGATTTTTAATGGTGAACTTGCAGGCCAGCACTTAGGAGCTTCTAGGGTTTCTTTTTGGGAGTAAATTGCTGTAGAACAAGTGAGAGATATATGAAATGAATTTCATTCTCTTAAGGGTCCTTTATGGACGTTTTTACATGAAGAAATATGTAGAAATATCTAGTCCCTCACTTTAAGTAAGCAGGTACATCACTCCCTTAATCTCTGCCACAAGTTCTTTAAGTAGCTGCATCACCTAGTTGCCCTTTTCTTTTAAAATGCAGTCCACATATTTCCTAAGTAGGTGCATCACCTACTTACCACTTATTTAAGTAAGTCAGCAGTTAATCTACCATTAAGAACCTATGTCAGCCTTACTACGTAAGCTACACATGTACGTAAGTAACTTAATTACGTAAGACATCCGAATCAGTAGCTTAAGCAAGTAGGTTGATTACTATGACAAATTATACTTTACTTACTCTATTTGGCCTCAAACCTCTTTCGAATATTGTCAAACCTATTTCAAACCCTCACTACTTACATAGAACTAGTATATGCAAAATATGGGACGTTACAAACTCAACTCCTAATTCAAGGGTATTAGAGCTACCCATGGAACTCAACTCCTAATTCAAGGGCTTATGATTTCATCTATTAGTCTATACCTTAAGATTAGGTTTCATTTAGATAGCTAAATTAATACTTTAATTTCTAAATTTTCCAGAGTTGTGCAACTTCTTCCTTTGTTTCCGACATTACCACGGTTGCACAACTTTTTCCTCCAATTTTTATATTAACTATTGTTGCACAACTCTTCATCCTCTATTTTTTTTAATTTTCTCCACAACTTCTTTTTCCTATAGCTTTACACACTTTCTGCACAACTGGACAAAACCTTTTCTGCCATTTGTTTTTGATTTTCAGCATAGCTGCTCAACATCTCTTATTTTTTAATTTTTCCCTATTTTCTTTTCTATCGTTGTTTGGTTTTTAGAAACAAATGTTGAATTCTTTGTTAATGCATCTCTAAGCTTTTTTAATTAATTTTTCTTATATTTTTGCATCTCTGTTGATGTATCTGGATAATGCTTGATGAAATTTAAACTACTTTTGAGGTGAGTCGTATACCTAATCTAGTGTTAGATTTACACGTACTATACAAATAGTTACTTATCATCTTTTCAAAATTTTGATGATTCTGAAGGTTTCAGTTCAAGTCAAGAAGCAAGATTAGAAGATGCACCACCTCATTATTATTTTGATACAGATGTCATGCAAAACATTATATCATAGTCTAGCTCCAAATGTTAGCTAAATATTTTTTTTAAGCAAATGATGAAACCAACATCATGGGATGTGAACTGATTTATTGTGTTTAATCAGATCTCTCTCTTTTTCTGGATACATATATCGTGTTTTTGTATCGGCATCTTCGCAGAAATTTTATATTTATTGGTAAAATGTATAATTTTGTGATATCAAGTTTTAGGGCCATTGGTGGTTAGAGACCATGTAATGATAAATGTAATGCCAGGTAGTTGTTAGTCTCTAATAATCATCTAGGACCGGTATTTGCTTGTCTCTAAAGTATATTCTAGGACCATGTATTTTCTAGTCTCTAAAGTTAAATCCAAGACCAGTAAGTTGTTCGTCGCGAAAAATGTTTAGCGAACAGAAAACACATACTTCTCATTAATGTAGAACATCTATTTAGGACGAGTTATGTTGTCTCTAAATGAATTATAAAGACTAGTTTTTTTGCTGTCACTGTATATGTTTAAGGACCAGATGTTTGAACCCGTCGTTGTTAAGGTTTTCTGATGGAAGCTATTAGGACGGGATGTGACCAGCATTTTGCGGTCGCTATTTCTCAATTAGGACTAGATTTGGACTTTTAGTGACCATATTTCCCTTCCTTAGAGGCTATTTTTCTTGTAGTGAGGGGAAAAACCAAGTCATGCCTAAGATTATATCAAAGTCAATCATAGCCAAAATAACCAAATCTGCCCAAGTTTGAAAACCCATAAACAGGAGAGAGAAAGGACGATAAACATGGGTGACTATGAGAGACTACCCATTTGGGGTAGAAATATGGATAAAGGCATTTAGTACATCACAAACCATATCAAATCCCAAAGCAAACTGAATTGACACATACAAATAAGTAGAACCCGGATAACAAAAATAGTAGCCATCCGATCAGTGACAAGAATAGTATATGTGATCACTGTGTCAGACGCCTCAGCCTTGGTCTTGCCAGGAAAGGCATAAAATGGAGCGTTGTCATCTGGACAGGCACCCTCCTTGCCTGGCTGTACTGCTCCATTACCTGCATTACCATTTCCCCGGTCTCCATAGCCTCGCTAATTCCTCCTCACCCACCTTGTGGATGTCCTCTACCATTACTACCGTAGCTCACTGGTACCACTGCTTTCTAGTCTGCTGTTGCATGGGTCAGATAGGCGCATATGGGGGCAATCTCTCCTTATATTTCCAGATTCTCCACAATTGTAGCACACTTAATGACTTAACCAAGTAAGCATCGGTGCTATTGTAGTAGTCGCATCATAAACCTCTTTTATATACAGTTAATCTAGGAAATTGTTTACTAAGGAACACCCATACATGTTATGACAACAATACTAAATTCATTTTTCAAAGTAATGGTGTTCATTATCTAGTCATTAGGTACAAAAATTCTTGAATGTTGTCACCTATAAGCTTGAATCTGCAAATGTGACCTTAATCCCTTCACAAAGCAACAAATTTGCTCTACCATATCCATCCTATGAAGCAAATCATGACAATCAACAAGGAAATCATAAGAATCTTTAGATTCAGTACCTATGAATAATGGGGATTTCAACTTTAATAACTTAGTAAAAAGATCATGTTGATCACTATTCTTTACGTGCCCCCATTGAATTGGGGAAACATGCTAATTTGGTAGGACGCATCCTCTCTTGCTATTGTTGGTGTTACTACTTTTGTTGATCTAGTTTTGACCATAGAGTGAAGGAGGAAAGATACCAATTTGTATCACCTAGATAACAATTGGGTTCAAGTAATAGCACGAAACAAAGAAAGAAATGAATTTTCCTAAAGTCCTACAACCTCTCGAAGAAAATTACAGACATCTCTGTACCATTCCGCAAGACTCTACTAGACTCGTTTTGGTAGAATGAGATCAACGTACCCTGGCTCTGATACTAATTTCGTCATGACACAGTCTGTTGTGATTGGCACCCATATTAACCCTCTGGTGGGAAAAATATTACTACAACCCAACTAAGCTACTTAACGAAAAACTAAGCATTTAAAGATACGAAAGTAGGTTTAAATGATGGATGAAAATGGAGTTCCCATAAACTCCAATGGTTTTAAATATACAATTAAAAAAACTATTGCAGAAGTCAACCCCTAGAACCTGAAAGTCATTCCACCAAAACCCTACTAATAAACAAAACTAAGAACAAGGGGTACAACCCTGAAACGAAACATACAAAGAAATCTAACTATAGAGTCTGAGTCCGAAAAGAATTGACTAAACAATAGAGGACCCAAGGCAGTCTGGAAGAACTGGGTCACCCTTGAATCCAGTCTCGATCAGTGATATGCTTACTAAGATATGTTAGTAGCCTCTTGAAGATGTCTTGTATTTAACAAAGAACGAGCAAGAGCAATATTAGTATACAACCACCATGTACTGTTAGTATCATGCAGCTACTCCAGTAAGTGAAATACAAGCATGCAATTACAACATAGTAAACATACATATACAAAATGTATACTTGAGTTATCATTTTAGAAGCAACATACAAATTCCCAATAACAATGACAGGTAGACATGAATGTAATAAGCACAAGTAGTCCTCTGATGGAACCCACACCCAAACTGTTAGTGTGTCAGAATGTGCCACCCCGATCCAATATATATATATATATATATATAGATGTGTGTTTGTCTGTCAGAACATTACACCCGATCCAATATATATGTCAGAATGTGACACCCGATCCAGTGTATGTGTTGGAACGTGACACCCAGCCCAATTAGTAAAACCACAATCACAATCACACCATAATGAATAATACACATACTCACATGGTCAAGTAACAAGTTCATGACATGTAATTATTTGCACTTAATCATTTCATTAGATTCGATTCAAATTTACCTATTCACATACGCATGCGTACAATGAAGAAATTAACCAGCACATGCCACACAAATAGGAAATCAAACCATAACCTACCTCAAAACCAAGCTTGAATTCTCCTATTACACTTGAGCCTTCCCTTTACGAATTCTTTTTTCTTGTTCTTAGTATAAACACAAGTAATTAATGCAAGGATCAATAAACAAGACCTAATTTACCTGGATAATAATCAAACTATCAATCCAAGGACAAACCAAAGATCCTACAGTTTAATTAGGGCTTTTCCCACCATTAACTTCAAGCCAAAACCCTCCCCCAATGATCATTACCCAAGTTCTAAGCTCTAAGAATCAAATTACGGATTAAGGGAGTAACAATCTTACCTTTAGCGCTAGAATTCGTGGAAAACTATCAAGAAACTGCCCTGGGTCGTTGCTTAGCTCTCAAGAATAAGGTTTTGCAAAAACTAACATTTTTAGGATTTTTCCCTGATTTAAGTCGCGACTGTCCCGCCACAGTGGGACCCAATGCGTTACAATGGTTGAGACTTGCGCAGAGATAGAAAGTCAGAATTTGAGTTCCAAGCTCCCATTTGTCTACACACCTTCAACCCTTGACGTTCAGAACCTACCCTTTCATGAAATGAGTTGGATGTTGATAAAGCTAAGGTAGAGGTCATTTAGAAGTTGCCACCACCTATTACTGTGAAGTTAGTTAAAAGTTTTCTGGGACACGCTGGGTTTTATAGATGACTCATCAAGGAAAATTCTAAGACTACAAGACCCATGTGCAGCTTATTTGAAAATGAGGTGAAGTTTGTATTTGGTGAAAATTGGTTGCAGACATTTGTGCTATTGAAGAAGAAGTTGGTGGAAACCTCTATTTCGATTGCTCCTAACTGGGAGCTACCCTTCGAGCTCATGTGTGATGCCAGTGATACAACAGTTAATGTAGTGCTAGGCCAGCGGAAGGAGAAGATGTTTCACTCTATCTAATATGCTAGCAAGACACTTGATACAACCCAATCGAACTACACTATCACAGAGAAAGAAATGGTGGCACTCTTATATGCTTTTGATAAGTTAAGTTCATACTTGGTAGGCACCAAGGCTGTAGTTTACATTGACCATGATGCGATCATGTATTTATGTAACACTTTGAAAAACTAATAAACTAAGCAAGAGCCTAATATGTAAACTAGTAGCCTAAAAGGGTTTAAATGTAAGGATTGGAGTCGTAAAATAACCTCCCTTAATTGATATAAGTGTTTTTAGACTTAAACGTGAAGGCATGACTCCCCCAAGGACAATCCAAGGGTCCTTGAGAAAGACCTTGATGATAGAAAAAAAGTTGCCAAGAGGAAGCCACCCAGGAAATTGGCACCCAAGAGCCATGGATGGAATCACGCCCCATAGGTGGGGGTCGTGGGTCGAGGCTAGACCTCCCCTAATTCTCAAAAGTCTCAGTAACAAACCACGACTTGCCAGCACGGTTCGTGGACCCACCCATGCCCCGTGGGTGGGGTCTCGTGAGTGAGGGCTGAGCTTGGACAAAATGATGAGGTGCAGACCCAACCCATGAGTGACCAGCACGGTCCGTGGATCCATCCATGCCCCGTGGGTGGGGGTCGTAGATGGGAGCCTGCCAAGCTGCCTAATCTCGGCCAAAAGTGGGACTTTTTAAGAAATTCCTAAATTAATTATTTTATTATAGGGATGGTTTATATAGTTTATTTAGATTAATTTAAGTACTTTTAAACTATTAACCACCCCTTTACACCTCATAACTCATAAGACTCAAAATCATTACCAACTCTCTTCTGCAATATTTCTCTCTCTAAGACTCCATTGAAGAACAAGAACAAGGTCAAATTTAGGGTTCAAGGAGTAGCCTTTTATTTTATGGGTAATTTCCACCGATAGAGTCCCTTAAAAACTTGATTTCAAAGTTTCCAATTTCCCCAAAACCTGGGGTTTCAATCTAACTCATGGATTCTCTTTCAAAACATTTTGAATGCTTCATTTATGATGGAGTATGATCAAATTGATGTTTAATTGTTGATTTATGATTAAATTACCCCAAGAACCCATGAATCCTCCATATTACCAAATTGTGAATTCATGCAGTGGGTTGATTGATTATTGAAGCATGACAATTGATTATGTTTATATTGATGAGTTATTGAATCAATATATTCCCCTATATAATAATGTTATTCTATATTTTTTGGTTGAGATGTGATTCATTACCTTGAATGGCGAATTATGAGGGTTTGTACATGTTGATGAGAATTATGTATGAGCTTATGAATTAGTTAGATAGTGAAGATTCTATGACTATTGTGTAATTGTGGTATTGTTGAAAGATCATTCTTCCCTTACTCTTACACATGACTATGAATGAATTGTCTAGGACTATGACAATGTTGCTGTGTTGATTGAAAGGCTATTCTCATGAAAACACTATGAACATGATATGAAAAGTTTAATCACATATTAATGATTCTAAGGTTGAAAGTCCATTCTCACCTAATTCAATCCATAAGCTATTTTATGAGTTTTGTTGAATGAAGTGTAAGATACTCCCCTACACATATGTAAATACAATTCAAGACTAGATATGTAAATTTTGGGAAAGTTATGCTTAGCACCGAGTGTATATGGAATGTGAGGTAGAGGCTCTCCCGTCAATACAATAGGCCGGGTCATCTAAAGTAACCTCATGAGATGGAATCTCCTCCGTCAATACAATAGGTTTGGGGTTTCTAGAAGCAATCTCCCTATCCAATAACTATGTTCCCACATAGGTCTTTAGCTAGTGGATCCACCTAAAAGATAATACATTTAGTTCTACCTTAGGCATATACGACATCTCTTTTCAGTGTGGGAAATGACACCAGATTCCATGTAGCTCAATATGGTCTATGTTGGTAAAGGCTATTTCCTTACATGACAAGAATATGAAGATGACAAGAACATGAACATGAATTATACGTATGACTTCTCAAGAAGTTCTACTTAGTGTGAGTGGGGGTATTGGACTTCACTTATTCATTGCACAAGTAGGGTTTGGAAGGTAGTTATGGTGGGGTATTTCCATATGCTATGAAGATATATCAAGTTATGCATATATCATTTGAATTGTTGCTTAGAGTTAATTTACTTGCTTCAAGCTATGAGCATGGATGTTTCCCTTGTCTATGAGTACTGACTATGGTTGAGTTCAACGTATGATCTGCATGAATGTGTGGCCTAAAAGTGATATTTAGTATTAGATAGGATTATGGAATCTTGTCTATACATTGCACGAGTATGCCTTAGAGTTGCTAATGGTATGGTTTAGTTATGTATTTACACCATTGTGCATGGTTATTCTTAAAGTTGAAAATGTGTATGGCTTCAACTAAATTGTCCCTTTACGCATGTTTTAAGGATTTTTATGCATGGCTTCCATACTTAGTACATTTTTGTGCAAACCCATTTCTTCTACCTTTTCCCCCAAAGTGTAAGTTCCGGCATTTGAGGTGATCCTTCACTCTTTTCCAAGCTTAGATTGACTATTCTCCAAAGCTTGTGGTATGTCCTAATGGATCCGAGGACCAATGACATTTTATTGTTTCCTTCATTTCTTTGAATTTAATTTCAGTTCTATTGCAAGGGCTGTGATGCAATTTTGAGACCTCGATTGTACTAGATGGTTAAAAGAGACTATGTGTAGACTTCCGCTTTACTTTGATGAAAATTTTCTTAAAGACTTAAAATGTGTTTCTATTCTTTATTATTCTTTACTTATGCCATAATAATATGCTAAGAGGCTTACTTGGAACCTTTCGTGGTTCCATGTGCCGTGTTACATCTAGAAGGTACCCCTGGGTTGTGACAAACTTGGTAATCAGAGCACAAGGTTTAGAATGATTCTAGGATGACGTCTCATTAACCACACCTAGTAGAGTCTTGTTCAAGAGTGTGAAGCGCGCCACATTTATGAATTAGAGGCTACACAATGCTTAGTAAATTTCACTTCTTTCATTACTCTTTAGTCGTGCCTTAGAGTTTTAACTCTATGAAGTCATTTTCCTAACCGTTCTCTTGTGTCTATAGGATATGAATACAAGAAGGGAGAACACAAGAAGGATGGAAGAGGAGAACGTGAATGAGGGAGTTCCTCCCCAAGGACCCCAAGATGCTCAAATTCCTCAAGATCCTAATGAGGGGGCTATGAAAAATGTTGAAATAAGGGCCACTCTTCAAACATTTACTCAAGCCATGACGGCTCAAGATCAAGCCTTGACAACTCAAGCCCAAGCTATGATGGCTCAAGCCAATAGGGAAGTTAAACTCCATGTGAACCCTAATGTGAGAACCATGGCTTCACGGTTGAGAGATTTCACAAGGATGAGTCCTCTTATGTTCTTTGGTTCCAAAGTGGGTGAAGATCTTCAAGAGTTTGTGGAGGAGGTCTACAAGATAATTAATGTTATAAGGTTGACTTTTATAGAGAAAGCAGAACTAGCCGCATACCGATTGAAGGGTGTGGCCCAAGTATGGTATACTCAATGGATGAGGAATAGGCTAGAAGGAGCGGGTCCAATAGGTTGGGAAGTGTTCAAGAAAGCATTCTTTGATAGGTTCTTTTCCTGAGAGAAGAGGGAAGCCAAGGTAGAGGAATTTATCAACCTTCATCAAGGAGGTATGGGGGTTGAATAATATTCTCTAAAGTTTACTGAATTGTCCCAATATGTTCCATCCATGGTGGCGGATCCTAGGGATGAGATGAGTAGGTTTGTAACGGGTGTGTCTAGTTTGGTGAGAAAAGAATGTCGTTCGGCTATGCTTTATGATAACATGGATGTATCCTGTCTTATGGTGTATGCTAAACAAATGGAGGATGAGAAACACCAAGACTCTAATAAGGAAGTGAAGAGGCCTAGGAACGATTATTGGAATTCTTCCAAGGGTAATTCCGAGGGTCAAGGTAGACCGAAGTTCAAGAGAAGGTTCTCCAAGCAAGTGTCCTCTAGTTCTCCATGGGTGAACAAAGATAGGGTGTCTAACCCTAAGCCTCAAGGAGGCAATAGTGGTGGATCTTCTATGGTGAAGCCTACATGTGCTAAGTGTGGTAAGAGACATGATGGTAAATGTCTTGCTGAAATGGGTGTTTGCTATGGTTGTGGTAAGAGTGGGCATCAATTGAAGAATTGGCCAACACTTACGGCCAAAGAGAGAGAAGATAAGCAAACTCCTTCTAGCGATTTAAATTCTAATGCTCCTAAGAAGAATCACTTCTATGCTCTTCAATCCCGAGGTTTCCAAGAGTGTTCCCCGGATGTGGTGATGGGTATATCACAAGTCTTTTCTATTGATGTATATGCATTGTTAGACCCCGGTGCCACTTTGTCTTTTGTTACACCTTTTGTGGTTATGAAATTTGAAATACTCCCCGAAGTGTTAAAAGAACCTTTTTCGGTTTCTACCCCAGTTGGTGACTTAGTAGTGGCAAAAAGAGTCTATAGGAGTTGTCCTATTTATTTCTCCCATAAAGTTACCTTGGTGGATTCGGTGGAGATAGACATGTTAGATTTTTATGTGATTTTGGATATGGATTAGTTGCATGCTTGTTATGCCTCTATTGATTGTAGGACTCACGTATTAAAATTTCAATTTCCAAATGAGTCTACTTTAGAGTGGAAGGGGGGAAATTCTATCCCTAGAGGTCATATTTCTCTTACTTCAAAGTTAGGAAAATGATCTCCAAAGGGTGCATTTACCATATTGTTAGGGTAATAGTTATGGAGTCCGAAACCCTTTCCCTAGAGTCGATCCCTGTTGTGAATGAATTTCCAGAAATATATCCCAATCACTTTCCCGGCATTCCTCTTGAATGATAGAAAGACTTTGGCATTGATCTCTTGCTAAATACGCAACCTATCTCCATTCCTCCTTATAGAATGGCTTTGGCCAAGTTGAAAGAGTTGAAGGAGCAACTAAAGGATTTGTTAGACAAAGGCTTTATTCAACCGAGTATCTCTCCATCGGGTGCTCCGGTATTGTTCGTTAGAAAGAAGGATGGGTCTCTTAGAATGTGTATTGGCTACCGCCAATTAAACAAGGTGACTATAAAAAGTAAGTATCCCCTTCCTAAAATTAATGACTAGTTTGATTAACTTCAAGGGGCTAGCTATTTCTCCAAAATAGATCTTCGTTTAGGTTACCATCAACTAAGGGTGAGAGGGGTTGATATTCCCAAGACGGCCTTCTGAACAACATATGGTCACTATGAGTTCCTAGTAATGCCCTTTGGTCTACCAAATACCCCAGCAACATTCGTGGATCTAAAGAATAGGGTGTTTAGACACTACCTTGATATGTTCATGATCGTGTTTATTGATGATATTTTGATCTATTCAAGGAGTGAAAATGTACACATGAACCATTTGAGAATCGTATTGCAAGTCCTTAAACACCACCAATCATATGCAAAATTTAGCAAATGTGAGTTTTGGCTAAGGTTCGTGGCCTTCCTTGGCCATATTGTATCGAGCATGGGTATTGAGGTAGATCCTAACAAGACAAATACGGTCAAGGGATGGCCTAGACCTCTAACTCTTACTAATATTAGAAGCTTTTGGGTTTGGCCGGTTATTATAGGAGGTTTGTTGAGGGTTTTTCCTCCATTGCTTCTCCATTGACGGCTTTGACTCAAAAGAAAGCTAAGTTTGAGTGGTCAGAGGCTTGTGAGAAAACTTCCATGAGTTGAAAGATAGACTTACTTCCGCTCCAATGTTGACCTTACCAAAGGGTACCGATGGTTTTGTTGTATATTGCGACGCCTCTAGATCGGGTTTGGGATGTGTCCTTATACAACATGGTAAAGTGATTGCTTATACTTCAAGGCAACTCCAGGTTCATGAAAAGAAATATTCAACCCATAATCTTGAATTATCGGTGGTGATATTTGCCTTGAAAGTATGGAGGCACTATCTATATGTTGACGTGTTCACCGATAAAAAGAGTCTTCAATATGTGTTTACTCAAAAGGACTTGAATATCCGACAAACAAGGTGGTTAGAACGTTTAAAGGATTATGACATGAGTGTCCTTTCCTGGCAAAGCTAATATAGTTGGGGATGTCCTTAGTAGATTGTCCATGGGTAGTGTAGCTCTTGTAGAAGATGAAAAGAAGGAATTGGTTCGTGATGTGCATAGATTGGCCCGATTAGGTGTCCAACTAGTTAGTTATACCAAGGGTGGTGTCATGGTCTATAATGGTTCCAAATCATCCTTCGTACTTGACGTGAAGTCGAAACAAGGCTTTGATCCCATATTAATGGAATTGAAAGAGTTGGTACTAAACAAGTTCGTTAAGGCTTTCTCCCAAGGGGGAGATGGGGTGCTTAGGTACCAAGGTCAGTTATGTGTTTCGGATGTTGATGGCTTGAGACACCAAATTTTAGAAGAAGCTTATGGTTCACAGTATTCTATTCATTCGGGAGCCACCAAGATGTACCGTGATCTACGAGAAGTCTATTGGTGGAATGGTATGAAGAAGGATATAGCGGGTTTTGTAGCCAAGTGTCCAAATTGTCAACAAGTTAAGGCCAAGCATCAAAAGCCAAAAGGCTTGTCCCGAAATAGAGATATTCCCACTTGGAAGTGAGAGGATGTTAACATGGAGTTTGTAGTGGGTTCGCCTTGTACTAGAAGACAACATGATTTTATTTGGGTCATTGTGGATAGAATGACAAAATCCACCCACTTCATTCCCGTCAAGGTGTCATTTTCGGCAGAAGACTATTCCAAGTTGTATATCAATGAGATAGTGAAGTTGCATGAGGTTCCCTTATCTAGCATTTCGGATCGGGGTACTCAATTTACTTCACACATTTGGAAGGCATTCATAAAAGGGCTTGGTACTAAGGTCAAGCTTAGTACGACCTTTCACCCTCAAACAGATGGTCAAGAGGAGTGCACCTTCCAAACCGTAAAGGATATTTTGAGTGCATGTGTCATAGATTTTAAAGGTAATTGGGATGACTATCTATCATTGATATAGTTTTCCTACTACAATAGTTGCCACTCAAGTATTGACATGGCTTTGTTTGAAGCACTATATGGTAGGAGGTGTAGATTTCCGATTGGTTGGTTTGAAGTAGGTGAAATTGCTCTAATTGGTCCCGAACTAGTTTATAAGGCCATTGAGAAAGTCTGACTCATTAGAGAGAGGTTGAAAATGGCCAAGAGCTGGCAAAAGTCTTACGCCGATGTTAGAAGAAGGAATCTAGAATTTGAAGTTGGTGATTAGGTCTATTTGAAAATCTCACCCATGAAGGGTGTGATGACGTTTATCAAAAAGGGTAAACTTAGTCCCCAGTTTGTGGGTCCCTATCAAATTTGATGCGTATTAGGAAAGTTTCTTATGAATTAGACTTGCCAAATGAGTTGGCCCCGGTTCACCCAGTATTTCATATTTATATGCTCAAAAAGTGTATTGGTGATCTGGTATCCATTATTCCTCTAAAAGGGTTAGGTGTTGATGAAAATATTTCTTATGAGGAGGTTCCGGTAGAGATCCTTGAACGGCAAGTCACAAGATTGAGAAATAAGGAAGTAGCTTCAGTTAAGCTGTTACGGAGGAATAATTTAGTTGAGGGTGTTACATGAGAGGCCGTGGCCGATATTAAGTCCCGCTATCTTCATCATTTTCCTACTACTCCTATTCAAGCTTGAGGTAAGTAGTTCCTCTTGAGATCCTAGTTTTGGGAGTCATGTGTGCTATATGTGTTACATGATTTCCTTATGCTTGTTCTTGTGAGAATTCATGTTTAGTATAAATTGAGATTTCTTGATTTATATGTTCCTCATGTTGTTGTGAATTTTAGTATGATGTTGCTTATTTGTATTCATAAGGTGATTTGATGAACATGCTTTGTTATGCTTGTGGTGAAATAGCATATTGGCTCCATGATGCTGTGTTGAGCTTGCTTTTAGTTGGAGAAGGTGGTTCCTCCTATGAACATGACAAATGTTGCATTTCATGCATATTGGGTTGGTAGAAGTAGTTTCTACTTCCTTGTATTGCATTGACCAGTCCTTGAGATGGAGTTGAAGTTTCCTCCTTTTGAATAGTACATTTGTATGTTTTGCATAATTTGGATGTTTCATTCATGATGGGATGCTAGTCTTGAGTTTCTAAATTAGTTTGGTGTCTAGATCATCATTCGAGGACGAGTGATCCCAAGGCGGAGATAATGTAACACTTCGAAAAACTAATAAACTAAGCTAGAGCCTAATATTTAAACTAGTAGCTTAAATGGGGTTGAATGTAATGATTGGAGTCGTAAAATAACCTGCCTTAATTAGTACAAGTGTTTTTGGACTAAAACGTCAAGGCATGACCACCCAAGGACCAACCAAGGGTCCTTGAAGAGGACCTTGATGGCAGCCAAAAAGTTGCCAAGAGGCAGCCAACCACGAAATGGGAACCCAGGAGCCGTGGGTGGACTCATGCCCCGTAGGTGGGGGTTGTGGGACGAGGCTAGACATCCCCCAATTCTCCAAAGTCTCTGTA
The DNA here is from genome assembly GCA_029007595.1 of Solanum commersonii. NCBI lineage: Eukaryota > Viridiplantae > Streptophyta > Magnoliopsida > Solanales > Solanaceae > Solanum > Solanum commersonii. The sequence goes on along the minus strand of JAJTWQ010000002.1, from coordinate 9,243,391 downwards.
ACAAACCACGATTGGTAGCACTGTTCGTGGACCCACTCACGCCCCATGGGTGGGGTCTCGTGTGTGAGAGCTGGAGCTTGGGAAAAATGAGGAGCTGCAAACCCAACCCACGAGTGACCAGTATGGTCCATGGGTCATCCAAGCCCCGTGTGTGGGTGTCGTGGATGGGGGCCTGCCAGACTGCTCAATCTCGCCCAAAGGTGGGACTTTTTAAGAAATTCCTAAGTTAATTATTTTGCCATGGGGATAGTTTATATTATTTATTTAGACTAATATAAGTACTTTTTAACTATTAACCACCCATTTACACCTCATAACTCACAAGACTAAAAATCATAACCAACTCTCCGCTCCAATATTTCTCTCTATAAGACTCCATTGAAGAACAAGAACAAGGCCAAGTTTAGGGTTCAAGGAGAAGCCTTTTCTCTTCGATTTCTTGAGGAAATTTTCATAAGGTATGGTGGCTTTTCATCTATGGGCAGTTTCCACCTACAGAGTCCCTTCAAAACTTGATTTCAAAGCTTCCAACTTCCCAAAAACCTAGGGTTTCAATCTAAGTAATGAGTTCTCTTTCGAAAAGTTCTCAATGGTTGATTTATCATAAAATTGATGTTTAATTGTTGATTTATGATAAAATTCCCCCAAGAATCCATAATCCCCCATATTACTAAATTTGTGAATTCATGAAGTGAGTTTATTGATTATAGAAGCATGACAATTAATTATGTTTGTATTGATTGATTTATTGAATCGTTAAACTCCCCTATCTAATGTAGTAATTCTAGACATTTGGGTTGAGATTTGATTCATAGCCTTGAAGGGCAAATTATGAGGGTTTGTACATGTTGATGAGAATTGTATATGAGCTTATGATTAACTTAGATAGTGAAGATCCTATGACTATTGTGTTATTGTTGAAAGATCATTCTTGATAGCATCCAAGGAAGCACTACTCCATTGAAGGACAATGATGAAGCTTTAGAAACTCCAAGGAGGCCCATAACAATATCTCAAACCAAGGAGTTCAATGATAAGCTCAATGGGCTTCAATCGCTGATCCAAAGGTGTCTTATTGGGGAAGAAGAGCTCAAGCCCAAGGAAGAGGAATTGTCCAAATGCTACAATTATTTGGTGGCCCAAATTCAAGCCCAAGATGAGGAATTTTAAGGCCCAATTTCGTGCAAATAAGGTCAAGAAGAGTTCAAGAATCAGCCACAACAAGAGTTGCTTTCTGCCCAACTTTTGAGAGAAGACTAGTCAAACTTTCCAAGATTGTCAAGATTCTTTTCCTAGTTGGGATTTACCTTATTTATTTATTTATATATAGGTTATTAATATTTTCCTTAGTCTATTTATGGTCTCCTAAGTACCATTTAATGCTTTCCTAGAAGTACTAAATTTGTTCCTAGTTAGGTTACTTTATTTCCTTTCTAGAGTAGAATTTCTTGTAATTGTCTTTTTAGGGTCATGGACGTTTTTCCCCGTTCTCCTATATATAGGGGTCCTTTTTATTCATTAAAGACAATTTAGATTGATATTAATAATATTTGAGAGAGTTCTTTGAACCTTGGTGACTTGTTCTTTGAGAATTTATCTTTAAACCTTTACTAGTTTCATAGTTTAAGGTATAAGGTAACTTCTTCTTATGATATCTTTGGTTTCTTTTTGGTATTCTTTAGAAGGTGATTAGTTCTACATACTAATTATTGTCTTTAGTTACTCATAAAGCGGTCAAGATCCGAATCTATTGTTTTGATTCGTTTTCTCAAGTAAAGGCATTAGATTTCTTCCATAAATCTATACGTTTTTACTTGGATCTTTTCAAGACCTTAGAACATATAATCCTTGGAAATTTGTGGATCTTTCCTTCAAATTTTCCATATCTTTAGTTAGGTTTTTTGTTTCTTTTCTTTGTGCTTCCGCATTCTAATATTCAATTCTCTATTTGTAATCTCCTTAACCTAGTTGTTATCAATTCTCCCCTTACCCTTACACATGACTATGCATGAATTTTCAAGGACTATGATAATGTTGGTGTGTTGATTGAAAGGATATTCTCATGAAAACACTATGAACATGATGTGAAAGGTTTACTCACATAATAATGATTCTAAGGTTGAAAGTACATTCTCACCTAGTTTAATCCATGAGCTATTTTATGAGTTGTGTTGAATGAAGGGTAAGATACTCTTTCACACATGGAAATACAGTTCAAACCTAAATATGTATATTTTGTGAAAGTTATGCTTAGCACCGAGTTGATATGGAATGTGAGGTAAAGGCTCTACCGTCAATACAATAGGTTGGGTCATCTAAAGTAACCTCATGAGATGGAAGGTCCCCCGTCAATGCAATAGGTTTGGGGTTTCTAGAAGCAATCACCCTATCCCATAACTATGTGTCCACACAGGTGTTTAGCTAGTGGATTCACCTAAAAGTTAATACATTTAGTTCTACCTTAAGCAAGTAGGACAACTCTTTTCGGTGTGGGACATGACACCAAACTCTATGTAGCTCAACACAGTCTATGTCGGTTAAGTCTATTTCCCTACATGACAAAAATATGAATATGACAGGAACATGAACATGAACTATACCTATGGCTTCTCAATGAGTTCTACTTAGTGTGAGTGGGGGTTTGGGACTTCACTTATGCATTGCACAAGTAGGCTTTGGAAAGGGGTTATGGTGTGTTATTTCCGTATGCTTTGAAGATATATGAAGTTATGGATGTATGATTTGAATTTTTGCTAAGAGTCACTTTACTTGCTACAAACTATGAACATGAATGTTTCCCTTGTCTATGAGTACTGACTATGGTTGAGTTCAAGGTATGATATGCATGACTGTGTGGCGAAAAAGTGATACTTATTATTAGATAGCACTATGGGATCTTGTTTGTACATAGCACGAGTATGGCTGCTTATGTTATGGTTGACTTATGTATTTACACCATTTTGCATGATGATTCTTAAAGTTGACAAAGAGCATGGTTTCAACTAAATTATCCCTTGTAGCATGTTTTAAGGATTTTTATGCTTGGCTTCCATACTTAGTACATTTTTGTGCTAATCCATTTCTTCTACCTCTTTCCACATTATGTAGGTTTCCACGTTGGAGGTGATCCTTCACTCTTGTTCAAGCTTGTGGTATGTCCTCATGGATCTCAAGACAAATGATATTTTGTTTTTTTCTTCAATTCTTTGTATTTCATTTCGTATTTCTATTGTAAGGGCTGTGAACCTATTTTGAGACCTCCTCGATTGTAGTAGATGGTTATATGAGACTATGTCTAGACTTCTGTTTTACTTTGATGAAATTTTTCTTAAAGACTTAAAAAGTGTTTCTATTCTTTATTATTCTTTACTTATGCCATGATGATATGGTAAGAGGCTTACTTGGATCCTTTCGGGGTTTCATGTGTTGTGTTACATCTATGGGGTACCGCTGGGTCATGACAATTTATTCAACAAGAAGGATGCAAACTTGAGGCTGATCAGATGAATATTACTCTTGAAAGAGTTTGATCGGAATGGGACTGAAAACCACATAGTCAACCATTTTTCAAGATTGGAGGACTTATATCATGTGAGGAATGAAGAACAGATTCGTGAGGATTCCTTGATGAACCATTGATTGTCTTGGACCTTGCATAAGTACCCTGGTATGCTGATATTATAAACTTTCTGGTGACTAGTTTATTTCAACCTAGGGCTTTAACACATCAGAAGCAAAGGCTGAAGCATGATGCACAGTTTTAGCCAAACAAAAGGCATTGCAACTGTTAGAGTGTTGTCACTTTTCACCGTATAGTGGGCACCATTGAGGTGAGTGTATGGCGCACATGGTATTGTAATCTTGATTCTTTTGGCCTACTTTATTTAAAGATGCTACAATTTTTTTGAAGAGTAGTGACTACTCTCAGTGGATGGGCACTATTCCTAGAAGGCATGAGATTTCATTGAGCAACATCCTCAATGTTGAGATCTATAATATATGGGGGATAGAATTAATGGGTCCATTCACATCTTCCAATGGAAATCAGTACATCCTAGTGGCAGTGGACTATGTGTTTAAGTGGGTGGAAGCGATTGCTCTTCCTACTAATGATGTGAACGTGGTAGTGAAGTTCATCAGTAAGCACATATTTACCAGGTTCCGAACTCTAAGGGCTATGATAAGTGATGGAGATATGCACTTCATAAATAGCTCAGTGCGGAATGTGCTGGCCAAATATGGGGTAAGACACACGGTAGACATGGCTTATCATCCTCAGACAAGCGGGCAAGTAGAAGTGTCCAACAGGGAAGTGAAGCAAATTTTACAAAAGACTGTTAATGCACAAAGGAAAAATTGGACTGAAAAGTTAGATGACGTTTTGTAGGCATTTAGGACTGCATACAAGACACCAATAGGGACTTCTCCTTATCTAAGGGTGTTTGGAAAAACATTCCACCTTCCATAAAAATTGGAGCATAAAGCGTACTACACTATCAAGAAGTTGAATCTAGATCCTCTATTGGCATGCAATAAAAGAATAACACAACTACACGACTTAGAGGAATTCAGGCTCCACGCATACAAAAATGCCAAGCTATATAAAGAGAAGACTAAGAACTGTCATGACAAACATATTATGCCACTCACCTTTGACCCTGGCCAATTGATTTTACTATTCAACTTAAGACTGAAGTTGTTCCCTGGGAAACTTCTGTCTAAGTGGAGTGGGCCATTAAAAGTGGTGAGGATGACCCAACATGGATGTGGGGCGCTAAGAAACAAGAATAAGATTTCCACTTTTCTTGTAAGTGCGCAACGAGTGAAACACTACTACAGGAATGATGTTGATCGTGAGCAGGAATCCCTCAACTTGAATGACGAGTAAGTCATGAGTTGGTTCGTGCCGCGACGTTAAATCAGGCACTACACAGGAGAGGCAACCCATGACCTCATGTAATAGTTAGGATTTCTATTTTTCTATTTTTTTTATTCAAATTTATAAATATTAGTAAAAAAATGTGATATAACAGGAAAATACAAAAAAAATGAGTCATACCCCGACCAAAACTAAGGCACTGGACGGGAGGCAACCCATCGTGTTTACACTATGTGTTGTGCTTAAAATGTGCAGGGAAGAAGAATTCGTATCCATGGCGTGTCGATGAGGGAGTGTAAATTTTTTCCTCGCTAGAAATTCTTTTTTCAAAGCGAGGTAGAACACTCCGTAATGGGAGCGCCTCGCAAAGGAGGTCATAAAATTTGGATTCGACGAGAATTAAATTTCACGTCGAAAATCAAGGTAGAACACATCATAATGGGAGCGCCAAGGTGGAAAATTTGCCTCACCAAGAATTAATTTTCTAGGAAGAGGTAGAATGGTCGGTAATGGACTCACGTCGCGCAACAGGTAAGTTTTTTTTTGTTTTCATTAAAATGATGGGTCTTACCCATTTTGACCCCAAATTCCCTTTTAACCCCAAATTCATCCCAATTCTCTCATTCTTCTCCCATCAGTTATAATTTTTTCCCTCCCCTTGTCCCCTTGCAATATTAAAGTTCAAATTAGTAACGCGGAGTTAGTTCGCTCATTCATCTCCCTACACCCGTCGTGTTCAACATCAAGGGTATGTGTTTTGTTAACTTTCCTTCTCCATTATTGTTTGTTCATGACGGGGTGGTTTTTATTTTGTGTATGAAAGTGTGGGGAGTTATGGGTGTGATTGGTAGTGGAGGAAAGTTGTATTATGCTAATTTTACTAGTTATTTCGAAGTCTTGAGTATAAATTTCCATTGTTTAATTGTGTGTGGGCATTGGGTGATTTGGGGTTATATCAGCATACTTTGGTAGAGGATTGTGTTTTGTTGACTGGCTAAGATTGTTTGGTTTCTAAATTTTCTTTGGGAGTTCGAAATCTTGAGTAGAAATTACCTTTGTTTCTCTTATATGAATCTTGGGTAAAAAATGGTTGCATGAACATATTAGTGTAATGTCTTGAGTAATACTAATAGTGTATTGTTGTGTGAAATTGTGAGTTCTTATATCCTGGTCCTTCGATTAAGGTTGTCGTGCTTGAATATGTTGTGATGCTAGAGTGTGAAATGTGAATGTGTTCTTATGTTATTGTGTTACGGTCCTGGGTGTGTGTGTTATCCATTAGGAAGTTTGAGTACCATATGGTAGGGAACGTTCGGAATAAGTGTGGGATGATGTTTGTGCAACACCCATACATCATCATATTTTGGCAGCTATTTTGGGCTGAATTATATTATTTTTGCAGGTAATCATGTCAGGTACACATTGACCAAAAAGGAAGTAGCCACTTCAAGTCAGAGAAAGCGAGTTCGGAGTTGGGGAAATGTGCCTCCCACACCTGCAATACCCAGGGGGTAAACTAGGAGGTTCGGGTTATGAGTCGTGATCAAGGAAGGTAAACTGTGGTGGAAGAAGCACACAGAGGGACGATATTTGTCTGATATGTGCATTGACATAGATAGTCTAGCACGGGAGTTTCCCAGAATCATGAGGTGTATCCAAGATCTTCAGATGCAGTTCATTTTTGTTGATCCATGTGAGTACAACTAGAACATGGTCTGAGAGTTCAATGCCAACTTAGAAACAAATTCCATATCTCATTTTGTGAAGGTGCTGGGAGTGGATGTAACTCTCACTCCTGTGGTTATAAATGACATAGTTGGCACTTCACCTGAAACTGATCCATTAGTGCTAACAGGGCTGAACATTCGTCCACCTTATCGGGCTATCCAACACCCACTTTGTGTACCCTAGTCTATGGTACAACGGACAAAGCACAGTGTGAAGAGGTTCCCACCAATCTCTTTCTTACGCACACATGATCTGAGAAGCACGAGTATTGTTAAAAGTAGTGATGAATTGTTTAATACCTAGGTTACACTACATGAATATCACCCGAGATAAACTGTGATTGGTGTACGCCTCGATGACTCCCACCGAGTTGAATATTGATGTTGTGTTGAAATTGTCTATGAGAAAGGTCCGGGAGGACAAAGGGCGCAAGTACGTGTTTGGAGGTATCATTTCTAGATTTTTTCATGCTGCAGGTGTACCAGAGGAGAGGTTGGACTATATGGCACCACTTTTCCTAGGTCCAGTTGATATAACGAAGACAAAGGGGACCAACAATGAGTTCGGACCAACACTCTCTACCGTGTAGTGCCATCATAGTGGTTAGTTGATTATGGCCCATATGTATAGGCTAGAGACGCTGGACCACTAAAATGGATGTCGGGCGTTGGCTGACGTGCAATTGGGAGAAGTAGAAATGAGGTACCAACTGAATGCACATGCTAAGGCCTGGCTTGGCATTGGTTATAAGTTTCATGAGCCGGTGGTTGATGATATACCGACAAATGAGGATAAGAAGCGCACTAGTTCCGAAGTGGACTTCGATTCTAACATGGAGGAGATTGAACCTGCATAGGCCGGTGATGATGCTGATGGCGGGGATGCCATAGAGGACATATCAGGTAGTGATTCACCTTACCTCTATATTATTTTGTCATTTTGTGGTGCACTGGGGACAATGCTAATGTTTTAAGTGTGGGGATAAATCCATAAGTTTAGGGTGGCTATATTTAAGTGTGAAAAAAAAGAGAAAGAGAAAAAGGGTGTGTAGAAAATAAGGGCTGAAGGAAAAGAGATGGCAAGGTTGTAAGTACAATTGGGAAAATATGCAAAAAGGGGGACCTATGGGAAAGAAAAAGTTTTGAATGTAGCAAGAAAATCAAAATATGTGCATTATGGAGGATGAGTCACTAAGTTTAACCAAATGTATCCGCCCTTACCTCAGGCCTACATTACAACTCGTTAAAGTACTATTTGATTCTTTTCAAAGCACGCTTAAATAGTGGAGATGTACATAATGGGAAAGCTTAATGTTCTCAGTGCATGCATATGCAATGTCCTTTTTGAGTTATAGTGCTTTGTGTAATTAAAGTCCTTAAATTGTATTCAATCTGTTGAGTTGAATGTGTGGACTATTCATTTGAGTGAGGAGCACATGTTGTATGAAAGATATGTGATATTTAATGGTGTACATGAAGTTGAATGAGTTGGTTGCAAAAAGTTGTCAAGTCAGTACTTCAGTTGTATGATCTATGAAAGTGGGTAAGGCCTAATATAAATGAGAACATGCTTGTTTGAATTGATGAAAGATCCTTGAAAGGAAGTGGGGATGTACAAATACTAGAGTACAGAGTCTAGGTCTAGGACTAGTTAGTAAAGTGTTCGAGGATGAACAAATCTCGAAGTGTGGGGGAATGATCTCAAGCGTATTTATATGCCTAAGAACCAAATAACACCCACATTTTGGTCAAGTTTGGAACCATTTTATGTTAATTGATAGTCGTGTCATGTCTTTTGAATGCATTTATACTAACAAACATGATTAGTTGTATAGGTGAGCTTAAATGTAGGAATGAGCATTGAAACGTACATTGGGAGGCATGAATGGATCCAAGTAAATGAGGAACAAGAAAGAAGAATGAAAAAAATGAAGATTAAGGAAGATCTGTATCATCTCCGCATCACAGAGATGGATTTTATTATTGGTCGCAAATTAGATGTGGACACAAAAGTGTCCGTATCCTTCCCACGTCACGGAGAGGGATTTCTAATTTTTGTTCGTTCAGTAGCTTTTGAGATAGAGTCGTGTTGTTGCCTTGCCACTGAGAAGGGTTGCTTTCCACAAAACAAATTTTAACAGCAGCTCCGCGTCATACCTTGAACTTCCAGTTTTGGTCAGTTTGATTAAACTATAAATAAACTCATATATTATTTTATTAATTATTCTTTTTTCATGGTTTTTGAAGAATAACAATTTTCAAAGCTTTCTCATCTGTTCCCAGGGTTCACTTCTAACCTCTTTTACTTTTGATTTCTTTATGTTATTTATACATTACATAATTGAGATTTATGACGTGAGTAGCTAATTTCCCTAGTTCTAGGGTTGTGGCTACCGGATGATTGTATATTACTGAAGTTTTAGGTATTGAAATTAAATATCAGATGAATCAATCTTATGATCATGTTTTTTGTATTTCGTGCCGAATCACCATTGAAATAAAGTAATTGTCTTAGTTAAATTCGGGAGAGGGATAAGAAGTTAAAACGTGGGGCAGGAAAAGCATGATTTTCTCTTAAGAATTAGAGTTAATTTGTTTCTAGAATAGGGATATACCTAGTGACTGTGCTTGGTTATTAAATAGGATGAAATCATAATGCTCGATTATTGCTCTAGCCTATCCCCGCTGAACAATGTAGTCAGGCTGCCATTTATTGTAGGCGATTAGAGGCCGGGAGACAATAGTCATATATTTAGCCCTGTAATCATTGATTTGATAGTTGATTTATGTATGTTTAAGAAGATATTATGCATGATTCCTGATGTGAGCTTACAACCATGGACTTTACCCAATCATTGTTAAGACCCTTTTCAAACTGAATCACTTTGGTTAAACTTTTAATTATATTTTGGATTACAAAATCAATCACTTCTTAAATCTTTAATACACTTGTTTCTAGTTGAGAGTTTTGGTAATACCAAATTGTGTTAATCTTGAGTCCCTGTGGGTACGATACCCGACTCTCAATAAGAGCTACTTTAATACTTGAATGACCACATACACTTGTGTGTGCGATTGGATGAAACAGTGTCCTTGCTAGTGACTGACCCATAGTGGCATTATAAGACAACCAATGTAGCTAATTATTTCATTCCTACTCCCTAGAGTGTTAAAATGAGTACTCTAATATGAGTATATTACTAGATGTACATGCTTACTCTTCTACCGGGTATTAGCATGCAAGACTTAAACTTGTTTAGTCATCAAAGTTCTAACCCTTGGCACATATTCCTCTTATACAAATAAAAATGATCCTAGATTACACATGGTACATATGTTTATATATATTTTTTTAAATGAAAGACCACAATGTTTTTAAACGTTTGTATGTTTGATATACAATCTGCCCATATGTTGCCAACTTGATTCAAATGTCTATTTAATCATATAAGTCATCTTTTCACATGGTCATATGTTCCCTTTATTGGTTATCACCCCCATTGTGTAACACCGTAATGTTACCTCACAAGATTCCTACTTGCTCTATTGTACATTTTATATGTACATATGTATCTGTCCCTAAGTTGAATCTGCCTTCATGCTATCTTGATTCCACATTCATGTATACCTAATATTTGATATTAGTTAGTAAGTATTTGGCTATCATATAGAGTTTATATAACTTGGCTGGTGTTAAATGTCTTCACTTGATATGTACTTCAATCTGAGATATCAAAATACTTATTGAGTCATATAAGATCCTAAGTATTACAGTTGTGTCACAATTGCTTCCCATGTCATAGTTATTATATAAAGTCCATATTCATATGTATCCTACGCTATTTTACTGTCAAAAAGCTGAATAAAGCGATGACAACCAAAATAAAAATCTCAAGGATTAAAGAAACTAATTAAAGGAATATGTATATTTATGGGTGGCAGCCCAAACACAAATGCCTAGCATGGGTAGATCCCAATTGGTATGGAATGGTGGCAGCTCAGGGGTGATAGCCTAGAATGGGTCGATCCCGATTGGTATAGAATGGTGGCAGCTTAGGGGCGAAAGCCTAGCATAGGCCTATCCTAATTTGTGTAATTATAAGGATAGCATCCTAAGGGTTAAAATACCTAGCCTGGGTCATCATTTTCTACCTTTATTCTACTAGTGATTTGTATTATATGTCTTATATAGATTATAATACATTGAAAAGTAAATAAAAGAATGTAACATACATGATTCCTCAAGTATAAACGAAGGTGCTTTCTAATCCTTATCTATTTGTATTTGGTATCACTTGAGTTCTCATTTAACTTATGGTTATACTTTGCCTTACATATTAATTACATTTTTTCGTACTAACATCCTTTATCCTTTATTGGGTACGCTTCATTTCGTGTTGTAGGTACTGGTACTCAACTAGTAGATCTCCACTAGTTTGATTCTGAGCATTGCCGAGTACTTACTATGCCAATTTTGATAGTTGTACAGTCATGTATTCCAGTAGAGTCTTTGTAGACATTGTTAAGCCATCATTTATATTCATAGTTTTACTTGTTAGATGTATCGGTTCAGAGTCGACTTGTGTTGTATATGTAGCTTCTCATTAGTAAATCTATCTGCATAGTAGTTCACTTTCTCATCATAGGTCACTTGTAAAGCATGTGTTCATATGGTACATGTCCGCCTCACCTAGGGTTAGGGTGTGACAAAATTTGTATCATAGCAATTGGTTCTAGGAAGTCTACAAAGTTGTGTCTAGTAGAGCCTTACTTATGAATGTTTTGTGCACCACATTTATAATTATGGGGCTGATTGGACATCTAGGAAATTTTACTTTCCTTCATAATCCAAATCGAATGATAGAGTGAAGTTAAGAAGTCAATTTCCACTTGTGTCTAATCATGTTATTTGTATTATGTTTACTATTATTACGGTTAACGCTAGATAAAATTTCAACCTGCAGCCTACAGAAAAGTATCTTAAATTATAAAAAAAATTGACTAGGTTGAGCTCTCCCACTCGACAAGGTATGTAAAGGCTTTTATGTTATTTTCATCTAAAGTTGCATTTGTACCATTTATATTGCGCTGGTTCAATTGAGTAAGATATAGTATGGTTATCCATATGCTTAAAAAATGATAGGTTACCTAGTTACATATATGAGTTGTAGCATTTTCAAACACATCTTCTTTTAAGGATGTAACTAACTCTGGAGTTCTATATTTCCTCCATATTTATAGGATCTATTCTTATAGAGGACACTCATTCTTAGTTTGTGATATTCATAAAATTTTCAGCGTTACACATGTACTTGAAATTGATTTTGTTGAACCAGTTTCTTTTTGTTGGAAGAAATCAGTGGCATAATATGATAGGTGAATGTATCAGTGCAATAGTGTTACAAGTGATACCCCTAATTGGCTAACAAGGGCCAAATTCTCGCCATATATCATCTCCAATATGTTAATAGTTGGCTTTTTATATGGTATGCACCAATCACCTCGAATAAGTACCAATAATATTTGTATTCGTTTCATGATTATAAAACATAGGGATGAGTGTGCTAATTGTTGCAAATGATATATGTATGGTAGTGCCTACTCTAATTTATATTTTGGCTATGGAGGATTAGTATGTGACTAAATGGTAAGGTTAAACAAAAGAAAATTGATTGGTTAGACCTCAGTTATGATTAGTTAGGTTGTACATAGTTGGATTAGAGTACATGAAGCTACTAGTTTTGATTAAAAGGTACTTGTTACATAGGAAGCATGTGAGAATAAAGCTTGAATGACACGGGCCAAATATGTACGTAAAGCTTCTAGTTAGAAAGAGATGGGATATGTAAAATCCCTTAACCATAGGTGTAGGGGTAATATGAGGATGATACAGAGAAGTGAGATAGGTGGTTATGAAAGGGTGATTGCCAAGTGTATGAGGCAAGAAAAGGTATCAACTCTTCAACCCGAACGAGTTATAAAGGCGCACCCGGGAACAACTTTGTGAACCTTTGTTAGGCAGAAAAGTCATTTTAGTATTGATTCAAGTCTTGATATTTCGTCTTGATAACAACAGGAAAAAAAAGAAGGGAATATAAATGTTTCTTAGATAGAAGATACATGAACCTAGTTCATCTACATCATTAGTACAAAAGAGAAGTCGAGCATTATACACATGTATAGACTTCCATCAAATTTAATAGAGCTATTACAAGATTCATTTAATATATGTTTGCAGTAATTCAACAATCATAGTCCAATAAAGGGAGAAGAAAAACTGATCATATGCTAGTTGTTCTTATTTGGTATCTTGCTTGGGAAAAGAGTCGAAGCACCCTCACTATTATAAAAAAAAAAAAAGGAAATCCATTAGCATTGCCAGACCTATCTAGTTAAGTCCAAAGCGACAAACTCTAAGACGTTATGAATCATGATATAGCTTTATCAGTACCTGCCATTTACATGTTGTTAGAGTTCATGTTTTATGGTTCATTCAAGCTTCACTGTTTATTTTCTATTTTGACCTTCAAAATTCCCATATATTGAGTGTGATATAACACAAGCAAGTAACTAAGGTAAAATTGGCCTCAGCTTCCTACTCCAAAAGATGAAATATTGTGGATTTTCTTTTCCTATCTTAACTGTAGTATTTATATTGACCTAGAAAGAAGCTAAATTCCAACAGTAAAACACCTATAAGAATTCTTATGAGATTAAAGTGAATAGATGGTGACATCAATTTTATGTGTTTTGAGGTGAGTAAGGAATATGAGCAGAACTATCCCACCCGTGACTTAATGCTTCAGACAATATGGTTGACCTTAATATGGTAGAGTGGTTCTATAGGATATCTCGTAGTTCCCAAAGATGGTTTGTTATATAATTGTATATGCTCCATGCTCTATAACGTATCTATTTGTATGTCATTTTCCTTTTGTGCTTTACTTTCTTTTATGTTACCTAATGTCATAGAATGCGTTCATGTAAGTGTTATCTGCTTCGGAGCACCCTTGTTTATTGCTACATGTTTTCGTAGGACATTTCCCTAAATGTTATATTTTGCACTGGTTACTTTTTGCATGTCAATTGTCCTTATCGTGTGGGTATTGCAGGTTAATTGATCATATGCTATGGGAAAATTTAGTGCTTGTGGGTTATATGAATCACTTATTACTTGTTTACATTTCATATGCATCACAAACCATTTCTATTTATAGTACATGCCTTGTATCTTACTTGCTTAAAAATGAGACGCCTTATAGCTTTTCTAGACATGTGTCATTTGTTCACTTGCTCATATTTTATATGTGTACTTATTGACATGTTAGTCCACCTATCCATTAAATATAGCACACTTGACCAATGTGATTTGTGTTCCGTAGTTCATTTTATTATATGCCTACTTATCATATAGTCTACTTGCTTACATATTATATATTTTGTAGATTTAGTATTCGTGCATTATGTGCTTATCTAGTGCATTTGCTACATGGCTTCATTCGCTCACACGCTACCATGTAGTTCATATGCGCATGTACACCACATATTTCAATAACTTAATGACTTTATATTATGTATGCTCCCTTTTGTGCTAGTCTACCTATGTGTCATACGCAATGTGGCTTATTTATCTGTATACTATATCCCCCTATCTGCTTATTGACTTGCATTTTGAACAATTTGGGAAAACGTTTCCTTGTATCTTTATGGAGTGAAGATGTTGACCAGAAAAAGATGGGCATATAGGGAAATTTTATTACAACAATAGATAAATAACTTAGCACAATTCTTCATCCGAATGTGCAACATAAAACTTTAGAGTTTGTATTAACAATTATGCGTTCTTATAAGACTCACCTTTGGAAAGCGTAATAAGATAAAAGAGAAGGGAAAGTAGAGCCCCGATAGGTTAGGCCTATGGATTCATGTATTTGTTCCATATAAAAGAAAATTTAGGGGAGATACTATAGTTATTCCTGATTGTTAGTCCCGGAAGCTAAGCACAAAAGGTGTAACCTCCGTTGAAGTGTTGTGGAAGGACTAGAATATTACAGAAGATACTTTGGAATAGAAGATCGTAGAGATCCTAAATACCCCTCCTCATTCTAAACATCAACATAAGGATTTGAGATCATGTGGTCCCCTTATATGATCATAAATCGTACTAGCCTTTGTTCATTTGATATGTCATTTGCATGTCTTGTGTTTAGGTATATTTAATTCCTTATTTATGAGTACTACTTGTGCATCTTTAGTGAATTACATAGTCAAGAAAGGGGTTTAATTTGTCATATTCTTATTTATTGAATCATATCTATTGAAACGTTCGGCAAGATTTGTGTATACGTGTTTTAGGTTAGTCTATAGATTTTGGATAGTCCTATTTACAAAGAAAACTCTCGCAAATCTCCAAATGAAATTCCTCGATTAACTAGACTATCAGCTATACCTATCATTCAAGGATGAATGATCATGATGGGGGTAGGATGTAACATCCCATATTCTACGTGTACTAGTTCTATTTATATGACGCTTATAAATTACCTTGTTGTATAGTTATGGACTCGATTTTCTATACAACTAGTGACAATAGAATAAGTTTAAAGTGAGATATCTGTCCATACATTTTAATGCAACTAGATTAAGTTGACGTCGATGTAAGTATCTAAACTTGAGATAATAAGATGGTAATTGAGTTTAAAGTTTAAAGTGACCGAGTTATATAAGTTTGAAGTTACGTTAAGGGTATTATGGTGTAGAAATGGAATGAAATATTAAGATGTTTGCTTGACTTAACTAAGCTAGTAGGTGACAAGTAGTGCATCACCTACTTTGTCCTATTGACCAGCATAAAGAACCAAGTATGTGGATCACCTACTAAGACACATTTGACAAGATTATTGGGCCAAGTACACTACCAACTACTTGCATTAATGATGGCCCAAATCGAGTAGACTAGGGGGATAATTGGAAGCAAGGCCCAACAAGTGTTAAAGTCTCAAAGACCCAAGTTAAAAGGCCAAGTAGCTGGGCCACCTACTTGGCAATATATGGCCCAAAATTTGCCAAGAAAGTCGACCAATGCACCTCCATTTTAAAGCGATAAAGATCAAATCTTTTGCTTCACTTTTAACTTCTAAAATTTCAAATTTATTTTCATCCGTGGTCTTTCTTGGCTTAATAAAGTATCCCTAAAACACCATAGGGTTATTGAATATTTTCCCCCTTTTCATGAAAAAGTTTGAGGAGAGTTTAAGTTGTTGAAGTACAAGATTAGAGGATAAATTTCCATGAAACTAAGGTATGCCTACTGCCCATTTTTTCCCCTCTTTAAAATATAGGTTTGGGGTGGAGAATTTTGTATGTACTTATTATGAACTCATGGATGGTGCTGAATCCTTGAGTGAATATTCTCCTATTATGCTGAAATATTTTTGAGGATTGATAGTGGTTGCCTTATGTATATTGTTGTTGGGGAGGCTTGGCTATCTTGAAAAAGGATGTATGAAGTTGTATTAATGTATAAAAGGAGTGTGGTGATTCACCCTTTATGTAAGGTTTGTATGGGCCTAATGTCCGTCAAGTATTTAGCTACTGATTTACGACGCCATTACTTTGATTAGCTGCTAACTTTAGTTTAATCATGAATTATGTTGTAGATTAGCACCCCAAAGGAGGGATGAATCGTGAAAGTTATATAGGACAGAGAGTAAGGTAAGTAAGGCTATTCAATTTCCTATATCTTTGGCATAAATCCAACACTTTCATTACAGAGTAATCTTTCTAAGTGTCCTTGCTAGTGACTGATCCATAGTGGCAGTATAAGACAACCAATGTAGTTAATTATCTCATTCGTACTCCATAGAGTGTTAAAGTCAGTACTCTAATATGAGTTTATTACTAGATGCATGTGCTTAGTCTTTTACCTAGTATTAGCATGCAGGTTTAAACTTGTTTCATCGTCAATGTGCTAACCCTAGGCACATATCCCTCTTATATAAATAGAAATGATACTAGATTAAACATGGTACATATGTTTATATGTTGGATATACAATCTGCCTATATCTTGCCAACTTACTACAAATGTGTACTCCATTATACTAGTCATATTTTCACATGGTCATATAACACCCTTTATTGGTTATCGCCCCTATTGTGTTAAACTGTAATGTTACCTAACAAGATACCTACTTTCTCTATTGTACATTTTATATGTACTTGCTTGGAATGTGTATCCATCCCTAAGTTGATTCTGTCCACGTGATTTCTTGGTTACACATTCATGTATAGCTTCTATTTGATATTAGTTAGTAAGTATTTTTCTATCATATAGAGTTCATATATCTTGGCTGAATGTTAAATGTCTTCACTTGATATGTGCTTCAATTTTAGATGTCAAAATGCTTATTGAGTCATATAAGCTCCTAAGTATTATGTTGGTATCAAAATTGCTTCCCGTGTCATTTTTATTATCTTAAATCCATATTCATATGTATCCTACCATGTTTTACTATCACAAAGCTGAATAACACAATGACCACCGAAACAATAATCTCAAAGATAGAAGAAACTAATTGAAGCAGTCTGAATATTTATGGGTGTTATGCCAAGGGCAAATGCCTACCATGGGTCGATCCCAATTGATATAGAAGGGTGGCAGTTCAGGTGCGAAAACCTAGCATGGGCCGATCCTAATTTGTGTAGTTATGAGGACAACATCCCAAGGGTTAAAATGTCTAGCGTGGGTCATCATCGTTGATTCGAAGCTTTTCTAAGTCCTTACTATGCGTATTGTGATAGTTGTGCAATTATGGGTTCTAGTAGAGGCTTTGTCGACATTGTAAAATTATCATCTGTATTCATAGATTTACTTGTCTCATTTATCGGCTCAGAGTCGACATGTATTGTATATGTAGATTCTCATTAGCAAATCTATTTGCATAGTAGTTCACTTTCTTATCATAGGTCACTTGTAAAGCATGTGTTCATATGGTACTTGTCTGTGTGACAATTTGTACATGAAAGGTTGTCTACCAAGACCCTTCTCAAAAGATTTCCAAAGTTGAGAAGTGAATTGATTACCACGATCGGAGATAATGGATAAGGGCACTCTATGCAACCTCACCATTTCCTTAAATTAAGGCATGACACTCCGCCTAACAAGAAACTTTGACAGGAATGAAGTGAGCCAATTTCATCATTCCATCCATTATAACAAAGATTTAGTCATGTTGTCGGTGGGTGCAAGGCAAACTAACAATGAAGTCCATGTTCAAATCTTCCCACTTCGGAGTAGGAATGCTAATATCTTGAGATAAACTACCCGGCTGTTGATGCTCAACTTTCAATAGTTGACTATTAGAAAATTTAGCCATGAATTCTGCAATATCCTTCTTCATTCCATTCCACAAATAGATCTACCGCAAGTCACAATACATCTTGGTGGCTCCCGAGTGAATAGAATATCGAGAACTGTGGACTTTTGACAATATTTGCCTTCTCAAGTCATCTACATTAGTGAAACACAAATGACCTTGATATCTAAGTACCCCATCTCCCCCTTGAGAGAAAGCATCTACGGACTTTTTAAGCACCGCTTCCTTCAATTCAACCAAAGTTGAATCAAGACCTTGCTTAGCCTTCACATCACCAAAAAATATGCTTGATAACCATTGTGAACCATCATCACACCACCATTGGTAGAGTTAACTAGCCAAACACACAATCGGGATAATCTATGAACATGTCGAACTACCTATTTCTTATTATCCTCAATATGAGAAATACTGCCCATGGATATTCAACTAAGAGCATCCGCCACAACATTTTCCTTGCTGGGTGATCGAGAATACTCATGTCATAATCTTTCAATAATTCAAGCCATCTTCTTTGGCGAAGATTTAGATCCTTCTAATTAAAAACATATTGCAAACTTTTGTGGTCGGGAAAGACATCTACATGAAAACCATACAAATAATGCCTCCAAATCTTTAAAGCTAAAAAATAACCGTCGCTAGTTCAAGGTCATAGGTAGGATAATTCTTTCCATGAACCTTAAGTTTCCTTGAAGAATAGGCAATGACTTTCCCATTTTGCATAAGGACACATCCTAACCCAATTCCTGAGGCATCACAATAAACAACAAAACCATCAGTTCCTTCCGGTAATGTCAACACCAGAGCAAAAGTAAGTCTATCCTACAATTCATGAAAACTCTTTCCACAAGCTTCGTACCATATGAACATAACCTTCTTTTGAGTCAACGCCGATAATTGAGAATTAATTGAAGAGAACTCTTCCACAAACTTTCTATAGTAACCGGCTAGACCAAAAAAGCTTCTAATATCTAAAGGTGATAGAGGTCTAGTCCAACTCTTGACTGCATCCATCTTTTTAGGATCTCAATACCCTTACCGAAAATATTATGACAAAGAAATGCCACATACCTTAGCCAAAACTCGCATTTACTAAACTTCACAAAATTTTGCAACACAATCCTCAAATGATTTGTATGCTCGTATTCACTCCTCAAATAGAGCAGTATATCATAATTGAACAAAATCACAAATATGTCAAGGTATTCTCTAAACACCCTATTAATCAAATCCATAAATGCCTCCGGAGCATTAGGCAACCAAACAACATTACCAAAAATTCATAATGACCATACCGAGTTTGAAAAGTTGTCTTCGGAATGTCATCTTCTTTCACCCTTAATTGGTGATAACCCGATTGGAAGTCAATCATAGAAAAGGGACTTGCTCTTTGAAGTTGGTCAAACAAATCCTATCCTTAGGAGAGGATACTTATTCTAAACGGTGACCTTGTTCAATTGCCAGTAGTCCACATACAGAGCGAGCCATCTTTCTTTCTAACAAACAAAAGTGGAGCATCCCATGGAGATATACTTGGTGGGATGATACCCTTATATAAAAAATCTTTGAGTTGGTCCTTTAATTCCTTCAGTTCTGTCGGAGCCATATGATTAGGAAGAATATAAATGGGTTGTGTATCTGATAAAAGGTCAATACCAAAGTCTATTTCATTTTTGGGAGGGAATGATATGGATACACTTCCAAAAACTCATTTACAATGAGGACTGACTCAAGAATAAGGGTCGCAAAATCTATATCCCTCACCTTAACTGGATGATACATACAACCCTTAGAAATAATCTCTCTATCTTTATGTC
Organism: Solanum commersonii; assembly: GCA_029007595.1. Classification (NCBI taxonomy): domain Eukaryota; kingdom Viridiplantae; phylum Streptophyta; class Magnoliopsida; order Solanales; family Solanaceae; genus Solanum; species Solanum commersonii. Next base: position 9,223,591 of record JAJTWQ010000002.1, on the reverse strand, counting down.
AAGAGACAAACTGACCCTTAGGCATAGACTTTCCCCATATCCACTCTTGGATGGGTTCATTTGGAAATTGAAACTTGACTTCACGGGTTATACAATCAATAGAAGCATAACATGAATTCAACTAATCCATACCAAGGATAACCTCAAAATCTAGCATATGAAACTCTACGAGGTCAACATGAGTGACTCTATGGGATAAGGAGATGAAATACTTTCAATAGACCCTCTTAGCCACAATACAATCACTAATATGAGTAAACACAAAAAAGGATCTAACAACACATCTAGAAAAATATCAAACCTCAGATACATATGGTGTCACAAAACACAATGTAGCAGTGGGGTCAATAATTGTTTACCTTATCTTCCTTTTGCCGCAATAAATGGGAAATCCCTTATCTTAAGACTACTTTTTCCACATCAAAAGCAACCATATGTGCCGAGTAAGCATTTACCATCGTGCTTTCTTCCACACCTATAACAAGTAGGCATAGGAAATGAAGTTGAACTTGGAAGGCACATTAGAGGAACATAGGATAGAAAATCCTTGTCGAAACATTGAAATATCATGTCCATTAGACCATGAGTGTGAAAAGTTACCATCACCGGTCTTTGCCCTCTTTTCTTCCCTCGACCTTCCCTTAAGTTTCCCCTCTTCGATTTGTTGATCATGAACCATGAGACGAGAAGTATCCATATCATTGATAAGCATATCGGTACGACATTCTTTAACCACCGTCTCGGACACACCCAAAACAAACTTACTCATCGTGTCCATAGGATCGACAACCATAGTGGGAGAAGACCTAGACAAGTGTGTGAACTTTAAATAATATTCCTTCACACTCATATTTCCTTGATGAAGGTTGATGAATTCGAGCACCTTTGCCTCTATCATCTCAATGGGAAAGAACCTATCAATGGAAGCGATTTTGAACATTTCCCAATCTAGAGGACCCGCATCTTCCGCTCTCCCTTCTTTCAATAGGTTGAACCATACTTTAGAGTACCCCCTAGACGTAACACGGCGTACTCGACCCGGAAGGAGTCTCATACAAGCCCTTGGCATAATCATTGCCATAAGATCATAGGAAAATAGTGCGGAATTTAAAACTTTTCTTTACAACCGATGTCTTTTATAAAAATGATAGAGTCTATACACTATGTCTCAAACCATTTATTTTACATAGAATAAAACTCTTGAATACAATCTTAGGGACATAGACGTTACAACGAAAGTCTAAAACATAAAATAAAGACAATCAAGGACATGTGGTTGAGCCCTCGAATAGAATGAGGACTCACCGATCTTCTTCTTCTTGATCTCCTATGAACCTAGCCACCAGGATGGATCAATATCTCCATAGCCTAACACTTAAAGAAAATGTAGAAAGATGGGGTAAGCACAAAAAGTACCAAGTATGGAAGCCATGCAAAAAGCCATTAAAACATGAATAAAAAGGGACATTTCATTTGAAATCATGCTATAAGCCATTTTTCAACATCATCTTTGAAATAGTTGAAGAATGCAACCAATAAGGCAACTGTCCATTCAACACACATGCATGCATTCAAATCTCATCGTAACACAAAGAAACCATCCCATGACATCCTACTAAGTTTATTTGTGCAATGTAAAATTGAAGTCCTATACCCCCACTCCTACTAACTAAAACTTACTAAGAAGTCATAGTATAGACCATGTCTCATTTGTTATCTCCATTATATAGGGAAAATAGCATTAACCGACATAGATCGTGTAAGCTACATGGAATCCGGTGTTCTACCCCCACACCGAAAAGAGGGTGTCCTACTTGCCTAAAGTAGGACTAACATGTTTAGCTTTTAGGTGGATTCACTAGTTAAAGACCTATGTGGGCACATAGTTATGGGTTATAGAGATAGCTACTAGAAACCCAGACTTCTAGTGTAAAAGGTTTCCATCTCATGAGACACCCTATGTTGGGAAGCTAGACTAGCTAAACATAGAAGCTTCCTATCTCATTGTTCATATCCTCTTCGTGCTAAGCCTATTTCCCTTTAAAAGCCATTAAGCCTTTAGTTAGGTTCATGTTAATGCACTAGGCACTCAAACCAACATTCATCATAATAGCTCAAAGATTCTTTAGGTGTGAATGTCCTTTCACTTTAGAATCATTAACATGTGAGTAAAACTTTCACATTACCATTCCTAGTGTTTTCATGAGAATTAGCCTTTAAATCAACACAACAACATCATCATCATAGTCATGTACCTTTCATTCATAATAATGTGTAAAGGTGCATATGAGAACTATACTTTCAATTAACACCATTGATACATCATAATCATGTTTATGCATGAACTGTATGTGTGTAATTATCCTTGAAATGACACAACAACAACATTATCATTATCCTAGACAATCCATACATAATCATGTGTAAGACTAATGGAAGAATGGCCTTCCAACAATACCATAATATACACAATAGTCATAATAGGACCTTCGCCTTTCAAGTGAATCATAGGTTCACACATATACTCTTGTCAACATGCACAAACCTTCATGATATGCCCTTCAAGGGATATGGACCAACTCATCCCACACATGTAGCAATAGCACATTAGATAAGGGAATACCATGATCCAACAACTCATCAATACCTTAGTCACATCATGATGGGAACTTCATACCCAAAAATTCATAAACATGTGCATGATATGATGATCAAGTCAATTCATGTTTAGATGCATTACCCTAATCCAATTCAAGTCTAGGTAATCTAATCTAAGGCATTACAATGAAGAAATTCATCATTCTTGGAGGATCACAATTAAACCCTCGACTAGCCTCTTTCATGGCACAACCCTAGACTACAGAAATTCACCTTAGCAATCTTAGGTTAATCAAGTATACATGTAGAATTATACTAACATCAAGTAAATACATCATAACTAAACAGCTCCACCTTTCAAGTGGATCAACAAGTTCATATACAATCTTTATCAACATAAATAACCCTAGCAAATTGCCTTTCAAGGCTAAGAATCAAAATCAACCCTAACATCTAGACTTACCATACTAGATAGAGAGATATCATGATTAACCAACATGATAAACAAAATTGATTGTTAAGCTTCCATGATCAATCAAGTCACACCTTAGTTCACAATTTAGGAAGAAGGGAAAATCATAGGTCTAAAGAAAAATCCCTCTTCTTGAAGCTCTAGCTTGTCCGTTCCTTTGTTCTTCAATGGAGTCTAGAGAGAAGATTTTGGGAGGGAAAGGTAGTTGGGTTTTGATTTAGGGTCTTGGGTTATAATGAATTAATGAGGTGTTTAATTCCTTAAAATACCTTATATATGAAATAAACCCATATTAAGCAAACCCTACTAAGAACAAACTAAAAATCAATTACCTAAACTAACCCACCTATTGGCTGACTTTGGGCAAATTGCAGGTGCAATTCTCGCCCCGTGGACCTACGATCCGTCAATTGATCTACTGGGCATGCTGCAGGTCCGTGGTTTTGGCCGGCAGCTCCTTAACCAGGCCTTGAACCATGCCCCATGACCTATGGGGCGTCAACCAATCTACAGGCCATAGATGGCCATCCATAGGTCACCTATTTGATAGTTTTTTTTGTGAACCTAGCAAGACATGGGGTCTAGACTTTAGGGTCACCCTCAAGGACCCTTGGTTGGTCCTTGGGGGGTCGTACCTTCACGTTTGACCCCTAGACACCTCAACCTAAGATCGGGAAGTCAATATACAACCTAAAACCAAACATCAAACTCAAAAGCACACACGTTAGGATCTAGTTTCACCTACTAGTTTCCATTAGACTCTAGCTTGGTCTTACTAGATTTCTGGGTTGTTACATTATCTCCTCCTTAGGAACATTCGTCCTCGAATGACACTTTAAACACATTAAGGGGTTAACGACTCAAGACTAGCAAACCCATCATGCATGAAACATCACATTAATGCACAACTCAAAATACACTGTTCACAATGTGCACTTATTCAAGGAGGGAATATCAACTCCAATTCAACATGTTTCATGCAATACAAGCAAGTACGAACTACATCTAAACAACCTATTTATGCATGAGATTCTCATCACTTGTCATGTTCAAGGAGGAACTACCATCTCCTAACTAAAACATGTCCATATATTCTTCTCATGAAGTACAATAGGCAACTCTTACTCAAAGCACCACAATATACGGAAACAATTCACATAAACTCATTTTCTTTCCAAACACAAGTTTTCATGAACATGCATTATATAAAAAAGTCATGGCAACATATAAGCACATAACAACAATATTAGCTAGGCATACAATCCCTCCCCCCCTTAGGAGTGAGCCTATGGTATATCACTTCTAAGCATCATTAATCACATAGTCATAGGAAGAATTACATTTTCTCATTAAAAGCATGTTTAACACAATCAACATGGAGTCCAAGTGCCATTTCATCAAGAACACAACCAAAGCATGTTCATCACATCATCTCATGAATTCAAATATGCCATCACCATACTAGAATGCACAACAACATGAGGAACATGTAAATCATGAAAAATCCATTTTATACAAAGTAAGGATCATTCAAAAACATGTATAACATACGGAAATCATGGAAATTTCTAAAACACTCAAGACTCCTACACATAAAACAATTCCAATAAGGAGCTCTTGGTCTCAAGCTAGAATAGGAATAGAAGAAAAAGATGACGCTATCAGAACTCTCAATCAATGTTGCTACTCAAGCACATGATCTTCCCCTTCGGAGTATGCCCCTTTTTACAAAAACCTCAATTACTACTCCTTTAAACCAACTCAAGGCATTATCAAGACTCATTATAACCATACAGGGCTCTAAAAATAATAGAGGCCTAATAACCATGCATCCAAATACTACCAAGGTTAACAAAAGTAACTCTAAGGAACAACGAAATCATAGGACACACATAACATTCAAGACTTCACAATCAAGAAATGGGGAAAGAAGGACTTATCATCTAGAGCTAGAGGAGAAATAGAAGGGGACATAATGATATTGGGCCATCTCATTGGCCCTTGGCCACCTATTGAAGCACCTTAAACTGTCACGACCCGAGAGCACTCCCTAGTCGTAACCGGCGTACTCGACCTCGAAGAGGTCTTATACAAGCCTCATATCATTCATAACATTCGATATAAGGAAAAATAAAGGAGAATTAAAACTTTCTTCACAAACAGAGACACTTTCATTAAAAATCAAGCGAAAGACTTCTAACTTTATACACTTATGTCTCATACCATCTAATACCTTTAGAGAACAACATTGGGACTAAAACCCATACAAAAGGTTAAACAAAACAAAAAGTCATAAAAAGGAACATAATGGGTTTTGTTCTCTAATCTATGAGGACTCACCAAGACTTCATCTTCAATCACCTTAGGAACCTATCCATCAACCATAGAACACCAACATCTCCAATCCCTACACTTTAGTCAAAAGGGAAAGAAATGGGATTAGCACAATTAAGTACTAAGTAATGAAGCCATGCAAAAGACATGCTAAAAGTAAATTTATTGGAGAGTCATGCTTTTATGCCATTTGGTAAAACTTCATGAAAACACAAGTATAAGGGACATAATACTCAAACATAGCCAACATACAAGTCATCAATCACATTTAGCCAAAATTACATATATAACCCTTTACCTTCACCTTGAGCCTTCACCGCAAGTAACCTTTAAGCTATACCTTGTGCAATGTATGGATAGCGTCCAATACCACCACCCACACCAAGATACCACCTTAAGATCACCAAAAGTAAACTTACCATTTATCATGCTTCACATTACAAGTAATCATGCTCAACTAGTACCAACATATAACACATAATCACATTCTGCAAGTAAATCATTTCATCATCATAGGACCTATATCTAAAGTTACCCTAAGATACACCTAAGTAAGACATGAAGTGGCTGCCCATACTACCTCTTCATACACACTTAATTGTTCTTCAAGGCTACAATAAATAAGAACCTCTACAAATCAACACAACATGCTAAGTAACTCAATTCAATAATATAGGCTACTCATTTATAATGTTATTTGGACAATAAGTCAACAATCTTCATTAGATTCATTGAGGACACATTTATGCATTTGGAGGAATTTCACACATTTAGTCATTAGGACGTAGAGAACTCACTATAACACCTTTAAAACCTACTCGTGCAATGTATAGATACCATCCCATACTATTACCTACACTTTGTAGTACCTATCAATTAATTAGAGTGCACATCTTACATGATGGGAATAAGCGTTTAACCGACATAGACCATGCAAGCTAGACATGGAATCTGGTGTCATATTGCCCCACATCGTAAAGAGGTATTCCACTTGCCTAAGGTAGAATGATCACATTAGCTCAGATGAATCCTTAGCATAGATGAAATCAACTGGCTAATATCCTATGTGGGCACATAGTTATGGAATTGGAAGATGTTCATTGGAATGGTAGCCTAACATTGGGAGAGTTTCCATTTAACCATATCCGCTCGGTGCTTAGCCTACATTCCCATAGATTATTTCATTCACATTACATTAGTGTATTTGGGAGGAATGCCATAGGCCTATCGACCCAAGATACATCATTCCCAAGGAAGGAATGCTACAAGCCTATCAATCATGGTACATTCAAGGATAACTCTAGGGTCCATATGAAAAGAATGCAATAAGCCTATTGATTCATGGTCCCTCATTACATTTTTATACTCATGAAAGGAATGCCACTAGCCTATCGATTCATGGTACATTGACTCATTTAGAAAGGAATTCCACTATCCTATCGATTCTAGAGTCTTCATTAAATTACATCATTTATGAAAAGAATGCATAAAGCCTATTAATTCATAGTCATCAAGTTAAGACACATTCATCACTCATATATGAAAGGAATTCCATAGCCTATCGAATCGTATTCATCAAGCCAAGACACATTCATCACTCATATATGAAAGGAATGCCAAAGCCTATCGATTCATATTCATCAAGTCAAGACATATTCGTCACTCATATATGAAAGGAATGCCATAGCCTATCGATTCATATTCATCAAGTCAAGACACATTCTTCACTCATATATGAAAGGAATGCCATAGCCTTTCGATTTATATTCATCAGTATCACTACTGAGTGTCAAATTGAGAAATTGCCTTTAATACTAACACAAATACATTGAATACAGGTTCATCATTCTATCATTAAATCACATGTAAGTCCTTCACATTATACAATTATATACATAACATCATGACAATGTAATGTAATCACCTCCACCTTTCAAGTGGATCAATATACAATGTAATGTAAACACCTTGACCTTTCTAGTGGATCAACAATTCACCATTACTCAATTCTCCAATGCCATAATCACCATTACTCAATTCTCTAAAGCCATAATCACCATTACACTATTCTCAAACAATTCACCATATATATGCATAGATAATAATAGAGATCAATAATACAACTCAATCTAAGCATAATTCCATCAACATTCATTCATAATCATAAAACCCACTTCATAAGCCAAATTTAGGAATTTAGAGAAATCAAGGGTTCATAGAGTTTTTCATCTTAAAACATCAATCAAACATCAATATAATCATAACTTATCATTTGAAATCATTTGATGCAAGAACCCATGAGTTTCAGTGAAATTTAGGCTTTTTCATAAACTTTGAAAACCTGAAAACTTCTTCGAAATTGATTCTAGGGTGAAAGCTGACCCTAGATAAAGTACTCACATACCTTATACTTGAAGAATCCCACAAAATTGAAGAAGAAACACCATGAAATCCTCAACCCTAGCTTGAATTTGACCTGGACCTCCAATGGAGTTTCTAGAGAGAACATTTTTGGAGGGAGGGTTTGATTTTGGGAAAAGTGAATAATGAAATCAAAAATACCATATTAATGTTTTAATACTCTTAAATTACTTAAATAACCCCAAAATATTCGTACAAACACTTAACTAAACAATTAAAGAATTTACCAATATAACCTTATCGTGGTCGAACCCACACAACTTTTGTAGGTCCAATCTACGGACCCCCATCCACAGACAGTGGATGGAGTCATGGACCGTGTTGTTGAAGCGTGGTTCATGAATGTATGGTGGTTTGGAGCCCCTTGACCTATGGAGCAAGTCTACGAGTCGTAGATCCATCTACTGCCCGTGGATTGCATCCATTATTCACCACATTATGGCAGCTTGGTGGTTTTCCTTGGGGTGTTGGTGTTTAGACTTAGGGTCCTCCTCACGGACCCTTAGGGTGGTCCTTGGGGAGTCATACCTTGACGAATAACCCCGAAACATCTCAACCATGGCTCAGGACAACACTACACACCAACAAAACTAAAGATGAACACAAACAAACACACGTTAGGCTCTAGTGACACTACTTCGTTCTTAGGGTCGTTACATTATCCCCCACTTAGGAACATTCATCCTTCAATGACACCTAAAATACATTAAGGGGTAACGAGTTAAGTGAACAGCCCACCATCATGTATACAACATCATAAACAAGGAACATAACTAGGAGGAAACATCAATTCCACATCAAAATGCTCAGAAACATCAAGCAATTCAAGAAAGTAGGAATAACATCTACCAACTCCTTATGCATCAAAGCTTTACATTCTTCATTTCATTGGAGGAAATTCCTTCTCCAAATCACATTATTCTCAATACAACATCATTATGCACATTTAAGGAATTTTCTCATAAAAGCTTATTATGCAACTTTTCAATAAAGAACATTAGTGATAGCATCCAAGGAAGCACTACTCCATTGAAGGACAAGGATGAAGCTTTAGAAACTCCAAGGAGGCCCATAACAAGATCTCAAACCAAGGAGTTCAATGATAAGCTCAATGGGCTTCAATCGCTGATCCAAAGGTGTCTTATTGGGGAAGAAGAGCTCAAGCCCAAGGAAGAGGAATTGTCCAAATGCTACAATTATTTGGTGGCCCAAATTCAAGCCCAAGATGAGGAATTTTAAGGCCCAATTTCATGTAAATAAGTTCAAGAAGAGTCCAAGAATCAGCCACAACAAGAGTTGCTTTCTGCCCAAGTTTTGAGAGAAGACTAGTCAAACATTCCAAGATTGTCAAGATTCTTTTCCTAGTTGGGATTTACCTTATTTATTTATTTATATATAGGTTATTAATATTTTTCTTATTCTATTTATGGTCTCCTAAGTACCATTTAATGTTTTCCTAGAAGTACTAAATTTGTTCCTAGTTAGGTTACTTTATTTCCTTTCTAGAGTAGGATTCCTTGTAATTGTCTTTCTAGGGTCATGGACGTTTTTTCCCCCTTCTCCTATATATAGGGGTCCTTTTTATTCATTAAAGACAATTTAGATTGATATTAATAATATTTGAGAGAGTTCTTTGAACCTTTGTGACTTGTTCTTTGAGAAAATATCTTTAAACCTTTACTAGTTTCCTAGTTTAAGGTATAAAGTAACTTCTTCTTGTGATATCTTTGGTTTTTTTTTTGTATTCTTTAGAAGGTGATTAGTTTCTACATACTAATTATTGTCTTTAGTTACTCATAAAGTGGTCAAGATCCGAATCTATTGTTTTGATTCATTTTCTCAAGCAAAGGCGCTAGATTTCTTCCATAAATCTATACGTTGTTACTTGGATCTTTTCAAGACCTTAGAACATCTAATCCTTGGAAATTCGTGGATCTTTCCTTAGAATTTCCTATATCTTTAGTTAGTTTTTTTGTTTCTTTTCTTTGTGCTTCCGTATTTTAATATTCAGTTCTCTATTTGTGATCTCCTTAACCTCGCTGTTATCAATTAGGCATGTTCAACAATTTCACCTCATGAAGCAAATAGACAACTCATACTAAATGCACATCATCATGAGGAATATAAAACATAAAAACTCATTCTTTTCATTAAACAAGACTTCAAATAGAACATGCATAATATAAGGAGACTATGGAAACTCATCATCACACATGACTTTAGAACATGAAACAAGCTACTAGGAAATCTCTGTCTTAGGCTTGAATAGGCACATAAATAAGGAGGTAAGGACATCAATACTATCAACAACCTTACTACTCAACATACCATCCCCCACTTAAGGGTAAACCCAAATAAGGTCAACATGACACAACATAGGTATCTCAATCAAGACACCATCAACATACCATAGCATTTTAACTAGAAAGGTCCTCATAAAGCAACTCTTGCTCATCTCAACCATACCAACACCACTGAAGGTCTCATATGAGTCTACCAAACCAAGCTAAACTCCTCAACTCACTACACATCTTAAGATGAGAAAATCAATCAAGCCTAACTCATCAATATCAACCACACTCAAAGACCTTACCTGAAGCGACCCCTTTTAAAGGGACTTAACTTATACTTGCGAAACTCAAAAGCGAATAACGAGGGCATACTGATTATAATCTCGTAGAGGGATTAGAGGAATAATGACCTTCGAAAAGTAATATAAGAAAATAACCGACGAGCTTTTCATGTATATATATTATCCTCACACTCAAGGATGAAATAACAAAAATATTACAAGCTTCCAAGTACCGAAATCAGCCTGCTCATGCTTCACATAATCATTCAAAAGTAATAGTAGATTTAGGATATTACAAGAATTGGGTTTACACACCCCAAAAAGAACAAAACATATAGCCATACTTATATTACAACTCATGGTGACATGATCAAATCAGCCCTCAAAATTCCATGTAAATATACAACACATAGAATATATACAAGTCCTAAGGTTTATACAAAATATAGATGCCTATATGCAAATGTGATCTTCCTTAAGGCTCTCAAAACATCCATCTCCAATGGCCAACTTCAAGCGACATCTTGAGCAGCCCCTACGAGAGAAACAACTATCACTAAGCATGTAGCTTAGTGGTGTAAAAACTAAAGGTTTGGAGACCTCAAATTCCGCAAGTTATCATTCTCAAGTCAAGGGCAACATAATTGAACATAATAAATAAATCAAGTAAACAATATATAAAGAGTACCAAGTTTTATATTTAAAGATCCAAATGTCAAGAACGTTGATAACACGGTTTTCCAAGTGATTCAACAACAAGGCTCGCCCAATATATACATCATGTCGTCACACCAAGCACAAGCATGTATCAAGAAAGGTCAAAACCCAATAATCAAGAGAACCAAGAACCATATTAACAATGGCTTTCTAGTTCCTACTTAAAATGGACAACTTCCATTCTTTTGAAGGACTAAAAATCCTGAGTCAAGATGGTAATGATCCGAATCAAGAGGCATGCCAAGAGTGACAAAGTCACAGCCATAAGAAGGACAATGTCCCAACAAGAGTGCCAAGTAATCAAACAATCCGTACAAGTGGGTGAGTTACACAAGCATCTTTAATGTATTAAAGAATAACAATACGGCAATGCAAAGTGACAACAGGTAACCAGGGTACCAAAATAAACTTTCAGATATACCAGCAAGTAAGAAGAGTACAAGTATAAGTTTATACACAAACCTCAGTTCTTTAGCACAAAAACAGTCCAACACAACTTCACGAGTTCAAATCGTAGTCCAATCTGCATATCAAAGGTTTCAACTGTACACGAGGATATAGAACCTTAAAAAATGAATCAATAACTTATTTACTTTCTACTAGCTCAATAATTATGGCGTAACTCAAGATTATCATCACAAGTAAGCCTAGGTTGTTCAAATATAACTATACTCCAAAAATAGAAATTCTACCCAATAAAAGCACTACATGTGTCGCATCTTAGATTTGAAACCAAAAAAGGCCAAAATGGAATTTATATCCTTCATAAAAGATGTACGTATATCTCTTAAGCTTGCAAATAATCAACAATCACCACAAAAGAAGCCTTGTACAAAAAGATATAGTCAAAACACTAACAGTTCAACATACAGGTTTCCAAATTCCAGAATCTTGACAAAACATGTCATATGTTGCTTCCCTTATTTTGTAGTCATAAAATCTAAATTAGAATTTATCATAAACAGAAGAGTTGTAGGTAGAGGAATCAGCTTTCCAAATCATATTTATTCATCGAAAAAGGAGTTATACAGAAAGGGAAATTCTAAATGTACCAAACACTACTCAGCTAAAAAAAACAAGTTTGGATTACTCACCAAAAGGTAGGATGTCTCGACTTCCAACTAAAAGGACCAAAGTTTTTTCTTGGGATTTTGATGAACAATAGGTTATAAAATTTCCTTAGGTTCTTGGACTTCAGTTCCAAACGAAAATCACAAGAGGAGGTGTGATAATATAGTCTTAAGAGTGATGCTTAGTCACATATACAACTGTCACTAAAAGGTGCTGCCCAAAATGTATACATATACACCTATATGTATATAATTGAAACCAACACTTTCAATTCATATGAAATTTTAATTGGAAAAATTACGTAAATACCTCCATACAATACCTTAAATTACGAGCACAATTTATTTTAAGCAAGGTTACAACTATCACAAATTTCAAGTTCCCAAAATAAGAGTAAAACATATTGTAGTAATTAAGAAATGATGCTTTGACATGAAAGAGTTGGTCTAGTATTTTAGGGGTGTTACAAATCTCTCCCCCTTAAAGATATTTCATCTCGAAGTTTACCATACACTACTCTTGGAACAAGTGCAGATATAGGGTCCTCATGTCTTCTTCTCTTTCCTAGGAAGCTTCTTTTCCAGAATGGTTCCTCCAAAGTACCTTTACTAACGGGATTCACTTGTTACTAAGTTTCTTTACTTCTTGAGCTTGAATTAGAATAGGTTCTTCATTATACGTCAAGTCAGGATTTGATAGCATCCAAGGAAGCACTACTCCATTGAAGGACAAGGATGAAGCTTTAGAAACTCCAAGGAGGCCCATAACAAGATCTCAAATCAAGGAGTTCAATGATAAGCTCAATGGGCTTCAATCGCTGATCCAAAGGTGTCTTATTGGGGAAGAAGAGCTCAAGCTCAAGGGAGAGGAATTGTCCAAATGCTACAATTATTTGGTGGCCCAAATTCAAGCCCAAGATGAGGAATTTTAAGGCCCAATTTCATGTAAATAAGTTCAAGAAGAGTCCAAGAATCAGCCACAACAAGAGTTGCTTTCTGTTGGGATTTACCTTATTTATTTATTTATATATAGGTTATTAATATTTTTCTTATTCTATTTATGGTCTCCTAAGTACCATTTAATGTTTTCCTAGAAGTACTAAATTTGTTCCTAGTTAGGTTACTTTATTTCCTTTCTAGAGTAGGAGTCCTTGTAATTGTCTTTTAGGGTCTTGGACGTTTTTCACCCCTTCTCCTATATATAGGGGTCCTTTTTATTCATTAAAGACAATTTAGATTGATATTAATAATATTTGAGAGAGTTCTTTGAACCTTTGTGACTTGTTCTTTTAGAATTTATCTTTAAACCTTTACTAGTTTCATAGTTTAAGGTATAAAGTAACTTCTTCTTGTGATATCTTTGGTTTCTTTTTGGTATTCTTTAGAAGGTGATTAGTTTCTACATACTAATTATTGTCTTTAGTTACTCATAAAGCGGTCAAGATCCGAATCTATCGTTTTGATTCATTTTCTCAAGTAAAGGCGTTAGATTTCTTCCATAAATCTATACGTTGTTACTTGGATCTTTTCAAGGCCTTAGAACATCTAATCCTTGGAAATTCGTGGATCTTTCCTTCGAATTTCCCATATCTTTAGTTAGTTTTTTTGTTTCTTTTCTTTGTGCTTCCGCATTCTAATATTCAATTCTCTATTTGTGATATCCTTAACCTCGTTGTTATCAAGATTAACCTTAATAGATTCACCTGGCAGAACATGAGATGGATCAGAACGATATCTTCTAAGCATAGAAACATGGAAAACATTGTGGATTTTTTCTAACTTAGGTGGCAACACCAATTTATATGCAACTGGTCCAACCCTGTCAAGTATCTCATAAGGTTGAATAAATCGGGGACTAAGTTTTCCTTTCTGGCCAAATCTCATAATCTTTTTCCATGGAGACACCTTTAAGAATACTTTATCTCCAACTTGATATTCAATATCACGCCTTTTAAGATCAGCGTATGAATTTTGTCTATGCGAAGAAATCTTTAGACGATCTTTGATAGTTTTTACCCTATCCTCTGTTTGTTGCACAATTTCAGGACCAATTAGCTTTCTTTCACCAATTTCACTACAACAAAGAGGGGTCCGACATTTTCTTCCGTATAAGGCTTCATAGGGAGGCATTCAAATACTGGATTGGTAGCTATTATTTTATGCAAATTCTATCAAAGCCAAGTATTTGTCCCAACTACCTTCAAACTCCATAATGCAAGCTCGAAGCATAGCCTCCAAAATTTGTATCACACTTTTCGACTGGCCGTCAGTTTGAGGATGGAACGAAGTGATAAACCTAAGCGTAGTACCCAAAACTTCCTGCAAGATACCCCTAAATCTAGATGTAAACCTTGGGTCCCGGTCTGATACAATAGACACAAGGATCCCATGTAGTCTTACAATCTCATTAATGTACAACTCGGCTAAATGCTCAACTGAGTAATCCATCCTGATTGCTAAGAAGTGAGCACTCTTGGTTAGCTTGTCCACAATCACCCATATTGCATCATGATTTCTCTCAGCGCGAGGAAGTCTAGAAACAAAGTCCAAAGTTATTCTCTCCCATTTCCATTCCAGCATCGACAAGGGTTGTAGTAAACCCACTGGGACTTGATGTCCTGCCTTTACTTGTTCACAAACCAAACATTTAGAGACGAACTCCGCAATGTCTCTCTTCATACCATTCCACTAATAATTTTCTTTGATGGTACGGTACTTCTTTGTACCTTCATGATGCATTGCATATGGTGAAGTATGTTCTTCATTCAATATTTCTCTCCTCAATTTATCATCATTAGGGATACATAACTGTTTTGATAAAATAAGCCACCATCCTCTGTAAATGTAAAATCAAGTTTTTCCGCACTTTGAACTTCTCTGGTCAATTTTACAAGTTTCTTATCTAACATTTGTGCTTCTTACACCTGTTCAAGTAATATTGGCTTTAATTGTAAATTAGCAATGGCTGAACCATTTGAATCAAGTGTAAAACAAACATTCATGGCTCTTAACTCAAGGAACAAGGGTAAAGGACTCAAAGAAATGCTTGCGAAGGATTTTCGACTTAAGGCATCTGCAACCACATTGGCTTTAGTTGGATGATTATCAATCATCTAGTCATAATCTTTGATGAGTTCAAGCCTTCTACATTGTCGAAGGTTTAGCTCCTTTTGAGTACCCAAGCACTTTAAGCTCTTGTGATGGGACTTGATCTCCTGCCTTTACTTGTTGACAAACCAAACATTTAGAGACGAGCTCTGCAATGTCTCTCTTCATACCATTCCACCAATAATTTTCTTTGATGGTCCGGTACATCTTTGTACCTTTAGGATGCATTGCATATGGTGATGTATGTGCTTCATTCAATATTTCTCTCTTCAATTTATCATTACTAAGGATGCATAACTATTTTGATAAAATAAGCCACCATCCACCGTAAATGTAAAATCAAGTTTTTCCGTACTTTGAACTTCTCTGGTGAATTTTACAAGTTTCTCATCTAACATTTGTGCTTCTTTCACCTATTCAAGTAATATTGGCTTTAATTGTAAATTAGCAATAGCTGAACCATTTGAATCAAGTGTAAAACAAACATTCATGGCTCTTAACTCAAGGAACAAGGGTAAAGGACTCAAAGAAATGCTTGCGAAGGATTTCTGACTTAAGGCATCTGCAACCACATTGGCTTTACTTGGATGATAATCAATCGTACAGTCATAATCCTTGATGAGTTCAAGCCTTCTACATTGTCGAAGGTTTAGCTCCTTTTGAGTACCCAAGTACTTTAAGCTCTTGTGATCAGTGAAGATATGACATTTCTCTCCTTATAAATAATGCCCCCATATTTTGAAAGCAAACACTATAGCAGCAGGTTCAAGATCATGAGTAGGATAATTCAATTCATGTGGTTTTAATATCCGAGAGGCCTAAGAAATTATCTTCCCTTCTTGCATCAAAACACATCCGTGACCATTGTGAGTAGCATCACTATATACTACACATTCTTTCCCTTCAATTGGTAGAGTAAGTATAGGCGCTTGAGTCAACAAGGATTTGAGAGTTTCAAAGCTCTCTTGACATTTGTCATCCTAAATAAACTTTACTTCCTTCTGCAAGAACTTAGTCAAAGAAGAGGCGATAATGGAATAGCCTTTCACACATCTTTTGTAGTATACTGCTAACCCCAAGAAACTTTTTACCTCCGTCGGACTTTTGGGAGGTCTACATTTAACAACTGCTTGTATTTTACTAGGATCCACCTTCACACCTTTAATTCATACAACATGTCCCAGTAAAGCTACTTCGTCAAGCCAAAATTCACACTTGAAAAATTTAACATAAAGTTCTTTCTCCTTCAAAATTTTCAAAATAATTCGGAGGTGTTTATCACGGTCTTCACTACTTTTGAAAAATATTAAAATATCATCTATAAAAACAACCACAAACTGATCAAGATAAGGCTTGATTACTCGATACATTAGATCCATGAATACCGCAGGGGCATTTGTCAATCCGAATGGCATCACCAAAAATTCATAATGACCATATCAAGCTCTAAAAGCAGTTTTAGGAATATATTTCTCTCTAACACGTAGTTGGTGATATACACACCTTAAATTAATTTTTGAGAATACTTTACCACCTTTAAGTTGGTCAAACAAATCATCAATTCTTGGCAGTGGATATCTATTCTTGATTGTTATTTTGTTCAATTGTCTATAGTCAATACAAAGCCTAAGAGCGCCATCTTTCTTCTTTATGAATAAAACAGGGGCTCCCCAAGGAGAAGCACTAGGTCGAATGAAACCTTTCTCAAGTAGTTCTTGCAATTGATCTTTCAATTCTGCTAACTCTACTGGACCCATTCTATATGGGATGATTGAAATAAGAGTAGATCCAGGAATAAGCTCGACTAGAAATTCAACCTCTCTTTTTGGGGGCAATCCCGGAAGGTTTTCTGGAAATACTTCTCGAAAATCACATACAGCAGGTATGTCCTTGATACAAGGACTCCTCAACTGTGAATCAACTTTGTGAGCAAGGTATGCCCCATAACCCTGACACATCAACTTCTTGCCAAGGTCGCAGAAATAAAAATAGATGTCACTGATCTTTCACCTTGTACAGTGATGTGTGAAAATGTAGGATCTTTAAAAGTCACATGCTTAGACCTGCAATCTACCACCGCATGATATTTATAAAGACAATCCATCTCGATAATAACATCAAAATCCTTAAAGGGCATTTCAATCAAATCAGCAGGGAAGACTAGGTTTTGAATCACGAAGGGACAATCTTGGTAAACATGATTACACACAACTTGATAACCCAAAGGACTTTCAACCACCACATCATAATTAAGTCTCACAAATTTCACATTTTCAGGAAGAACAAGTGATGCACAAATATAGGAATGTGTAGAACCAGGATCAAATAATGTAAACACACATAAGCCAAATAAGTGAAATTTACCGACAACCATGTCTTGTCCATCTTGATCATCCCTCTACCTCATAGCATAAGCGCGTGCAGTAGCCCTTTGCCCACTAGCTTAATTAGCTCCACTTGTACCTGCTGCCTGGGTGTTTTTAGGTCTTGCACCTCTATTAGTTTGAGGTGGATTGATAGATGGCTTATGAATTGAGCCTTCAGTTCTCAACAATGGAGCATTATTAGGATTAGGACAATCCTTCACTTTATGATCAAAGCTCCCATATTTGAAACATGCACCAAAAGCTCTCCTGCAAGTACCATAAAGATTTTTTCCACATTATGGAAAAGTAGGAACATGAGGCATGCCTTGGCCATAATTTGGAGTGCTAGTTATAGAAAATTCTGATTTGTTTTGCCTTTGTTCAGGTGGCCTGTTATCACTACCAACCTTAGAATTATCAAACCTTCCCCTCTTGGATGGACCCCCAAAATCTGGTCTAGGCTTTCAAAATCTGCTTTCATTTCTACTAGCTTCTTCTTTATCAAATCGTTCCCAAGTAGAAGTAGCAGACACTAACTTACAAAATTTCTATTGTTGCAGGATTGTCACATTCTTCCTAATGGAATCATTTAAACCATCTTCAAACTTCCTGCACTTGCCTTTTTTCTCTTTAATAATACCACCAGCATATCGAGAGAGCCTTAGAAACCTCTGTTTGTATTCAACAATAGACATGCCTCATTGCCATAGATTCAAAAACTCCTTTTTCTTTGCATCACAATAAGCAGGTGGGATATACTTCATACGAAATTCATTAAGAAAATCATCCTAAATAAGAATAGGAGATTTTACCTTGGCATTCGGAACACTTACCCACTAATCGTAAGCATCCTTTTGTAATAGTGAAATAGCATACTTAAATTTTGCAACATCTGAACACACTAAATGATCAAATACCCTCTCCCTGCGACCAAGCCATTATTCAGCATCAGTGGGATCAACAGTGCCTTCAAACTCCCCTCCACCCAGTTTCCTCATTTTCTCAAAGTTAATCCCGTGGGGATCATGCATAGATTCAGCCATGTGGTGGAAGAATTCAACCATTTGTTGATAATGAGCATTCATGGTTAAGTACCGTGACTCATGTGAGGATGTGGACCAGCTCTTACACCCTGATGGTTTCCCACTTCAGAACCACTAGTGTGGGGAACATACTGATTCGAGATATGTTCTCCAACCCCTTCCAATGCATGAAGTTGGGAAAAAGAGGCACTCAAACCTTCACAAGCAGCTTCCATAGGTCGGTCAGAAGAAGTGGACATGACTTAATTCCTTCAAAAGGAAAGATCACATTGCATTAGGGATATGTACTTGATGCATATGCACTCTACATGCGATAAAAATATTATAAAACATGTAATTGACCAAATAATACAAATAGAACCTTTTTCGAAAGTGAACAAGTACGCAAGTAATTCAAATAAGAATTACTAGAACCACAAACTTAGGCTCTGATAACCAACACTTGAAGTGACCCTTTTTAAAGAGACTTAACTTATACTTGCGACACTCAAAAGCGATTAACGAGGCATACTGATTATAATCTAGTAGATGGATTAGATGCATAATGACCTCTGAAACGTAATTTAAGCAAATAACCGACGAG
Organism: Solanum commersonii; assembly: GCA_029007595.1. Classification (NCBI taxonomy): domain Eukaryota; kingdom Viridiplantae; phylum Streptophyta; class Magnoliopsida; order Solanales; family Solanaceae; genus Solanum; species Solanum commersonii. The sequence goes on along the minus strand of JAJTWQ010000002.1, from coordinate 9,204,307 downwards.
CTTTTCATGTATTTATATTATCCTCACACTCAAGGATGAAATAACAGGAATATTACAAGCTTTTGACTACTGAAATCACCCTGCTCATGCTTCACAAAACCATTCAAAAGTAATAGTAGATTTAGGATATTACAAGACTTGGGTTTACACACCCCAAAAAGAACAAAACATATAGCCATATTTATATTACAACTCACGGTAACAAGATCAAATCAGCCCTCAAAATCCCATGTAAATATACAACACATAGAATATGTATAAGTCCCAAGATTTATACAAAATATAGATGTCTATATGCAAATGTGATCTTCCTTAAGGCTCTCAGAACATCCATCTCCAACGGCCAGCTTAAAGCATCATTTTGAACAACCCCTACGATAGAAACAACTATCATTAAGCATATAGCTTAGTGGTGTAAAAACGAAAGGTTTGGAGCCCTCAAATTCCTCAAGTTATCATTCTCAAATCAAGGGCAGCATAATTAAACATAATAAATAAATCAAGTAAACAATATATAAAGTGTATTAAGTTTTATACTTGAAGATTCAAATGTCAAGAACGCTCATAGCACAGTTTTCCAAGAGATTCAACAACAAAGCTCGCCCAATATATACATCATGTCGTCTCACCAAGCACAAGCAGGTATCAAGATGCGTCAAAACCCAATAATCAAGATAACCAAGAACCATATTAAAAATGGCATTCTAGTTCGTACTTAAAATGGACAACTTCCATTCTTTAGACGTACTAAAAATCCAGAGTCAAGATGGTAAATGATCCGAATCAAGTGGCATGCCAAGAGTGACAAAGTCACAGCCACAAGAAGGACAAGGTCCCAACAAGAGTGCCAAGTGATCAAACAATCCATACAAGTGGGCAAGTTACACAACCGTCCTTAATGTATTAAAGAACACCAATACTGTAATGCAAAGTGACAAAGGGTAACCAAGGTACCAAAGTAAATTTTCAGATATAGCAGCCGGTAAAAAGCGTAAAGGTATATATTTTATACACAAACCTCAGTTCTTTAGCACAAAAACAGTCCAACACAACTTCACGAGTTCAAATCGTAGACCAATCCGCATATCAAAGTTTTCAACTATACACGAGGAGATACAACCCTAAAAAATGAATTCAAAACCTTATTTACTTTCTAGTAGCTCAATAATGATGGTGTAACACAGGGTTATCATCACAAGTAAGCCTATCCTATACAAATACGACTATACTCCAAAAATAGAAATTCTGCCCAATAAAAGAACTAGATGTCGCAACTTATATTTGAAACAGAAAAGAGACAAAAGGGAATTTATATCCTTTAAAAAAGATGTAAGTGATAACAACTAGGTTAAGGAGATCACAAATAGAGAATTGAATATTAGAATGCGGAAGCACAAAGAAAAGAAACAAAAAAAACTAACTAAAGATATGGGAAATTCGAAGGAAAGATCCACAAATTTCCAAGGATTAGATGTTTTAAGGTCTTAAAAAGATCCAAGTAACAACGTATAGATTTATGGAGGAAATCTAACGCCTTTACTTGAGAAAACGAATCAAAATACTAGATTCGGATCTTGACCGCTTTATGAGTAACTAAAGACAATAATTAGTATGTAGAAACTAATCACCTTCTAAAGAATACCAAAAAGAAACCAAAGATATCACAAGAAGAAGTTACTTTATACCTTAAACTATGAAACTAGTAAAGGTTTAAAGATAAATTCTCAAAGAACAAGTCACAAAGGTTCAAAGAACTCTCTCAAATATTATTAATATCAATCTAAATTGTCTTTAATGAATAAAAAGGACCCCTATATATAGGAGAAGGGGGGAAAAACGTCCATGACCCTAAAAAGACAATTACAAGGAATCCTACTCCAGAAAGGAAGTAAAGTAACCTAACTAGGAACAAATTTAGTACTTCTAGGAAAGCATTAAATGGTACTTAGGAGACCATAAATAGACTAAGGAAATAATTAATAACCTATATATAAATAAATAAATAAATAAATAAATAAGGTAAATCCCAACTAGGAAAAGAATCTTGACAATTTTGAAAAGTTTGACCAGTCTTCTCTCAAAACTTAGGCAGCAAGCAACTCTTGTTGTGGCTGATTCTTGGATTTTTCTTGACCTTATTTTCACGAAATTGGGCCTTAAAATTCCTCATCTTAGACTTGAATTTGGGCCACCAAATAATTGTAGCATTTGGACAATTCCTCTTCCTTGGGCTTGAGCTCTCCTTCCCCAATAAGACACCTTTGGATCAGCGATTGAAGCCCATTGAGCTTATCATTGAACTCCTTGGTTTGAGATCTTGTTATGGGCCTCCTTGGAGTTTCTAAAGCTTCATCCTTGTCTTTCAATGGAGTTGTGCTTCCTTGGATGCTATCATTCTCCTCTTCTTGAAGAGAATTCGTCCTCGAATTCAAACTGCATCAAAATGGGAAAGATCAGAAACATTAAAAGTAGCACTAACTTGGAACTCACCAGGAAGATCAAGTTTATAAGCATCGTCTCCAATCCTTTCAAGGACTTTGTATGGCCCACTTCCTCTAGGATCTAGTTTGGTCTTTCTTTTGGAAGGAAATCTTTCCTTTCTCATATGCACCCAAACAAAGTCACCAGGTTTAAAAACAACATATTTTCTGCCCTTATTCCTTCGTAATGCAACTTCCTTATTCTTCTTTTCAATTGCAAGCCTTGTTTGTTCATGAATTTTCTTCATCATATCAGCCTTCTTCTTACCATCAAGATTAGCAAAATCATTTGTAGGCAAAGGCAATAAATCAAGGGGGGTAAGGGGGTTGAATCCATATACAACTTCAACTCCCTTAGAACTGACCACAAAACCTAAGAAAACCACACGATCCACACAGACAGTACACTTTTTGAGATTAGCAAATAAACACTGATTTCTAAGAACTTCAAAAACTTGTTTTAAGTGCTCTAGGTATTCATCCAGATTTTGAGAAAAGATCAAGATGTCATCAAAATACACCACAATAAATGTTCCATGAAAATCTTTAAAAACATGATTCATTAGTCTCATAAAAGTGCTTGGTGCATTAGTCAAGCCAAAGGGCATAACTAACCACTCTTAAAGTCCATATTTGGTCTTAAAAGCAGTTTTCCATTCATCTCCACGATTCATACGAATCTGATGGTAACCACTCTTTAGATCAATTTTAGAAAAGATTTTGGAACCATACAGTTGGTCCAACATGCCATCAAGACGAGGGATAGGATGGCGATACTTTACCATTTTCTTGTTGATAGCTCAACAATCTACACACATCCTCCATGTTCCATCCTTTTTGGGGACCAATAGGACTTGTACAGAGCATGGGATTATACTCTCTCAAACAAATCCCTTTTCAAGCAATTCTTTAACTTACCTTTGTAATTCTTTGGTCTCTTCAGGATTGCTCCTATATGCAGGCCTATTAGGAAGTTGAGACCCAGGCACAATGTCTATTTGGTGCTCAATCCCTCTCAAAGGTGGCAATCCCTTTGGAGTGTCATCAGGAAAAACATCTTCAAAATTCTGCAAAAGAGAAGAAACACTATTTGGCAAAGAAGGAGTTAGTTGTTCAAAATTAATCAATACTTCTTTGTAAGTAAGTAGTATTATGGGCAGCCCCTCTCTCCTAGTATTCAAACACTCTTTGGCTTTTCTATAAAGACTCATTTTTCTTTTCCTTAACCTCTTTCCTCTCACCAAAACATTTTATTTTTTTACTCACACCCTTTTTTACCTCTTTACTTAGATCGCTGCCCTCTCTCTTTTTCTCTCGATTGTCTTTCTTTTTTTCTATCTCTTGGCCTTTTTCTTTTCCCTCAAGATCAATTTTTACCTCTCCCTTTTGTTTTCCCATTGTTTCCCTCAATCGTTTTTAATCTTCAAACACTTGAGTAGGAGATAATGGTGCAAGAGTATACTTTTTACCATTATGCAGAAGACTATACCTATTCTTTCTCCCATGATGAGTAGTATCACTATCATACTGCCAAGGTCGGCCAAGTAAAACATGACATGCTTGCATTGGAACTACATCACAAAAAATTTCATCTTCATACCTACCAACATTGAATGAAATCATGCATTGTTTGTTTACTTTACTTCTCCACAATCATTCAGCCATTGGAGCCTATATGGGGTAGACCGCTTCATGCATGCAATTCCTAGCTTATCCACCAAGTATGAACTCACCACATTTGCACAACTTCCCCCATCAATAATCATAGAATAAGTCTTCCCTTTTATCCCACACCTAGTATGAAATAAATTCTCTCTCTGCCCTTCATCAACACTACCCAAATTGATAGTCATAATTCTCCTAACCACCTCAATTATACCATCATTAGGCAGTTCCAAATCATCTTCCTCACTTACACCTTCTCCCTCTTCTTCTTCCCCCTCACTTTTTTCACTCTCATATTCTCCGTTCTCTCTAAGTAGGATGTTTCTTCTACTTGGACATTCATGCATCATATGTCCCCTTCCATGACATTTGTGACATTGAATAGAACTTGAAGGTTTAGAAGATTTAGGATTAAAGGTTTTACCTCTCTCCTCAACTTTACCTTTACCTCTATCATCTTGAGGTTTGGAAGGAGCTTTCCCCTCTTGAGTTGACCATAGCTTCTTAGAGATAGTGTTTGGTCGACTTCTCCATGAGTTATTTTGTCGCTTTTCCGCAGTTTGTTTTTCAACTTGTACAGACAAATCAACTAACTCATCTAAAGTTACATATTGTTGTATCTCTATTACATTAGCTATTTCTGTATTTAAACCATTTAAAAATCTAGATATTGTAGCCTCTTCTTCCTCCATGCAGTTAGCTTGGATCATAGCCATATCCATGCTTTTGAAGTACTCATCCACCGACATGGTGCCTTGCTTCAAGTGTTGAAGGCGAGATTGTAGATCTCTTTGAAAGTATGATGGAATAAATCGCTCAATACCCTCTTTATCTCTGCCCACGTAGCAATAGGTGGTAGCTCCTCTTGCAATCTTTCCCTAGCAAGCTTTTTCCACCAAGAAGCAGCATAATCAGAAAACTCAACAACAGCAAGTTTAACTTTCTTACCCTCAGAGTAGTTATGGCAATCAAAGATGGCTTCAACTCGTCTCTCCCAATCAAGGTACAAGTCTGGATCCCTTGTCCCCTTGAAAGATGGCATCTTCATCTTTATACTATTTATATTATCATCTTCTACTCTACCTCTTTGTCCCCTCCTATCTCTTCTTTCTAGATTAAATTCAACATCAAAATCATCATTATCATATTCAAGATTTACAAAAGGGATATGGGGTACATTCCTTCTAACTTAGGGTCCAACATTATTTGGGGGTACAATATCATTCTCCCTCCTAATTGCAGCTATGGTGTCATTCTGCTCGATAATCATATCCCTCATCTCTTGAAATTGAAGGGTCCATCTCTCAAATTGTTGGTGCATAGCTTGAAGGGTGAAGTCGTTCCTTCCTTTGACCTCGGCTTCTAAACGAGCCCTTTCCTCATCACCACCTGAATTAGACATCTAAAAAAAATGATCAAGTATCACAGTTTTAATATGGCTTTTACCCTCTTTTAAACTCACCCACACTTGCCTTTTACCACTCAAAATAACCTTTGAACGAGAACACTTTGTAGATTTATAATTAAACCAAAATGTGTAGCAAGTTCGTAGTAATAAAGTATGGAATCTTGGGGTACAAAAAGAAAGTAAAGAACTAGTCCTAGAACAAGTAGGATTTAGTTGAAACTAAACACGAATAAAAAGGAACTTATTTTAGAATTATAAGAACAAGAAAAAAAAAATTCCCCTTATTCTTAAAGATCTAAAATCCCCTCTTCTTGTTACCTTCTTGCTTGGAAACAAATTAATGCAAATCTTGGAGAGCAAGTAATAAGATTTTTTGAATAGCAAGTAATAAGCTTTCTTGGGTACCAAGTAATCAAATTTCTTGGAGGACAAGTAATCAAATTTCTTAGAGAGCAAGTTATAACTTTTTTTTTTGTTCACGCTTCTGTAAATTTTTTTTTTTGTTCATGCTACTGTTCACCTTTTTTTTTTTTGCTCTAATATAAGAAGAAATCCCAAGATTTATCAAGAACAGAATCTTGATAAAACCGCTCTGATACCACTTGATAACAGCTAGGTTAAGGAGATCACAAATAGAGAATTGAATATTAGAATGCGGAAGCACAAAGAAAAGAAACAAAAAAAACTAACTAAAGATATGGGAAATTCGAAGGAAAGATCCACAAATTTCCAAGGATTAAATGTTCTAAGGTCTTGAAAAGATCCAAGTAACAACGTATAGATTTATGGAAGAAATATAACGCCTTTACTTGAGAAAACGAATCAAAATGATAGATTCAGATCTTGACCGCTTTATGAGTAACTAAAGACAATAATTAGTATGTAGAAACTAATCACCTTCTAAAGAATACCAAAAAGAAACCAAAGATATCACAAGAAGAAGTTACTTTATACCTTAAACTATGAAACTAGTAAAGGTTTAAAGATAAATTTTCAAAGAACAAGTCACAAAGGTTCAAAGAACTCTCTCAAATATTATTAATATCAATCTAAATTGTATTTAATGAATAAAAAGGACCCCTATAGGAGAAGGGGGGGGAAACATCCATGACCCTAAAAAGACAATTACAAGGAATCCTACTCTAAAAAGGAAATAAAGTAACCTAACTAGGAACAAATTTAGTACTTCTAGGAAAGCATTAAATGGTACTTAGGAGACCATAAATAGACTAAGGAAATAATTAATAACCTATATATAAATAAATAAATAAGGTAAATCCCAACTAGGAAAAGAATATTGACAATTTTGGAAAGTTTGACTAATCTTCTCTCAAAACTTGGGCAGAAAGCAACTCTTGTTGTGGCTGATTCTTGGATTCTTCTTGACCTTTTTTGCACAAAATTGGGCCTTAAAATTCCTCATCTTGGGCTTGAATTTGGGCCACCAAATAATTGTAACATTTGGACAATTCATCTTCCTTGGGCTTGAGCTCTCCTTCCCCAATAAGACACCTTTGGATCAGCGATTGAAGCCCATTGAGCTTATCATTGAACTCCTTGGTTTGGGATCTTGTTATGGGCCTCCTTGGAGTTTCTAAAGATTCATCCTTGTCCTTCAATGGAGTTGTGCGTCCTTGGATGCTATCAGTAGGTACCTCTCTTAAGCTTACAAATAATCAAGAATCACCGCAAAAAAAGTTTTGTACAAAAAGATATAATCAAAACACTAACAGTTGAACATACATGATTTCAAATTCTAGTATCTGAATAGAACATGTCATATGTTGCATCCCTTATTTCGTAGTCGTAAAAGCTAAATTAGATTTTACCATAAACGAAAGAGTTGTAGGTATAGGAATAAGATTTCCAAATCATATTTATTCACCGAAAAAAGAAGTTACACAGAATGAGAAATTCTAAAAGATCTAAAAACTACTTAGCTAAAAAAACAAGTTTAGATTACTCACCAAAAGGTAAGATGTCTCGACTTCCAGCTAGAAGGACCAAGGTTTTCTCTTGTGATTTTGATGAACAACATGTTAGAAAATGTTCTTATGTTCTTGGACTTTAGTTCCAAACGAAAATCACAAGAGGTGGTGTGATAATATAGTCTTAAGAGTGATGCTTAGTCACATATACAACTGTCACTAAAAGGTGCTGCCCCAAATTATTGTGTGCTACGCAAAATGTATACATATACACCTATATGTATATAATTGATACCAACACTTTCAATTCATATGAAATTTTAATTAGGAAAATTATGTAAATACCACCATACAATACCTTAAATTACGAGCACAATTTATTTTAATTAAGGTTGCAAATATCACAAAATTTAAAGTTCCCAAAATAAGAGTAAAATATACTGTAGTAATTAAGAAATTATGCATCGCATGCAAGAGTTGGTCTAGTATTTTAGGGGTGTTACATCTCTCTCCCCCTTAAAGAAATTTCGTCTCGAAATTTACCTTACACTTGTCCCGAAACAAGTATGGATATAGGGTTTTCATGTCTTCTTCTCTTTTCTAGGTAGCTTTTTTTCCAGAATGGTTCCTCCAAAGTTCCTTTACTAGGGGGATTCGCTTGTTCCTAAGTTGCTTTACTTCTCGAGCTTGAATTAGAATAAGTTCTTCATTATACATCAAGTCAGGTTTAACCTCGATAGATTCAACTGGCAGCACATGAGATGGATCAGAACGATATCTTCTAAGCATAGAAACATGGAAGACATTGTGGATTTTTTCTAACTCAGGTGGCAACGCCAATTTATATGCAACTGGTCCAACCCTTTCAAGAATCTCATAAGGTCAACTAAATAGGGGACTAAGTTTTCCTTTCTAGCCAAATGCCATAATCTTTTTCCATGGTGACACCTTGAAGAATACTTTATCTCCAACTTAATATTCAATATCACGCCTTTTAAGATCAGCGTACGACTTTTGTCTATCCGAAGAAATCTTTAGACGATCGTTGATAATTTTTACCTTGTCCTTTGTTTGTTGCACAATTTCAGGACCAATATGCTTTCTTTCACCAATTTCACTCCAACAAAGAGGGGTTCGACATTTTCTTCCGTATAAGGCTTCATAAGAAGGCATTCCAATAGTCGATTAGTAGCTATTATTGTAAGCAAATTCTATCAAAGCCAAATGTTTGTCCCAACTACCTTCAAACTCCATAATGCATGCTCGAAACATACCATCCAAAATTTGTATCACTCTTTTCGACTGGCCGTTAGTTTGAGGATTGAACGAAGTACTAAACCTCAACTTAGTGCCCCAAAGTTCCTGCAAGCTACCCCAAAATCTAGATGTAAACCTTGGGTCTCGGTCTGATACAATAGACACAGGGATCCCATGTAGTCCTACAATCTCATTAGTGTACAACTCGGCTAAATGCTCAAGTGAGTAATCCATCCTGATTTCTAAAAAGAGAGCACTCTTGGTTAGCCTGTCCACAATCACCCATATTGCATCATGATTTTACTGAGTGCGAGGAAGTACAGAAACAAAGTCCATTGTTATTCTCTCCCATTTCCATTCCGACATCGAAAAGGGTTGTAGTAAACCCATTGGGACTTGATGTTCTGCCTTTACTTGTTGACAAACCAAACATTTAGAGACAACTCCGCAATGTCACTCTTCATACCATTCCACCAATAATTTTCTTTGATGGTCCGGTACATCTTTGTACCTCCAGGATGCATTGCATATGTTAAAGTATGTACTTCATTCAATATTTCTTTCCTCAATTTGTCATCATTAGGGACACATAACTTTTTTTGATAAAATAAGCCACTATCCTCCGTAAATGTTAAATCATGTTTTTCCCCACTTTGAACTTCTCTGGTCAATTTTACAAGTTTCTCATCTAACATTTGTGCTTCTTGCACCTGTTCAAGTAATATTGGCTTTACTGTAAATTAGCAACAGTTGAACCATTTGAATCAAGTGTATAACAAACATTCATGGGTCTTAACTCAAGGAACAAGGGTAAAGGACTCAAAGAAATGGTTGCGAATGATTTCTGACCTAAGGCATCTGCAACCACATTGGCTTTACTTGGATGATAACCAATCGTACAGTCATAATCGTCGATGAGTTCAACCCATCTACGTTGTCGAAAGTTTAGCTACTTTTGAGTACCTAAGTACTTTAAGCTCTTGTGATCAGTGAAGTTATGATATTTCTCTCCATATAAATAATGCCGCCATATTTTCAAAGAAAACACTATAGTAGCAAGTTCAAGATCATGAGTAGGATAATTCAATTCATGCAGTTTTAATTTCCTAGAGGCATAAGAAATTACCTTCCCTTCTTGCATCAAAACGTATCCGAGACCGTTGTGAGTAGCATCAATGTATTCTGCATACTCTTTCCCTTCAATCGGTAGTATAGGCGCTTGAGTAAACAAGGATTTGAGAGTTTCAAAGCTCTCTTGACATTTGTCATCCTAAATAAACTTTACTTCCTTCTGCAAGAGCTTAGTCAAAGGAGAGGCGATAATGGAAAAGCCTTTCACAAATCTTCTGTACTGTCTTGCGAAGCCCAAGAAACTTCTTACCTCAGTCGGACTTTTGGGAGGTCTCCATTGAATAACTGCTTGTATTTTACTAGGATCCACCTTCACACCTTCAGTTGATACGGTCTGTCCTAGAAAAGCTACTTCATCAAGCCAAAATTCAGACTTGGAGAATTTAGCATAAAGTTCTTTCTCCTTCAAAATTTTCAAAATAATCTGGAGGTGTTGATCATGGTTTTCACTACTTCTGGAAAATATTAACATATCATCAATAAAAACAACCACAAGCTGATCAAGATAAGGCTTGAATACTAGATTCATTAGATCCATGAATACCGTAGGAGCATTTGTAAATCTGAATGGCATCACCAAAAATTCATAATGACCATATCGAGTTCTACAAGCAGTTTTAGGAATATCTTTCTCTCTAACACGCAGTTGGTGATATCCAGAGCTTAGATCAATTTTTGAGAATACTTTAGTACCTTTAAGTTTGTGAAACAAATCATCAATTCTTGGTAGTGGATATATATTCTTGATTATTAACATTAGCTCAGATGAATCCTTAGAATGGATGAAATCCACTAGCTAATATCCTATATGGGCACATAGTTATGGGATAGGAAGATGTTCATTGGAACTCTGGCCTAACATTGGGAAAGTTTCTATCTAACCATATCCACTCTATGCTTAGCATACATTCCCATAGATTATTTCATTCACATTACATTAGCGTATTAGGGAGGAATGCCATAGGCCTATCTACCCATGATAAATCTTTACCAAGGAAGTGTCACAACCCAAGAGCACCCCAAGTCGTGACATGGTGTATTCGACCTCGAAGAGGTCTTATAGACGCCCTTAGCATTCATTCATTACATATGCAATAAAAATATTGTGGAATTAAAATGTTTTAAAACAAACTCATAAGACTTGAAAGTCAACAACACTTTAAAGAAGTCTTTATACACAAGCAGAATACTAGTCTCACGTGGCCAAACTTAGACCCAAGTCACAAAGAAACATACTAGGGACATGACCCTTTACAATAAAGAAGAATGCTACCATTCTATTACAAAGTCTTAATAAAAGAAACTAGAACATAGAATTTGTTCCCTCGACATATGAGGACATACCAAAAAGTCTTGAGAGAAACTCTAATCCCAAGCTTTACTATGGAAAGCACCTCACTTGCCAACACCTACACTTGTAGTACATAGGAAAAGAATGGGGTTAGCACAATTAAGTACTAAGTATGATGACTATGCAAAAATGGACATTTATTTAAGGTATACACTTTTATGCCATTTTTGATACATATCAATAAACCACATATATAAGAGACACATTACAAGCCAACATCCACCTACAAGACAATATCCATATTATAAGCATTCTCAACTATTACCAATTTTCAACACATATGCACATTTGTCAAATAGACCATTTCATCATCTTTGACCCTCCACCTAAAGTTACCCTAAAACCCACCTAATTAAGACATGGAGGGGCAGCCCATACTACCTCTTCGTGCGACACCTAAGTGTTCCTCAAAGCTACCACAGATAAGGACCTTTCCCTTTCAACATAAACCAATAAGTCAACATTCATTAGTAGAGACATTTAAGGAGACATTCATGCATATATGGGACTTCACATAATAGTCATTAAAGACTTAGGGAACTCAATTTAATACTTTCTAGGCCTACTCATGCCATGTGTAGATAGCATCCCATACTACTACCTACACATTATAGAACCTATCAAGTAACTAGAGTGTACATCCTACATGAAGGGAATAGGCATTAACCAACATAGACCATACTAGCTAGGCATGGAATCCTGTGTCATAAGACCCCACACCATGGAAAGTGTTCTACTTGCCAAGGGTAGAACTAATACGCATCCCATGTAGGCACATGGTTTAGGGGATATCCAAAGAAGTTCATTGTTCTCTTGCCTCATACTTGGGAAGAGCTACCATCTTAACCATATCCACTCGATGCTTAGCCTTAGTTCCCATAGAGTAATTTCATTCACATATGAGTACTAGAGAGGGCGCCATGATTAGGCCTACCGATCCATTATACTCTACCAAGAAGGGCACCACAAGGATCTACCGATCAAGGTTCATAAAAGATAGCGCATTGACTTTCTTAGAGAGGGTTTCTACCATTCTGGCCCACCAACTCCAAGTCTATCATTTCACACAAGAAGGAAGCACCTTCATAAGGTCTACCTCTTCAAGGTTTACATTCACTTAGGGGTCTAGACTCACAATGAAAGGGCACCATTCTTAGGTCTAACCGATTCAAGTCATAGCCTAGAATACCTCATTAGTCATTTATATAAGGGCACCAACTTTAGGTCTACCGATCCTAGACATTCATTCATTCATTTAAAGAGATATTACCAATCTAGGTCTACCAATTCGAGAGACAACGTTACCATATAGAGACCTTTCATAGTCCATCATCATCACATATAAACATTAAGAGAGAACATACTTTGAATCACAATATATACACATTGTATAATATACCATCATGCTATTCTTGAACACCACGTACATAACCCTCATATTGCACACACTTGTAAACACACCTTAAGACAATACTTCAATTCACTATATAATGCCTTTAAGGCCATAATCAATACACATTCAATAAGTAAACACCTCCACCATAAGTGGATCAATCAAAACAAGAACAATTTCAATATAGCATGAGAGTAGGTCAACTTACTATTATCCAAAGCCATAATAACCATTATCCGATTCCCAACAATTCTAACATCACAAGAGAATTTACCCATGACTTGCCTACAAGGCCATAATTCTCAACTCATCCATACACCAACAATAGATATAGATAACAATAGGAATCAATAATACAAATCAATCTAAACACAATTCCATCAATATACAATCATAATTATCAAACCCACTTCATAAGACAAATTTAGGAATTTAGGGAGATCATGGGTCCATGGAGTTTTTCACCTAAAAACATAAATTAAACCATAATATAATCATAATAAATCGTTTGAAACCATTTAATTCAATAACACATGAGTTTGAGGAAGAATTGGAGTTTTTCATAATGTTTGAAATCCTTGAAAACCATTTTGAGATTTGGCTCTACGGAAAAAACTAGCCCTAGATAAAGAGCCACCATACCTTAGTTGATGAATTCCCAAAGAAATTTGATGAAGAAAGCTTTGAATCCAAACCCTAGTTCCCACTTCTTGTTCCTTGAGTTGAGAGAGAAATATTGTGAGAGAAGAACTTTGGAGGTTTTGATTTGGGTATTTGAGAATAATGAGTTAAAGGAAGGTTATAAGACTTAAAAATATTTATAAGAATGATATAAACCATTTAAAATCAACCCCACATGCTAAAAACTTAAAACGAATTTACTAAAAAACCTTCACTTGGGCAGCCCCGTCAGGGACCACGTCCACTTGGACGGGTCATGAAGGGCACCACTGCTCGTGGTGGTGCCCGTGGTCCCCTAGACAGTGTACATCCCTCAAATACCAAACCCTCCAAGGCCAAGGCAAGTTCATGGAAGCTCCCACGATCTGTGGTCAACACTACGAGTCATGGTGATGCTCGTGGACTTGGAGGTTGTGGCTTGGCTAAGTGGCCTTGCCAGCTTTACCACCAAGTGACCTTCACAGCCACTCTCACGAGCCATGGTCATGACCACTGGCCGTGAAGTGGTCCGTGGTCATGGGAAAGTAGCTTGGCCAAGGTTGGGCAAGCCTTGCCCTCTTGGTTTAGGCCTTGCTCTCCTTGGCTTGGTACAAGCCTTCACCCTTAACCATCATTCAAAAAAACCTTTTAACATAGAGTCTAGCACGTGCCTTGACGTTGACTCACTAAACTCTTTCAAACAAGACTCGAAACAGCCATACTAAATCAAACACATAAGCTCAAAAGACTAGTTTCCGAACGTCACGGTCGTCCCTTGACGTTCAACCTCAAAACTCACCAAACTAAACTTTAAAAGTCATGTCTCATAGTTTTAACAAGTTACCAGCTCCTAAAATACATGTGAAGCTCTAGTTCTTCCTACTTCATTTTTAGGGTTGTTACAGGAAGGAATGCTATAAGCCTATCGATCCATGATACATTCAAGGATAGCTCTAGTGTCCATATGATAGGACTGCTATAAGCCTATTGATTCGTGGTCCCTCATTACATTCTTATATTCATGAAAGGAATGCCACTAACATATAGATTCATGGTACATTGACTTTAATAAGAAAGGAATTCCACTAGCCTATCGATTCTAGAGTCTTTATTTCATTAGATCATTTATGAAAAGAATTCATAAAGCCTATCAATTCATAGCCATCAAGTCAAGATACATTCATCACTCTTTTATGAAAGGAATGCCATAGACTATCGATTCATTTTCATCAAGTCAAGACACATTCATCACTCATACATGAAAAAAATACCATAGCCTATAGAGTTAAATTCATCAAGTCAAGACATACTCATCACTCATATATGAAAGGAATGTCATAGTCTATCGATTCATATTCATGAAGTCAAGACACATTCATCACTCACATATGAAAGGAATGCCAAAGCCTATCGATTCATATTCATTATTATCACTTCTGAGTGTCAAATTGAGAAAAAAGCCTTTCAATACTAACTGAAATACATTGAATACAAGTTCATCATTCTATCATTGACTCACATGTAAGTCCTTCACATTATACAATCATATACACAACATCATGACAATACTTCAATTCCTCATATAATGTCTTCAAGGACATGATCACAATGTACATGTAAGTGGTTCAACATAAAATGTAATGTAAACACATCGACCTTTCAAGTGGATCAACAATTCAACAGTAATTCTACTACATGAGAATTAGGTCACAACCTACCATTATCCAAAGCCAGAATCACCATTACTCAATTCTCCAACAATTCACCATAGATAGGCATAGGTAAAAATAGAGATCAATAATACAACTCAATCTAAGCATAATTCCATCAACATTCATTTATAATCATAAAACCCACTTCATAAGACAAATTTAGGAATTTAGAGAAATCATGGGTTCATAGAGTTTTCCATCTTAAAACATCAATAAAATATCAATATAATTATAAAATATCATTTGAAATCATTTGATACAAGAACCCATGAGTTTTAGTGAAATTTAGGCTTTTTCAAAACTTTGAAATCTTCTTTGAAATTGACTCTAGGGTGAAAGCTAACCCTAGATAAAGGACTCTCATACCTTATACTTGAAGAATCCTATGAAATTGAAGAAGAAACACCATGAAATACTCAACCCTAGCTTGAACTTGACCTTGACCTCCAATGGAGTATCTAGAGAGAACATTTTTGGAGGGAGGGTCTGATTTGGGGAAAAGTCAATAATGAAATAAAAAATACCATATTAATGTTTTAATACTCTTAAAATACTTAATAACCCCAAAACAGTCATCCAAACACTTAACTAGACAATTAAAGAATTTACCAATATAACATTACCTTTGTCAAACCCACACAGCTTTTGCAGGTCCAATCTACGGACCCCCATCCACAGATGGTGAATGGGGTCACGGACCATGCTGTTGAAGCGTGGCTCATGAATGCAGGGTAGTTTGGACCCCCTTGACCTACGGAGCAAGTCCAAGAGTCGTAGATCCATCTACTGGCCATTGATTGCATCCGTGGTTCACGACATTATGGTAGCTTGGTGTTTTTCCTTGGGGTCTTAGGGTTTCCTCAAGTACGCTTAGGGTGGTCCTTGGGGAGTCATACCTTGGCTTCTAACCCCTAAACACCTCAACCATGGCTCGGGACAACACTACACACCAGCAAAACTCAACACGAACACAAACGAACACACGTTAGGCTCTAGTGACACTAGTCCATTTTTAGGGTCGTTACATAAACTAACACCCTTACTAAAATACCACTCGTCAACATTTTCAAGGAAGAACTTTTTACTCTTCTATTTCTTGGCTTGCCAGTCTAATATCCCAATTGGTACTTCTAAATTCGAGAGATTCTCATCTAAACACTCTTGCTCACAAGAAACCTTACCAACACCACTCCAAGTCTCATATGAGCCTACCAAATCGGGATTAAACTTCTCAACTCACTACACCCTTTAAGGTAAGATTATCAAGCAAGCCTAATTGATGACCATCAAGGACACTCAATGACCATTACAATATAAGCACACAATATGATTCTAAACCATGGAGGATTACACTTCTATTCTCTTTTGAAGGAGTTTACAGACTCAACCCCTCTAGGCATCACTTAAACACCACTATTCATTAACATCCAATACATCATAGAACTCATTATGGCTAAGTTGGGTTATACCAACAAACACCTATAGCAACAATTAACCCCATGTATACTAAGGACAACATGAAAGCTCATCTTGTACAATTTGTCAAGTCGCAAAAGACAAGTACTACCGGATTCTAACAAAGCATAAAACACATATCGGAACCATTAGGTGGAACTTGTGTATTCTCTCTTCTTCTAACCTTGAGCACCGAGAAATATCTCATTTGTGACCTTCATTAGCACAACCATAAGTACCCTCTCAACTCAACTAGATTTGGATAAAGACAATTCTAGACCATTTTATCCCTTATCATCACTTTTGGTGGGATGTACCAACCAATCATATCTATGTATTATCCAAGCACCCTACTCAAAATGACCATACAAAGGATCAATTTTAAAAGATAACTAACTCTTTGAAGTTGGTCAACGCTTACACTCTTCTTTCTTACCTTAACTAGGTGGTACATGCAACCCTCAAGTCAACCTTAAGACACAACATAATCCAAACTTATGGCATAGAGTTTCCCTCTTATCACTCTCGGATAGGCTCATTCAGGAACTAATAATTTTGACTATACGGGGTCTATCATTAACTAAACATAACCTCCTAGTCAACTTGCTCGGTAGGCACAGTATCTCCCCCATTGGGAGGATGCCTACACACATTCTTCTAACCAACCTTCATAACACAAAGGCAACAAGGAAGTATTATTCACACTAAAGATATCATCACCATCTATCATCTCAAATCTATTAAGTAACAAAGCCACAATTGTCATCTTAACCAACCTTTCTCCCTCACTCATTGTAGCATAAACTCTTCGAATAGTCACATCCTAAAGACAATCGGATAAGGGATAAGAGATAGAACTTATAGATCTATGGCACGAGTTAGAGAATGAAGAAGTGAAGTTTTCCTAACATCCCATAGCCTCCTATTCATAAAAAGTGGTGCGCTTCACATTTATGAACAAGACTCTTCTAGATGTGGTTTGAGACATCCTAAAATTATCCCAATGCCTTATGCTCTAATACCAAGTTTGTAATGACCCGGGAGTACCCCTAGACATAACATGGCGTACTCAACCCCGAAGGGGTCTCATACAAGCCCATACCATAATTATTGCCATATGATCATAGGAAAATAGTGCGGAATTTAAAACTTTTCTTTAAAATCTAGGTCTTTTATAAAAATGATAGAGTCTATACACTGTGTCTCAAACCATCTATTTTACTTGGAATAAAACTCATGAATACAATCTTAGGGACATAGCCCTTACAACCAAAGTCTAAAATATAAAAAAAAGTCAATAAAGGACATGTGGTTGATCCCTCAAATACAATGAGGACTCACCGATCTTCTGCTTCTTGATCTACTATGAACATAGCCACGAGGATGGAATGTAATATCTCCAAAGCATACACTTATAGAAAATGTAGAAAGATGGGGTTAGCACAAAAAGTACGATGTATGGAAGCAATGCACAAAACCATTAAAACATGCTTAAAAAGGGGACATTTCATTTGAAATCATGCTATATGCCAGTTTTCAACAACATCTTTGAAATAGTGGGAGAATGAAACCAATAAGGCAACTCACATACATTTCATTACAACATGAGAGATATCATTATAATAACAAGCATAGTCTCCACCATCAATATAATACACATCCCAATATTCACAATACATAGCCTCAAATCATAAAAGAATACAAAGCGAAATACCAAGATCATCTCATCACAAAGTAATCATCACGTAAGCAACCCCTAAGAAACACTTGTGCAATGTGTGGTTGGTATCCCATAATACCAACCCCACTAAGTACTCCTTTGAACCTACCTTAGTCATGCATTTCATCTTTAGACCTCATTATAATA
This sequence comes from Solanum commersonii, assembly GCA_029007595.1. Taxonomy (NCBI): domain Eukaryota; kingdom Viridiplantae; phylum Streptophyta; class Magnoliopsida; order Solanales; family Solanaceae; genus Solanum; species Solanum commersonii. The sequence continues at coordinate 9,186,000 of JAJTWQ010000002.1, read as the reverse complement.
AATAATCACAAATAAGGAAATAGTCATGTACCTTACCTGAATTATAAGGAAAGTCATTCATAACAACTTTCCATTCAACACACATGCATGCATTCAAATCTCATCATAACACAAAGGAACCATCCCATGACATCCTACTATGTCTATTTGTGCAACGTAAAAGTGAAGTCCCGTACCCCCACTCCTACTAAGTAAAACTCACTAAAAAGTCATAGTATAGATCATGTCTCATTCATTATCTCCATTATATAGGGAAAATAGCATTAACCGACATAGACCATGATCAAGTCAATTCATGTTTAGAATAATTACCCTAAACCAATTCAAGTCTAGGTGATATAATCTAACGCATTACAATGAAGAAATTCATCATTCTTGGAGGATCACAATTAAACCCTCAACTAGCCTATTTCATGGCACAACCCTAGACAATAGCAATTCACCTTAGGAATCTTAGGTTAATTAAGTATACATGTAGAATTATACTAACATCAAGTAACTACATCATAATTAAACACCTCTACCTTTCAAGTGGATCAACAAGTTCATATACAATGTTCATCAACATAAACAACCCTAGCAAATTGCCTTTCAAGGCTAAGAATAAAGATCAACCCCAACTTATAGACTTAACATAGTAGATAGAGAGATATCATGATTAAAGAACATAATAAACATAAACATAATTGATTGTTAAGCTTTCATGATCAATCAAGTCACACCTTTGTTCACAATTTAGGAAGAAGGGGAAATCATGGGTCCAAGGGAGATTTTCATCAATAATCCATTAATAAAATCATAAATCATCATAATAAATCATAATATACCTTAATTAAACAATTGAATTCATTTCGGAAGGAGACCCATGTGTAGATTGAAAGAAAACCATAGAATTGGGGGATTTGAAAACATGATTTGAAGGGGCTTCTTGGTGATAGCTAACCAAGAATGAAAAGAATCCATACCTTAGACTTAGAATCCCATCAAATTCATATGAAAAAAACCCCTTCTTGAAACTCTAGCTTGATCCCTTAGTTTGTTCTTCAATAGAGTCTAGAGAGACGATTTTTTTAGGGAAAGGAAGTTGGGTTTTGATTTGGGTTCTTGGGTTATAACGAATTAATGAGATGTTTAATACTTTAAAATACTTTATATATATATATATATATATATAAAATAAACCCATATTAAGCAACCCCTACTTAAACCAAACAAAAAATGAATTACCTAAACTAACCCATTTATTGGCTGACTTTGGGCAGATTGCAGGTGCCATCCACGCCCCATGGACCTATGGTCCATCAATTGATCTACTGGGCATGCTGCAGGTCTGTGGTGTTGACCGGTAGCTCCTCAACCAGGCCTTGAACCACGCCCTATGACCTATGGGGTGTCAACCAATCTACAGGCCGTAGATGACCATCCGTAGGTCACCTATTTTACAGTTTTTTTAGTGAACCTAGGATGCCTTGGGTCTAGACTTTAGGGTCCCCCTCAAGGACCCTTGGTTTGTCCTTGGGGGGTCGTACCTTGACTTTTGACCCCTAGACAAGTCAACCTAAGCTCGGGAAGTCAATATACAACCTAAAACAAAACATGAAACTCAAAATATCACACATTAGGCTCTAGTTTCTCCTACTAGTTTCCATTAGACTCTAGCTCGGAAGGATTAAAAATAAAGATAATATTTTCAAACTTAGGAAGGAGATATAAAAAGATAGGTGATAGTTTACATCTAATGGTAGAAAAAGAAACAGTAAGATTAGAAGATAGCTTAACTGCAATGGTACGAATAACTAAAGAAAATGAAGAAATAGACAGGAAAAAAGAAATAGAGACAATAAAACAACAAACAAAATTAGAACTACAACAGTTAGAAGAAGTAAAAAATGATAGGATAATTGCATTAGAAAAAGAATTAGCTATACTAAAAGAATTATATGCAGCTAAACAAAAAGAAAAGGAAAAAGAAACAGAATTAGAAATAGAAATAAAAAGATTTAAGGAACAATTAACCCCAGATATAAGTGTTGATAATCTTGACATAAATGAAAACTGCTTAGAACAAGTTTCAGATATAAGTGAAACATATACAGAAATATTAGAGAAAATAAAAGAGACCGAAATAACCAATAACATAGAAATCAATACTGAAGAAATAGAAAATAAAGCAAGTACAAGCACAAGTACGAAAGTTAAAAATCCAAGAACAATGAGTCCGAATTATTACACAGTTAGTTATCAAGAATCAGACAGATATAATACTTTATGGAATAAAAGATTAAACAAAAAATGGACACCATCTACAACATCCAGAAATAATAGTTTTCTAGATTTAGACTGCGTAGCAGACATAAATAAAACAATACAATTATGGGTAAGCTATAGATCAAAACAACTAATAGATAATAAAATTGGAATGTTAGAAGTACCAGGATATATAGAAAGAACATTTATAGGAACAGTAAAATTATGGTTACAAAATCTAGCAAAAGAAAGTACCAAAATATTAAGAAACAGTAAAAAGATGGATGGAGAAAATGCGACTACACCCATTGATATATTAAATAAATATGAGATTGCTATAAGAAATGAATTTAGCAGTATAACAACAGAAGTAGAAGAACAAAATAAAGAAAAACAGTTACATAAAAATTTGATGTTAAAATTAGCCATATGTAATATGTGCTACATAGATGAATATATATGCGTATTTAGAAAATATTATTATAAAGGAACATATGACACAACAGAAGCACAAGAAATAAGAAAATTGTATTTCACAAAATTACCAGAACCATTTAGTTCTAAAATAATAAAAGACTGGAATAATGCAGGACTACAAGATACACTAGGAGCAAGAATAAGATATTTACAAAAATGGTACTTAGAAATATGTGAAAAATATAAATGTCACGACCCAAACCTAGGGCCTAGACGTGACATGGCGAATGGGGAACCCGAAGGAACCCCAAACAAGCCTCTCAAACTTGTCATCACACTTCATCGGTCGCGAAATTATATTCAACATTAAATAACGGGAAATAGGGACTAAGGGCAACCATTTCAAAATAACATCATAGAATAAGAGTCAAGCTCATTTACAAAATACTTGTCCAACGTACACCTCTACATACATAGATAGGACGGGGGCCATGACATATTACCTCCCCTCATAGTCAAAATACAATGGCAAGCTAAAGTCTCAAAACATAAGAGTAAGAAACATAACGTAGCCCTCGAATCATTGAGGACTCACCAACAATCTCGGATAAGCACCGTACTAGCCACGTGAATGGAGAGAAGGATCAAGATTAGCTCCGGTCCCTACATGGTGACATCATGTAGGCAAAATATGTGTTAGTACTTTGGAATGTACTAAGTATGCGGGGTGCAATGCAACAATAGACAAGGACGTAATCGAAATGCAAGAGATAGTTCCATAGGCATAATAAATGATAATATGAGGATGCATGATCAAAGTGAAGTCAAAACATGTTTAAGTAAAACTATACTAATAGTAGATATCATATGTGTGTGCATAATCCGACCAATCCGTAACCCCAACTTAGGATGGGGGATGCCGTTCACACCCGGACACCCTGGTGGCAAGGTATAAACCCCTCACATGGTTGATGTTGGTCACACCCCAATCATCCTAGGTGGCGAGATATAAACCTCTCACATGGTTGATGTTGGTCACACCCCAAACATCCTAGGTGGCAAGATATAAACCTCTCACATGGTTGATGTTGGTCACACCCCAAACATCCTAGGTGGCGAGATATAAACCTCTCACATGGTTGATGTTGGTCACACCCCAAGCATCCTAGGTGGCGAGATATAAACCTCTCACATGGTTGTCCGGTTCTTTTCCCCCGGACCGGGCATGGTCATGCAACACTTTATATAGGAAATTCACCTTAGGCTCTAATGCAATCTCATGTATGGAATGAACATACACATAAGCTTAGTTTGTCATCAACACATTTCTGGAATGCCATACATCTCCTCACTCAAGCCCTAAAGCATCAATTCATCAATTCTCCATAATTGGACATTTTGTCAAACACCTTGAAGGCATGTAATGGGATCAAAGAGCATGGAAAATAGGGTAGTAATTATGCATCCAAACCAGTGAACAACCTACAACAACACATTTTAACACCCACAAGACCACATGAAAAATCTCCACATCCATTCCGAATTTAGATTCAAGTTCTAGAGTCACAACATGCTCAAAACAATCACTCTTCATGTTTAAAATTCACTTGTGCAGGAAATTTATACAAGGAACAAGACTAATTTATGAACCAGAATTAAACCATGAATTAAACCATGAATTAGTGAGTAGAATAGAGACTAGGCACTATGGGTGGAAGGACCCATGAGTTCAACACCACATACCTTGAGTTTTTATGAAGGCCTTGAGAGTGTCTTCAATGGAAGCTTGGAACTTGGGAGCAAGAGTCTCTTCAATCTTGATGAAGGTTTTGGATTAGGGTTCTTGAGAGAACTTTGAGAGAAAATGTGTCTAAGTATGGGAGAGGTGTTTTGGGAAATGTTTTAGAGATGGGAATTGAGTTAATGTTATATAGGAAATAACATATGCCCTTTGGAAAAAAACGGAACAAACACTTAGAAAAAAAAGTGAGGCGGGTGAACAGTAACTTTGGTTACTGGAAATTGCATTTTTTGCCCGGACAGGTTTTACGAAAATGGGCATAACTTCTTCGTCCGAACTCCGAATGAGGTGAAACGAAGTGCGTTGGGTAGCTAACTCAAAGGGCTTTCCATGGATATATTATGTCTACCAAAATTATTTGTGTGCTAGGAGATATGACCCTCCAAAGTAGACCCTCGAAAAAGGCTTCACTTGGAAATTTCGGATTTCGATACGGTTGCTCTAAAATTTGGGTGAGACCCATTTCCCACTCAATTTGACCCCCTAAACAAGAATATGAAGTCGGATTTTCGAAAAACAAAATGGATTCTTAGATATACCTAAAACAAGTTTCCGGTAACTTCCGAAGCACATTTTTAGGAACTTTTTGGGTCATTTCAATAAAGAAGACATAAAAATGGAAAAATCAATAATGAAAAACTTAGCATGTTGTAAAGATAGGATAGCACCACAATTCGGATGTAATGATAATTATTATAAAAAGAAATATAGAAACCAGGAAAATTTAAAAAATTTAAATCCCAATATAAGTATAAAAGACCACGAAGAAGATACTATATAAAAAATACTAAAGCCAAAAGACCTTTTAGACCAAAGAAAAAAATAACAGAATGTACATGTTATAATTGTGGAAAACTAGGACATTTAGCTAAAGATTGTAAATTACCCAAGGATCCAAAAAGAAAATAAATATCTGAAATAATAATTAATGACGACATATACACCCAAATAGATCATATAGATTATGAACCAGATAGTGATGATAGTATATATAAATTTGATGATAATATAGGCGAACTTGAACAGAATGAAATACCTAAAAACGAAGAAGATAATAATGACTGATAAAGATGCACAAATAATAAAAGAAGAATATACGAACGAAGAATCGACAGAACAAAAAGTAATATTTGATGTTAATATATTTGAACAAATAAAAGGAAAAGAATTAGATCTCAATGTAGAAAAAATATTTAAGTTACCCTTAATAAGAAATATATTTAAAAGACAAAAAGAAGAATATTATGTAGTAAGTCAAAAAGAACATATAATAGACTGTAAATACAGCAAAGGAAAAGCAAGAATACTTATAATAAATAAACAAATAATAAATAAAGAAATACAAGCAATTAAAGCTAAAGACCCTATAAAATACGTACACTTAGGAGGAACAGAGATATTAATAAAAGCATGTTTTAGAGAAGGAATAGATACACCAATAGAAATATATTTAGCAGATGATAGAATAATAGAAACAATAGAAAGAACTATTATAAGTGCAGTAAAAGGAAATTTGATATACCAAAAATTTAAATTTATAATTAGTGCTAATTATTCAGTAGCAATAGATGATAAAAACATAGATAAATCATTGGTATTATATTGGAAAATGTCGGAAATAGAGTTAGCCCCAGGTAGTAAAATATCTACAGCTCGTTGTAAAAACCTATATGTACTCACAACAAAACACAAAATAACAGCCAAAAATAAGATAAATAAAATAAAAATAGAAGATCCTTTCGAACAGATCGTAACAGTAATAGATAATAATGATTACAGTTACAAAGAAATAGATATAGAAGAAGATTTAGAAATAGTGAGTGATAGAATCAGTACATCAAAAAGAATAAAAAATACAGATAAGAATGAAAATACATCCCAACCTCAAAGAAAATCAGTAGAATATCACCAAATAAAAGAAATCGAACCATACCACTATTATATAACCGGAATAATAGAACAGAGGAAGCATATTATTATAATAAATACTGAACAAGAAGAAAATTACATACCAAGAGAATTAATAGATGAAGAAGAAATAATGTCTAAAAAACAAAGTTGCCCTGAACTACCAAAAGAATTGTCATACATAGAGGACACAATTGAAAAAGAAGTAATTATCGGAGGAATAATTATATTAATAAAATTCACAGTATATCAAGGAGATAACATAACAATAGGGATAAAATGGCTAGAAGAAATGAAACCATATAGCCTAGAAAATATGCAATTAATTATAACTTATAAAAACAAAAAAGTCACAATAAAAAGAGCATTATGAAAATTTATATACTTGCAAAAATAATAGTAGAAAATTATTATAACAGATACTATACTCCAATGTTAAATACGGGAGCAGAAGCAAATATGTGTAAACATAACTGTCTACCAAACGAAAAATGGGAAAAACTAAAAAACCCCATAGTAGTAACCGAATTTAATAATGAAGGCAGTATGATAACATACAAAGCAAAAAATATAAAGCTACAAATATGGGATAAAATATTAACTATAGAAGAAATATATAGTTATGAATTTATTAATAAAGATATGCTTTTAGGAATGCCGTTTTTAGAAAAACTATATCCCCATATAATAACCAAAACCCATTGGTGGTTTACCACACCATGTAAACAAAAAATAGGAGCAAAAAGAGTAGCTAATAAAAATAGAAAATCTACACCATGGATTAAAGGAAGTGAGAAAATAACCCAAAAATTAGAAAATATCAAAGAAAGCACTCATAACATAGAATTAATAATATTTTCCATAGATAAGTTAAAATTAATTCAAAAAAAATTAGAAAAATTATATAGCAAAGATCCCTTAAAAGGATGGGAAAAACATAAAACAAAGGTAAAAATTGAACTAATTGATGAAAATAGTATAATAACCCAAAAACCATTAAAATATAATTTCGACGATTTAAAAGAATTTAAAATGCATATAAATGAACTATTAGAAAATGAATATATTCAGGAAAGTAATAGTAAACATACAAGCCCAACATTTATAGTAAATAAACACAGTGAACAAAAACGAGGAAAAAGCCGTATGGTTATTGACTATAGAAATCTAAATGCGAAAACAAAAACATTTAATTATCCCATACCAAACAAAGTATTAAAAGTAAAACAAATACAAGGCTATAATTATTTTAGTAAATTTGATTGTAAATCAGGATTTTACCATCTAAAGCTAGAAGAAGAATCTAAAAAATTAACAGCATTTACAGTACCACAAGGATTCTATGAATGGAACGTATTACCTTTTGGATACAAAAATGCACCAGGAAGATATCAACATTTCATGGATAATTATTTTAATCAGCTAGAAAATTGCATAGTATATATAGATGATATATTATTATATTCACGAATAGAAGAAGACCATATAAGGCTATTAGAAAAATTTATTCATATAATAACACACTCAGGAATAAGTCTAAGCAAAAAGAAAGCCAAAATAATGAAAAATCAAATAGAATTTTTAGGAATCCAAATAGATAAAAATGGTATAAAAATGCAAAACCATATAGTCCAAAAAATAATAAATTCAGAAGAACAACTAGATACAAAAAAGAAATTACAATCATTTTTAGGATTAGTAAACCAAGTAAGAGAATATATACCTAATTTAGCAGAAAATCTTAAACCATTACATAAAAAATTAACAAAAGATGTAGAATATTATTTTGACAAAAAAGATCAAGAACAAATACAGAAAATAAAACTATTACGTAAAAAGCTACCTAAGTTATACTTTCCAGACGAAAATAAAAAATTCATATACATAGTCGAATCAGATGCCAGCGAAATAAGTTATGGTGGAGTATTAAATATAAATACGATAAAGAAAAAGTAGAACATCATTGTAGATACTATTCAGGAACATTTACAAATCCCTAAATAAAATGGGAAATCAATAGGAAAGAATTATATGCATTATATAAATGTTTATTAGCTTTTGAACCATATATTGTCTATAACAAGTTTATTGTAAGAATAGATAATACGCAGGTGAAATGGTGGATTGCAAGGAAAATACAAGATTCAGTAACAACTAAAGAAATACGAAGACTAGTATTGAATATACAAAATTTTACATTTACAATAGAAGTGATAAGTACTGACAAAAATGTCATTGCAGATTACATATCAAGACAAAGCTACTTAGACGGATCTAAACAACGAATATACAATTGAAAAAATATTGAGTACAATGACATTGTTCTGTACAAAGCTAGATACAATGGAAAAAGAGCTACAACAAATAAAAAGTCAGCAGCATGACAAGAAACATGCGGAGCTAAGTCCATCGGACGACTCAAAAATTCCAGAGCTAGAAGGTGACGATGGGAAACACCGAAAAATCCAACCTAACAGTTTGTTACATGCAGCTACAGGTACAGCTAGTACCTCTGCAACAAAAGAGGAAAACAAAATAAGATATGCCAATGTAAATATGACCAAATTATTTGACAAACCATTTATACCAAAGACCCAAAAAGATATATGTCACGACCCGATTTATCAAGTCATGATGGCACCTACTATAACCCACCAGCAGGTAAGCCAACCCGTAACCCGGAACAACAAGTAATGGGTCTGAGGGTAGAAATTAAACAAAAGTAGAAAAATAACAATATAAACAAAGCGGAACCAACCCAAAACATATATACAAATAAAGATCCTCCCGTAACCTCGGAAGTCACCAAGACTGAGCTACTACAAAATGAGTACAAGTCCCAAAACTAGACAACGAAAACCGGACTGTCTCGAAAGGAAAGAGACAAGTCTATATATACGAGATGGAGACCGAAATAGTACAAAACGCCGTGTGCTCACCCCCGTCTCCTGATAAGTCTACTCCAAGCTCGATCAACACGGCTACTAGTGCTCGGACTGCATCACAAAATAGATGCGGAGCGTAGCATGAGTACCAAAACAACAGTACCCGGTAGGCATCATAGGCCGACCGAGCAAGATAAGCAAAAGTAAACCGAAATGCAAATAAAGGGTCACATCAAGTGCAAAGAGTAGTAAATGGGGGTATGTACACGAGCGTACGGGCAACAAAGACAAGTAATCTAACTAACTCCGCCGGCTCCCATAAACCCGACGGGTACGCTCGTGCACAATAAAAGAAACCACCCGCATGGACCCCATAAGCCCGGCAGATGCATCGGGAGATAAAGTAAAATAATGGAACTAGAAGGTCTATCACAATATTACTAATTTCCGGACTTTTAACTGAACCGTTCCCAATCATATTCCAGGATCTCATTACGTCTCGGACTTTAATCGGAATCTCTCCAACCTCCAAAACCTCATCCTACAGATAAGAATAATCAAGACTAACTGAAGCTTTAGTGAGGAGTTGGGAATACACCACGTGCAAGCTGGACCACGGACTCGAACCGGGTACTATAGCTAATGAGTCAACCTATATGGACTGGACCACGGACTCGAACCGGGTCTTTGTAGCCAAAGGTCGGGCACGGGTGGGTCGGACCACGGACTCTAACCGGGTACTATAGCCAAAACCGATCACGGGTAAGCTGGACCACGGACTCGAACCTGCACCGTAGCTAAGCTCCGGACATAAGTAAGCCGGACCACGGACTCTAACCTGCACGTAGCTACCGTAAAAGCGGGGCATTATGGATACAAGGTCATAAGTTGAGTTACCGACTATCAGACTCAAGTCTGCTATATCAGTCTACAAGGAGCTGACCGTCCGAAACGGCGTCGGAAAAAGTTCTACTGCCTAACGACATCCGAAATCTCGCAAGTCTATGGCAACACTAGTCTAAGCCTAGACTAAGGCCAAACATACTTCAAATCAATATTATCATATACACCACAAGATATGGATATTCAATAATATCAAGAGACATGTTGTCATAATCCAACACTTTCCCGAAATAAGGTCTAAGGCAGGAACTATAGAAATTTAGCATGCTCAACACCCAAACCCCTCCATACTCAAGCAAATCAATAAACAAATGCCTAAACATGCTCAATCTCACGAGAGAAAGCCATAGCCTACCTGAAAGCCGACCACGCGTTCTCCAACTCACGATACCAGATCTTTTCCCCTCCGAACGGTCTCCGAATGCCTCCCCACTAACAAAAGGTTAATCACCTCGTCATTACGAATATATTGACACTAAAATTGTATTTTTCGGAGACGGACCCAAAATCGGGTCTAAAACGGGATTGTGGGGCCCACAATTGGAATCTCAAAATCGAATCCGTGGAAACGTTCCAAATACCTTACTAAACTAATACCCCAAAATTTTAGCACAAACAGATACCTAAAACACACTAGCAGTGGCTAAATTCGATTCCTTACCTCAAACGAAGCCTCCTCTCGCGTTTCCGAGATCACCGCTAGATTTCCCACGAAATTCTCTTGAAGTTAGCCTCTTGAAGCACCTAATTTGGACTCAAAATGAAGGAGAGATTTGATGTTGAAGTTGAGGGAAAAACTTGGACGAACTCGTCCTTAATTCTGGAAATTCCAGCCGCTGCCACGTGGCGTCACGTGGTTCTGCCACGTCACCGCCGCGTCAAAATTCTACAACCCTTCAAACTTAAATTTCGATGTTTTGGACTCGTTCGGAATCGGAAAAATACAAACCATATATGGAATCTAATTGGAAATGATATTTCGGACTCAACGGTGAAGGTGGAATTTCCATTTGGAGATTGCTTCGATGAAAAGTGGGTCCCACACCCAGTATCGTTTGAGCCAGATTCCACAAATGTCATCTAAAGCCTCGGGAAGCGAACGAAGGGTCGTTCTACACCAAAATCGATCTTCCAAAGCTAACCTAGCTGTCAGAATTTTCATCTGAGCACGACTCCCAAGAAGGTTGACCAAAGTCAACTTTTCAAGTTATAAAAATCTCCAAAACAGGGAAACGGGCCTAAATCCCAAACGAACGACCAGGCGACCGAACAGTCAGTGCCAGCAAGTCATAAATGACTTGGGATCGCTACAGGAATGCTCTATACGAGGGAAAGAATTCTTTAATTTAAAAATGACCTGAAGGGTCATTACAATATATTCATACCACCCCAGGTCAATACAGACAAAGAAAGCCTAGGACAGCATAAACAAAACATATAATCATATAACCCGAGCCTATATAGAAAATATCCACAAAATTCAGACCTTTTTAAACCAAAATCCTAGATCTACAAATACAAAAAATCCTCATGAAGACTATATCACACAAAACCTACAAGGATATAACAAATTGATTGCACAACCAGGTACCAACGCCAATTTAGTAGGAACTTGTTACCATTATGGACTGCTTAAATACAGTATATACCGCAACAGGAGACAAAATAGCTACAATTCCGGAACTACATAAGGCATTTATGCACTATAAACGAATTACCAAAGGGACACTATTTTATATAAAATTTTATTCAGCACCGGCCGAGATACTATATGACGAAATAAAACCAATTATACAAGTAATAAAAATAGGATTGACAAGGGAGATGATCATCCTAGAGAAAATAGAAAAACAAAGCGAAATTCAAAAGATAGAGATACCAGAGTTATATGCAAGGAAAAGAGTTATTGGCCTAGCTACAATATTAAATGAGTTAGCAACAAATTATTTAAATGAAAATACAATATGGAGCTATTACGCCAGAGAACAGACAATGATATACTCAAATTGTAGAGAAACAAGACCAATAGATATGGAAGAAATAAGACAGTGGGTATTAAGCTTACTAAAACCAGAACAAAAACCAACAACAAGTGCTATAAGACAAAACTTCATTTCGACAGAGCTAATGGCAAATTATTGCAAAACTATCGGACACAAATATCCAGATCACCACTGTTCAAAATGTTATGGAGAAGACAATATAATTCCAGCTGTCAATCTGGAATATAAGATGATTGACAAGATAAAAGAAATCAGCAAAACAAAATTAAGTGGAAAGAAAAAGACAAAGATGTAGTGGAAGATAATGGAAGAAGAAGATAGTGGAAGAAGGAAGAAGATAGTGGAAGAAAAAGCTAAAGGAAGATATAATTAGTAGTAACGTGTACATAATGTAAAGTAAAGTTGTGTTGACTTATTAGGACCTATGTAAATTAGTGCGGATGTAAAGTAAATAAGAATATTAGGATATATATAAAGTAACCATAGTTTGTAGAAAGTAATCATAGTTTAGAAAAAGTAATCATAGTAAGGTTACTTATACTTGTATAAATAAAGAGTCATTAGGCAAGATAGAGGCAAGACTTTCTACACGGAAAGCAAAGCCTTTTGTACTAAATATTCTCTCAATAAATATTTTTCTCAAGCTAAACTTTTGTTTAACAATGGATCAACATACTGGAGATACTACACAGGTACATCTATTTATAATTATACACATGCTCATGACTATGAATAGCTAAATCTTTGATTCCTGAATGTCATGATATTGATAAGATGAATTGATATTAGTTATTATAAACTAGAATTATTATAAAATATTTTTAAGTTTGTTAACATGAGGAAAGAAAGGAAAAACTTCCGACTATGCCATCCTGAAGTTGAAACCGTAGGCATGAGGAGCCGTGAGGGAGTAAACATAGTTGAGGCGCTGTAGGAAGTGAATACTTTTGAAAGTACGATGTTAACAGTGACGAAAAAATGTTTGAAAATACTCTAGTTATAATAATCTAATATGAACGATATCTGTCAAGACCATGATATGAAGGAATTATATTTGAAAGTTTGTTATGACTACTTTACATGATGAAATGATCTTAGCATATGAAATATTAGTCTTGCATATACTGAGAAATATACCAGTAGAAATAAGACGAATCATATGGGAAAAGATATTTGAAGAAGAAGAAATAGAATTAATGAATCAAATATGATATGAACTAGATGAAATAAATAGAATAAACAATGAAATTATAGATTTTAATCTAAATGACCTAGAAATTCAATATTTAGACTAATGATAAATCAAGAATATTTAGAATACTGGCAACAAACTATAACAGATATTACTTTACTAAGTAATCTAATAAAATCAAATATAGAAACATTTCAACAAAACCACGATATACAATATATAGAATATATATTGGAAAATATAAAAGAAATCATAAGATTAATACCTTTAGAAAAAATGTATTATGAACGAATCCATGAATAAAGCGGACCCCCCCCCCCCCCCCCCCCCCCCGCAATTAGGCATCCAATGGTAAGTATTCTCAAAACGGGTCATTTTGTTGAATGACTCACGATCCGTCTCATTGTCGATGCTGGAGCAGCTAAACCAGGACCACCAGTTGGTCCAGCCCTCGGTCAGTCTAAGCTGAACTCCATGGAATTTTGTTAGGACTTCAAAGCTAGGACCCAGAAGTTCAAGGTTGGAACACCAATGGCAGTGACTATTACTGCATTCAAGGATGGGACTTTCAATTGCATCGTTAAGTCTCCGTTAGTAACTTGGTACTAAAGCAGGCCGCTGGAATTGATATGGGAAATGGCCGCCCGAGCCATATAACGACATCAACTTTAACCTTAAAACATGTTTATGAAATTGTGAAAATCAAGCAGAGTGACCCATTTTGCAAGTACATGGCTTTGGATTCGATTTGTAAGTCTATTAATGGGACACCGAATTCTATGGGGATTAAAGTTCAGAAAGAGCTGGATTGGTTGAAACTTTTGTGTGGGTATTTCTGTATTTTTATTTTTCTTTGTAAGATTTTAATATGACAATGATAAAGTTGTTTAGAGCAATGATTTCATCGTGTAAAGAAGAATGAAATGTGTTAGGGATGTTCTCCTAGCAATAAATATAGCTTCTTTTTTTTTAGTTCATTAGAGATATGCAAGCAAGTTCAATGCCTTTCTTAATATACTGTTATTGTGAATCTAATAGTAGAACAGGCTAACAATTTTTATTATAATGCCACTCTATTTCATTTTTTGTGTGTGAGCATTACGCATGTTTTCGCAGAGATTGAACTAAGGATGAACAATCAATCTGCAACATTTTCTTGTTGATACACGTTCTTTTACCATGATGGTATTCCTTATAAGTTGCATCTTGGTTCAGGAGATATTCATGGTTAGGTTAGAGTAGATGTTTGTGGTTGGAAAGATGTAAAAGAGGATGTTTGGAGTTCATGTTATGTGATGGATGTAAGAGAGAGTAAGAGTACAAGATTTCTAGCAAATATTTTTGCATATTAAGAGAAGTTTATTGACATTCTTTTTCAATAGACTTTCATCCTTTTCTAAGTTGAATTTGCATTCGATGAGAGTTCATTAAGTATATCAATATCTCCACTTCATTTTGTCATAAATATCATGCTTAAGTAGTTGTTTTGGCCTTTAAAGGGTGAGAAAAATGCTTTGGACTAGGAGAGCTATTTGTTAGAGCTTAACTAGTGTCTTCCCTAATACTAACCTACAGACTCAGTTCCAGGTAATTCAACTACGAAAAGCATGAAGTCATCCTTACCTTTTTGCTGGTATAGAACTAGAACCATATGAAGAGGGAAAACACCTACTTTAGGTACTGTATCTGCTTTCTGCTGATTGTCACTGTTTGTAATTTTGTGGCTGTAGATTTCACCCTTGATATGCACCTTAAGTAATTGCAATCTACTCGACTGTCACAATGTTAAGAGTCTGCAGCTGTTAGTTATTTAGCTTTACGAGATTATCATGCATTCTTTTTTATTTATTACTAATGTTTCACCGTAGGAAAGTATGTCGTTTTCATGGGTGCACTTTTATAACCAGTAATAAAGTGCTGGTCAGGTTAGCGGCAAACTATTAATATTGGATCATCTTCTTCAAAAACTTCATACCTGTGGACATAGGGTTCTTATATACTCTCAGATGACTCAGACACTTGATATACTGCACGTAAATATTTGTAATATTGTATGTTTTAGAGAAACCCTATTAGAAATATTTGAACAGTTCAATTTGCAGTTGAATAGTTCTTCTGCTTGGTTAATCTTGTACAAGATTATCTAGAATTGAGGAAGTATTCTTATGAGCGTCTTGATGGTTCAATTCATGTGGAAGAGCGCTTTGCTTCTATCAGGAGCTTTAGTCATAATAGATCAAAGTTTGAAGTTGAACAAAATGCAGTGTTTGCTTTCTTGATTTCAACAAGAGCTGGTGGAGTTGGGTTGAATCTTGTGTCTTGTGGCTGCTGATATAATGAGTGACAACTACTAGCCGAACTTCTATTATCAGATTGGTTTAAGATTATATACTTGGGTTAACCCTTATAGTGTATAAGTACTCTTTCGAATATATATTGTACAAGTAAGGACTGTTCATTCATCAATGCTTTCTCCTTTTGATATATGGAAAGAGGTTATAGAGTGATAACAGCAAGGTTAAGGAGATCACAAATAGAGAACTGAATATTAAAATGTGGAAGCACAAAGAAAATAAACAAAAAAACTAACTAAAGATATGGGAAATTCGAAGAAAAGATCCACAAATTTCCAAGGATTAGATGTTCGAAGGTCTTAAAAAGATCCAAGTAATAACGTATAGATTGATGGAAAAAATCTAACGCCTTTACTTGAGAAAACGAATCAAAACAATAGATTCGGATCTTGACCGCTTTATGAGTAACTAAAGACAATAATTAGTATGTAGAAACTAATCACCTTCTAAAGAATACAAAAAAGAAACCAAAGATATCACAAGAAGAAGTTACTTTATACCTTAAACTATGAAACTAGTAAAGGTTTAAAGATAAATTCTCAAAGAACAAGTCACAAAGGTTCAAAGAACTCTCTCAAATATTATTAATATCAATCTAAATTGTCCTTAATGAATAAAAAGGACCCCTATATATAGGAGAAGGGGGAAAAAACGTCGACCCTAAAAAGATAATTACAAGGAATCCTACTCTAGAAAGGAAATAAAGTAACCTAACTAGGAACAAATTTGGTACTTCTAGAAAAGCATTAAATGGTACTTAGGAGACAATATAAATAGACTAAGGAAAATATTAATAACCTATATAATTACAAATTATATCCGGAGTATAAATTTGAAATTGGGCCTTAAAATTATATCCGGAGTAAGGAAATGAGATAATTAAATTTAAAGAAAAATTGCAATTAGAAGATGAATTAGATAATTAAATTTAAAGAAATTTATCTAAGAATTAGCGCATAGCTAATAGTTAAAATGAGTACCTCAAAAAGAATAGATATAGTTAATATAATTTGGAATTTCAAATGAGATAATTAAATTGAAATATAATTTGTATGAATTAGAAATATAATTTGTAATTATATAGTTAATATAATTTGTAATTAACTATTTAATTACAAATTATACAACCAATAATAATAAAGTTTAAAATATATCAAGGAGATGAAAACATCACTTTAGAAATAAAATGGCTAGAACAGGTAAAACCATATAATCTAGAAGAAAAACAGTTGACAATAAATTATGAAAATAAAAAAGTAATAATAAAAAGGACTTTAGTATGATAAAAATATGAAAATATATATACTTGCAAAGATAATAATAGAAGGATATTACAACAGATATTATACACCAATGATAGATACGGGAGTAGAAGCTAATATATGTAAATACAATTGTTTACCGAAAGATAAATGAGAAAAATTAAAAACACCAATAGTAGTAACAGGATTTAATAATGAAGGAAGCATGATTACATATAAGGCGAAAAATATAAAAATACAAATATGAGATAAAATATTAACTATAGAAGAAATATATAACTTTGAATTAACTACAAAAGATATGCTATTAGGGATGCCATTTTTAGAAAAATTATACTCACATATAATAACAAAAACATACTGGTGGTTCACAACACCGTGTAAACAAAAAAATAGGAGCAAAAAGAGTAAATAATAAAAAACGAAAAACAACAGAATGGATAAAAAGAAGCGAAAAAATTACACAAAAATTAGAAAATATAAAAGAAGAAGACCCTAAAATAGAATTAATTACATTTTCCATAGATAAAGTAAAAATAATCCAAGATAAGTTAGAATTATTATATAGTGAGGATCCTTTACAAGGATGGGAAAAACATAAAACAAAAGTAAAAATTGAGCTAATTGATAATAATAGTATAATAACCCAAAAACCATTAAAGTATAACTTTAATGATTTAACCGAATTTAAGATACATATAAATAAATTACTAGAAAAAGGGTATATACAAGAAAGTAATAGTAAGCACACAAGCCCGGCATTTATCGTAAATAAACATAGTGAACAAAAAAGAGGAAAAAGTAAAATGGTTATTGATTATAGAAATTTAAATGCAAAAACTAAGACATATAATTATCCGATACCAAATAAAATACTAAATATAAGACAAATACAAGGATATAATTATTTTAGCAAATTTGATTGTAAATCAGGATTTTATCACTTAAAACTAGAAAAGGAATCTAAAAAACTAACAACATTCATTGTACCACAAGGATTTTACGAATGGAATGTATTACCGTTTGGATATACAAATGCACCAGGTAGATACCAACACTTTATGGATAACTATTTTAAACAATTAAAAAATTTTGTAGTATATATTGATGATATATTGTTATATTCTAAAACTCAAGATGATCACATAAGATTATTAGAAAAATTCATACATATTATAGAATATTCAGGTATAAGCCTAAGTAAAAAGAAAGCCGACATAATGAAAAGCAAAATAGAATTTATAGGAATACAAATAGATAAAAATGGAATAAAAATGTAAACGCATATAGTACAAAAAATAATTAACTCAAATGAACAACTAGATACGAAAAAGAAATTACAATCATTTCTAGGACTATTAAACCAGGTAAAAGAATACATACCAAAATTAGCAGAAAATTTAAAACCATTACAACAAAAATTAAAGAAAGATGTAGAATACCAATTTGATAAGAAAGACCAAACACAAATATAAAAAATAAAATTATTATGTAAGAACCTACCTAAACTATATTTTTCGGATGAAAATAAAAAATTTACTTATATAGTAAAATCAGACGCCAGTGAAAAAAGTTATGGAGGAGTATTAAAATATAGATATGGAGAAGAAAAAATAGAACATCATTGTAGATATTATTCAGGAACATATACTAATGCAGAAATGAAGTGGGAAATAAATAGGAAAGAATTGTATTCGGTATATAAATGTTTATTATCATTTGAACCATATATTGTATATAACGAATTTATTATAAGAACAGATAATACACAAGTAAAATGGTGGCTAACAAGAATTAGCACAAAGGCAAAATAGACTTAACACTAATATATTTGCAGGAATATGTCACAAATCTATAATAGCACAAAGAAAGACTATTTTATATCTAAATATATAAATAAATAACTTAGAATATAAACTTCAACATAATCTATAAATGAATAAGGAAGAATACGCAATAGATGAAAAACATATGAAAACTATGACGGATTAAAAATAAAAATGATATTTTCTAATCCAGGAAGAAGATATAAGAAAATAGGTGACAATATAAGCTTAATGTTAGAAAAAGAAACGGTAAAACTAGAAGATAGTTTAACTGCTATGGTAAGAATAACAAAAGAAAATGAAGAAATAGATAGAAAAACGGAAATTGAAAAAATAAAACAACAAGCAAAAAAAGAAGTACAACAATTAGAAGAAGTAAAAAATACTAAAATAATAGAGTTAGAAAAAGAGCTACCAATATTAAAAGAAATGTATGAAATCAAACAAAAAGAAAAAGAACAAAAAACAAAATTAGCAAATGAGATAATTAAATTTAAAGAAAAATTGCAATTAGAAGATGAGTTAGAAGAGATAGAAGAAAAAGAAGAAAATAACCAAAATAATCTACCCGAAATAAGAGTTGATGAAATATAAGAAGATGATATAGAACAACATTCGGAAACAAGCGAAACATATACGAAACTTTTAGCAAACATAGATAATACAAAGAATTTAGAAGTAAATACAGGTGACATAGACATGGACGAAAAACCTAGTACATCAGGAGTAAAAAACCCAAAAAAATTTAATCAAAAATATTATAATGAAAACTATGAACAATATGATAGAGAAAAACCTATATGGGATAAAAAAATTAAATAAAAAATGGATACCTAAACCAATAGCGGAACGACATGATTTTTTAGATTTAGATTGTGTAGCAGATATAAATAAAACAATCCAATTATGAATAGGATATATATCAAAACAATTAATAGATAACAAAATAGCGATAGCAGAGACACCAGGATATATAGAAAGAACGCTTATAGGAACAGTAAAATTATGGCTACAAAATTTATTAGATGAAAGTTTAAAAACTCTAAAAAGTAATAAAAAATCTAATGGTGAATTAGCTACTACAACTATGGAAATATTATATAAATATGAAGTAGCTATAAGAAATGAATTTAGCAGTATGACAACAGAAGTAGAAGAACAAAATAAAGAAAAAATCATAAACCGGAATCTAATGACAAAACTAGCAATATGTAATATGTGTTACATAGATGAATATACATGTGCATTTAGAGAATACTATTATAAAGGAACATATAACACGGAAGAAAGTAAAGAAATAAGAAAATTATATTTTACAAAATTACCGGAACCTTTTAGTTCAAAAATAATAAAAAGTTGGAATGAGGCGGGAATTAACGAGATACCTTAGGAGCTAGAATGAAATTCTTGCAACGATGGTTTATAGAACTATGTGAAAAACATAAAGAAGAAATAAAAATGAAAAAAATATTAGTAAAAAACTTGGCATGTTGCAAAAATAAACAGCACCTCAATTTGGTTGTACGGATAGATATTATAAAACTAAAAGGAAATATAATAAAAAATACAGATCAAAATATAAATATAAAAAATCGAGAGGAAGATACTATGTAAAAAACTACAAAACTAAAAGACCATATAGACCAAAAAGAAAACTAACGGAATGTACTTGTTATAATTGTGGAAAATTAGGACATATAGCTAGAGATTGTAAATTACCTAAAAATCCAAAGAAAAAGCAAATATCAGAAATAATAATAGATAATAAAAAATATACACAAATAGAATACGTAGATTATGAATTAGAAAGTGAAGATAGCATATATGAATTATCAGAAAATGAAATAGACGAAATGGAAAATAATTCATTAACGAGAATCGGATAGTGAACACTATATAAATGACTGAAGCAGATATACAAACAATAACTAAAGAAAAATATCAAGATGAAGAATCGGCAGAACAAAAAATAATATTTGATAATAATATATTTGAACAAATAAAAGGAAAATAATTAGATCTGTGTAGAAAAAATATTTGAAATACCAACAATAAGAAACTGGTTTAAACGACAAAAAAAAAGAATATTATGTAGTAAGTCAAAGAGAACATATCATAGATTGCAAATAAACCAAAGAAAAGGCTAAAATACCAATAATAAACAAGCAAATAATAAATAAAGAAATACAAGATATTAAGGCTAAAAATCCAATTAAATATGTACACTTAGGAGGAACGGAAATATTAATAAAAGCATGCTTTAGAGAAGGAATAGATACACCCATAGAAATATACTTAGCAGATGATAGAATCATACAACCTATAGAAAAAAGTATAATAAGCGCAGTAAAAGGTAACCTCATATACCAAAAAATTAAATTTATAATAAATGCTAACTACTCAGTAGCAGTAAATGACAGAAATATAGATAAATCATTAGTATTATATTGGAAAATGTCAGGAATAGAACTAGCCCCGGGAAGTAAAATATTTACATCTAGATGTAAAAACTTATATGTTCTAACAACAAAATATAAAATAACAGTAAAAAATAAAATAGATAAAATAAAAATAGAAGATTCCTTTGAAAGAATAGTTACAGTCATAGATAATAATGATTATAGTTATAACGAAATTGATATAGAAGAAGATTTAGAAATAGTAAAGGAAAGACTAAGTACATCGAAAAGAATAAACAATGAGATACGCCAAATATCATAAAAAATGAATACCTCAAAAAGAATAGATAAAATCCCACAAAAATCAATGGAAGAAGAAATAAAACCACACCATTACTACATAACAGGAATAATGGAACAACGAAAATATTTAATATTAATAAATACAGGATTAGAAGAAAATTATATTACAAGAGAATTAGTAATGGAAGATGAAATAACAACTACTGAACAATCATGCCCCGAACTACCAAAAGTATTAACATATACCGCAGAAATTACCGAAAAGGAAATAATTATTGGAGGAATACCAATAATAATAAAGTTTAATATATATCAAGGAGATGAAAACATCACTTTAGGAATAAAATGGCTAGAACAGGTAAAACCATATAATCTAGAAGAAAAACAGTTGACAATAAATTATGAAAATAAAAAAGTAATAATAAAAAGGACTTTGGTATAATAAAAATATGAAATATATATACTTGCAAAGATAATAATAAAAGGATATTAAAACAGATATTATACGCCAATGATAGATATGGGAGCAGAAGCTAATATATGTAAATACAATTGTTTACCAGTAGATAAGTGGGAAAAATTAAAAACACCGATAGTAGTAACAGGATTTAATAATGAAGGAAGCATGATTACATATAAGACAAAAAATATAAAAATACAAATATGGGATAAAATATTAACTATAGAAGAAATATATAACTTTGAATTAACTACAAAAGATATGCTATTAGGGATGCCATTTTTAGAAAAATTATACCTACATAAAATAACAAAAACATACTGGTTATTCACAACACCATATAAACAAAAAATAAGAGTAAAAAGAGTAAATAATAAAAAACGAAAAACAACAGAATGGATAAAAGGAAGCGAAAAGATTACACAAAAATTTAAAAATATAAAAGAAGAAGACCCTAAAATAGAATTAATTATATTCTCTATAGATAAAGTAAAAATAATCCAAGATAAGTTAGAATTATTATATAGTGAAGATCCTTTACAAGGATGGGAAAAACATAAAACAAAAGTAAAAATTGAGCTAATTGACAATAATAGTATAATAACCCAAAAACCATTAAAGTATAACTTTAATGATTTAACCGAATTTAAGATACATATAAATAAATTACTAGAAAAGGGGTATATACAAGAAAGTAATAGTAAGCACACAAACCCGGCATTTATTGTAAATAAATATAGTGAACAAAAAAGAGGAAAAAGTAGAATGGTTATTGATTATAGAAATTTAAATGCAAAAACTAATACATATAATTATCCGATACCAAATAAAATACTAAAGATAAGACAAATACAAGGATATAATTATTTTAGCAAATTTGATTGTAAATCAAGATTTTATCACTTAAAACTAGAAGAGGAATCTAAAAAACTAACAGCATTCACTGTACCACAAGGATTTTACGAATGGAATGTATTACCGTTTGGATATACAAATGCACCAGGTAGATACCAACACTTTATGGATAACTATTTTAAACAATTAAAAAATTTTGTAGTATATATTGATGATATATTGTTATATTCTAAAACCCAAGATGATCACATAAGATTATTAGAAAAATTCATATTCAGGCATAAGCCTAAGTAAAAAGAAAGTTGACATAATGAAAAATCAAATAGAATTCTTAGGAATACAAATTGATAAAAACGGAATAAAAATGCAAACACATATAGTACAAAAAATAATTAACTCAAATGAACAACTAGACACAAAAAAGAAATTACAATCATTCTTAGGTCTAGTAAATCAAGTAAGAGAATACATACCAAAATTAGCAGAGAATTTAAAACCATTACAACAAAAATTAAAGAAAGATATAGAATATTAGTTTGATAAAAAAGACCAAATACAAATACAAAAGGTAAAATTATTATGTAAAAACTTACATAAACTATACTTTCGAGATGAGAACAAAAAATTTACTTATATAATAGAATCAGATGCGAGTGAAAAAAGTTATGGAGTAATATTAAAATACAGATATGATTACACTACGATAGAACATCATTGCAGGTATTATTCAGGAACATTTAATAATACGGAAATAAAATGGGAAATAAATAGAAAATAATTATATGCAGTATATAAGTGTTTATTATCATTTGAACCATTTATTGTATATAACAAATTTATTATAAGAACAGATAATATTCAAGTAAAATGGTGGCTAACAAGAAAAATACAAGATTCGGTAACAACAAAAGAAATAAGGAGATTGGTATTAAATATATTAAATTTCACATTTACAATTGAAGTAATAAAAATTGATAAGAATGTTATTGCAGATTACTTATCAAGACAAAGCTACTTAGACTGAGACTGAGGAAGAAGATACAATTGAAAAGATACTCAAAGCCATTACTACACTTTGTACAAAAGTGGATAGTATGGACAACGAGATACAAAAGCTAAAGACTAATGAAGATAATCTGAAGTCTAAAGCTAGTCAGCAGCATGACTATAAAAATATGAAGCTACGTCAATCGGAAGACGAAAAAAATTCAGAGCTAAAAGGAGACGATAGGAAACTCCTTAAAACCCATAATGTTTGTTTAAATACAGTTGCAGGTACAAGCAAACAAGTTAGTGATAAACAACACAAAAATGCGAATTTAAACCAGCTATTCGAAAAACCATTTACCCAAAGGACACCTAGACACATGTCCATAGAACCATAAACATCTACATACGCAGATAGTTTGCAAAACCAAAACGAGAAAAAGACATAACTATATCACACGAACCTACATCGAAAATATACACAAAATCCAAACTTATTTAAACCGCAACCCCATATCAACCACAAAAGAACCAAACCAAGATTATTTAACACAAAAATTACAAGGATATAACAAGTTAATTGCACGACCAAAAACTAACGCTAACCTAGTAAGAACATGTTATAACTATGGACTGTTAAATACCGTATACACATATGACGGAGAAGAAGTTAGTGGAATACCGAACTACATAAGGCATTCGTCACATACAAAAAGAGTTACAAAAGGAAATTTATTTTATATAAAATTCTATACAAAGACCAAATGGAGATATTATACGAGGAAATAAAACCTCCAATACAAAGTTATCAAGATAGGACTAACTAAAGATATGATTATACCCGAGGACATCGGACAACAAGAAGAGATATGCAAAATAGAGATACCAAGTTTTTATGCCAACAAAAGAATAATTGGTATATCAACTATTATACAAGAGTTAGCAAATAATTATTTAAACGGAAATGCTATATGGAGTTATTACTCAAGAGATCAATTAATGATATATTCCAATTCAAGGGAGCTAAGGAAAGCAGATATGGATGAAGTCCAGCGATGGATTTTGTCATTACTTAAGCCAGAAGAACAACCTACAACGAGAGTTTTGAAGACAGGATTTATTTTAAAAGAATTATTGACCAGATATTGTAAATTAATTGAACACAAATATCCTGATCATATATGTTCAAAGTACAACGGAGAAGATAATATAATTCCAGATGTCCAGCTAGAATAATTAGCGGAGAAGAGAACAAGAAGGAGAAGATAAGAATAGAAAAAGTTATGTAAATAAAATAATGTAAAATAGTTGGCAAAGTTGCCAAACAATTTGGCAAAGTTGTCAAATAGGTATATAGATAAGATGTAAAAAGTCATAATAGTTTGGTGTATGTGTCATAAATAATGACAAGTGTATGTGGTAGATAGTGTACATTATTAATATGTGCAAATAAGTCATAAAGAGTATAGTTGTAGACAAAATAAGAACTATTCATGAATAGTAGTCATGAATAGTAATAAATAGTAGTAGACAGATGTAATTAGGATAAGTATTTAAAATAGTAAATCTGTATGTCTATATATAGACTTAGTAGTAAACATTGTAAGGAGGCAAGGCCTAAATAAAAATTCTCTCTTTCAGAAAAAACTCTCCCAACTAAGATAAATATTTAAAATACATGGAAAAATCTGAAATCCAGTCAGATATTTCAGATAACATGGCTAAGCAAGAGGCAAAGGTATATTGTTCAATAAATATGCAGAACTAATTTCATATATTCCCGAATATCATATATATGATTGAATAAATTTATGTTAGTTATTATGTATTAGAATTATTTGAATCATGATTTCTAGTTTATTAGCACACTGGAAACAGGGAGAAAACTTCTATACTATGCCATCCTAATGTTGAAACCGGTAGGCGAGGAAAGCTGTTTAGGGGAGTAAACGAAGTTGAGGCGCTGATAAGAAGGAAGTATCCGCTAAAGTATGATGCTAGTAGTGACAGGAAAACATGATAAAGATAATCTAGTTCATAATGATATAATATGAATTTAATCAATTATGAATATGATAGGAAGGAATAATTTGAAATAAAAAACCTGCATAATAAAGAACATGACTACATACTTGCATGATAAAATGATAAAAAACTATGAAACTTTAATCTTATATATACTTAGAGATATAAAAATAATTGAATTAAGAAGAATTATATGGGAAAAAATATTTAATGATAATGAATCAGAAGATATATTAAATGAACAATGGTATAAAATAGACCTACATAATTTAGACTCTGAAAGAATAGAATTGTATGATTTAGAAATAAATTCAGATTAAAATGAACTACGAATATTTACAATATTGGATAGAATCTATGGAAGATATAAAACTATTAGAACAATTAATGGAAGAAAATTTATATATGTACCAAGAAACTCAAGATATGTTATATCTAGAATATATCATAAATAATATTAAAGAAATATTCAGATTAAAACAACTATTGGAAGAATATTACAATAAATATTATTACATTTTACCATGAATTCAGCACCAAAAAATTATAATAAAATCTTTAAAATAAATTACTCACCTACCACACTACCACCTAACACTACCACTTCCACAAATTCACTAACTACCAGTTCCGCACCGAAATCATTCCTGAAATTAACAAATAATTAATGGGCACTTTGAAGCAAGTTGATCCTAGAAGACTAACCACGTAGCTCACGTAGATCAATCAGTTCAAGCATTGACAAACCCGCTTTCCTTCTGTGTTTAGGACGGAGACTCTTTCTGCCTTTGTCGAACTGCCTTGACGCCTTGGCCTCGATTCTCAGAGGAATCTCGTCGTTGTCTTACCTTTGGAATGCCGTCAATCTCCGCCTCATTCCTGATCTCCTCGCTAAGCTTTTCTTCTCTCTCTAGGTTCCATTTCTTTGATCTTCTCTGCTTTTTTTTATTTCCTTTACCTTGGCTGGATCGCTCAATCAACAATTTCAGCTTCTCCTAATAGGAGCCTTTACTAGTAAGGGCGCGTGGAACCGAGGAGGCGGATGGGATTCTATTTAAAGGCTTCAGGTCGAGCCCCCTTCAAAGAAAATTAAAATTAGCACATGTGAAATAAGTACCTTAAAAAAAATAGCAAATAAGATAATTAAATTTAAAGAAAAATTGCAATTAGAAGATGAATTAGAAGAGATAGAAGAAAAAGAAGAAAATAACCAAAATAATCTACCCGAAATAAGAGTTGATGAAATAAACGACGATGATATAGAACAACATTCGGAAACAAGCGAAACATATGCGGAACTTTTAGCAAACATAGATAATACAAAGAATTTAGAAGTAAATACAGGTGACATAGACATGGACGAAAAACCTAGTACATCAGGAGTAAAAAACCCAAAAATTTTAATCGAAAATATTATAATAAAAACTATGAACAATATGATAGAGAAAAACCTATATGGGATAAAAAATTAAATAAAAAATGGATACCTAAACCAATAGCTGAACAACATGATTTATTAGATTTAGACTGTGTAGCAGATATAAATAAAACAATCCAATTATGGATATGATATATATCAAAACAATTAATAGATAACAAAATAGCGATAGCAGAGACACCAGGATATATAGAAAGAACGCTTATAGGAACAGTAAAATTATGGCTATAAAATCTATCAGATGAAAGTTTAAAAATTCTAAGAAGTAATAAAATATCTAATGGCGAATTAGCTACTACAACAATGGAAATATTATATAAATATGAAGTAGCTATAAGAAATGAATTTAGCAGTATGACAACAGAAGTAGAAGAACAAAATAAAGAAAATATCATAAATCGGAATCTAATAACAAAACTAGCAATATGTAATATGTGTTACATAGATGAATACACATGTGCATTTAGAGAATACTATTATAAAGGAATATATAACACGGAAGAAAGTAAAGAAATAAGAAAATTATATTTTACAAAATTACCGGAACCTTTTAGTTCAAAAATAATAAAAAGTTGGAATGAGGTAGAATTAACAGATACCTTAGGAGCTAGAATGAAATTCTTGCAACGATGGTTTATGGAACTATGTGAAAAACATAAAGAAGAAATAAAAATGGAAAAAATATTAGTAAAAAACTTGGCATGTTGCAAAAATAAACAACACCTCAATTTGGTTGTACGGATAGATATTATAAAACTAAAAGGAAATATAATAAAACCTACATATCAAAATATAAATATAAAAAACCGAGAAGAAAATATTATGTAAAAACTACAAAACTAAAAGGCCATATAGACGAAAAAGAAAACTAACGGAATGTACTTGTTATAATTGTAGAAAATTAGGACATATAACTAGAGATTGTAAATTACCTAAAAATCTAAAGAAAAAGCAAATATCAGAAATAATAATAGATAATGAAAAATATACACAAATAGAATACGTAGATTATGAATTAGAAAGTGAAGATAGCATATATGATTTATCAGAAAATGAAATAGACGAAATGGAAAATAATTTATTAACAGAATCAGATAGTGAACACTATATAAATGACTCAAACGAGATATACAAACAATAACTAAAGAAAAATATCAAGATGAAGAATCGGCAGAACAAAAAATAATATTTGATAATAATATATTTGAACAAATAAAAGGAAAAGAATTAGATCTAAGTGTAGCAAAAATATTCGAAATACCAACAATAAGAAACTGGTTTAAACGACAAAAAAAAAGAATATTATGTAGTAAGTCAAAGAGAACATATCATAGATTGCAAATAAACCAAAGGAAAGGCTAAAATACCAATAATAAACAAGCAAATAATAAATAAAGAAATACAAGATATTAAGGCTAAAAATCGAATTAAATATGTACACTTAGGAGGAACAGAAATATTAATAAAAGCATGCTTTAGAGAAGGAATAGATACACCCATAGAAATATACTTAGCAGATGATAGAATCATACAACCTATAGAAAAAAGTATAATAAGCGCAGTAAAAGGTAACCTCATATGCCAAAAATTTAAATTTATAATAAGTGCTAACTACTCAGTGATAAATGACAGAAATATAGATAAATCATTAGTATTATATTGGAAAATGTCAGGAATAGAACTAGCACCGGGAAGTAAAATATTTACAACTAGATGTAAAAAATTATATGTTCTAACAACAAAACATAAAATAACAGCAAAAAATAAAATAGATAAAATAAAAATAGAAGATCCCTTTGAAAGAATAGTTACAGTCATAGATAATAATGATTATAGCTATAACGAAATTGATATAGAAGAAGATTTAGAAATAGTAAAGGAAAGACTAAGTACATCGAAAAGAATAAATAATGAGATACCCCAAATATCATAAAAAATGAGTACCTCAAAAAGAATAGATAAAATCCCACAAAAATCAATGGAAGAAGAAATAAAACCACATCATTACTACATAACGGGAATAATGGAACAACGAAAATATTTAATATTAATAAATACAGAATTAGAAGAAAATTATATTACAAGAGAATTAGTAACGGAAGATGAAATAATAACTACTGAACAATCATGCCCCGAACTACCAAAAGTATTAACATATACCGCAGAAACTACAGAAAAGGAAATAATAATTGAAATTCCAAATTAACTATATAATTACAAATTATATTTCTAATTAATTACAAATTATATTAACTATATAATCCGGATGAGGAACATGACTACATACTTGCATGATAAAATGATAAAAAACTATGAAACTTTAATCTTATATATACTTAGAGATATAAAAATAATTGAATTAAGAGGAATTATATGGGAAAAAATATTTAATGATAATGAATCAGAAGATATATTATACGAACAATGGTATGAATTAGACCTACATGATTTAGACTCCGAAAGAATAGAATGGTTTGATTTAGAAATAAATTCAGATTAAAATGAACTACAAATATTTACAATATTGGATAGAATCTATGGAAGATATAAAACTTTTAGAACAATTAATGGAAGAAAATTTATATATGTACCAAGAAACCCAAGATATGTTATATATAGAATATATCATAAATAATATTAAAGAAATATTCAGATTAAAACAACTATCGAAAGAATATTACAATAAATATTATTACATTTTACCATGAATTCAGCACCAAAAAATTATAATAAAATCTTTAAAATAAATTACTCACCTACCACACTACCACCTAACACTACCACTTCCACAAATTCACTAACTACCAGTTTCGCACCGAAAAATGGTATCAGAGCTATGAATGTCGAGAAATATAAGAAGAACCGTATTAGTAGAGAGTTAAGAAAAATAAGTAGAAAATTAAATAAATTATATCCGGAGTATAAACAACTCAATATCACAAAAACTGATAACGAAAAATTAAATCACTTAATAGATAATATATCTAAAGTAGAATATAAATATATTCAATATTTAAAATTACAATGAATAACGAGAATAACGAATATAGACAAAAACTTAATGAAATTATTATAGCAAAAAGACAAGAATTAGCACATAGAAAAAATAGACTTAACAGTAACATATTTGCAGGAATTTGTCACAAATCTATAATAGCACAAAGAAAGACTATTTTTTATCTAGAAATACAAATAAATAACTTAGAATATAAATTTCAACACGATCTATAAATGAATAAGGAAGAATACGCAATAGATGAAAAAACATATGAAAACTATGACGGATTAAAACTAAAAATAATATTTTCTAATCTAGGAGTAAGATAAAAGAAAATAGGTGACAATATAAGTTTAATTTTAGAAAAAGAAACGGTAAAACTAGAAGATAGTTTAACTGCTATGGTAAGAATAACAAAAGAAAATGAAGAAATAGATAGAAAAACGGAAATTGAAAAAATAAAACAACAAGCAAAAAAAAGAAGAAATATATAACTTTGAATTAACTACAAAAGATATGCTATTAGGGATGCCATTTTTAGAAAAATTATACCCACATATAATAACAAAAACACACTGGTGGTTCACAACACCGTGTAAACAAAAAATAGGAGCAAAAAGAGTAAATAATAAAAAAAAACGAAAAACAACAGAATGGATAAAAGGAAGCGAAAAAAATTACACAAAAATTAGAAAATATAAAAGAAGAAGACCCTAAAATAGAATTAATTACATTCTCCATAGATAAAGTAAAAATAATCCAAGATAAGTTAGAATTATTATATAGTGAGGATCCTTTACAAGGATGGGAAAAACATAAAACAAAAGTAAAAATTGAGCTAATTGATAATAATAGTATAATAACCCAAAAACCATTAAAGTATAACTATAATGATTTAACCGAATTTAAGATACGTATAAATGAATTACTAGAAAAAGGGTATATACAAGAAAGTAATAGTAAGCACATAAGCCCGGCATTTATCGTAAATAAACATAGTGAACACAAAAGAGGAAAAAGTAGAATGGTTATTGATTATAGAAATTTAAATGCAAAAACTAAGACATATAATTATCCGATACCAAATAAAATACTAAAGATAAGACAAATACAAGGATATAATTATTTTAGCAAATTTGATTGTAAATCAAGATTTTATCACTTAAAACTAGAAGAGGAATCTAAAAAACTAACAACATTCACTGTACCACAAGGATTTTACGAATGAAATGTATTACCATTTGGATATACAAATGCACCAGGAAGATACCAACACTTTATGGATAACTATTTTAAACAATTAGAAAATTGTGTAGTATATATTGATGATATATTGCTATATTCTAAACCCAAGATGATCACATAAGATTATTAGAAAAATTCATACATATTATAGAATATTCAGAAGCCTAAGTAAAAAGAAAGCCGACATAATGAAAAGCCAAATAAAATTCCTAGGAATACAAATAGATAAAAATGGAATGAAAATGCAAACGCATATAGTACAAAAAATAATTAACTCAAATGAACAACTAGATACGAAAAAGAAATTACAATCATTTCTAGGACTAGTAAACCAGGTAAGAGAATACATACCAAAATTAGCAGAAAATTTAAAACCATTACAACAAAAATTAAAGAAAAATGTAGAATATCAGTTTGATAAGAAAGACCAAACACAAATATAAAAAATAAAATTATTACGTAAGAACCTACCTAAACTATATTTTCCGGATGAAAATAAAAAATTTACTTATATAGTAGAATCAGACGCCAGTGAAAAAAGGTATGGAGGAGTATTAAAATATAGATATGGAGAAGAAAAAATAGAACATCATTGTAGATATTATTCAGGAACATATACTAATGCAGAAATGAAGTGGGAAATAAATAGGAAAAAATTATATTCGGTATATAAATGTTTATTATCATTTGAACCATATATTGTATATAACGAATTTATTATAAGAACAAATAATACACAAGTAAAATGGTGGTTAACAAGAAAAATATAAGACTCGGTGACGACAAAAGAAATAAGGAGATTAGTATTAAGTATATTAAATTTTACATTTACAATTGAAGTAATAAAAACTGATAAGAATGTTATTGCAGATTACTTATCACGACAAAGCTAATCAGACTGAGACTGAGGAAGAAGATACAATCGGAAAGATACTCAAAAAGTGTTGTCTAAAGTCAAAAAGTGTTGTCTTTTATTAAAGGCCACGCTTTTTGCTAGTTTAGGCCACACTTTAAGAGTGTAGTTGAAAGCCTAAAATGTTGTAGTGCGTACTTTCCAAGGTAAGACCATGAACTTCTTGCTTATGTGGATCCACTAGCTAATGTCTATCTAAGAGAATCATTTTTTGGGGGCACATAGGTATGGGATAAAGATTTTGCTACTCGTACCGAGCCTCGACTAACACGAGTGCTCCTTTTGAATATCCTCTTGGTGATAACATAAATCCCACGGAATAGTAATTTTCTTAACTTGTTCTTATTATCCATTGAAGGGCACGTCATCTTGCCAATCCAAGCTAAGTCATATTTTATCCATGGAAAGGTGTAATCAAGTAACCAATCCAAGCTAGGTTTCAATAGAATAGCTCCTTATCTTTGATTAATTATAGTTGAGTAGACCTTTCAACCTTAGAATCCTTTATGTGAGAAAACCTTTCACATTCATGCATGAGGTAGTTATGTGAGCAATCTTTTCACAACAATTTACCATAAAAAACATATATGCTTTGACTCTCAAAGCACTCTAAATCACATCCCATCAATTACATAAAAACATGCCTAATTCCATCATTCAACTGTCATAGTTCAAATCCCACTTGCAATCATCAATATCTAGAAAACATGGGTTAAGAAGGGGTTCATCGTAAAATCATGAGATTATATCATTTCACGCATAAAAGTTAAGAAATTTATAAAATAAATCAACATTTAAAGGATTCCATGACACAGAGGAAAAACTATAACTCAAATGGGGATTTCTGACTTTGTAAATTGGAGAATTTAGGAATTTCAAGGAGGAAAGGGCTCAATGGATGAAAAATATCGTACCTCAATGCCAAAAGCTTCACTTCAATGGTGGAATTGGAGACCTGATTTGCAAACCCTACCTTTCTTCTTCCACTTCTAGAGAGAGAAATATTTGAGAGAAAGACTTGTTCCTCTTTTATGAATTTGAGAAAATGATTTCAATTGGGAAAATTTGGGGATTAAAATACTTATATAGTGCTTTAGGCAAAAGGTAAAAGGACATAGTATTTGGCCAAGAATAATTAGGAAAAGACGCAAAAACCCATAAGAAAATAATTGTCATGCTCACTGACGACCCCGACCTACAAACCGTCTATCAAATCAAGGACCGTTATGGTTGGGCGTCAATGAATTCAGAGTCTAGTGTTTTCTGACATCAAACATAGGGACACACCAACATGTCATGGTCCTAATGATAGGTCATGGGTCTCGACCCTGGGACTCATGTTTTAACCCTAAAATCTTTGTAAGTCTGGGACTCACATGCTGACTGTATTTACGGCTTATAGTGAACCATGAAAAAGTACTGAAACTTGAAAGTTTAGAAAATTTCTAACTCACTGACCACGCAACCACCTACGGACCATTGTCCCACCTACAGTCTTTGGATGGGGTTGTCTGTGCTAACACCAAGTCTTTGTAAAACTAAAATTTTCTCCCTTTCTTAATCCGAGGTGTTACAATATCTCCCCTTGGGAATACTAGTCCTCGAATAAGATTCAAGACATTATATGGAAGGTAGAAACTTAATTTAATACCCTATTATGAGTGCAACTACATAAATACACATATCCGAGGAGGAAATTTCGTCTCTAAACTAAATCATGTTCAAAACATCATATCATAAAGTCTATACGCAGTTCATACTCAAATATTCATAAACAAGTAGAGATCAATCAAATAAACTCATTTTCTCAAAACTTAAGCTTTTCACGAATCAAGCATAATCAGGAAATCTTGGGAATATCTAAGACAAATGACACCAAGAAAGTAAACCATGAGGAGCTAAATACCTCAAACTTGAGTAGGGACGAAAGGAAAGAGATGATGGTAACGGGATATTAGATCAACCTCGGCCTCCCAAGTTGCAACCTCAACAATTTCATTCCTCCAAATATCTTTCACGGAACCAACTTCTTTATTTCTCAAATTCTTAACTTGCCAGTCTACAATCGCAATTGGAACTTCCTTAAAAGAAATATTCTCCTTAACTCCTAAAACTTCTAAGGAGACTGTGGATGTCTGATGTCCAACACACTTTTAAATCAATGAAACATGGAAATGAGGGCATATCAATGCCAATTCCTTAGGCAATGCAGGTTCATAAGCAACCTTGCCAATTCGCTTCAAAATCTGATATGGGCCGGCATATCGAGGACTAAGCTTCCCTTTCTTCCCAAATCTCATTACACCCTTCATGGGTGAAATTTTCAAGTAGACCCAATCATTTTCCTGAAACTCAAGATCTCTTCTTCTCACATCGGCATTGGACTTTTGTGGACTTTTAGCCATTTTCAAACCTTCTCTAATAAGTCAACTTTCTCCATATCCTCATGTACCAACTCGGGAACTAGGGAAACTTCACCTACCACAAACCAATCTATTGGAATCTACACCTCCTACCATATAGGGCCTCAACTGGAGCCATACCAATTCTTGAGTTATGGCTATTATTGTAGTCAAACTCAATCAAAGGCAACTTATCATCCCAATTACCCTTGAAGTCAATTAAACATGCTCTTAATATATCTTTCAAAATTTGGATAGCACGCTCCGCTTGACCATTGGTTTGTGGGTGAAAGGTCATACTAAGCTTAACACGAGTACCAAGAGCCTTTTGGAAATATTTCCAAAACTGAGAAGTGAATTGGGAACCACGATCGAAGTTAATGGATAAGGGTACTCAATGAAACCTCACCAATTCCTTCAAATATAACATTGCATAGTCCTCCGCTGAATAAGAAACCTTGAGTAGAATAAAATGAGTCGATTTTGTCATCCGATCTACTTACACCCAAATCGAGTCATGTTATAGCCAGGTGGGTGGTAAACCAACAATAAAGACCATGTTCAACTCTTCCCACTTCCAAGTAGGATGGCCAATATCGTGAGATAAACCTCTCGACTTTTGATGCTCAACATTTACTTGTTGAAAATTTGTACAGTTATCCATGAAATATGCAATATCCTTTTTCATTACATTCTACCTATAGATCTATCGTAATACATGGTACATCGTGGGGGCATCCAGGTTAATGGAATATCGAGAACTATGGGCTTCTAACAAGATTTGTTATGTCAAGTTGTCTACATTAGGAACACACAAATGACCTTGATATCTAAGTACTCCATCTCCCCCTTGGGATAAAGCCTTTACAGACATTTTAAGCACCGCTTCCTTTAATTCAACCAATGTTGGATCAAGACCTTGCTTGGCCTTCAAATCAACCACAAAAGACGATTTTGAACCATTATGAACCACAACACCACCCGTGGTAGAGTCGCCTAACTGAACACCCAACCGGGCAAATTTATGAATATCTCAAACTAACTCTTTCTTATCTTCCTCAATATGAGTAACACTACCCATCGATAATTGAGTAAGATCATCCACCACCATGTTCGCCTTACCAGGGTGATAGAGAACATATAGGTCATAATCCTTCAATAATTCAGGCCACCATCCTTGGTGAAGATTCAAATATTTACGATTAAACACATTGAAAACTCTTCTGGTCGATAAAGAGATCCACATAAACACCAATAATGCCTCCAATTCTTTAGGAAAACACAACCTCCACTAGTTCAAGGTCATGGGTGGGATAATTCTTTTCATGAATCTTAAGTTGCCTTGAAGCATAGGTAATGAATTTTCCATTTTGTATAAGGACACATCCTAACTCAATTCTCAAGGAATCACAATAGATGACAAAACAACATGGCCCTTCCGGAAGTCAACAATAGAGAAAAAATAAGTCTATCTTTTAATTCATTGAAACTCTTTTCACATGCTTCGGACTATATGAACCTAACCTTCTTTTGAGTCAACGTCGTCAGTGGAGAAGCAATCGAATAGAACCCTTCAACAAACCTACTACAGTAATCATCTAGACCGAAGAAACTCCTAATATTTGAAGGGGTTAGAGGTCTTGGCCAACTTTTGACCGCATTTATCTTCTTAGGATCTACCTCAATACCGTAACCGGAAACAATATGCCCATGAAAAGCCACGACCTTAGCCACAACTTACATTTACTAAACTTTGCAAAGAGGTGTTGGTCCTTGAGGACCTGCAACACAATTCTTAAATGATTAATATGCTCATCTTCACTCATCGAATAGATCAATAGTCATCAATGAAAGTGTCACATATCAAGATAAACAAATCTATGAAAAGGGTCAAAAGGGAGGCCCCCAACCCAAAATTGAGCCATGGCACCCTTCATGGAGCCCCAGATAGGTCTTGAAGGGCACCACGACTTATGTTGACGCCCGTGGAGGGTAGGAAAGATCTACCCCTCGGTCAGCCTCCTCCCACGAGCCCCTAGGGGGCTTGTGGAGGGACAGAAAACCCGTGAAGGTGGCCATGAAAGGGGGGGGGGGGAGGGAAGAACTTCCCTGGATATTGTTCTAGCGACAATGATTGCCTAAACAACTCATGGACCCCTAGATTAGTCGTGAAGTCCTCTATTCAAGGCCTCGCATCTGCTGTAAGTTAAGGGTAGTTGGGTCTTTTCCTAATTATTCTATCTTGATACTACGTCATTTTACCCTTATCTATAACCCCTATATAAGTGATTTTAACCCAAAATTTTACCTATTCAACTCATTCACTCAAATTTACAAAATAAGAATAAGTCTTCCTCTCCAAAATATTTCTCTATCTGGAAAAGCTTGAAGAAGTAGGGTTCAAGCTATAGTTCCAAGCCATATCTCCAATTCCTCCATCGAATATAAGAACTTTGCATTGATGTATGATAGTTTTCAACTATGGATTCCTTCCATTCACGCAGTTCCAAAATTCTCCATTTTTCAAAGATTGAAATCCCCAATTGAGTTATGGTTGTCTTCTATTTTGTGGGTACTCGTCACTACTGATTTAATTGATGGATTTATTATCTTTTATGTAAGAATTGAGTTAATCTCATGTTTTATAATGTCCTCCATGAAACAATGTAATTCCCATGTTTCCATGTTATGAGCATAATATGTGTTTTGGATTATTAAAGAAGAGTTTTCCTGAAATCAAGCATGAATTGATAGAATTACATGTATTTATGATGAATTCACACGAACCCATATCTAACTCATGTTTTATGGATGTTGATGAATGAAAGTAGGTTTTGATCTATGAAAGGTGAATTATGGAATTATGCATGTTCTTATGAAATTGATGTAAATGTTTTAAGGATGCTTCGAGAATAAAGTATTAATGATAATGTTGTTGTTGTGTTGTTGAAATGATTCCTCTTATACACATGAGAGCATGATTTCGAATGAATTTCCCACATAATAAGGGTTCTTAGGGTTGAAAGGTGTTCTCACCTAAAATAAACCAATGTGAAGAAGATATACTTATGTTGAGACAAGAGGCGATTACATGTGCTCTCTAATAGAAAGACAAGAGGCGATTATCCATGTCACACGATGTAAAGACAAGAGGCGATTACCCATTTCACATGAT
Source organism: Solanum commersonii (assembly GCA_029007595.1). Taxonomy (NCBI): domain Eukaryota; kingdom Viridiplantae; phylum Streptophyta; class Magnoliopsida; order Solanales; family Solanaceae; genus Solanum; species Solanum commersonii. The sequence goes on along the minus strand of JAJTWQ010000002.1, from coordinate 9,148,002 downwards.
GTAAGGACAAGATGTGTTTATCCATGTTCCTTTAAGAGCTAAGATAAATAGGGTTAAGAACTAATCTGTGGAAGTTAAGCTTAGTAACAAAAGGAGAAGTAAAAATTACCCATGTCCCATAATCAATCTGGCAACATAAGATTTTCTATATATATTAGCTAGTGGATCCACATAGGCTAGAAGGTCGTGGTCCTTACAGTGGAAAGTAGGACAACTCTTTTCAGTGTGGGAGACACCGGATTTAATGTTGATAGCTCACATGGTCTTTTATGTAGGTTAAGGTTACATCCCACAAGAAAGTTTTGATGAACTAAAGTTACTTCAAGATAGTGTCTCATTTATGTTTTAAAAGATGACTATGTGCATTGACCAGGTTTTATGACTCATGTTTTCTAACTCTTTATCACATGTTTAACTTGGTTATTGAATATCATGAAAGTATCTCTCTTTAATCACGTTTTTAAATGTTTATACATGGCTATAATACTAGGCACATCATTGTACTAATACATAATCTTGCTACATTTCCCCAAATATTGGGTCCAACAATCACGGTTCCCAGTTTTGTAGCTAGAGGTTGATTTAAGAGATTTCAAGCTTTGGTTAGTTCTCAAGCTTTGAGGATGGACTTTTATTGTTTTCAGGTCTTCATTCTTACTTTTAGTTTGGAAATGTTGTAAGGGCTTCGCCCAAATTCATTCTTATGTACTGGATGGCTATGAGACAAATGTTTTAGACTTTCGCTTCACTTTTATAAAATATTTTTATTGGAAATGTTTCTTTTTATCTCTTTTATTATATTCTTCTAGGATGAAAGCTAAGTGGTTGGTATGGGGCCTCTTGGGGTCCTATACACATAGTTATGCCTAGGGCCTACCTTGGGTCGTGACATACTTGGTAATCAGAGCACACTATTTAGAAAGCTTCTAGGAAGCGTCATAATCCACATCAAGTGTGGCTTGTTCATAAGTGTAAAGCACGCCACACTTATGAGCGAGATGCTAGAAGATATTAGGAAATTTCACTTCTTTCATTACTATAAAGTCCTGTGATAATGTTTAACTATGTAAAGTCTCTCTCTCCAAATCCTTATCTGATTCTCTACAGGATATGGCTACTCAAAGAGCTTATGATAGAAGGAAAGTGAGGTGGAATGTGGAACAAGAAGCTCCTCATCAAGCTTCGGTTGACCCTTTGGAAGAGCAAATGACTATTACGGAGTTTGGAGTTTCTTTTCAAGTGTTGGCCTAAGTCGTGAAGGCTCAAGACAATAGGGAAGTTGTAGTTCACATGAACCCAAATGTGTATACAGCGGCATCTAGAGTGAGGGACTTCAATAGAATGAATCACCTGGAGTTTCATGGTTCTAATGTTGAGGAATATCCTCAAGAGTTCATTGATGAGGTTTACAAGGTGTTGATGAGCATGGGAGTGACACCGGTGGAAAAGGTGGAGTTTGACGCTTATCAACTTAAGGTTGTTTCTCAAATATGGTGCACCCAATGGAAAGAAGGGAGACCGAAAGATATGCGTCCTCTCGATTGGGAAAAGTTTAAAGTTGCCTTCCTTGATAGGTTCTTTGCCCTTAATGTGAGGGAAGAAAAGGTTTTTGTATTTATTAACCTTCATCAAGGAAGTATGAGTGTGAATTAATATGCTTTGAAGTTCAAACATTTGTCAAAATATGCTCCTACTATGATTGTCAATCCTAGCGTAAGGATGAATTAAATTGTTTCGGGTGTGTTAGAGATGGTGGTTAAGGAATGCCATACAACTATGCTTGTCAATGATATGGATATTTCTCATCTCATGTTTCATGCTCAACATATAGAAGAGGAGGAACTTAAGGAAAAGTCTATGGAGGTGAAGAAAGTAAGGACCGGTGATGGTAATTTCTCACAATCAAGGTTCGATGGACATTGTCGTTCTATATTTTGGCAAAGGTTTTCCGGCCAAGGTTCATCGAATTATCCTTATAAGTTCAACAAATATAGGGTGTTTAACCTTAAGCCACAAGGAGGAAATGGTAGTGGGTCTTTATTGCCTACTTGTGCTAACTATAGAAGGAAGCACGAGGGAAAGTGTTTAGCAGGTTCTAATGCTTGCTTTGGTTGTGGTAAGATGGACCACAAGATCAGAGATTGCCCATTAGTTGGTAAGAATGAGGGAGATAGTGGTAGATGAGCTCAACTTAATCCTTATCTGGTAGAAGTGGTTCAGGGTCAAATGCTCCCAAGCAAAACAAATTTTATGCACTTCAGACTCGTGGTGCAAAAGAGGGTTCTCCCGATGTGGTTACCGGTATGTTGAATGTCTTCCAACTTGATGTCTATTCTTTAATTAATCCTAGTGCCACCTTGTGTTGAATGACATCATATGTGTCTATGAGGTTTGATGTTCTTCTGGATGTATTGTTAGATCCATTTTTCTATCTCTACTCCTATTTGTGATTCTATTGTGGCTAAGAGGGTCTATAGAAAGTGTCCCATTTCCTTGTCTCATATAGTTAATCTTATTGATTTGGTAGAGCTTGATATGTTATATTTTGATGTTATCCTTTGAATGTATTGGCTGCACTCATGTTATGCTTCTATTGATTATAGAACACGTGTAGTCGAATTGCAGTATCCAAATGAGTTTGTCCTAAAATGGAAAAGGGGGAAACTTTATACCTAAAGGTCAGTTTGTCTCTTATCTTAAAGCTATAATGATGATTTCTAAGGGTTTCTTATACCATTTAGTTAGGGTGAGGGATGTATTTTCTGAAAACCCTACTCTTGAGTTGGTCCCTGTTGTTAACGAGTTTTCAGAAGTCTTCCTCGATGATTTATCGATATTCTTGTAAAAGGGGAAATAGACTTTGGTATTAACTTTCTCCTAGATACGCAACATATCTCTATTCCTCTTTACTGAATGGCTCTGGAAGAATTGCAGGAATTGAAAGTGAAATCAAAAGATTTGTTGGATAAGGGTTTTATTTGACCTAGTATCTCTCCATGGGGTGCTCTAGTTGTTTGTTAGAAAGAATGATGGTTTTCTTTGTATGTGTATAGACTATTAGTAGTTGAATAAGGTGACCGTTAAGAATAAGTATCCTCTCCCAATGACAGATTATTAGTTTGACTAACTTCAAGAAGTGAGTTATTTCTTCTAGATTGACATCCGATCGAGTAATCACCAGTTGAGGGTGAAAGAAGATGACATTCCAAAGACGGCTTTTCAAACTCGGTATAGTCATTTTAAGTGTTTGGTGACATTTTTTTGTTTGACTAATACCTCGGCGATAATTATGGATTGATGAATATTGTGTTTAGACAATACCTTGGTATGTTTGTGATTGTGTTCATTGATGACATATTGATCTATTAGAGGTCTGTGGATAATCACATCAATCATTTGAGGATTGTGTTGAAATTATGAAGGACCAACAACTCTTTGCAAAGTTTAGCAAATGTGAGTTTTGACTAAAGGCCATAGCTTTTCTTTGTCACATTGTTTCGAGAAAGCATATTGAGGTAGATCTCTAACACTTCGGAAACTAGTAGGCTAAACAAGAGCTTGATGTTAGGGTTAGATCCTTGAAACCTCCCCGTACCTTAAAATAATTTTTTTCGTGTTAGAACGTCAAATTTCAAACCACAAGGACCAACCATGGGTCCTTGAGGATTGCACCAATAACATGCTTGGGCAGTGACCCATGAGGGGCAACTCACGCCCTGTAGGTCCCCCCACGCCTCATGGGTGAGGGGCCATAGATGGAACCTATAGTATCTAGTCTCACACCCTGACACATGCTTCACCCGCATGAGCCGTGGGTTTAACCATGGTCCGTCTGTGAGTGGGTCGTCAGTGATCAGTGGAAACGATTTGGGAGTTGTTTGAGGGGTACTTTGGGGTTTTCCATTTTTATTTTAATACTTAGTGACGTCGTTTTACACTAAATTACACTAACTATATAATGTATTAAAACCCTTAAATTAAGTCTTCTTCCTCATAATTCCAAAATCTTAAATAAAAACAAACTCTCTCCCCCCCACCCCCTCCCCCCTCCCCCCTCCCCAAAACTCTCTCTCTAGAACTCTAAGAAAGAAGAAGAAGAAAGGTGAAGCTAGGGTTTGAAGGAGCACGTTTTCTACTCAATTTGATTGGAATTCAAAGTTACGGTATGGTAGTCCTTCTTCCATAGATAGTTTTAATCCACGGAGCCCCTACAAAACCCCAAATTTCAAAGCTAGAAATCCCAAAAGTTAGGGTTTGACTTAAATATGATGGTTTCCTTTAAAATTCATTTTTAATGATTGAATTATGTTTTATTATGGATAAATTGATGATTTTATATGGTTTTATGTTGAATTCCCCAAGAATCGACGAATTCCCCTATTTTCCCAAATTGGATCTCAAAGTGTGGGTATTGATTGTTGCAAGTAGAATATTATAGAATTGTGAATGTAGTGAATTGATTAATTCAATATGATTATGATCTAGTTGTTGTGTTGTTGGATGATTATCCTCATGTACACACCTATGTATGAATATAATATGATGTGAAAGGTTTTCTGACAAATATGATGATTCTAAGGTTGAAAGGCTATTCTCACCTATTTAATCTATGAACTATCTTATGAATTATGTTGGATTGAGTGTCAAGGCATTCTTCCATGAATATGAACTTAATTCAAAACTTAATATGTACTCCATGGGAATTATACTTAGCACAGAGTGTATATTGAATATGAGATCAAAGCTCGCCCGCTAGAAATGGGGGATTTTTAGAAAGTATCTTCTTCACATGGAAGCTCCCCCGTTAGAAAGGGTGGGTTTCTAGTAGCATTCTCCTTATCCCATAACTATGTGTCCACATAGGTCTTTATCTAGTGGATCCACCTAAAAGCTAATATGATTATGGTCTTACCTTAGGCAAGTAGGACAACCCTTTTCGGTGTGGGTAACACAGGATTCCATGTTAAGCTCACATGGTTTATGTCGGTTAAGGCTTATTCCCAATATGATAAGAATATGAGCTATGAACTATGGTTACTCAAGGTGTTGTACCTAACATGGGTAAAATTATAGGATCTTATTCATGCATTGCATAAGCATTCTTTTAGGGTACAAATGGTATGGTTCTCTTATGATGTGATGATCTATGTAATGAATATGCTTATGACTTATGCTTTTCCATTATCTTCAAATTGATGATTTAAACTAGTAAATGAAATGAATCTAACTAAAAAGTTCCTTTTAGCATGTTTTCATGATTTTGTGCATGACTATTATACTTAGTGCATTTGTGTACTAACTAATATTTTCCAACATTTCCCCAAGTGTAGGGTCTGGTTCTCAAGGTGGTACCCATTGTGGCTACAACTTGGATTTACTTATTTCTCCTTGCGTGTAGTGAGTCCTAATGATTTGAGGATGGAATACTTTCATTGTAGTTTCACTCTTGCACTTTCACTTTTGAATTATGTTGGTTTGGGTTGTGACCCTATTTTGACTCAATTATTGTAATAGATGGCTAGTTGAGACAAGTCTAGACTTCCACTTTCCTTTATAAAGATTTTTTTACTTCAATTAATTTTTACTCTTATTATTCTAATGCTTAATGTTATGATATTCTAAATGGCTTACATGGTGCCTTTCGGCGATTCTATTTGCCTTGTTATGTCTAGGGGGTACCCTTGGGTCATGACAAACTTTGTATCAGAGCACAAGGTTTAGAATGATTCTAGGATGATTTCTCATATGCCACATCAAGTAGAGTCTTGTTCATGAGTGTAAAGCACGCCACACTTATGAATGATAGGCTATAAGATGTTTAGGAAATTTAACTTCTTTCATTATTCTTGAGTCGTGCCTTAGAGTTTAACTCTATAAAATTCCATCTCCTAATCCTTTTCTTGTGTATTCGGGAAATAAATACATGAAGAAGTAACAAAAGAAAAATGGATGGTGACAATGTGAATGAAAAAGCTCCTCCTAAAGCTAATGAAGCTCCGATTAATCCTTCACCTATGTCGGACATGGATGTTAGATCAGCTTTTCAAATGTTGGCCCAAGTTAGGAAGACTCAAGCTCAAGCTTTGACTACTCAAGACCAAGTGGTGACAACTCAGGTCAATATGGATGTTGGGACTCATGTGAACCCTAATGTGAATTCGGCCGCTTCAAGGGTTAGGGATTTTGGTAGAATGAACTCTCCCGAATTTCATGGCTCCAAAGTGGGAGAGGACACTCAAGAATTTGTGGAAGAGGTTTAAAAAATAATTGATATTATGGAGGTGTCTTCGGTGGAGAAAGCGGAATTGGCCGCTTACCAATTGAAGAGTGTGGCACAAGTATGGTATAATTAATGGAAGAATAATAGGCCGGTAGGAGTGGGTCCCATAGAGTGGGAAGTTTTCAAGTCGGTGTTCCTTGATAGGTTCTTTCCCCGTGGTTCCTCTAATGCTTCTCCAAGGGTTAATAAGGATAGGGTGTCTAACCCTAAACCTCAAGAAGGTAATGGGAATAAATTTTATGTGAATAGGCCAGATTGTGAAAAATGTGGTAAGAAACATGATGGGAACTCCCTAGCCGGCAAGGGTGTTTGTTTCGGATGTGGTAAGTGTGGCCATCAATTAAATAATTGCCCAACACTTTCGGAAAAAGGGAAAGAAGGTAAACAAGCTCCTCCAAGAGGTTCAAACTCCAATGCCCCAAAAGCATAACCACTTTTATTCTCTTCGATCCCGAGATGACAAATAGAGCTCCCCGAATTTGGTGACCGGTATGTTAAAAGCCATATCTATTGATGTGTGTGCCTTGTTAAATCTCGGTGCTTCTTTGTCCTTTGTGACATCATTTGTGGCCATGAAGTTTGAAATACTCCACGAAGTGTTAGTAGAACCTTTTTCGGTCTCTACCCCGGTTGGTGACTCGATGGTGGCTAGGAATGTTTATAGAAGGTGTCCCATTTCCTTGTCCCATAGAATTAGTTTGGTGGATTTGGTAGTGTCACGCCCCAAACTAGGGTAGGCGCAATGGGTATGCAGTACCTTATTCGACCAAGCTAGACACTAAAACATAATGGAAAGAAAATAACAAAGGCCGACAAGGACTTCACAATGAAATACTGAAGCAAGATAAGTGGACCGACGAGGTCACAAGAATATAAATGACATAATAGAAGGGACAAAAAGACAGTTAATTGATAATGAACTAGCAAGCCGACAAGGCTGCAACTAAAATCTTATATACAATAATCTGACAAGGCAATAAATGGAAGCTAAGAAGGCCCAACATGGGGTGTCCACAAGTCTCTATGAATACTACAACTCAAATGGGTGGGACGAGGTCTTAAAAGTACCAATAACTATATACCAAACTCATGTATGCAAAACCTAAAGACGACCAACAACTCCAGGAAGAATGGTATGTAAAATAACATATAACTGCGATAAAAAGGGTAGTGGAGATTCAACTTGAAAGTGGAACTCAAATAACCTCCATGATCAACATCTGACTTCATTGTCATGAATATATATATATATATAGATGCAAATGCATGACATATCCAACCAAATGCTAGCAATGGTGGTGCCTTCCGGTAGCAAACCGACATCATATTCGCCAACTTGTGGCCATCCGTATCTCATATGTATAAATATAGGCAATAGGCTCCATACGTACCGATTATAGCTTGGGAGTATAATGCATAGCATGTCATGTCATGAATTCATAATGCATAATGTTGCCATATTCATGTTCCCAATCTTGGTGCATTGGTACTCTTGTTCTCATAATCTCATAGTCCCTTCATTATAACATGTTAACAACTCATAGAACTCATAGGATTTTAGAACAAACTAGAACAACTTAGCAATTTAATCATTTGTGAACTGACAGAAGACTGACATGGCTGACTTAATTTATGAACAACTTTAATATGGTAATAATATAACTCTTTTCAGAAACATGATTGCTTGATGAGTATACAATCAAAAGAATAGGGTACAAGGTTTAGTATGAATATGATTTTCAAACCATTATCGGAATAACTTTGCACAAGAAAGGAAGGTTTAACAATTCCCTTAGGTATAACACAGTAAATCTCCATCATTTGAGTTTCACTCTTAGGATAATATCTTGTGTTCATCATTAATGGGTCACGGCTGAATCTGGTGATTATTATTGCACAAGAGATGCTTATGAGGGCCAAGCAACGCCAAAATTCCCTTCAATTTTCAATATTGATCACCGAGCTGTATAGACGAGCTTGGGTACCTAAAGATGAGAAGAATTTTGTGGAAGTGATTCCCACATCTACTAGCGACATCTAGAGGATTAAGGCGGAGTATTTGAAAGATGAGGTGGAAAAGAAGAAGGCAGCCCTGGTGGACACATCCCTAATTGTGGATACAGATGCACTACCTATAAATGCACTTTTGCCTATTCCGGCCCCTGGGCCTTCAGGTACATCTAGTGCTGCCCCTTCTATTACTTCTAGTTCCTTTACTGCTCCTGTGCTTCCCAGATCTACTGCTACTGATGCTGCCCGGCCTCCAATCACCTAGGCTGCATAACTATGGATGTGGCAGCTAGCCCATTCTACAGATAGACGCGCCGCTAGACTTGAGGCCTCCATCCCTAACATGATTGAGAGAGACCTTGTTGGTGTTGTGACACCCTTGAGTTCCATTATTGATGCCCTTACAGTAGGGATAACGGTGTGCGAGCATGGCCAAGGGGTCACTGAAGGGGTGATAGACCTAAGGGCCTCTATTGTTGTGCTCAGGAGAGATGTGGACTAGATGAAGTCTACTGACATATCTATGATTTTTCGTACGGTGGAGATCCCAAATGTGCTAGATATGCCTCCGGCAACCACCGGAGATTATGTTCAAACTGAGAAGGTAGTTGATCCCGACTCTGAGGCTGAGATGGATGGGGAGATGGTTGGGGTTGCTAAGAAGGTTTCTGACGAGGGCCTTGCAGAGACTGAGGAGACCATGCTAGATGAAGTTGTGCAGGTTTCTTTGGCAGACACAACCCTTCATGACCCTAGTGGATCGAGTGTTGTTGATGTGACTCCAACCACTGATGCCCAAGTTTAGAGTGTTGCACAGGACACTGATACCTCGATAGATGGATCGACTGTGTAGATAGGATCCCTCTTTACCTCCCCATCTGTCATTTCTATTGATGTTATAGTAATTTATTGCATTTGAGGACAAATTACTTTTTATTTTTGGTGGGGGTGAGGTATTTCCATATCTACCTCTTGTCATTAGTGTGTTTTCTATATATGTTGTGTTTTAACACCGTTTTTGTGAATGTTTGACCTGTGTGATAGCATCCAAGGAAGCACTACTCCATTGAAGAACAAGGATGAAGCTTTAGAAACTCCAAGGAGGCCCATAACAAGATCTCAAACCAAGGAGTTCAATGATAAGCTTAATGGGTTTCAATCACTGATCTAAAGATGTCTTATTGGGGAAGAAGAGCTCAAGCCCAAGGAAGAGGAATTGTCCAAATGCTACAATTATTTGGTGGCCCAAATTCAAGACCAAGATGAGGAATTTTAAAGCCCAATTTCGTGCAAATAAGGTCAAGAAGAGTCCAGGAATCAGCCACAACAAGAGTTGCTTTCTGCCCAAGTTTTGAGAGAAAGCTAGTCAAACTTTCCAAGATTGTCAAGATTCTTTTCCTTGTTGGGATTTACCTTATTTATTTATTTATTATAGGTTATTAATATTTTCCTTAGTCTATTTATGGTCTCCTAAGTACCATTTAATGCTTTCCTAAAGGTACTAAATTTGTTCCTAGTTAGGTCACTTTATTTCCTTTCTAGAGTAGGATTCCTTGTAATTGTCTTTTTAGGGTCATGGACGTTTTTTCCCCGTTCTCCTATATATAGGGGTCCTTTTTATTCATTAAAGACAATTTAGATTGATATTAATAATATTTGAGAGAGTTCTTTGAACCTTTGTGACTTGTTCTTTGAGAATTTATCTTTAAACCTTTACTAGTTTCATAGTTTAAGGTATAAAGTAACTTCTTCTTGTGATATCTTTGGTTTCTTTTTGGTATTCTTTAGAAGGTGATTAGTTTCTACATACTAATTATTGTCTTTAGTTATTCATAAAGCGGTCAAGATCCGAATCTATTGTTTTGATTCATTTTCTCAAATAAAGGCGTTAGATTTCTTCCATAAATCTATACGTTGTTACTTGGATCTTTTCAAGACCTTAGAACATCTAATCCTTGGAAAATCGTGGATCTTTCCTTCGAATTTCCCATATCTTTAGTTATTTTTTTTGTTTCTTTTCTTTGTGCTTCAGCATTCTAATATTCAATTCTCTATTTATGATCTCCTTAACCTTGCTTTTATCAAGTGGTATCAAAGCGGTTTTATCAATATTTCATTCTTGATAAATCTTGGGATTTCTTCTTATATTAGAGCAAAAAAAAACATGAACAGTAGCATGAACAAAAAAAATAATTTACAAAAGCGTGAACAAAAAAAAAAAAAACTTGCTCTCTAAGAAATTTGATTACTTGTCCTCCAAGAAATTTGATTACTTGGTACCCAAGAAAGCTTATTACTTGCTATTGAAGAAATCTTATTACTTGCTCTCCAAGTTTTGCATTAATTTGTTTCCAAGCAAGAAGGTAGCAAGAAGAGGGGATTTTAGATCTTTAAGAATAAGGGGAATTTTTTTTCTTGTTCTTATAATTCTAAAATAAGTTCCTTTTTATTCGTGTTTAGTTTCAACTAAATCCTATTTATTCTAGGACTAGTTCTTTACTTTCTTTTTGTACCCCAAGATTCCATACTTTATTACTACGAACTTGATACACGTTTTGGTTTAATTATAAATCTACAAAGTATTCTCGTTCAAAGGTTATTTTGAGTGGAAAAAGGCAAGTGTGGGTGAGTTTAAAAGAGGGTAAAATCCATTTTAAAAGTGTGATACTTGATCATTTTTTTTAGATGTCTAATTTAGGTGGTGATGAGGAAAGGGCTCGTTTAGATGCCGAGGTCAAAGAAAGGAACGACTTCACCCTTCAAGCTATGCACTAGCAATTTGAGAGATGGACCCTTCAATTTCAAGAGATGAGGGATATGATTATCGAGCAGAATGACACCATAGCTGCAATTAGGAGGGAGAATGATGTTGTACCCCAAAATAATGTTAGAGCCCAAGTTAGAAGGAATGTACCCCATATCCCTTTTGTAAATCCTGAATATGATAATGATGATTTTGATGTTGAATTTAATCTAGAAAGAAGAGATAGGAGGGGACAAAGAGGTAGAGTAGAAGATGATAATATAAATAGTATAAAGATGAAGATGCCATCTTTCAAGGGGACAAGGGATCCAGATTTGTACCTTGATTGGGAGAGACGAGTTGAAGCCATCTTTGATTGCCATAACTACTCTGAGGGTAAGAAAGTTAAACTTGCTGTTGTTGAGTTTTCTAATTATGCTGCTTCTTGGTGGAAAAAGCTTGCTAGGGACAGATTGCAAGAGGAGCTACCACCTATTGCTACATGGGCAGAGATGAAGAGGGTAATGAGGAAGCGATTTATTCCATCATACTTCCAAAGAGATCTACAGTCTCGCTTTCAACACTTGAAGCAAGGCTCCATGTCGGTGGATGAGTACTTCAAAAGCATGGATATGGCTATGATCCAAGCTAACTGCATGAAGGAAGAAGAGGCTACAATAGCTAGATATTTAAATGGTTTAAATACAGAAATAGATAATGTAGTAGAAATGCAACAATATGTAACTTTAGATGAGTTAGTTGATTTGTCTGTAAAAGTTGAAAAACAAATTGAGAAAAAACGGCAAAATAACTCATGGAGAAGTCGACCAAACACTATCTCTAAAAAGCCATGGTCAACTCAAGAGGGGAAAGCTCCTTCCAAACCTCAAGATGATAGAGGTAAAGGTAAAGTTGAGGAGGGAGGTAAAACCTTTAATCCTAAATCTTCTAAACCTTCAAGTTCTATTCAATGTCACAAATGTCATGGAAAGGGGCATATGAAGTATGAATGTCCAAGTAGAAGAAACATCCTACTTAGAGAGAACAGAGAATATGAGAGTGAAAAAAGTGAGGGGGAAGAAGAAAAGGGAGAAGGTGTAAGTGAGGAAGATGATTTGGAACTGCCTAATAATGGTATAATTGGGGTGGTGAGGAGAATTATGACTATCAATTTGGGTAGTGTTGATGAAGGGCAGAGAGAGAATTTTTTCATACTAAATGTGGGATAAAAGGAAAGACTTATTCTATGATTATTGATGGGGGAAGTTGTGCAAATGTGGTGAGTTCATACTTGGTGGATAAACTAGGAATTGCATGCATGAAGCGCTCTACCCCAATAGGCTTCAATGGTTGAATGATTGTGGAGAAGTAAAAGTAAACAAACAATGCATGATTTCATTCAATGTTGGTAGGTATGAAGATGAAATTCTTTGTGATGTAGTTCCAATGCAAGCATGCCATATTTTACTTGGCCGACCTTGGCAGTATGATAGGGATACTACTCATCATGGGAGAAAGAATAGGTATAGTCTTCTGCATAATGGTAAGAAGTATACTCTTGCACCATTATCTCCTTCTCAAGTGTTTGAAGATCAAAACCGATTGAGGGAAACAATAGGAAAACAAAAGGGAGAGGTAAAAAGTGAGCTTGAGGGAAAAGAAAAAGGCCAAGAGATAGAAAAAAAGAGAGACGGCCGAGAGAAAGAGAGAGAGGGCAGCGATCTAAGTAAAGAGGTAAAAAAGGGTGTGAGTAAAAAAATAAAATGTTTTGGTGAGAGGAAAGAGGCTAAGGAAAAGAAAAATGAGAGGGGCTGCCCATAATACTACTTACTTACAAAGAAGTATTGATTAATTTTGAACAACTAACTCCTTCTTTGCCAAATAGTGTTTCTTCTCTTTTGCAGAATTTTGAAAATGTTTTTCTTGATGACACTCCAATTTGATTGCCACCTTTGAGAAGGATTGAGCACCAAATAGACTTTGTGCCTGGGTCTCAACTTCCTAATAGGCCTGCCTATAGGAGCAATCCTGAAGAGACCAAAGAATTACAAAGGCAAGTTGAAGAATTGCTTGAAACGGGATTTGTTCGAGAGAGTATGAGCCCATGCTCTGTTCCAGTCCTATTAGTCCCAAAAAGGATGGAACATGGAGGATGTGCGTAGATTGTTGAGCTATCAACAAGATAACGGTAAAGTATCGCCATCCTATCCCTCGTCTTGATGACATGTTGGACCAACTGTATGGTTCCAAAATCTTTTCTAAAATTGATCTAAAGAGTGTTTACCATCAGATTCATATGAATCCTGGAGATGAATGGAAAACTGCTTTTAAGACTAAATATGGACTTTATGAGTGGTTAGTTATGCCCTTTGGCTTGACTAATGCACCAAGCACTTTTATGAGACTTATGAATCATGTTTTTAAAGATTTCCATGAAAAATTTGTTGTGGTGTATTTTGATGACATCTTGATCTTTTCTCAAAATCTAGATGAACACCTAGAGCACTTAAAACAAGTTTTTGAAGTTCTTAGAAATCAGTGCTTATTTGCTAATCTCAAAAAGTGTACTTCTGTGTGGATCCTGGTTTTTTTAGGTTTTGTGGTCAGTTCTAAGGGAGTTGAAGTAGATGATGAGAAAATCAAGGCAATAAAAGAATGGCCTAAACCTAATAGTGTAACTGAAGTTAGGAGTTTTCATGGACTTGCTAGTTTTTAGAGGAGGTTTGTGCGAACCTTTAGCACCATTACTGCTTCTTTAGCTGAAGTTATTAAAAAAGATAAGGTTTTTAAATGGGGAAAGGAACAAGATGATGCATTTAACTTGCTGAAGGATAAATTGTGTTCTGCTCCTCTTTTGCAATTGCCTGATTTTTCTAAGTCTTTTGAAGTTGAGTGTGATGCCTTTGGTAAGGGCATAGGTGCAGTTTTGATGCAAGACTCCAAGCCAATTGCTTACTTTAGTGAAAAGCTAAGTGGAGCAACATTGAACTACTCAACTTATGATAAGGAGCTATATGCCTTTGGTAAGGGCATTAGCTACATGGCAGCACTACTTGTGGCATCGAGAATTTGTGGTCAAGACTGATCATGAGTCACTAAAATACTTGAAGAGCCAAGGTAAACTTAGTCGTAGGCATGCTAAATGGGTAGAATTTATTGAAACTTTTCCTTATGAAATTGCTTACAAACAAGGAAAGAAGAATGTGGTTGCTGATGCACTCTCAAGAAGGTATGCTTTGATCTCTACCCTTACTTCAAAGTTGTTGGGTTTTGACCAAATCACGTTCCTCTATGCTAATGATTCTGATTTTGGTGAGATTTTTGCTGAATGTAAGTTAGGTCCTTTTGAGAAATTTAATCTTCAAGATGAATTTCTATTCAAGGAAAATAAATTATGTGTTCCTAATTGCTCGTTGCATGAACTATTATTTGTTAGGGAAGCACATTGTGGAGGGCTAATTGGACATTTTGGTGTACCCAAAACACTGGAAATACTTTTTGAACATTTTTATTGGCCTAGCATGCGAAAGGATGTTGAAAAAGTTTGTTCTTATTGTGTTGAATGTAAATAGGCTAAGTCTAGAACATTGCCGCATGGTCTTTATACTCCTTTACCTGTTTCTAATTCCCCTTGGATTGATATTTCTATGGATTTTATATTGGGGCTGCCAAGGACTAAGTATGGTAAGGATAGTATATTTGTGGTAGTGGATAGATTTTCTAAAATGGCTCGTTTTATCCCATGTAAACAGACTAATGAAGCATCTCATGTGGCTGACTTGTTTGTAAAGGAAGTGGTTAAATTGCATGGAATACCTAGAACTATTGTTAGTGATAGGGATGCCAAGTTCTTAAGTCACTTTAGGAGAATTCTTTGGGGAAAGTTGGGAACTAAATTGCTATTTTCTACATCTTGTCACCCACAAACGGATGGGCAAACGAAAGTGGTTAATAGAACTTTAGGGAACATGTTAAGGGCTGTTTTGAAAGGAAAGTTGACTTCTTGGGAAGATTACTTACATATTGTAGAATTTTCTTATAATAGGACCTTTCATTCTTCTACTGGTAAGACTCCTTTCGAAGTTGTATATGGATTCAACCCCCTTACCCCCCCTTTTATTGCCTTTACCTACTAATGATTTTGCTAATCTTGATGGTAAGAAGAAGGCTGTTATGATGAAGAAAATTCATGAACAAACAAGGCTTGCAATTGAAAAGAAGAATAAGGAAGTTGCATTCCGAAAGAATAAGGGAAGAAAATATGTTGTTTTTAAACCTGGTGACTTAGTTTGGGTGCATATGAGAAAGGAAAGATTTCCTTCCAAAAGAAAGACCAAACTAGATCCCAGAGGAAGTGGGCCATACAAAGTCCTTGAAAGGATTGGAGACAATGCTTATAAACTTGATCTTCCTTGTGAGTTCCAAGTTAGTGCTACTTTTAATGTTTCTGATCTTTCCCATTTTGATGCAGATTTGAATTCGAGGATGAATTCTCTTCAAGAAGAGGGGAGTGATAGCATCCAAGGAAGCACTACTCCATTGAAGGACAAGGATGAAGCTTTAGAAACTCCAAGGAGGCCCATAACAAGATCTCAAACCAAGGAGTTCAATGATAAGCTCAATGGGCTTCAATCACTGATCCAAATGTGTCTTATTGGGGAAGAAGAGCTCAAGCCCAAGGAAGAGGAATTGTCCAAATGCTACAATTATTTGGTGGCCCAAATTCAAGCCCAAGATGAGGAATTTTAAGGCCCAATTTCGTGCAAATAAGGTCAAGAAGAGTCCAAGAATCAGCCACAACAAGAGTTGCTTTCCGCCCAAGTTTTCAGAGAAAACTAGTCAAACTTTCCAAGATTGTCAAGATTCTTTTTCTAGTTGGGATTTACCTTATTTATTTATTTATATATAGGTTATGAATATTTTTCTTAGTCTATTTATGGTCTCCTAAGTACCATTTAATGCTTTCCTAGAAGTACTAAATTTGTTCCTAGTTAGGTTACTTTATTTCCTTTCTAGAGTAGGATTCCTTGTAATTGTCTTTTTAGGGTCATGGACGTTTTTTCCCCGTTCTCCTATATATAGGGGTCCTTTTTATTCATTAAAGACAATTTAGATTGATATTAATAATATTTGAGAGAGTTCTTTGAACCTTTGTGACTTGTTCTTTGAGAATTTATCTTTAAACCTTTACTATTTTTATAGTTTAAGGTATAAAGTAACTTCTTCTTGTGATATCTTTGGTTTCTTTTTGGTATTCTTTAGAAGGTGATTAGTTTCTACATACTAATTATTGTCTTTAGTTACTCATAAAGCGGTCAAGATTTGAATCTATTGTTTTGATTCGTTTTCTCAAGTAAAGGCATTAGATTTTTTCCATAAATCTATACGTTGTTACTTGGATCTTTTCAAGACCTTAGAACATCTAATCCTTGGAAATTCGTGGATCTTTCCTTCGAATTTCCCATATCTTTAGTTAGTTTTTTTGTTTCTTTTCTTTGTGCTTTAGCATTCTAATATTCAATTCTCTATTTGTGATCTCCTTAACCTTGCTGCTATCACTGTGGCTCCTTATTTTGAACGTAAATGATTTTTGGACCCTTTCAAAAAAAAATTCACCACTTGTTTATTTAATTGTGGTTGTTCTTGTGAAAATTTGAGAGTCGATTGTGATCAATACCGATGACTTGAATAGTGCTTTCAATGGAATAAACATGAATGCGCGGCTACAATGAGGCCAAATGAGGTTGCATAGGCAATATGTGAACTCTTTGCATCTCGTTGTGACTAGCAGATTGTCAAGTTGACTCTCTTGTGATGAACATTGCACACAACAGAAAGTGTGGAGTTTTGTTTGACATTGGTGTCAATGCCTTGTGTGATGAGCTTACTGTGAACCATGTGTAATGCCACCTAGAATTTGCCCAGTTGGTCTAGTTGACCAAATGATGTGAGCTCTTGAAATGATCTTAGGCAATAATTTTTAAAATTGAAATAATTTGACATTATACCTCTTTTGTGGCCTACCTTGCGAGTGTGATATTTGCTTGGGCACTCTTTGAACCTTACCCTTTTTCTTGGAAGAAACTTGATGAAATTGTGACATTTCTTTATCTCTTCACCCTAAATCCTCAAGAGATATGGTTTGTTTGAATAGCCTACTTAGGTCAAAAGCCTAAGTTGGGGGTCGGTGAAAAGAGAAGGTAAATCAAGAAGTGCAAAGATGTACCCCTCTAGCCATGATTTTGAAAAAGATGGAACCCCTCCAAAAAAAAAAAAGAAGGAAAAGGAAAAAGAATGAAAAGGTTTTGAAATAAAGTTGCAAAAAGAAATGGGGTGTCCAAAGTTTCATGGAAAGTGAATAATGGGGTAAATTTTGAGCATGAATGAACAATGTTGAAGAAATGGGAAGATTGTGTTGTTCATACAACATTTCATGAGGATAGCGCCACTGAGCCTAAATGATCATACCTTTACACTCAGCCCCGTTACAAGCCTTGAAATGACCTTTCTTATCTTGAGTGAGTTGGAAAAAGTGTTGGTTGGAAAATAAGGGCAAACATATGGGTGTAGTCAGGCATGTGTTCATCTTTGTGAGTGTGAGAGTTGTTGTGATTCCGCAGCTACAAATTGTTGAACCATTGTGTGTGATTATGGAATCATCTTTGCGTGAGGGCATTTGAGTACCGTTGTTGAACTTGAACTTGCATTTGAAACAAGTATTGTGAGCTTGAAATCTTTGATAATAGTGAGTCACAACTTGATTCTTTGAGTGCACAATTGATCTTTGCATAAGTAAATTGAGACTTGTTATGTGCATTCATGATTGACTCTTGTGTAGCACTGTTTGAGACATCCTTTTTGAACTGCTGAACTTGAGTTTTACTTTAGGACAAGCAAAAGTTTAAGCTTGGGGTGTTGATGAGTTAGAGATTTGGTCTCATTTAGGGCTTTATGTGGATATATTTAGTGTCCTCAAATGCTTATTTTGTGCCAATAACTTATGTAAAATCCTTGATTTCCAGGTATTTAGATTGAGGAACAAAGCAAGGACACTAACTTGCAAAAGGGAACAAAGCGAGCTGAAAGGAGGGAAAAAAGAGAGCCTGGTGATTGCCAAGTCCATTTGGCGACTCGTTGTGTGGCCTCTTGACTGCCTAAAGTTCCAATGTGCCAAGCCTTGAAGGAGAAAATCAAGTTGGCTAGAGAAAGGAGCAGTCGGTGGATCGCCTAGTGGTTCCATGATACAGTGTTAGATTGCCTAAAGTTACAGACCTTGAGGATGATGAAGGCCAAAGTAAGAAGGTGATGGAATGGGTCAAAGGGCGGATCGCCGAACCCGACTTACTGCACTGAAAGGTCCTTTGCAACATATTTTTGGCATCTATAAATACATTTTTAAACATTAAGTTTCGGAGATTTTTTCATTATCAAGTATCTTATTTTTGAATTTTGAGAGTTCTGAAATGAGAGACAAGTTTTCTTAGCTTTGAATAATTGACGATTTCCATTTTTGAGAAATTAAAAGTGGGTCTTTGAGATTCTTCAGTTTGGAGCTTTGTAAAGAGGAAATTAATCGTACCCAGTTGATGGAAACTCAGTTTTATAATAATTTTAATCTTTTTATGATGTCTAGCTAAAACCCAATTCTTGGGGTGTGATTATGGGCTGATTTAGCTTGTGGGTATTGCTAATTGTTAGTTTAAATGATTTTTAGAAGTGATTTCAATCAGTAATTGTGGTTCAAGCGTAGGCTATTATTATTTGCATGCTTGTTGCTGTTCGAGAAAAAACTGACTTGATTTGGGGTAAATTGTTCAAGAGAAAGTTTATCCCCACTAAAGTCTAGCTTATTCACTGATTTACAGCTATTTATTAACAGTTCCAATTACCCATTTGTCTATATTAGCCTATAATCCATTCACATTGCAATAATCTGCCTCATTATTATCTTTTTCGTGTTATTTTTTGTTGTTCTTGCTTATAATTAAAAACCCAAACTCCCTTATTTGACATCCGTGTCCCTGATTAACATTATGTTGTTAATCGTAAATATATATTCCTATGATTGACCTGAGCATATTCAAACGTTTCTATTAAATCTTAAATGCGTATCAATCCCTGTGGAATTCAACCCTAACTTAATTAGTTGGGTTATATACTGACTAACGATCATTGACTCTTAAAACTGGATTAAGTGTCTTTGATCGCGTGATTCGATCAAAGTTGCATTAATAGGTCCCGAATTGGTTCATGCAATCATTGAGAAAGTCTGACTCAATAGAGAGAGGTTGAGAATGACACAAAGTCTGCAAAAGTCATATGCCGATGTGAGAAGACTGGATCTAGAATTTGAGGTTAACGATAGGGTTTACTTGAAAATCTCACCCATGAAGGGTGTAATGATGTTTGGTAAGAAGGGGAAGTTTAGTCCCTGGTATGTAGGCCCATATCAGATTTTGACCGTATGTGTAAAGTTGCTTATGAGTTAGACTTGACAAATGAGTTGACAACCATGCATCCCATTTTCCATGTCTTTATTCTTAATAGGTTTGTCGGAGATCTGAAATCCATAGTTTCCCCAGAAGGCTTGGGAGTTGACGAAAGTCTTTATTATGAGGAGATTTTGATTGAGATTTTGGACTGGCAAGTTAAGTGGTTAAGAAACAAGGAAATAGTTTCCGTGATGGTTTTGTGGAGGAATCAATTAGTTGACAGTGCTACCTGGGAGGCCGAGACTAATATCATGTCCCGATATCCTTATCTCTTTCTTTCTACTTATATTCTAGCTTGAGGTAATGAGTTTCCTCTTGAGTTGTCCTTGTTTTGGAAGTCATGTGTTTTTATGTGTTTCCATGATTTCCTTATGGTATGCATGTTTATGAAAAAAATTATTTTGAAAGAAAAAGAGTTTATATGATTGTTTTTCCTCATGTTGTGGGGGTATTGAGTATGAGTCGCATATAGACTTCATGAGATGAATTGATGAACATGCGTTAGATATGCTTTTTGAGAGTGAATTTCATATGAGCTCTATGACATTGTGTTGAGCATGATTTTAGCTTGGAGAAGGTAGTTCATCCTTGAAAATGATTAATGTTGAAATTTCATGCATATTGGGTTGCTAGATGTAGTTCCTACTTCTTTAAAATGCATTTCAGTATGTTGAGCTTGGAATTTATGTTTCCTCCTTATTTATGTGTGTTGGCTGCATAATGGGCTGATAGAGTTAGTTTCACCCCTCTTACGATGTTTTGAGAACGTCCTAGTTTGGAGTTGATAGTTCCTCCTTGGTTATATGCATTGCATTGTAGTTGAGTTGTTAGTTCCTTTCTTACTCTTTAGAACCAGTTTAAATCTCATTTGAGGATGAATGATCCCAAGTGGGAGATATTGTAACACCCCATATTCAAAAAGGCCAAATGGTAGCTTTCTTAATGTTGTAGGTGCTAGACCACGCCGACCACCCACGAACCGTGGAGTGGACCACAGACCATAAGTGTGGTTCGTGGTTGGCCTTCGTGAGGATAGTTTGACGGTCCAAACCCACAGCCCAACCAACGAACCGTTGGTTAGACCACAGTCTGTGGTTGGGGGCCCATGTTTCGAAACCCCAATGTAAAGTTTCTGACCTCAATTGACGGCCGTGCCGGACGGTCCGTCGTCCTTACCATGGTGTGTCGGTGGTGGGTCATGGTTACCTGCCGGCAGTTATTTTTTAGAGTTAGTTGCGTCTTTTCCTCGTTGATTAATTCCTATACTATGTCGTTTTGCCTATATTTAGAACTCTCTAAGTCTTTTAACCCCCAAATTCACCCCATTTATTTAAGTTTTCCAAATTCCCAAAGAAAAACCAATTCGTCTCCCAAATATTGTTTTTTCTAGAAAATTGTAGAGGAAGAAGAAGAAGATTCAACCTAGGTTTCAAGATAAGGTTCCAATGTTTCCAATGAAGGCAAGCATTTGGAGTTAAGGTATGAAAGTTTTCATTCGTGGATTCCTTTCATCCACGGAGTTCCTAAATCTCTCTATTTCAAAAGGTAGAATTCCCCAATCGAGTTGGGGTTTTCATCAATTATTATAGGTTCTCTTTATTATTGATTTAATGATTGAATTATGATCTATTATGCATGAATTGATGATACATGATGATTGTATGATTGTCTCCCTATGAACCCATGTAATCCCCGTGTTTTCAAATTATTAATCATATGATGTGGGATTTTTATCTTCAAGGAAGAGTTTAATGAAATTGCACATGTATTGAAAGCTTTACATGCATTTATGATGAAATCCATATCTAACCCACTTTATCTAAGAGTAGATGATTGAAATTTGGTTTTCACCTCAAAGAGGTGAATTATGGACTTATGTATTATTTATGAAATCTATGCAAATGTTTTAGGGGGCTTTGAGATTAAAGTACCAATTATGATGATGTTGTGCAGTGAAAGGATATTCGCACTAAAACACATACTAGCATGATGTGAAAGGTTTTGTAACATAGAAAGGATTCTTAGGTTGAAAGACTTTCTAACCTAATTGAACCAAAGCCTAGGAGCTTCCTTAATGAAACTAACTTGAATTGGTCATCCAAGGTCACCTTTTCATGAGTAATGAAGTCAAGTAAGGAATGACTATTCCATGGGAATTTATGCTTAGCACCGAGTGAATATTGATAGTGAGATAGAAGCTCTCCCTTTACTATAGACCGGGTTTCCAAAGTATTCTCATGAGATAAAAGCTGCCCCGCTAGTAGAAGCCGGGTTTCTAGTAGCAATCTCCTTATCCAATGAGTATGTGCCCACATTGGTTGATAAGCTAGTGGATCCACTTAAGCTCAAAGTTCAAGGTTCTACCTTCGGCAAGTAGGGTGTGGAGTAGACACCAGATCCCATGCTATAGGTCACATGGTCTCAATGTCGGTTAAGGCTATTTCCCCACAAGTAATAATGAACTAAGGTTACTTCAAGAGTGCTGAACTCCAATGCTCATTCATGGTATCGACATCTTTCGTCTTATGGTGCATGCACAAAAAATTGAGGAGGAGAAACTCAAGGAAAAGTCTAAAGAGGGAAAAAGGGCTAACCCTAATGATGGTAATTTATCTAACATAAGGTCCGATGGACAAGGTCATCCAAGATTCCGACAAAGGTTTTCCGGTTTAGGTTCCTCTAATTCTCCTCAAAGGTTCAACCAAGATAGGGTGTCTAACCCTAACCCTCAAGAAGGTAATAGTAATGGATCTTCATTGCCTAGGTCTAATTGTGCTAAGCATGGGAGGAAGCACGATGGTAAGTGTCTAGCCGGCACAAATGGTTATTTTAATTGTAGTAAAGTTGTAACAAAATGAGAGATTGCCCAATGCTTAAAGCTAAGGTAATATAGGTCAAGCAAGCTACTTCTAGTGGTTTGGGTTCCAATGCTCCTAAGAAAAACCATTTCTATGCTCTTCAGACTAGAGGTGAGCAAGAGAGTTTTCCAGATATGCTTACTGGTATGTTGAAAGTTTTCCAACTCGAATTATATGCTTTACTTGATCCTGGTTCTACCTTGTGTTTTGTGACACCATACGTGGCTATGAGGTTTGATGTGCTGCCTGATGTGTTGTAAGAACATTTTTATGTCTCTACTCATGTTGGTGATTCTTTGGTGGCTAAGACTGTCTATAGAAAATGTCTCGTTTCCTTATCCCATAGGGTTACTCTTGTTGACTTGGTAGAGTTTGATATGTTAGACTTTCACGTTATATTGGGTAGGTTTGGATGCACTCTTCTTATGCATCTATTGATTGTAGAACTCATGTAGTCATGTTTTACTTTTCGAATGAGCCTATCCTAGAAGGGAAGGGGGGGCGGGGATTCTATGCCAAAGGGTCAGTTTGTTTCTTATCTTAAAGCTAGGAAGATGATTTCTAAGGGTTTTTTCTATCATCTAGTAAGGGTGAGGGATGTAGATTCCGAAACCCTTTCTCTTGAGTTGGTCCCTATTGTCAATGAGTTTCCGCAAGTGTTTAGAGATGACTTACCCGATATTCCTCCTGAGCGGGAAATAGACTTCGGTAATAACCTTCTCCCAATACTCAACCTATCTCTATTCCTCCTTACCGTATGGCTCCGACCGAACTTAGGGAGTTGAAAGGAAAGTTGAAGGATTTGCTGGATAAGGGTTTCATCCGACCGAGTATCTCTCCATGGGGTGCTCCAGTTTTGTTTGTTAAAAAGAAAGTTGGGTTTCATGCATTCATGTTTATTGATTATACATAGTTGAACAAGGTGATTATTAAGAATAAGTATCCTCTCCCAATGATAAATGATTTATTCGACAAACTTCATGGAGCAATTTATTTCTCTAAGATTGATCTTCGATCATGTTATCACCAATTGAGGGAGAAAGATGATAAAATCCCGAAGATGACTTTTCGAACTTGATATGGTCATTATGAATTTCTAGTAATGTCGTTTGAGTTGACCAAAGCTCTGGTGGTGTTTATGGACTTGATGAGTAAAGTGTTTAGAAAATATATTGACATGTTTGTGATTGTGTTCATTGATGATTTTTTTATCTATTCAAGAAGTGAGAATGAGCATATTGATCGTTTGAGGATCGTATGGTAAATCCTTAAGGACCATTAACTTTTTGCAAAGTTTACCAAATGTAAATTTTCGTTAAAGTCCGTAACTTTCCTCGGTCATATTGTTTCAGTAAAGGTATTGAGGTAGATCTTTGGAAGATGGATGCGGTCAAGATTTTTCCTAGACCTCTAATTCCTTCGGATGTTAGAAGATTTTTGGGTTTGGCCGGTTACTATAGAAGTTTTGTGAGGGTTTCTCTTGAATTGCCTCTCCTATGACGACTTTGACTCAAAAGACGGCTAAGTTCACATGATCTGAAGTATGTGAGAAAAGTTTTCAAGAGTTGAAAGATAGACTTACTTCCGGCCCAGTGTTGACCTTATTGGAGGGAACATATGGTTTTGTGGTTTATTGTGATGCCTCGAGAATCGGGCTACGGTGTGTGCTTATGCAAAATGGGAAAGTTATTACCTATTCCTCAAGGAAACTTAAATTCTATGAGACGAATTACACTACTCACGACCTTGAGTTGGCGGCGGTTGTTTTTGCTCTAAGGATTTGGAGACACTATTTGTACGGAGTTCATGTTGATGTGTTTACCGACAACAACAATTTGCAGTATGTGTTTAATCAAAAGTATTTGAATCTTTGCCAAAGTAGGTGGCTTGAGTTATTGAAAGACTATGACATGAGTGTCCTTTATCACCCCGGTAAAGATAATGTGGTAGTGGATGCTCTTAGTCAGTTGTCTATGGGTAGTGTTGCTCATATTGGAGAAGAAAAGAAAGAGTTGGTTCGTGATTGTAGATTTAATCATCCAATCTACAATCTCCCAAATTGAATCATGATGCCTGCTAGATCGCGGCAAGCTAGTAATAAAATTCATATTAATCATCTCCCACTTCCATTCCAGAAGATGTATGTTTTGAGACATACCGTCGGGCCTTTGGTATTTTACCTTGACTTGTTGGAAATTCGAGCACTTAGCAATGTACTCTAAACTGCACCTTTTCATCCCACTCCACCAATATACTTCTCTCAATTCATGGAACCAAGATATAGACATAACACCTCGGTCATAGAAATAGTTAAATTTAGAAAGAACTAATTTGTAAAGAGCCAAATTGAGAATTTTGCAAGTTATGCTTAAGTTGTGAGTTTTGGGTCAAATTCCAGTGGCCATAACTTTAAGCACATGGTGATTTAGGTGGCCCATAAGACATCAAATGAAAAGTATTTGAATCCTCTTTCCAACACCACCAAGTTGGCAAAATTTCTCATTTGAATAAGGGATATATGGCCGTTTGAAGTCAGCCTACCCAGTTAAGGAAATTTACCCGAATTAACGAGGGGTATATTGGTTTTTTCCTCACCCAATAAGCTTAAAACGTTTTTAGTAATATTTTAGTGGTCAAAATTGATTTGGGTCAGTTTTTACAATTCTAAATACACTTAGGGTTTGGAGAAGAGTTCAACAGGACAAAAGGGAAAGGCTTAAGGCGTTCATCAAGATTAGTGAGATTTGTGAAGGAATTACGCAAAAATTAAGGTATGTAAGCTCTCAAAGTGTACGCTTTGTTCACCCACGTGCCAATCATGTGATCTTAAATCCATACTTTCATTCTTGAGGTTGAATGACTTGAGTTCTTGAAGAGTTTCTTGAATTTTCGTTCTTAAATCGTTAATGATGAGTTTGCTGAGTTCTTCAGATGAATGTTAGGAGTTTGAGAGTACTTTTTAGTAGATTTTTGTATGCTTAAGATGTGAATTCGAATCTAAGTGACTTGGGAAGAAACCATTCGATTCTAGGCGAAATATCAAAAAAGAAAAATTGTTGGAATGTTCTAGGGAGGGGCTGGGGCGGAGCGCCCTAGATGCGCCAGGGAGGGTGGGCCGACACACCAGCAGTGTGCCACAATTGACTCTCTAAAGTTTAGGGGTTGGAGCCCCGCGATAGCATTGTGCCAGGGCCACCTTCCTTCACCATTTTCCCGTCGTTTGCTCCGTTTAAGTTCTTTTAAAGTGTACCTTTGCTCCTTTCTGATTCTAACAACTTTAAACTACATCTAAACATCGAAAGATCCTTCATAACATAAATCATAACCCTTGAATTCCTAATTCAAATTCAAGGTAGAGTTAAGAGTAAAGCTTTTATAGTTCTTTCTAGTCATTTTGAGATGTCTTTTACAATCTTTTAAAAGGTGTTTTAAGACTTTAGTACTTGAGTTTGAGGATGAGGAGTGTTGAGTTTTATTTTTCAAATTAATATATGGGAAGTAAGTATTCCCAAGAGTAAATGTTTTTACATTTAAAATGATAGGAAACAACTATTTTCAAATGAGTTCATGAGAAGTTTTTGGGTATAATCTCTTTTAAGAGAACCTTTTGAGTAATAATCTCAAAGATTGAGGATGGGGAAATATTTTTAAACATATGAGTTGAGTTATATTTTTTGGAGCAATATTGAACATCGATATGGAGACGAGTCCGTACAACTGAAAGTCCTCATAAACAATGTAGCCAATGTGGGTAGAAAGGGTCATACTTTTTAGATGATTTCTTATTGCTTTTTAAGCATAGCCTAGTGGATCCACTTAGTTGAGGATGTCTTATACTCTGGGAAGGTATAGGACAGTTCTGGCAACGTGGGAAAGACGATGTATCATCACATAGCTCATAGTGGTGGTTGTCGGTAAGAGAATTTCCCAAATAATAGTTATTATTGTATTTTTGAATACATTGAGTTATTATCTATTATTTTAAACACTTTATATAAACTGCATCTTTACTGTGTTTTCTATACTATATTAAATTGAGTATCAATGGGTTTAGGTTCAGTTGAGTAGAGATCAGATGAGTATGTTTCATTCTTTCCAAGTTCAAGCATTTATGTTACGTTCAGTATTCCCCTTACATGCTTGTACATTGTACTAATGTCATTTAGCCTGCATCATTTCATGATGTAAATATAAGAGATAAGGGTCATCAACAGTTCTTTCGTTGATACCACTTGCAATTCTAGAGTTGTTTGGTGAGCCTTTTTGCTTCTAGAGGATCCTTTAGGACTCACCAAAGCTCAGAAATCAACCAAGTCAAGCTCTAACCACGTAACTGAGAACCCTGAATATCGGACCCTACAATTGGGGATAATGTAGGCAAGAGTATGCGTTAGTACAAAACAATGTACCAAATATGACAGACATGCATAAGATATTTAAATCATGCTAAGAGGGTACATTTTCATAAGTATACAATGATTATGCTAAAACATGTACTTTGAGACTTAGAAACCATAAGTCATAAAAATGTAATCAATGCAAGTGAACATCATCTTTAGAACCTTTGAACTCATATGCGATAATTCTTGAAGTAACCTTAGTTCATTATTAATGAGGGAAATTAGTTGTCACGACCCGAGCCTACACCCCAGATGTGACACGACGTACAAGACTCCGAAGAGTCTCATACAAACCACATAGCATTCATACATAAGACATAAGAAAAATGGTACGGAATTTAAAATCTTTTAATCCATAAAATCAAAAACTTCATTTAAAAACAAACAATGGAAGTCTACTTGTCTCACATGGCCATCTAGTACAACTTAAATCAAGGATAAGGTTGCGGCCCTTGCAATAGAAAGTCTAAAAAGAGTCTAGTACAATGAATGAAATGAAACAACAATGTACCACTTGTCCTTGGATCCATAAGGACATACCACAAGCTTTGGACAGAACCAATCCAAGCTTTGAACTAGAAGGAATCACCTCAAATGCCGAAACCTACATTTAGTAGAAAAATAGAAGAAATATGGGTTAGTAAACAAAAATGTACCGAGTATGATAGTCATGCAAAAATCATGCTTAAAAGAACATTTTGGTTAAAAATCGTGCTATATGCTAATTTTGAGAAACATCATAAACTTTAATATAAAAGGTATAAGCTACAAGTATAATCACCATATAAGTCATCACAACACCTTAGAACCATCACCTTAAGCATACCTAAGCTATACTTGTGCAATGTAGGAATGGCATCCCATACTACCATTCATACTAAGTACCACTTTGAGGCCACCATAGATGAACTTACCATTCTCCCTTCTCTTCTTTGGTCAATAATCATAGATAAGGAACATTCACATTTCATAACTCATGACAAGGAAAGTAACTCAGAATAACATTTCCAAGTACAACATTGATCATTACATTAAGCCTTTAAGTCAACATTCTCATTAGCTTCATTATGAGCACATTCATTTATTAAACATTAGGACATTACAGAAACACACCATAGCCCTCTCAAAGCCTACTCATGCAACGCAGGGATAGCATCCCATGCTACCACCCACACTTTATAAAACCTCTTGAGTAACCATAGCACGTAACTCACCTGATGGAATAAGCATTAACCAACATCGAGCATGTCAGAAAATCATGGAATTCAGTGTCTATCCCACACCGTAAAGGGTTGGTCTACTTCCCTAACGTACACATTTTAGCTTAAGTGGATCCATTAGCTAATAACCTATGTTGGCACATAGTTTTGGGATAAGAGAGATGTTCATTGAAACCCTGCCTAACATGGTGAGAGCTTCCATCTTACCATATCCACTTGGTACTATGCTTACATTCCCATAGAGTAGTTCATTCCTTTAACATTATTACACATGAGAGGGATGCCATTGGCTACCGACCCAAGGTACATTATTACATACATGAAAGGGTCCAATGAGCCTACCGATTCAAGGTACATTATTAGGATAGCTCATTGAATCCATATGAAAGGGTGCCATAAGCCTACCGATTCAAGGTTCGTCATTATCATTCATGGAAAGGTGCCATTAGTCTACCGATCCTAGGTACATTATTATCATTCATGGAAGGGTGCCATTAGCTTACCGATCCAAGGTACATTATTATAGTAGTTCATAGACTAATCATGCAATGGTTACTGCCATTAGGTTTACCTATTCAAGAAAAAGCCTAGAATACTTCATTAATCATTTATGAAAGGGCTACCACCATTAGGTCTATTGATTCAATGTTCATTAAGTCAAGATACATTACTTACACAAGAAGATGAAGCCAGAGCCTACCAATTCGAGATGTATCATTACATTGAAAAAACCTTTCACATATATTATCATCATTCACAAATGTATAGTTGACAATAACCTTTTAGTAATAGCACAATTGCATTGTAGACATGATCACATTAGTTTCATTGAAATCACAAAGCATATACATAGCATCATGATTCTACATCAATTATTCATATATTTTCCTCCAAGG
Source organism: Solanum commersonii (assembly GCA_029007595.1). Taxonomy (NCBI): domain Eukaryota; kingdom Viridiplantae; phylum Streptophyta; class Magnoliopsida; order Solanales; family Solanaceae; genus Solanum; species Solanum commersonii. The sequence goes on along the minus strand of JAJTWQ010000002.1, from coordinate 9,119,103 downwards.
CTATGAATTAAATTCAACCCAAACATCTAGAATACTACATTATGTAAGGGGAATATCATGATTCGACAACTAAATCAATATAGATATACTCAATTAACATGCTTCCATAATCAATCTACCCACATCATAAATTCAAAATTAAATGTTATGGGTGATTCATGGATTCATGGGGGAAATTCATCATAAATCAACATTAATTCATCTATTCAATCATAATTCCTCATAAATCAATCACTGAAAACGTTTTGAAATTGAGCCCATGACTTAGATTGAAACCCTGTCTTTTGGGGCAAATTGGAAGATTTGAAATCTTGTTTTGGAGGGACTCTATCGGTGAAATCTACCCATAGATGAAAACAACCATACCTTGATTGAAGATTCTCCATGAAATTGAATAGAAAATATGAACTCTTGAGCTCTAAACCTTGACTTCATCTTATCCAATGGAGGTTTCTAAAGAGAATTATTTTGGAGAGGAGGTCGTTTCTATTTTGGGTTTTGGGGATTATTTGTTGTAAAAGGGTTGTTAATAGTTTAAAAATACTTAAATAACTCTAAATAATCAAAATAAACTGACCCCTAACTTAACTAACCACTCTAGGAATTTACAACTTAGTCCCTCAGTTGGCCGAGATTTGGGCAGTCTACAAGTGCCATTCATGCCCCTTGACCCACGGACCGTGATGAAACGACCCAAAAAGTTCTTAAAAATGTGCTTCGGAAGTTATCGGAAACTTGTTTTAGCTATATCTAAGAATCCGTTTCGTTTTTCAAAAATCCGACTTCATATTCTTGTTTAGGGGGTCAAATTGAGTGGGAAATGGGTCTCACCCAAATTTTAGAGCAACCGTATCGAAATCCGAAATTTCCAAGTGAAGCCTTTTTCGAGGGTCTACTTTGGAGGGTCATATCTCCTAGCACACAAATAATTTTGGTGGACATAATATATCCATGGAAAGCCCTTTGAGTTAGATACCCAACGCACTTCGTTTCACCTCATTCGGAGTTCGGACGAAGAAGTTATGCCCATTTTCGTAAAACCTATCCGGGCAAAAAATGCAATTTCCAGTAACCAAAGTTACTGTTCACCCGCCTCACTTTTTTTTCTAAGTGTTTGTTCCGTTTTTTTCCCAAAGGGCATATGTTATTTCCTATATAACATTAACTCAATTCCCATCTCTAAAACATTTCCCAAAACACCTCTCCCATACTTAGACACATTTTCTCTCAAAGTTCTCTCAAGAACCCTAATCCAAAACCTTCATCAAGATTGAAGAGACTCTTGCTCCCAAGTTCCAAGCTTCCATTGAAGACACTCTCAAGGCCTTCATAAAAACTCAAGGTATGTGGTGTTGAACTCATGGGTCCTTCCACCCATAGTGCCTAGTCTCTATTCTACTCACTAATTCATGGTTTAATTCATGGTTCATAAATTAGTCTTGTTCCTTGTATAAATTTCCTGCACAAGTGAATTTTAAACATGAAGAGTGATTGTTTTGAGCATGTTGTGACTCTAGAACTTGAATCTAAATTCGGAATGGATGTGGAGATTTTTCATGTGGTCTTGTGGGTGTTAAAATGTGTTGTTGTAGGTTGTTCACTGGTTTGACTGCATAATTACTACCCTATTTTCCATGGTCTTTGATCCCATTACATGCCTTCAAGGTGTTTGACAAAATGTCCAATTATGGAGAATTGATGAATTGATGCTTTAGGGCTTGAGTTACGAGATGTATGGCATTCCAGAAATGTGTTGATGACAAACTAAGCTTATGTATATGTTCATTCCATACATGAGATTGCATTAGAGCCTAAGGTGAATTTCCTATATAAAGTGTTGCATGACCATGCCCGGTCCGGGGGAAAAGAACCGGACAACCATGTGAGAGGTTTATATCTCACCACCTAGGATGTTTGGGGTGTGACCAACATCAACCATGTAAGAGGTTTATATCTCGCCACCTAGGATGTTTGGGGTGTGACCAACATCAGTCATGTGAGAGGTTTATATCTTGCCACCTAGGATGCTTGGGGTGTGACCAACATCAACCATGTGAGGGGTTTATACCTTGCCACCAGGGTGTCCGGGTGTGAACGGCATCCCCCATCCTAAGTTGGGGTTACAGATTGGTCGGATTATGCACACACATATGATATCTACTATTAGTATAGTTTTACTTAAACATGTTTTGACTTCACTTTGATCACGCATCCTCATATTATCATTTATTATGCCTATGGAACTATCTCTTGCATTTCGATTGCGTCCTTGTCTATTGTTGCATTGCACCCCGCATACTTAGTACATTCCAAAGTACTAACGCATATTTTGCCTACATGATGTCACCATATAGGGACCGGAGCTAATCTTGATCCTTCTCTCCATTCACATGGCTAGTACGGTGCTTATCCGAGATTGTTGGTGAGTCCTCAATGATTCGAGGGTACGTTATGTTTCTTACTCTTATGTTTTGAGACTTTAGCTTGCCATTGTATTTTGACTATGAGGGGAGCCGGTAATATGTCATGGCCCCCGTCCTATCTATGTATGTAGAGGTGTACGTTGGACAAGTATTTTGTAAATGAGCTTGACTCTTATTCTATGATGTTATTTTGAAATGGTTGCCCTTAGTCCCTATTTCCCGTTATTTAATGTTGAATATACTTCCGCGACCGATGAAGTGTGATGACAAGTTTGAGAGGCTTGTTTGGGGTTCCTTCGGGTTCCCCATTCGCCATGTCACGTCTAGGCCCTAGGCTTGGGTCATGACATGTGAGTAGACTCAGGCCCCAGCCTGCAGGTCTGTGGGTGGGGTCTGAAACTGTCCATCTAGTGGTCTTGACCTACTTTTTAGTTCCATGGGGCGTGGATGGACCTATGTCCAGTAGGTCCCATCCGTAGGTCTTGAAAAGTTTGACAACTTTTTGGTTCTTCGGGCAGCCTTGGGTTAGACTTTAGGGTCCTCCTCAAAGACCCTTGGTTGGTCCTTGAGGATAGTACCTTGACGTTTAACCCCTAAACTCCTCCGCCTAAGCTCGTGGAACCATTTTACAACATAAAACCCCACATCAAACTACACTACACATTCGTAAGGCTCTAGTTTCACCTACTAGTTTTCCGAGGTGTTACATTATCTCCCACTTGGGAACATTCGTCCTCAAATGACACTTTAAACACTATGGAATTAAAGACTCAAGACTAGAAGCCCGTCATGCATGAAACATTATAACAATGCACAAAACTAGGAGGAAACATTAACTACATCTCAATATACTCAATGCAACACAAGGAAGAAGGAATTACATCTACAAACTCATTATGCATGATAACTTAAGCATTTTTCATTTCATTGGAGGAACTACCTTCTCCAACTCAAATCATGCTCATCATAACATCATGAAGCAATTTATGCAATTATTCTCAAAAGCACATTTTGGCATATTCAACAATTCACCTCATGAAGCATATAGACAACTCATACTAAATGCATATCAATATGGGAAATATAAATAATAAAAACTCATTTTATCATTAATCATTAATTCATCAAGAACATGCATAACATAAGGAGACCATCGAAACACATAATCACACATGAATACAAAAACATGAAACAAGCCAAAAAGGAACTCTTTGTCTTAGGCTTGAATAGGAATAGAAGAAAGAGATAAGGATATCAGAGTGGTTTTGAGAATTGATAGAAAAATAAAATTTAGCTCTAACTAGTCATAGCTAAATACATTAAAGAACAAAAACATGGTAAATTAAAGGGGGTGACACGAAAGTGTCAAATATCAATTGGGATTTTTTTCACAAGTAGTAAAAATAGCAAAAATTAACAAGAAAATCAAGTATGGGGAAATGTTCTTGGGGTGTGACCGCAATACAAGTTGAGATAAATCGGTGGGTACATGCTTTCAATAGGAAATTTTCAAGATAATAGTGACTAGGCTAAGTTTTAGATTAAAATAAGTTCCTTATCGGGAAACTTGCCCTGTTTTGAATGGGTTCCTCTCGAACACCCATTTGCCGCATGAAGACCAGCCTACGCCTTACCTCACTCACTCTGTCGAGCTAAGTGTTACGATATGGGACTAGGGCTCACCCTTTCGGGTAGAACCTCATGTCGACCCACTCCATAGGACATCAGTCTAGTGGTCTTGGTTTTGCGACCTCCCTCTCGGGCAAGCCGAAAACACATGGGTGATTTTGTATATTCAACTACAAACCCATTAAATTAAACCACAACCACTAGGTGAAATCACCATTAAAATATATCTACCCTATCAGCAAGAAAGACCCAACAACAATATCAAAAAATATTTCCTAAATCACACTCGAAGAATGGGGGTTTTTAGACACATATCAAGAAAAAATAAAGTACACCTAAAATGATACTAGAATCAAATGGGTATAAGAAATTCAACCTTGATTTAAGCAAAGGAAGAATAATGGAGAAGACCCACTTCCAAGTTGGGGAAGATGAAATCTTTCTCTCTTCAAGTCTCCCACAAAACCCTCTCCAATCTTGAAAGAAAATATCTAAGCACGTGCTACTCTATTCTAAAAATAATAATAATGGTTTGGAACTCCTAAAATTAATAAATAGTTTAGTATTTATAGCCATCAGAAATTAGTGCAGGCGGATAGTTCGGTGAGATTAGTCGAATCCGTCGAATGACTCGGTGACTCGCCCTTCTTCTATCTCATCGCCATCAAGTGCTTCCCTACAACATCTTCACGTTCTAGACCATTGGGCGGTATAGTACTACTGCTTTGCAGAACTATTCGGCGAAGCGCCTTTTGCTTCTTTCATTGCCTTTTTGATTCTCTTTTTTCAGGGCTTCGCATATTGAAACAAAGGGAGGAGTCTGTCCTTTCGGTGAATCGCCAAAGGTTCTTGGCGATGCTCATGCTTCAGCTTCTTCGTTCTTTTCAACCTCTTTGTTCCTTTTTGTGCCTAAGTGTCCATGCTTCCACTAAAACTAAAAATCCTTGAAACTTAAGAGTTTTCATCAGATAAGAAGACAAAATAAGCATTCCAGGATACTATTTCTATCAAAATAAAGCCCTAAATGAGTCCAATTTGTGGACTCACCAACACCCCTAACTTAAAGTTTTTCTTGTAGTCAAGAAAACTTGAGTACAACTGTTCAAAAAGTGTGTCTCAAACAGTGCTACACATGACTCAATCATGAGTGCACACAACATGACTCAATTTACTTATGCAAGGTTCAATTGTGTACTCAAAGATTCAAGTTGTGACACACTATTACCAAAGATTGTCATGCTCGCAATACTTGCTACTTGTGCAAGTTCAAGCTCAACAAAAAGTATCTAAAGTCCCTCACATGAAGAATGATTCCATATTCACACACAGAGGTTAATCAATTCAAGATCAAGAATCAGATGCAACGCTCACACTAAAAAAAGAGGAACACAATTCATGTTTTCACCCATAGGTTTACCCTTATTTTCCAATCGACTTTCGATTCGGCTTATTCAAGATCAAAAAGTTCTTTTTAAGGCTTGTAATGGGGCCAAGTGCAAAGGTATGGTCATTTAGGCTCAGTGACTTTTTCCTCGTGAGTTGTGGCTTTCTCAAGGCATTCCCTTCTTTTTCTTTATCAATTATTTTTCTAGTGCTTCTAAGTCACCTTTTTATTCTCCTCCATGGATTGCTTTAAACCTGATTCCCTTTGAACTTTATTCTATATTTTTTTTGAATTGAACTGAAGGAGTTCCATTTTTATGCAATACCATAGGTTAAGGGAGACTTTTCTTGCACTTCTCGACTTCTCCTTTTCCTTTTCACCGCACACCCAACTTAGGCTTGGCCTAAGTTTACTATTCGCTAAACCACAACTCAAGAGGATTGTAGGTAGTGGCTCAAATAAGGTCTAGGGTTCATCAAGGTTCTTCCAAAGAAAGGTAAGGCTCAAAAGGTGTTCAAAAGAGTTTCACACGCTCACGGGTAGGCCACAAAATAGGTATATGTCAAATTTGTCTCACACTCTTTAAAGTTTCCTAAGATCATCTCAAGAGGACACCTTTCTAAATTAATCAGAATAACAGGGAAAATTCTACGTTTATTCATGCAAGTTTCAAAGCAAGCTAATCATACAAGGCATCAACACATAAGTCAAACAGGACTACACACATTTGCTAGTGTGCAACGGTCATTACAAAAGAATCAATTTGATAAATGGCTAGCCATAATGAGATGCAAAGAGTTAACACATTGTCTATGCAACTTCATTTGGCCTCATCGTAGCCGTACATTCATGTTTGTTTAATTGAGAGCACTATTCAAGTCATTGGTATTGATCAAAATTAAGACTCAGTTTTTTCGTAAAAGAACAGCCACATTCAACTCATGAAGGGTATAAAAAATGTGCGAAAAATTCAATTTTTTTTGAAAAGGTCAAAAATCATTTGCAATTAAAAAGAAAAGAAAGCCTTGAGCTCAAACATCCACAAAAACAATGTAAAAATAGTTATAAATAGAACAACCCAGATATAAACACAAACACGAGCAAAAAGTAGCACACACAGGTGAGCCTCACCCCACTACAAATAAAAACATTTGTCCTCAAATGCAAGTAATAAATATCCGAATATTTGAAAGATAACTAAGAACAGAGAGGGAGGTAAAGAGAGGATCCTGGCTATGCGATTGGTCCATCTGTCATGGCATCAGTATCCAGAGTGACCACAAGAAGGACCAGCTCCACAGGATCCCGTAGCAGGAGATTGTGCTAAAGAAACTTGCAAAACAACATTTATCATGATTTCTTAAGTCTCGGCTATGTCGTTCGCTGTAACTTTCTTAAATATCTCTTCATCAATTTCTGCCTGTGGTGCAGGATCAACTGTATGCTCCGTTCCATCTCAATGCCCTACGGTAATATGAGGTATTTTGGGAATATTTGGAGTCTCTACTGTTCTAAAGATCATGCATACATCGGTGGACTTCATGTGGTCTATTTCTTTTTGTAGTTCAGCAATGGCAGTTTTTAAAGTTGTCACCTCCTCTGTGGACCCTTGGTTATTCTCACACACCGCTATTCTTGCCGCTAGGGCATCAATGGTAGTGCTCAAAGGTGTCACAACATCAGTCAAGGAAATCCAGATTATGTCTGGAGTAGAGGCCTCTAGGTTCGCAGCTCGACGATTAGTAGAAAGAGCCAGTTGTCCCATCCGGAGTAGAGAAGCCTGGGTGAGCGGAAGTTAGGAATCAGTAGCAACAGTGGTAGGTTTTGGAGATCGTACAGCAACAGAAGAACTTGGAGAATTAGCGTGAGTAACAGTGGCAATGGATATACCTGAAGGTCCAGGGGTGTGAGTAAACATATGTGTCTCTACAAGTGATGATTCTATATTTTCTATCTTTATCGATGCTACCTTTTTCTTTACTACCTTATCCTTAAGATACTAGGCTTCGCTCCTCCGGATATCAGTAGAGGCTATAGGCATCACATCTACGTCCTTCCTGACATCCCGAGGCACCTGGGCTTGTTTGCACAACTCTGTGATCAAGATTGGAAATGAACGTGAGGTTCGGCTCTGTCTTGCACGCATGAGTATCTCTGAAGTAATGATTGTACCCAAGTTTATCTGAGTCTCCTCTATGAAGCAACCCAGGTAGGCTGCCTTGGCAAGGCAAATGATAGACTTATTTTGGGATGGCATAATTGTGCTGCTGATAAAACAAAACCAGAACCTTGCAGCTATGTTTAGTTCTTTCTTTTCAATCAGAACTCCTTCTGCTACCCACTTTGGAGTTTCATATGCAATTAGTGGGGTTAACCACTCTTTCATCTCTTCCAGCTTCTTTGTTCTAATTAGATACTGACAGTGATCCCCAATATTTGTGGGCATGCCCAAGACTGCATTGATTTCCTCATTATCACACTTTACCCTCCTCTCTCTGATAACCACATAGCTAACTTCTCTGAAGGCTGCTGCTAATGGCTTTTGCTGGGGTATTAGTGCACTATATGCACTGTAGAACTCTCTTACCTAGTTTGGAATATAAAGGCCACGGGGTTTAGTGAAGATTTTGAACTTGTGGTACCACAGACACTCTTATTATCTGTGGGTATTTATCTATAACCCCGTCTATGGACAAACGCTTTTCTTCCAGAACTTTCCTCAACCCCTCAATTTTTTCTCGATTTGATTTCGACTGAGGACCTTGTACGAGAGGTGCTAATACCAGTGTGAGCGCTGGAACTGGAGGTGTAGTAATTGTAGGCTGGGGAGTCCTGGCCCTGGGTGAGTTATTTTTCCTCTTAACTCACCGTTCAGCCCTATCTTATAATTCAAAGGCCTTGTGTTTCCCTTTCCCTTTCCCTTTCTTGCATGTTTTGGAAAGTTTAGCAACTTTGCTTTTGAATGTATCTGCATCCTTGCTCATTGTAATCCTTTTTGTTTTATCTTGGGGTGGCTTGCTTCTTCCTGCAACTTTAGATTTAGCCATTTTTGCAAAGAATTCGAAAGAAGTTAGAACAACTAGATCGAGTTTTAGAGAAACACAATTTCAGTAGGATTTGCCGAATAGCTTGGCAAGTAGCCGTATGGTTACAGAACACTGACTATAAGTAGCATGAGGTTAAAGGGCAAATGGGATGATTTGACGACTAGCCGAAGGGTTCAGTGAGTTCGCCGAAGCGCTTAGAATAATCTAAATTCATCAGAAAGGCACATCACATGATAGTGGATAAAATTACATGAAATGAGAGCATCCATACCAAAATTAAATGCAGGGTTTGGAGAGCCAACCTTTTAAGCAGATTAGATCACGTCTTTGATGCTAAGCAACAGGTTATCATAGATCCAAGCACTACTCAAACAACTAAATTACTTACGATTTGCAAAAATTTTGAAAATACTAAGTAGGTGCGATTTTCACGAGAATCAAAAGTGAGGGGTATGTAAAAAGGTTGAAAGTTAAGGCCCATGGTTTTATAAATCCCATCTATATCTAACTCATTCGGTGACATTATTTGGATTTTATTAGCTACTCGGCTATCTAGTGAGTGTTCATCTACCTCACCGAGTTTTACAGGACCCTTAACCAAAGTGAGGATCCAAACATCGGTCTTTGTAGCAGTCGCTGATCTAATCGGCATTTTGCCAATTAGATTTGAGTAATTCACATGTACTTTTCACAAACTTTTCATGATCCATTCCTACAAAATCAAAACACCTGTATTTCAAAAATAACAAACTTAAAGTAGTTAAGGGTTTTGGGTTGCCTCCCAAGCAGCGCCTAGTTAACATCATGCGACGACGCAGGTGAGCTCCTAACTTTCACTTTTGGAGTTGGCAAAACATAATTTGGCCACCCCTTGTCTTCAGCCTGATGGAGATCAGGCATTACGTGACCCAAGAGAGTTTCAATTAGTTGGATAGATCTAGAGTGAGAACTGCTCATCTGATTTAGCTCTTCTACATGTTCTCTAATCTTCTCTAGCACTCTATCTTGCTATTTAGCTTTTGAAGGATGGTTAATAACATATCTTTGATATGTTTATTTTCAATGTCCATTGATCTGCCCTGCTCAGTAGGTAGTCTGCATTTGCTCTTCTCTTTGGACATCACTTCCAATTCCTCGACCTTTCGGTTCAAGTTGTTTATCTGACCGAGCAAAATGATTAAATGCTAGTCCTTCTTAGTATCCTTGTTGGTTTTAACCACAAGGTCAAGGAATTTGGTTGCGGTCTCATAGGAGTATTTATCGCGATCGCTTGGCATAAGTCGATAGATTAACTTTCTATTTCCGAGACTTAGACCCCTATAGCAGCATTCCAGTAGAACTAAATCAGCGATCTCATAAGTTGGGCATTGTATCAATAGTGTTTTAAACCTTAACCACGACTCATGAAAAGGTTCTCCTCCAATATGATTGAAGTTCAGGATGTGATCTTTCAATCTCATCACTTCTACTAGGAGGTGCTCCATTGGTCCACGATCCGCATCATGTATACTCATTATCCTGTATCAACACACAGACAAACCAGACAAAACTAAAAATTAGGTAAGTAGACTACGACTAAGAAGAACAATTTCTCTCATATAAGCAGTCCCCGACAGCAGCGCCATTTTGATGCTTATTGTGACCAACGGCACTAACCTACGGTATGAGTGTCTAGAATCATCGATTGTCTAGTAACCTGATGCTTATCATGACCAATGACACTAACCTACAGTATGAGTGTCTACGATCGTCGATAGTATAGTAACCCAACTAAAGGTTGGAGTAGTGTCCCAAGGGAGTGGTTTGGAGAATTGATAGAAAAATAAAATTTAGCTCTAATAGCTCTAACTAGTAGTAGCTAAAGACAAGAATGAACAAAAACATGGTAAATTAAAACGGGTGACACAAAAGTGTCAAATATCAATTGGGGTTGTCACAAGTAGTAAAAATAGCAAAAATTAACAAGAAAATCAAGTATGGGGAAATGTTTTTCGGGAGTGACCGCAATACAAGTTGAGATAAATCATTAGGTACATGCTTTCAATAGGAATTTTGCAAGATAATAGTGACTAGGCTAACCTATAGATTGAAATAAGTTCCCTTTCGGGCAACTTACCCCGTTTCCAATGGGTTCCTTCCTGACACCCATTTGTCACATGAAGCCCAGCCTACACCTTATCCCACTCACTCTCACTAGCTAAGTATTAGGGTATGGGACTAGAGCTCACCCTCTCGAGCTGAACCTCATGTTGACCCACTCCTTAGGCCATCAGTCTAGTGGTCTTGGTTTCTCGACCTCTCTCTCGGGCAAGTCGAAAACACATTGGTGGTTTTGTATTTGCAACTACAAACCCATTAAATTAAACCATAACCACTAGGTGAAATCACCATTAAAATACATCTACCCTATTAGCAAGCATGGCCCAACAACAATATCACCACATATTTGCTAAATCACACCCCAAGAATAGGGGATTTTTAGCCACACATCAAGAAAGAACAAAATAAACCTAAAATGTTATGAAAATCAAATGGGTATAAGAAATTAAACCTTGATTTAAGCAAATGAAGAAGAATGGAGAAAACCCACTTCCAACTTGGGGAAATTGAAATCCTTCTCTCTTCAAGTCTCCCACAAAACCCTCTCCAAACTTGAGAGAAAATATCTAAAAATGTACTATTCTATTATGAAAATAATAACAATGGTTTGGAATTCCTAAAATTAATAAAGAGTTTAGTATTTATAGTCATTAGAAATTAGTGCAGAATGATAGTTCGGCGAGGTTAGTCGAGTCCGCCGAATGACTCGGCGACTCACCCTTCTTTTGTCTCATCGTCGTCAAGTACTTGCCTACAACATGTTTCATGTTCTAGACCATTGGGCGATAAAGTATTGCTTCGCGGAACTATTCGGTAAAGCGCCGGCTGCTCCTTTTATCGCCTTTTTGATCCTCTTCCTTCAGGGCTTTGCATACTGGAACAAAGGGTGGAGTCTATCCTTTCGTCGAATAACCAAAGGTTCTTGGCGATGCTCATGCTTCAGCTTTTTTGTTCTTTTCATCCTTTTTGCGCCATGCTTCCACTAAAACTTCAAAAACCTGAAACTTAAGAGTTTTCATCAGATATTGAGACAAAATATTCATTTTAGGACACTATTTCTATCAAAATAAAGCCCTAAATGAGTTCAATTTGTGGACTCACCATTAACCCTAGGAGTACTTGAGGAATCTTGGTTAGAAGATCTCTTTTTGAACCTTGGTTGACCTTGATCATCGAACCTAGCTCTCTTCATCTCCCTATTCTTTCTCTTAAGTTTGGACCCCTCAATTTATTGAGCAAACACCATAAGACTAGAGATATTCATGTCATCATTAAGCATTGCCGTACGACATTCTTCTTCAACTAGGTCAGACACACCTATCTTATATCTACTCATCTCACACCTCGGGTTCGACACCAAAGATGGAGCATACTTAGACAATAGGGTACATTTCTAAGAATACTCTCGAACACTCATTCTACCTTGCCTAAGGTTGATAAATTCTTCCACCTTAGTTTCCCTCTTCTCACAGGGAAATAATCTATCAAGGAATGCATTCTTAAACACCTCCCAATCAATAGGGCCCGCTTTTACCGGCCTATTACTCTTCCACTGACTGAACCAAACTTGGGCAATATCCTTCAATTTGTAAGTGGCTAGTTCTGATTTTTCTATAGAATTCATCCCCATAATATCAACTACCTTATACACCTCAGCCACAAACTCTTGGGGATCCTCTCCCACCTTGGAGGCAAGAAACACCAGAGGGTTCATCCTTACAAAATCCCTCAACCTAGAAACCATAGTGCTCACATTAGGGTTCACATGAGTCTCAACACCTGTATGGGCTTGAGTTGTCATAGCTTGGGCTTGAGTAATTCCAACTTGAGCCATCATTTGAAGAGCTGACCTATCTTCCTCATTGGACATGGCCGGAGGATCAATAGGAACTTGGTTTCCTTGAGGAACTTGGTTACCTTGGGGACCTTGGGGAGGAACTCCCTGATTCACAATCTCTTCTTCCATCCTTCTTGCGTTCGCCCTTCATGTATTCATATCCTATAAACACAAGATAAGGGTTAGGAAAAGGACTTTTATAGAGCTAAACACTATGGCATGACTCAAATAGTAATGAAAGAAGTGTAGTTACATAATGTCTTATAGCCTCTCGTTCATAAATGTGGTGCGCTTTACACTCATAAACAAGATTCTACTAGGCATGGCTTGTAAGACATTAATCCTAATAGCCATCCCAACATCTTGCGCTCTAACACCATGTTTGTAATGATCCTAGCCTACATCCCGGACGTGAAACGGCATACAAGACTCCAAAGAGTCTCATACAAGCCTCATAGCAATCCTAACATAAGACATAAGAAAAATGGTACAAAATTTAAAATATTTTAATCCATACAATCGAAAACTTCATTTAAAAACAAACCGCAGAAGTCCACTTGTCTCACATGGCCATCTAGTACAATTTAAATCAAAGATATGGTCATATCCCATACAATAGAAAGTCTAAAAGTGTCTATTACAATGATAGAAATGAAACAACAATACAACACTTGTCCACGGATCCATGAGGTCATCCTACAAGCTTTGGAGAGGATCAATCCAAGCTTTGAACTAGAAGGAATCACCTCGAATGCCAGAACCTACACTTAGTAGAAAAATAGAAGGAATATGGATTAGCACACAAAAATGTACTAAGTATGATAGCCTTGCAAAAACATGCTTAAAAAGGACATTTTGGTTAAAAAGCATGCTATATGCCAATTTTGAGAAATATCATAAACTTTAATATAAAAGACATAAGATACAAGTATAATCACCATATAAGTCATCATAACACCTTAGAACCATCAGCTTAAGCTATACTTGTGCACTGTAGGAATGACATCCTATACTACCATTCATACTAAGTACCACTTTTAGGCCACCATAGATGAACTTACCATTCTTCCTTCTCTTCTTTAGTCAATGATCATAGATAAGGAACATAAACATTTCATAAGTCATGAAAAGGAAAGTAACTCTTAATAACATTTCCAAGTAAAGCATTCATCATTATATAAGACTTTAAGTTAACATTCTAATTAGCTTCATTATGAGCACATTAATTCATTACACATTAGGACATTAGAGAAACACACTATAGCCCTCTCAAAGCCTACTCGTGCAATGCATGGATGGCATCCCATACTACCACCCACACAACATAGAAACTCTTGAGTAACCATAGCACGTAGCTCACATGATGGGAATAAGCATTAACCGACATAGACCGTGTGAGCAAATCATGGAATCCGATGTCTATCCCACACCGTAAAGGGTTGGTCTAGTTGCCTAAGGTAGGACAGGTAACATTTTAGCTTAGGTGGATCCACCAGCTAATAACCTATGTGGACACATAGTTTTGGGATAAGAAAGATGTTCATTGAAACTCGGTCTAACATGGGGAGATCTTCTATATTACCATATCCACTCGGTGCTAAGCTTACATTCCCGTAGAGTAGTTTATTCCTTTAACATTATTACACATTGAGGGATTCCATTAGCCTACCGACCCAATAATAAGTAATATAATAATAAGTTGGATAAAAGTGATTTTGAATTGAATTCATTGTTAGTTTCCACTAAAATTGCTTTGAATTCAAATTTTAAATTTCCTATTTTAAAATATGATCTATCTATATAAAATAGGAGAAGTAAAAAGTGACACATGCCAGCACCACAAAAATGCAACAATTTTAAAAATAAAATATAATTTCAGTTTCTTTTGAATTAACTAAAAGCAAATAAAAAAGAGTAACCAACTAAATAATTACATGTTTCTTTTAAATATAAAAACATGATAATAATTTGGATAACAATGATTTTTAATTGAATTCATTGTTAGTTTCCATGAAAATTGTTTTAAATTTGAATTTTAAAATTTCCTATTTTAAAGTATAATTTTAAAATAAAAGGCAAATAATAATTTGGATAACAATGAATTTGAATTGCATATTAGTTAGTTTTCGTGAAAATTTATTTAAATTTGAATTTTAAAATTCCTATTCTGAAATACAATTTAAAAATAAAATTGCAAATATTAAATAATAATAATAATAATAATAATAAACTATAAATAATACGAGAAGTAAAAAATGACACATGTGAGCACCACAAAATTCAACAATTTTAAAAATAAAAATTTAATTAAAATTATTTTAAATTAACAAAAAATAAATAAAAATAAGTAACCAACTAAATAATTTCATGTTTATTTTGAAGATAATAATATTCTTCTATCTATATATATAATAGGAGGAGTAAAAAGTGTCACATATCAACTCCATATAAATTCAATAATTTTAAAAAAAAATTAATTTGAAATTCTTTTAAATTAACAAAAAATAAATAAAAAAGACTAACCAACTTACACGACCCAAATTCACATGTCATGATGGCACCTATGTTCCTAACCAATAGGTAAGCCAACCCACTAGTTTATCAATACGACTAAATAAATAAGGTGAGAAGAAAAACAAAAGTAGAATATTTTGAACGCTAAGTTCTTAATAATTGTGAAATGTGGAAAGGTAAAACAACACCCAAAATTTTGGTGTCATAAGTACAAGAGCTTCTAAAATATGGTACAAGTCTGAAATTAAAATGATAGGTCGTAAGGAATATTCTGTTGAATACAAAAATAACAGAATAAATAGTAAGATAGAGGAAGGCTGGGATGTGGAACAATCAAGCAGCTCACCACAACTGTAAGATACTACAGGCTCGAACTCAAAAATATCCACGAGATGCACACGTATAGGGAACCGAATCTACACACAACAAGGTGAAATAAGTGTAGTATGAGTACAAAATAGTGTGTACCCAGTATATCTCATAGACAGACAACAAAAAAGTAGTGACAGAGGTATATAAGAAAATAATACTTCTACTTTTACAAGTTTATATTATACAATTAGTCGAGTTTCATTAAGTAGGGGTAATCAAATATCATGTAATGAGAACCACCTCTGCAACTCTATACTATGAACCTCCACGACCACCACCTCGACCAGAATGGGAACCACCTCTAGCTGAATGAGAACCACCTATGCCACTTTGTACACCTCCCATAGTTGGAAGTTGTGCTGGCCTGAAAGTTGAAGCTTGAGAACTATGATGCTAGCCACCGCGTCTAGTCCTAGGGCTATCTCTCACAAAATGTCCCAAATTGCCACATTCAAAACAAACCCTTCGAGAATTAGCTTGGTGAGAGGAATCTAAATGAAAAGAATGGCCTTCATATCCTGTAGGTATGGAAGATAATTTTGTGAAGTATACACCGAACTCGAAGAACTATGCCTAGTGTAATTGGCCTTAGATGTTGGTATAACAACATGAATGGGTCTACTACACTAGGAATGATAACCACTCCCTGAGTAACCATGATTGTTAGGTGAAGCACCACCATAATCCCTTTAATGACGGGCCCTCTTTCCTTCATGTTGCTCAAATCCCACACATCAAATTATCTCTAAATCCTTAGCAATATCTACCACCTTCTGGAATGGAACACCCGAAGCAGCAACTTGAGAAAATCCTTGACAAATGGGAATAACCAGCCCCTTAACAAACATTCTCAATCTCTTAACCATGGTGAGAAGTATCATTGAAGCATGCCTAGCCAAAGCATGTAATTTACCCTTAGATTCTGCGATTGATATACTGTCGTGCTTCATACCGTCAAACTAGGCCCTCTTGCGCTCCCTCTCACTTTGTGGAGCAAATTTGGCTAGAATAACCAGAGTAAACTGAGTCCATGATAGTGGAGGTAATCCATCCTGCCTACTACTAATATAATCCCTCGATCACTACTTTGTCGGGTAGTTATCTGAAACACTGTGTAGTCAACTCCATGAAACTCCAGTAATCCAAGATTATGAAATCTCTCATGAAAGATAACTATAAAATCATGTGCATCCTCAGTTAAGTTTCCAGTATAAGTCGGAGGATTCATCACTTAAAACCTCTCAAACATTATTTTTTCATCAATCGTCATGGAAGGAATGTTAGCAAAATGTGATGCCATACTTGGCAATTCCATACTATCTTAACGGGATGCTACAGTACTAGTTGAATGAGTCCTGACAGTCTGAGAATCAAGAGCAACCATAAGATCTGGAGTCTGACCTCCAAAACAAGTCTGTGAGGCATCAAAGGTAACCAACAATGTTCCTGCCTGAGACATCCCGTCTACGAGTCATAGCATACAAACTGAGGTATCTTGAAGCATTGGGGTGGTAATGAAATTGGTGGATCCTGAGCTGCTCCATCCCTTTCGACACGATCATGTACATCCCCTATGAATAACATTTACATCATGAGGTACCGCCCTATCACGGCCCAAGGTAACTATTAGTATTTCGCCTTCCATAGGTGTTGCAATACGGCTCCTACCCAGATCTCGACATCGACCACACCCCCTTCATGTTCCTCGGATAGTGATACCAGGAGCAAGCGCAGTAATAAGCTGATAATCACCACTTGTAAATGTACGAGTCCTCACCATCTGAGAGAGAATGAGACATCAAGATTAAAATTTCAAAAAATTCAAGTGTACACGATAAGGAATGAAATAATAGACTTTTTCTAAATGTCCTATAGCCATTCAAAGATAAGTATGGACGTCACCATACCAATCCGCAAGATTCTACTAGACATTCCTCTTGTACTCGTGAAACCGATGAACCTAGGGCTTTGATATCAAATTATCATGACCTAAATTCATATATCATGCTGACACCTATGTTCCCAAATGATAGGTAAGCCAAGCCACTAGTTTATCAATTCGACTAAATAAATGAGGTGAAAACATAAACAAAAGTAGAATATTTTGAATACTAAGTCCTTAATAATTATGAAATGAAGAAAGCTAAAAAAACACCACCCATAATTTTGGTATCATAAGTAGAAGAGCTTATAAAATACATACCGTGGAAGTCCGAAACTAAAATGACAAGTCTAAACGTAATGAATATTCTGTTTGAATAATAAAATAACAAAATAAATAGTAAGCCAGAGGGAGGTGTGGGTTGCAAAACATCCAAGAAGCTCACCACAACTCCAAGATACTCCAGGCTCAGACTCAAAAAGCTCCACGAGATGCGCTCATATACAGAATTTGATCTTCACCACAAAAAGTTGCAACAAGTGTAGTATTTTTTATGAAATCACGTGTACCCTATCAAATTAAAGTTATTTGAATTTAATTCCCAACACCATGAATTTTGCATCAATCCAATATCTAAGAAAAAAGTTATGACCATTTTAGTAACCTAATACAGTGTTGTCACGAATTAGCTGACAGGAAAGTATTAAAAATGGTCGTTTCTATCTTTTTACCTCAAAGAAAACCCTAAACTAATTTCTTGACTCATAATAGGCTCAAAACAATCATATTTTCATCTTTTAATCCATCATTCTATTCTTTGTCTAAACCTAGGGCAAAATACTAAGGAAAAATCATAGTAGAAGACTCCATTTAAGATTCTTTCAATGTTTTGCAAGATTCTTCTTCAAGGTAAGTCTTTCTCCAAGAATTTCACTCTTCTCAAATGAAATTCCTCCATACAATTATGAATCAGTAATGAAAATCATAATTCTTGGCCATATAAATTTCAAGAAACTAATTCAAGAATCTCAAGAAAAGTTTTCTTGATCGTTTACCTTCAAGTTAAGGTTTCAAGGCTTCTAATCAAGTTCTTCAAGATTCTTAAAGAACCTTGTTTTTTCAGGTATGTAAGGCTATCATAGTGTTGGACTAGTTCATTCTCACATCCTATATCATCTTTCAAATCAGTAAAAGAGAAATCTATAACTCTACCCCTAGATTTGAGTATTCTTGAGATAAGTTAATTTCAATTCTTGAGTTCATTGTTCTTTTAAATATTCTATTTCTAATTATTGAGTTTCTATATTTTTATTGACATCCTTGAGTTGATTTTTTCATGTCTATAATTCAGCAAGAACCTTATTTTGAGTTATAAATTTTGAGAAGTTTTTCAAGGCCAACACTTGAGTTTTAAATTGAGTTTTGAGGAAGTAAGTATGATAATGAAGAAAGTCGTATACATGATTTCCATATTGTTATTCAGACCCTTGATTCGAGTCATTCATGCTCATAAATTCTGCATAAACTCCAGCAGTTGAGTGTCTTTGAGAGGAATACTATCTTCCAGTTCTAAGTCTTAAGTAATGATTTCCTCATCATTTTGGGATTATATTACTAATAATAGGGGTACTACATGTTACCCATGAAGGTCCTTGAGTTGAGTAGCTCATGCCCATAATTCTACATGAACCCTATCAGTCTAGCAATCTTGAGATGAGATGTATATTTAGTCTTTGAGTTGAGTAGTTCATGCCCATAATTTAGCATGAACCCTCCGAGTGGAGCATTATTCAAATGAGTAGTATCATTGACTCCTTGAGTTTGGGAGTTGTTAAGTTCCAAGTATTGAGTTCTATGCAATGGTTATTGAATAGATTGAATTGAGTCGTTCACGTTTATAATTTGGCATGAACCCTATTTTAAGAAGTCTTTTTACAAATTGTTATAAAACTTGTTTTAAAGACTTAAGCACTAAGTTGAGGAAAAGTAGAGTTAAGTTCATTTTCTTTAAAATGATATATGGGTACTAAGTATTCCCAAGTGTAAATGTTTTTACATTTAAGATGAGAGGAAACTGAGATTCCAAAAGTTTTTTTAGCGGTTTGAGTACCATCTCGTTTAAGAGAAAGATTTTTGAGTAATAATATCAAAACATAGAGAGAGATATGTTTTTAAACATATGAGCTAGTATATTTTGGAAGTAGTATTGAGCACTGATATGGGGGAGAGTTCATACAACTCACATCCCCCATAAACCATGTAGCCAACATGAGTAGAAAGGGTCTTACTTTTGAGATGATTCCTTAATGCTTTTAGCATAGACTAGTGGATATACTTTGTAATAGGTTCTTTACCCCGGCAAGGTATGGGACACTTCTAGAAGCGTGGGAGAGACATTGTATCATCACATAGCTGATAGTCATGGTTGTCTGTTAGAGAAACTCCCACAAAGATATTTTGTATTCTTACATACACCAAGTTATATTGTATTTTTATGTACACATTGAGTTATTTTTGTATTCTTCAATACAATTGAGTTATTATGTACTGTTTTAAATTTTTTCCATATATTGCATCTTTTATTATTGTTTTATCCTTGAGTATCTTGAGTTGAGTATGATATCTTTGAGTTGAGTATCTTATTCTTGAGTCGAGTTTAGTTGAGTGAGTGGAGAAGAGGTAAGTATGTTTCTTTTCCACCAGTTTCAGCTCATGTTTATGATTTAGAATTCCCCTTATATGCTAGTACATTCCATGCACTACGTTATTTGGCCTGCATCATTTCATGATGCAAATACATGTATTAAGGATCATCAAAAAGCATTTCGTTGGGGTCATGTGATATTCCAGTCAGCTTTGGTGACCCTTTTTATATTTCGGAGGACTTTACCTTTATCTTACACTTATTAGTTTCTAGATCTCGTGGGTCTTGTCCTGATATCATTCTAGAGGATTCATATATAGATAGAGTTGAGTTTCTATATTTACTATTTTTTAGTATTGTACAGACTTTAAAAAGGTTGAGTATTTGATTTTATTGAATTTATTTTAGTTTTAAACTTTTGTATGCTTGATTTAGTTTTTCGCTTGTAGTCAGCCAGAACGAGGGTTCCCTTTCTCGAGTGCTAGCTACGTCCACGGTGTAGGCTCAGGTCGTGACCAAATTGGTATCAGAGCACAGAGTTCAAGTGTCCTAGGTTGTCTATGAAGTCGTGTCAGTAGGATCCTATTTATGGTAGTGAGGGCCCCACTTCTATAAATGAGGGACTATAGACATTTTAGAAAATATTCCCTTCTTTCATAATCTAAATCGTGCAATAGAGCTATGTCATAGAGATTTATTCTAACTCGTGGTTTCGCATATCCGTTCGACTACCCTCTATATTAGAGGTAGTTTAAAAGAAAAGATAGTCCTTTATCGATGAATTGCTCTTAGCAAAAATCTTGAGGAAGTAATGAGACTGAATAGAGGCTTAAGAGAGGCCTGTGAGTGAGTTAAGTATTGAGTTTGAGGAAGTGCACTCATATTCATATGAATCGTGCGCTTGAGGTAAAAGCTAGTTGTACACTCTTGTCTAAGTCATGTTTCAGCTGAGATCCTTATGAGAAAGTATGTTTAGAGCTCGGGTAGTATTTTCACCCTAAAAAATAGTATGGATGACAAAATGAGAAATCAAGTCAAGTGTTTGAGAATAAGATAGTAATGAGTTTCAAAGAGTATGAGAGATATCTTTTCAAAAGTTTGTTTAGTAATGGAGTAATGTTAAAAAGAGATGGTTAATGATTCTATCTTTATAAGATGATGTTTTACTATGAGAAATAGTTCATTGAGATCCCTTGGTTGGTTTTGAGTAGTAATGCGGGAAATCCTAGTTGGTATCGCAGGAATGATGAGAGAATGAGAACTTCTTAGGGAGTTAGTTTGGAAGAGTCCATGGAGTTATTAGAATATTATGCTTGAATGTGGTGTTGTTAAACATGAGGTAGTTCTTGATTCAATGAGCCCAATGTTGATTAAATGTGGTGATAAAGAGTAATGTTCTTGGGATGAGACTCCCTATAGAGAGATATAGAACTCGAACCTTAGGATTTTGGGTTAAGCTTTAATATGGTAAGTGTGTGTCGTTAGACTCAGGCCTTGGTAAGATAAGTCATGTACCCTTGAGGGAACTAGAAGTTGCATCCAATGAGGTATGGTATAAGGAAAGAAGAGCGTAGTTGAGGAGTGTTGCTAATCTTAATATTGAGCATTCATATTACTCCTTGCATGTTAATCCTATTCTTACTTCATGCCAGATTTCCTTTGTTTCACATAAAGTAACTTCAGAGAGAGTACGAATATGTTCACAACAACATCGTTCTTGATCTAGGTCCTATAGAAGGTCCCAACTTTTGGTACGAACCTGTCCAGTCATCATTCCAGGATGAATGATCCCAAGGGGGAGATAATGTAATACACTGAATTTTTTTGAACTAAGACTCGAATCCTTCTTCGTTGTGAGTAAAATTTTACCAAGGAATTTAAAATTTATTAAGTATTATGGTCAGGTCACTATATATAGCACCTTGAGTTCCAAAAAGAATTAAAGAGAATTCATTAAAGTCATTCATTAGTTCATTTATGTTTTGGGTCAACTTCAAATGACCATAACTTTTGGTACAACATGAGTTAGGAGACTCATAAGATACCAAATGAAAGATCTCTAAGTCCATTTTCCAACACCACCTGGTTTACTAATTTTTGAGCTCGTATGAGGGAGATATGTTGTTTTGAAGTTAGTATATAACCCAACCAAATGAGTTGGGGTCAAATCCCACAGGGAGTGGTACGTGTTTAACATTCAAGAATAAAGTAAAAATATGTTCAAGTCAATCATAGGAATAGACATTTATAAGTAAAAACATAATTCAAATTAAGGGGTTGACACGAGTGTTAAATAACAAGGGGGTTTTGGTTTTAACTATCAGCTACAACAACAACAAAAAACAGGAAATTAACAATAATGAGACGGGTTCTTTGGATGTGATTCGCTTATAGGCTAATATACACAAATAGGTCATTGCAACTGTTAGTAAATAGCTATAAATTAGTGAATAATCTAGACTTTAGTTGGGATAAAGTTTCTCTCAAACAATTTACCCCGAATAAAGTTTGTTTCTCCCGAACAACAACAAGCATGCAAATAAGAACAACCTACGCTTTAGTGCATTCACTCTCTCGAGCTGAATGTGTGGAAAAGTGTTTAGGATTCAGTCTCTCGAGTTGAACCCATGACAACTCAATACACACAGACCATCAATTCAGTAATCTTGGTTTTAAAACCTCTCTCTCGAGCAAGTCAAAAACAGGAAGGTAGAACTGCATTTGCAACTACAATCTGATAAATTTAACCACAATTACTGATTGAAATCACATCTAAACAGCATTTTAACTAACAATTAGCAATAACCATAGGCTAAATCAGCCCATAATAACATAATCACACCCCAAGAATAGGGGTTTTAGCTAGATATCATAAAAAGATAGAAATTGTTACCAAATTATGTTTCCATTAACTGGGTAAGATTAATTTCATCTTTACAAAGGTCCAAACTGAAGAATGTCAAAGACCCACTTCCAATTTTTAAAAAATGGAAAGTAATAATTCTTCAAAGCTAAGGAAAACTTGTGTCTCTATTAAGAACACTCAATAGTCAAAATAAGATACTTGATAATCATAAAAGCTTAATAATAAACTAAATGTTCAAAAATGTATTTGTAGTCATCAAATATATGCTGCAATGGACAATTCAGTGCAGTAACTCAGGCTCGGCAATCCGCCCTTTGACCTATTTCATCGCCTTCTTGCTTGGCCTTCAACATCCTCAAGTTTTGTAACTTTGGGCGATCCAACACTGTATCACGGAACCACTTGGTGATCTGCCGACTACTCCATTCTCTCTCCAACTTGATTTTCTCCTTCAAGGCTTGGCACACTGGAACTTTAGGCGAGCAAATGGCCATTAGGCGAGTCCCCAAAGGGACTTAGCGATCACCAGGCCGTCATTTCTTCATTCTTGCAGCTCACTTTGTTCCTTTTTGCAAGTTAGTGTCCATGCTTTGTTCCTCAATCCAAATACCTGAAAATCAAGGGTTTTACATCAGTTATTGGCACAAAAAGAGAATTTGAGGACACTAAATCTATCCAAATAAAGCCCTAACTGAGTCCAAATCATGGACTCATCAGTAAGCGAGTCCATAGACACCCTTATTACTATAGGTCTAGCCTAGATCCAAAACTCTCCAAATCTATAGTTAAATTCATAAGTTTTGGTGCGAGCTAAATATGGCAAGTTTCATGTTTCCTATATTTTAAGCATAGAGTTAAGTCGTAATTCCTCCAAATTACATAATTTTAGTCATATTCATATAATACACCTAATATTTAATTAGGTGTACCCATATATCAAACTTGGATTTTAATTTTATAAATAAGTAAATTAAGAAGATCAACATAACCCCCTAATTTATAAACCATTAAAATGCCCTGCGAACATGACCATTTTGGGATCTATTATGTATATTATCTATTTTCTAAAAGAATTACATATCAAATTCCAACCACTAGAATTATTTCCCAATAATTAGCTTAAAAATCTTGTCCCCCCACCAAGGCTAATACCACAAACAGAAAGGAAATGACAAACAAAAGTTTAAACTCAATTGAACAAATACTACTGGAACCTCAACTCAATAATATAATAATGATAACAAATTAAGTCACACTAACTTATATTGTAAGCGTATTGAATGTAAAATTCTAATCTTCATATTGATTGTATCTCTTTACCTGAACAATGGTTCCTTCTTGAATGCTGAGGTATTTGATCAGCTATCTCTAATTCTTTATTCTCAAATCACGATATAAATTTTTAACCCCTCTAACTTATTTCAATATATCAACCAAGTGAAAAACAGTATTAAATAAATTATGGATTGTCCCATTAACTATAAACTAAATTAGTTATGAAATAAATATTCATTAACTAAATAATTGTAGTTATGAATAGTTTAAAATTTCCATTTAAATTTTATGGAAACAGTCACATATTCCTAGTGCCCAAAACAACATAATGGGTCATTACATCATCTACCACTTAAAATACATTTGTCCTCGAACGATGAAAGAATAGAACACACCTAAACGCAAAAAAAAATAGAGGCTATCTACTGCTCATGTTTGACTCGGTCTCCCATGTAGCATTAACCAGCGGATGATGCTACCATTGAACCTATACTGAAACAATCTCTTTCGACCTCAACATTCGAATTTGCCTATCTAAAATGGTTATAGATTCCTCTTCAAAAGTCAAATTCGGATCAAGTAATATTGAATCCCATTGAATCACATGAGCACCACCCTGATGATCTTCTTCAACATCAAAATATGAAATACTGGGTGAACACCCGACAAACCAGATGGCAAAGCCAACTCATACACCACCTTACCAATATATCAACAATATCAAAATGACCAATATACCTTGGGTTCAACTTGGCCTTCTTTCCAAATTGAATCACACCCTTCATGGGTAAAGCCTTCAATAGAACCAACTCTCAAACCATGAACTCCAAATCACGAACTTTTTGATCTATAAAACTCTTTACCTTTTCCAAGGACTCCCTAAACAAATATGTACCCCACAACTTAACCTCAAATGCATCAAACCTACCAATTGGAGATTTGCATCTCCTACCATACAAAGCCTCAAATGGTGCCATCTTAATACTTAAAATGGTAACTATTATTGTAAGCAAACTCCATTAAAGGAAAAACTTATCCCAATGAATACCAAATTAAATCACACACACCCGTAACATATCCTCAATAACCTAAATAGTCTGTTCAAACAAACCATTAGCCTGAGGGGGAAAGGTTGTACTAATATCCATCTGAGTACCCAACTCCTTCTGCATAGACCGCCAATAATGAGATGTAAATTCTGTTCCATGATCTGATATAATATAAATGGGAACCCCATGAAAGCGAACTATCTCACCAATATAAATCTTGGCTAACTTCTTTGAATTATAGGTAGTCTGAACTAGTACGAAGTGTGCAGACTTAGTCAATTGATCTACGATGACCCATATAAGATCAAACTTACCCAAAAGAAATGGCAACCCTACCACAAAGTCCATAGCAATTCGCTTCCACTTCTAATTAGGTATGGATATCCTTTGAGTCACACCTTCAGGATTTTGGTGTTCATACTTCACTTTCTGACAATTCAAACATGGAGATACAAAATTTACTATATGTCACGACCCAGGGGTACACCCTAGATGTAACACGACGTACCTGAACCTGAAGGGGTCACATACAACCACTTAGCATATCATTACATAGGATAAAATAACTGATATGAAAATTTTAAAACTTTATTCATACAGTTGAAATCTTTCATAAAAGAAAGAGAAAGTCTAACTTGTCTCAATTAGCCATCTAATACACTCTTTGAATAAAAAATAGTGTCACAACCCTTTCAACTTAATCCAAAGCATAAAATGACTAGAAAGAAACAACTAATGACTCATACATACTCGAATCTTGAGGACTCACCACAAGCTATGAGAATAGCCGATCCAAGCTTGGACCAATAGAAGATCCCCTTAAGAACCGGATTTCATCCAATTCTAAGCGTCAACTATCGTTAATTGGTATATCACCCAACTAAATGAGTTGGGGTCGAATACCACAGGGAGTGGTACTTGTTTGAGAGTCAATTGAGAAGTGAGAACATGATCAAATCAGTTATAGGAATAAATATTATCGAATAAAAACATTAGTCAAATCAGGGGGTGACACGAATGTCAAATGAGGTGTTTTGGTTTTTATTATCTATACAAATAGTGGCAAACAATACGAAATAACAATAATGAGACGAGTTCTTGGGATGTTATTCGATTATAGGCTAATATAGACAAATATGTAAATGTAACTATTAGAAAATAGCTAGATATTAGTGATAAGATAGGCTATAGAGGAGATAAACTTTCTCTCGAATAATTTACCTCGAATCAAGTTGATTTCTCTCGAACATCCACAAGCATGCAAAATAAGAACATCCCACAGCTTAGTCCATTCACTCTCTCGAGCTAAATGTGTGGAATTGGGTTTCAAATTCACTCTCTCGAGTTGAGCCTAGGTCAACCCAATACCCATTGACCATCAACCAATAATTTTTGTTCTATAACCTCTCTGCCAAGCAACCTAAGAACACTAAGTTAGAAATGTATTTGCAACTACAATTTATTAATTAAACCATAATTAATGATTAAACTCACTTCTAAATAGCATTTCAACTAACAATTAGCAATACCCATAAACTAAATTAGCCCATAATCACATAATCACACCCTAAGAATTGGGGGTTTTAGCTAGTGATGATTGTGTAATCAAGACACAACTTCTGCAAGTGTCTACGATCGTACAATAGTTTAGTAACCCAACCAAGAGTTCGGATCGTCCCAAGAGAGTGGTTATGAAAATTAATAGAAAAATAAAATTTAGTTCTAACTAGTCGTAGCTAAAGACATTAACGAGTAAAAACATTGTAAATGAAAGGGGGGACATAAGAGTGTCAATTAACAATGGGGGAGTTTTGTCACAAGTAAGGTAAAAACAACAACATAAACAAAGGTTTCTAAATAATGAGAGGGGATCCTTTGGATGTGACGAAAATACGGGTTAAGCTAGTTTATTAGGTACATGCTTTCGATAGAAGATTCATACAGTAATAGTGACTACGCCAGACTTTAAGGAAGATAAGTTCTCTCTCAAGCAACTTACCCCGTTTCAAATCCGTTCCTCTAAGACACTCATTTGCCGCATGAAGACCAGCCTACGGTTTAACCCACTGACTCTCTCAAGCTGAGTGTGTGGATATGAGACTATGGTTCACTCTTTGTAGCTGAACCTCATGTCGACCCACTCACACTGGCCATCAATTTAGTAGTTTTAGTTTTACAACCTCTCTCTCGAGCAACCCAATAACGCATAAATAAACTTGTATTTGCAACTACAAATTCATTAAATACATCCACAACAAGTAAACGAATTCACAATTAAACAACGATTAAACTATCAGTGAGCAAGACCCAACTGTTATCTTAACTCATATTCGCTAAATCACACCACAAGAATTGGGGTTTTTAGCCACACATCAAGAGATAGAAATTTAAACCTAAATGAGCTTGCATTCAAATGGGTATGAAGAATTAAGTCTTGTTACATGCCAAGAATAAAGAATCCAAGAGACCCAACTCCAAATCCTTGGAGATGAAACCCTCTTCTTCTTCAAGTCTTCAAAAACCCTCACAAACTTATAGTAAAAATATCAAAAAGTACTATTCTATATGAAAATTATAATAATTTCTCTACACTTAACACTACAACTCTAACTAGTATTTATAGTTTTCACAGATTTGTACTGCAGCGGATCATTCGACATCGTTAGTCTGAATCGCCGATCAACTCAACGATTCGCCCTTTGGTGTAGTTCATCACCGTCTTACACTAGCCCTTAACATCGTCGTGCTATAGGTCATCGGGCAACATGGTACTACTTTGCAGAACTTCTCGGCTATGCCCCGACTGCTCTCTTTTTCCGCTGACTTGATCCTTTCCTTCAGGGCTCAGCACACTTAAACAAAAGGCCAAGTATGACCCTTTGGCGACTCGCCAAGTGGACTCGGCGATCCTTAGACCTTCATTTCTTCGTTCTTTTTAGCCTTTTTGTTCCTTTTTGCAACGTAGTGTCCATTCTTTCTTTAAAACTTCAAATACCTAAAACTTAAGGATTTTCATTAGATATTGTGATAAAATAAGCATTTGAGGACATAATTTCTATTAAAATATAGCCCTAAATAAGTCCAATTTGTGGACTCATCAACACCCCCAACTTAAACTTTTGCTTATCCTCAAGCAAACACTCAGGTTTAGCCGTTCTAAAAGGGTGTCTTGAATAGTGCTATACAAGACTCAATTTACTTATGCAAAGATCAAATGTGCACTCAAAGATTCAAGTTGTGACTCCCCAATATCAACGAATCTCATGCTCACAATACTTGGTTCAAATGCAAGTTCAAGCTCAACTATAGTGTTCAGAAGGCCTCACACAAAGAATGAATACATATTCACACAATGGTTTCATAGTTTAAAGCTTTGGAATCAGATGCAACGCTCACACTCACAAAGAAGAAAATAATGCATAATTTCACCCATAGGTTTGCCTGTATTTTCCAATCAATATTTATTTCAGCTCACTCAAGATCAAAAAGGTCTTTTCAGGGCTTGTAATGGGGCCGAGTGCAAAGGTATGGCCATTTAGGTTCAGTGACTTTCCTCCTCATGAGATGTGGTGCTCACAACACTTCCTTTCCTTTCTCCTTCATAATTTTCATTAGTGCTTCTAGGTCATCCTATTATTTACTTTACAAAAATTGTTTGGAAACCCCCTTTCATTTTTTCAACTATATTCCACAACTTTTCTTTTTCATTATTTTTCTTTTTCTTTTTTGTCTTTTTTTACTATATATGAAGTGGGTTCCATTTTCCTCAAAACGATGGGTAGGAGGGACTTTCTTGCACTTCTTGATTTGCCTTTTGTTTTCACCACACCCCTAAATTAGGCTTTTGGCCTAAGTTGGATATTCAAACTAACTACAACTTCGTGAGGATTCTCGGTGATGCATTAAGAAAGGTCTTGTTTTCAACAAGTTTCTTCCAAAGAAAGGTAATGCTCAAGGGGTGTTTAGGAGAGAATCACACACTCACAAGGTAGGTAAAAAAAGAGGTATATGTCAAATTGGTTCACACTCGTAGAAGTTCTCTAAGATCATATCAAGAGATAGCATCTCTTAGTTGACCAAACCAACGGGCAAATTCTAAGATCTATCATGCATAGTTCACGAGTAAGCTCATAACTAGGCATTGACACTATAAGTCAAACAATAATCCACAGTTTCGCTAGTGGGCAATGATCATCATAAGAGACTCGATTCGATACTAGGCTAGTCATAACATGATGCAAAGATTTCACATATTGTCTATGTAACATCATTTGGCCTCATCATAGCCGCGCATTCATGTTCGTTCGATTGAGAGCACTATTCAAGTCATCGGTATTGATTAAAACTGAGACTCAATTTTATTGCAAAAGATCAGCCACATTCAACACATGAGAGGTGGTAATAATGTGCGTAAATGGTCAAAATCATATTGCAATATGATATCAAAGGAACCACAAGTTCAAAAATCCAGGCAAAGTAGTGTAGAATAACATAATTTAAATAGAACAACCCAAATATACACAACATAAAAATATCAAATAGCACACAAAGGTGGGCGTCACACCACCACAAATAAAAGCATTTTTTCCTCAAATGCAAATAATAAAATATCCAAAATAGCAATTAAAGAAAGACATAGAGGGAGGTAAAAAGGAGATCCTTTCTAAGCAGTTGCTCCATCTGTCTAGGCATCAGTACCTGATACCTTACTCTGAGTTTGGGCCTTAGTGCCTGAGGTCACCTTAGGGGGTACAACAGTGCCAGCTTTACCAAGGTCTGGTGATTGTGAGTCTTCCAGAAAGACATGCACCACTCTTTTGTGTTGCAAAGAAGAGGATTGAAATGCTAAGAGACAATGTAATCCAAGTTCAAGCACAATTCAACCATTAAAATTCTTTTAAAAATGCAAGAAATATATAAACTAGAGTGCGGGTGTGAGTTTGGACAGATAAAAAGTGAGGGAAAGTGAACAAACTTGAAACTTGTTAAACCTTTGGCTTGCAAACATCGTCCAGTTTTTTCCCACTCGGCGACATTAGTTGAGCTTGGCTACTCACTCGGTGGAACGCCAACTTTTTAGCTTTTTTCACCAAAATTTACAGGACCATTGGTTTACGAGGGTTCCAAATGGCGGTTTCCATCGTGATTGCCGACATGATCTGGGATTCGCCAATCATTTCCAAATCTCACCGAGTTTTACAGACTCCAATGTTGACGATGTCTTAAGTCAAATGGCGGACAAGGTCATATTTGCCAAAACCTTTGGCGACTCGCCGATTGGATCTATTGCTTTCCATCCTTCACTTTATCGAACACTTCTCATACTTTAACTTGTACAAACAACACACCATTATTTTACCAAGAAATAAAAAGCAATTAAAGGGGTTTTGGGTTATCTCTAAGATATTGCCTTAGTTAAAGTCGTGGTAAGACGCAGCATCACCTTCAGGCATCTTCCAAATACACCTCTTCAACCAAATAAATCTCTTGACAATCCCCAAAATATAATTTCAGACGTTAACCGTTCACTTTAAATAAAGGTCCTTCCTTATGTTCAACTTCAATTGCACCATTGGTGAACATTCGCGTTACTCTAAAGGGTCCAGACCATTTTATTTTGAGCTTTTCGGGAAAGAGTCTAAGTTGAGAGTTGTATAGCAAAAAACCCAATCTCCCACCTTGAAGTCCCGCTCGAGTATCCGAGCATTATGCCATTTCTTCATCTTCTCTTTGCAGATGGCTAAACTTTCATACGATTTGAGTATAAATTTATCCAGTTCGTTCCGCTGCTCTACTCTTCCCCTTGAAGTTTTTGACCAGTTCAAATTTAAAGCTTTCAATGCCCACAATGCTTTGTGTTCTAGCTCGACGGGTAAATTACAAGCCTTACCATAAACCAACTGATATGGAGACATACCGATCGGTGTTTTGTAAGCAGTCTAATATTCCCATAGTGCATCATCAAGTTTCCTAGACTAGTCAGTTCTGTTGGCATTTACTGTCTTTGCCAATATGCTTTTTATTTATCGATATGACACTTTATGATAGCATCCAAGGAAGCTCTACTCCATTGAAATACAAGGATGAAGCTTTAGAAACTCCAAGGCGGCCCATAACAAGATCTCAAGCCAAGGAGTTTAATGATAAGCTCAATGGGCTTCAATCGCTGATCCAAATGTGTCTTATTGGGGAAGAAGAGCTCATGCCCAAGGAAGAGGAATTGTCCAAATGCTACAATTATTTGGTGGCCCAAATTCAAGCCCAAGGTGAGGAATTTTAAGGGCCAATTTCGTGCAAATAAGGTCAAGAAGAGTCCAAGAATCAGCCACAACAAAAGTTGCTTTCTGCCCAAGTTTTGAGAAAAGACTAGTCAAACTTTCCAAGATTGTCAAGATTCTTTTCCTAGTTAGGATTTACCTTATTTCTTTATTTATATATAGGTTGTTAATATTTTTATTAGTCTATTTATGGTCTCCTAAGTACCATTTAATGCTTTCCTAGAAGTACTAAATTTGTTCCTAGTTAGGTTACTTTATTTCCTTTCTAGAGTAGGATTCCTTGTAATTGTCTTTTTAGGGTCTTGAACATTTTTCCCCCTTATCCTATATATAGGGGTCATTTTTTATTCATTAAAGACAATTTAGATTGATATTAATAATATTTGAGAGAGTTCTTTGAACCTTTGTGACTTGTTCTTTGAGAATTTATCTTTAAACCTATACTAGTTTCATAGTTTAAGGTATAAAGTAACTTCTTCTTGTGATATCTTTGGTTTCTCTTTGGTATTCTTTAGAAGGTGATTAGTTTTTACATACTAATTATTGTCTTTAGTTACTCATAAAGCGGTCAAGATCCGAATCTATTATTTTGATTCGTTTTTACTTGGATCTTTTCAAGACCTTAGAACATCTCATCCTTGGAAATTCGTGGATCTTTCCTTCGAATTTCCCATATCTTTAGTGTCACGACCCAAGCCTAGGGCCTAAACGTGACATGGCGAATGGGGAACCCGAAGGAACCCCAAACAAGCCTCTCAAACTTGTCATCACACTTCATCGGTCGCGGAAGTATATTCAACATTAAATAACGGGAAATAGGGATTAAGGGCAACCATTTCAAAATAACATCATAGAATAAGAGTCAAGCTCATTTACAAAATACTTGTCCAACGTACACCTCTACATACATAGATAGGACAGGGGCCATGACATATTACCGGCTCCCCTCATAGTCAAAATACAATGGCAAGCTAAAGTCTCAAAACATAAGCGTAAGAAACATAACGTAGCCCTTGAATCATTGAGGACTCACCAACAATCTCGGATAAGCACCGTACTAGCCACGTGAATGGAGAGAAGGATCAAGATTAGCTCCGGTCCCTACATGGTGATATCATGTAGGCAAAATATGCGTTAGTACTTTGGAATGTACTAAGTATGCGGGGTGCAATGCAACAATAGACAAGGACGCAATCGAAATGCAAGAGATAGTTCCATAGGCATAATAAATGATAATATGAGGATGCATGATCAAAGTGAAGTCAAAACATGTTTAAGTAAAACTATACGAATAGTAGATATCATATGTGTGTGCATAATCCGACCAATCAGTAACCCCAACTTAGGATGGGGGATGCCGTTCACACCCTGACACCCCGGTGGCAAGGTATAAACCCCTCACATGGTTGATGTTGGTCACACCCCAAGCATCCTAGGTGGCGAGATATAAACCTCTCACATGGTTGATGTTGGTCACACCCCAAACATCCTAGGTGGCGAGATATAAACCTCTCACATGGTTGATGTTGGTCACACCCCAAGCATCCTAGGTGGCGAGATATAAATCTCTCACATGGTTGATGTTGGTCACACCCCAAACATCCTAGGTGGTGAGATATAAACCTCTCACATGGTTGATGTTGGTCACACCCCAAGCATCCTAGGTGGCAAGATATAAATCTCTCACATGGTTGATGTTGGTCACACCCCAAACATCTTAGGTGGTGAGATATAAACCTCTCACATGGTTGTCCGGTTCTTTTCCCCCGGACCGAGCATGGTCATGCAACACTTTATATAGGAAATTCACCTTAGGCTCTAATGCAATCTCATGTATGGAATGAACATATACATAAGCTTAGTTTGTCATCAACACATTTCTGGAATGTCATACATCTCATAACTCAAGCCCTAAAGCATCAATTTATCAATTCTCCATTATTGGACATTTTGTCAAACACCTTGAAGGCATGTAATGGGATCAAAGAGCATGGAAAATAGGGTAGTAATTATGCAGCCAAACTAGTGAACAACCTACAACAACACATTTTAACACCCATAAGACCACATGAAAAATCTCCACATCCATTCCGAATTTAGATTCAAGTTCTAGAGTCACAACATGCTCAAAACAATCACTCTTCATGTTTAAAATTCACTTGTGCAGGAAATTTATACAAGGAACAAGACTAATTTATGAACCAGGAATTAAACCATGAATTAAATCATGAATTAGTGAGTAGAGTAGAGACTAGGCACTATGGTGGAAGGACCCATGAGTTCAACACCACATACCTTGAGTTTTTATGAAGGCCTTGAGAGTGTCTTCAATGGAAGCTTGGAACTTGGGAGCAAGAGTCTCTTCAATCTTGATGAAGGTTTTGGATTAGGGTTCTTGAGAGAACTTTGAGAGAAAATGTGTCTAAGTATGGGAGAGGTGTTTTGGGAAATGTTTTAGATATGAGAATTGAGTTAATGTTATATAGGAAATAACATATGCCCTTTGGAAAAAACGGAACAAA
Organism: Solanum commersonii; assembly: GCA_029007595.1. NCBI lineage: Eukaryota > Viridiplantae > Streptophyta > Magnoliopsida > Solanales > Solanaceae > Solanum > Solanum commersonii. The sequence continues at coordinate 9,085,281 of JAJTWQ010000002.1, read as the reverse complement.
CAGTTAGAAAAAAAAAGTGAGGCGGGTGAACAGTAACTTTGGTTACTGGAAATTGCATTTTCTGCCCGGATAGGTTTTACGAAAATGGGCATAACTTCTTCGTTCGAACTCCGAATGAGGTGAAACGAAGTGCGTTGGGTAGCTAACTCAAAGGGCTTTCCATGGATATATTATGTCCACCAAAATTATTTGTGTGCTAGGAGATATGACCCTCCAAAGTAGACCCTCGAAAAAGGCTTCCTTTGGAAATTTTGGATTTCGATACGGTTGCTCTAAAATTTGGGTGAGACCCATTCCCCACTCAATTTGACCCCCTAAATAAGAATATGAAGTCGGATTTTTGAAAAACGAAATGGATTCTTAGATATAGCTAAAACAAGTTTCCCGTAACTTTCGAAGCACATTTTTAGGAACTTTTTGGGTCGTTTCAATATCTCCCCCTTGGGAACATTCGTCCCCGAATGTGGAAGAGACGTACAAGGCAAGACTTAGTAAGAACATATCAGCTCCAACATGAATGCAAAAATTTTATTTAAACATCACTTCAAGATTTCAAAACTTAGTGTAAAGCATCCATAACTCATCAATTTAAACATATATGCACATCAATGATTTAGGGGCTGAAATGTAAGACTTAATGGAGTACAAAGGACTTGATTTAATACCTTAGGCTTGAGTGGAGTTGAATAAATAAGGATAACGTCTTTGCATGTCCGCTTCGGCCTCCCAAGTAGCACTCTCCACTTGTTGATTTCTCCAAAGCACCTTAACGGAGGCCACTTCTTTGTTCCTCAACCTCTTAACTTGTCTATCTAACATCTGAACCGGACTTCTTCATACGTCAAATTATCTTCTACAACACCCACAACCTTAAGAGGTACAATAGCGTTAGGATCACCAACACATTTCCTCAACATCGATACATGGAATACCGGATGAACTAATTCCATCTCCTTGGGCAACCCCAACTCATAGGCTACTTTACCAACCCTTCTTATTACCTCGTAAGGACCGACATACCTAGGACTTAACTTCACCTTCTTACCAAAACGAACCACACCTTTCATTGGAGAAACTTTCAAATAAACCCAATCACCCACTTTGAATTCAAGATCCCTTCTCCTCACATCGGCATAAGACTTTTGACGACTTTGGGCTGTTTTCAACCTCTCCCTAATCATCCTTACCTTCTCAAGAGCATCCATGACCAGATCCGGACCCAACAAGGCCACCTCTCCAACTTCAAACCACCCAACCGGTGACCTACACCGTCTACCATAAAGTGCCTCAAAAGGAGCCATACCGATACTAGAATGATAACTATTGTTGTATGCAAACTCAATCAAAGGAAGATGATCATCCCAACTACCTTTCAACTCCAAGACACAAGCTCTAAGCATATCCTCCAAGGTTTGAATTGTTCTTTCGACCTGGCCATCCGTTTGAGGGTGGAAGGCCGTGCTAAGCTTTACCTTTGTACCAAGACCCCTTTGGAAAGATTTCCAAAAGTGAGAAGTGAATTGGGCACCACGATTCGAGATGATAGACAAGGGAATCCCATGCAACCTTACCAATTCATGAATGTACAACTTGGCATACTCTTCAGCCCCATAAGTAGTTTTAACTGGTAGGAAATGAGCCGACTTTGTCATCCGATCAACCACCACCCAAACCGAATCAAAACCTCTTCTAGTCTTAGGCAAGCCCACTACAAAATCCATGTTGATTTCTTCCCACTTCCAAGTAGGTATCTCAATGTCTTGAGTTAGGCCACCCGGCCTTTGATGTTCGGCCTTGACTTGTTGACAACTATGGCAACCCGAAACAAATTTTGCAATGTCCTTCTTCATATCGCCCCACCAATACACATCCCTCAAGTCTATATATATCTTTGTTGACCCCGGATGAATAGAATAAAAAGAATTATGAGCCTCATCAAGGATTATTTCCCTCACACCATCCACACAAGGAACACATAATCTACCTTGGTACCTAAGGGCACCATCTCCCCCTTGGGAGAAAACCTCCACCTTACCACTACTCACCGAAGCCTTTAATTCCACCAAAGAAGGATCAAGATCTTGCTTGGCTATCACCTCATCAACCAAGGAAGACCTTGAACCATCAACAACAACTACTCCTCCACTATCCACCCCTTCTAACCTAACTCCTAATTTGGCCAACCGATGGACCTCCTTAGCCAACTCTTTACTACCTTCCTCCACATGAGCCAAGCTACCCATGGACACTCTACTCAATGCATCCGCCACCACATTAGCTTTCCCCGGATGATAGTGAACACTCATATCATAATCCTTAAGGAACTCTAGCCACCTCCTTTGTCTCAAGTTAAGATCTTTTTGCGTGAACACATATTGGAGACTCTTATGGTCGGTGAAGATATCAACATGCACCCCATACAAATAGTGACGCCAAATCTTCAAAGCAAAAACCACGGCGGCCAATTCAAGATCATGGGTTGGTTAATTCTTTTCATGAACCTTAAGTTGCCTAGAAGCATAGGCTATAACCTTACCACTTTGCATCAACACACAACCCAAACCAATACGGGAAGCATCACAATAAATAACAAAACCTTCTAACCCATCCGGAAGTGATAAAATAGGAGAGGACACAAGCCTTTCTTTCAAAGTTTGGAAGCTTTTCTCACACTCATCCGACCACACAAATTTAGCCTTCTTTTGAGTCAACTTAGTCATAGGAGAAGCAAGAGAAGAAAACCCTTCCACAAATCTCCTATAATAACCCGCTAAACCCAAGAAACTCCTTATATCCGACGGGGTCAAAGGTCTAGGCCAATTCCTAATAACATTGGTCTTTTTAGGATCCACCTTAATACCATCCCCCGACACTACATGGCCTAAGAAAATAACTTTCTTTAACCAAAACTCACACTTTTCATATTTAGCGTACAACTTCTCTTCCCTCAATCTTTGGAGTACAACCCTCAAGTGACCCATGTGCTCTTCCTCACCCCGAGAATAGATCAAGATGTCATCTATAAACACCACCACAAAAAAATCAAGGTAGGGTTTGAAGACCCTATTCATCAAATCCATAAAGATAGCCGGAGCATTAGTCAACCCGAAAGACATCACCACAAACTCATAGTGCCCATACCTAGTACGAAAGGCCGTCTTAGGAATATCACACTCCCTCACCTTCACTTGATGATACCCGGACCGAAGATCAATCTTAGAGAAGTGACTAGCCCCATGCAATTGGTCAAATAAATCGTCAATCCTTGGAAGAGGATACCTATTCTTGACGGTGACCCTATTAAGTTGTCGATAATCAATACACATTCTAAGAGACCCATTTTTCTTCTTCACAAACAAAATCGGAGCACCCCATGGAGAATGACTAGGTCTAATAAACCCCTTCTCTAACAAATCTTTCAATTGCTCTTTCAAATCTTTCAACTCCGCCGGGGCCATACAGTAAGGGGGAATAGAAATAGGTTGAGTATCGGGAAAGAGGTCTATACCAAAACCTATCTCCCTTTCGGGAGGGACACCGGGAAGGTCTTTTGGGAAGACATCTAGAAACTCATTAACGACCAGAATAGACTCAATAGGAGGGACTTTAGACTCCACATCATTGACTCTCACAATATGGTACAAGCACCCTTTGGAAATCAACCTATGGGATTTAATGCAAGAAATAAATTTCCCCTTCACCACAACATCCTGACTCTCCCACTCAAGGATGGGTTCGTTAGGAAATTGGAACTTGACTTTACGAGTTCTACAATCAATAGAAGCATAATATGCATGCAACCAATCCATCCCAAGAATAACATCAAAATCCACCATATTCAACTCAACAAGACCACAAGGCAACAACTTATTCAATATGCAAATCGGACAATTTCTATACACTTTTCTAGCAACAATAGAGACACCAATGGGAGTAGATACTTCATATGACTCATGCAACAATTCCGACTCAACTTGAAATTTTCTAGCAACAAGGGGGTAACAAAGGAAAGTGTGGCACCTGGATCAATCAAAGTATAAACATCAAGATCAAAGATTTGCAACATACCGGTCATCACATCGGGAGTCTCATTAACACCTTGTCTACCATGCAAAGCATAAAATCGACTGTGCCTTGGCGCACCACTTTGAGAAGCACCTCTACCCAAAGGAGTAGTGTTAGCATTTCGGACCTTGTTGCGGATCTTGGGACACTCAAACCTCTTGTGACCCACTTCTGCACATTCAAAGCAAGCACCCGAACCCTTCATGCAAGGACCACCATGCTTCCTCCCACACTTAGGGCATACATCCATAGAATCCACTTCACCTCCCCCTTGAGGTCTAGGAACATTGATGGCAAATCCTCGGTTGACATGAGGGTTTCCTCGGCCTTGATGAAATCTAGCACCCTTAGGGAACCTATTCTCCAATCGGGCCCTCTTGGCCTCATGCCCCCTTCTCTTTCTCAATTTCTCCCCCTTTATTTGCTCGTCATAAGTCATCAATCGAGACAAGTCCGTATCTCCAATGAGCATAGCGGACCGACACTCCTCACTAACCAAGTCGGATACACCCATCACAAATTTGTTCATCCTCGACCTAGAGTCGGCCACCAAGTGAGTTGCATACTTGGAGAGTTGGACAAATTTGAGGGCATACTCCCTCACACTCATAGCTCCTTGCTTCAAGTTCATGAACTCCACCAACTTTGCCTCCCTAAGCTCAAGAGGGAAGAACCTATTAAGGAAAGCAAATTTAAACTCCTCCCATAACACCACATAGCCATTACCTTTCTCACCCTTCCATTGGTCAAACCAAATTTGAGCAACCCCCTTGAGTTGGTAGGCCGCCAACTCCGCCTTCTCACAAGCACCAACACCCATAATGGTCAAGATTTTGCATACCTCATCGATGAACTCTTGCGGGTCCTCATCCATCTTTGAACCATGGAAGACCGGAGGGTTCATCCTCATGAAATCTCTCACCCTTTCCCCCGGGGTGGTAGCTCGAGGAGCTTGGGCTCCTTGTTGCACTTGGTTAGATACCACTTGTGCAAGCATGGTGAGTGCATCACGGAGCTCACCATTGGTGGGTGGCTCTTCCAGTGATCGGGCCCGTCTTCCCATCATGTTTGGCATGATGATCTAGCAATCCAAAGAACAAGCGTTAGGGAGGAATCACCTTATTACACTCTAAGCACGACATAGAACATAAAGAAGGGAAACCTTTCCTAAAATGTTTTGTAGCCTCCCATTCATAGTTATGGCGCGCTTCCCAACCATGATTAGGACTCTACTCAACGCGGTGTGTTGGACTCCGAGGATTTAACAACCTAGTGCTCTGATAGCAAGCTTGTCACGACCCAAGCCTAGGGCCTAGACGTGACATGGCGAATGGGGAACCCGAAGGAACCCCAAACAAGCCTCTCAAACTTGTCATCACACTTCATCGGTCGCGGAAGTATATTCAACATTAAATAACGGGAAATAGGGACTAAGGGCAACCATTTCAAAATAACATCATAGAATAAGAGTCAAGATCATTTACAAAATACTTGTCCAACGTACACCTCTACATACATAGATAGGACGGGGGCTATGACATATTACCGGCTCCCCTCATAGTCAAAATACAATGGCAAGCTAAAGTCTCAAAACATAAGAGTAAGAAACATAACGTAGCCCTTGAATCATTGAGGACTCACCAACAATCTCGGATAAGCACCGTTCTAGCCACGTGAATGGAGAGAAGGATCAAGATTAGCTCCGGTCCCTATATGGTGACATCATGTAGGCAAAATATGCGTTAGTACTTTGGAATGCACTAAGTATGCGGGGTGCAATGCAATAATAGACAAGGACGCAATCGAAATGCAAGAAATAGTTCCATAGGCATAATAAATGATAATATGAGGATGCATGATCAAAGTGAAGTCAAAACATGTTTAAGTAAAACTATACTAATAATAGATATCATATGTGTGTGCATAATCCGACCAATCTGTAACCCCAACTTAGGATGGGGGATGCCGTTCACACCCGTCACCCCGGTGGCAAGGTATAAACCCCTCACATGGTTGATGTTGGTCACACCCCAAGCATCCTAGGTGGCGAGATATAAACCTCTCACATGGTTGATGTTGGTCACACCCCAAACATCCTAGGTGGCGAGATATAAACCTCTCACATGGTTGATGTTGGTCACACCCCAAGCATCCTAGGTGGCGAGATATAAACCTCTCATATGGTTGATGTTGGTCACACCCCAAACATCCTAGGTGGTGAGATATAAACCTCTCACATGGTTGTCCGATTCTTTTCCCCCGGACCGTGCATGGTCATGCAACACTTTATATAGGAAATTCACCTTAGGCTCTAATGCAATCTCATGTATGGAATGAACATATACATAAGCTTAGTTTGTCATCAACACATTTCTGGAATGCCATACATCTCATAACTCAAGCCCTAAAGCATCAATTCATCAATTCTTCATAATTGGACATTTTGTCAAACACCTTGAAGGCATGTAATGGGATCAAAGAGCATGGAAAATAGGGTAGTAATTATGCAGCCAAACCAGTGAACAACCTACAACAACACATTTTAACACCCATAAGACCACATGAAAAATCTCCACATCTATTCCGAATTTAGATTCAAGTTCTAGAGTCATAACATGCTCAAAACAATCACTCTTCATGTTTAAAATTCACTTGTACATGAAATTTATACAAGAAACAAGACTAATTTATGAACCAGGAATTAAACCATGAATTAAACCATGAATTAGTGAGTAGAATAGAGACTAGGCACTATGGGTGGAAGGACCCATGAGTTCAACACCACATACCTTGAGTTTTTATGAAGGCCTTGAGAGTGTCTTCAATGGAAGCTTGGAACTTGGGAGCAAGAGTCTCTTCAATCTTGATGAAGGTTTTGGATTAGGGTTCTTGAGAGAACTTTGAGAGAAAATGTGTCTAAGTATGGGAGAGGTGTTTTGGGAAATGTTTTAGAGATGGGAATTGAGTTAATGTTATATAGGAAATAACATATGCCCTTTGGAAAAAACGGAACAAACACTTAGAAAAAAAAGTGAGGCGGGTGAACAGTAACTTTGGTTACTGGAAATTGCATTTTCTGCCCAGACAGATTTTACGAAAATGGGCATAACTTCTTCGTCCGAACTCCGAATGAGGTGAAACGAAGTGCGTTGGGTAGCTAACTCAAAGGTCTTTCCATGTATATATTATGTCCACCTAAATTATTTGTGTGCTAGGAGATATGACCCTCCAAAGTAGACCCTCGAAAAAGGCTTCACTTGGAAATTTTGAATTTCAATACGGTTGCTCTAAAATTTGGGTGAGACCCATTCCCCACTCAATTTGACCCCCTAAACAAGAATATGAAGTCGGATTTTTGAAGAACGAAATGGATTCTTAGATATAGCTAAAACAAGTTTCCGGCAACTTCCGAAGCACATTTTTAGAAACTTTTTGGGTCGTTTCATTTAGTTAGTTTTTTTTTGCTTTTTTCTTTGTGCTTCCGCATTCTAAATTTCAATTCTGTATTTGTGATCTCCTTAATGCTGTTGTTATCAAGTGGTATTAGAGCGGTTCTATCAAGATTCCGTTCTTGATAAATCTTGGGATTTCTTCTTATACTAGAGCAAAAAAAAAGTACCGTGAATAGTAGCTGAAAAAATACTGTGGCGTGAACAGTAGCATGAAGAAAAACAATTACAGTAGCGAGAACAAAAAAAAAGTTATAACTTGCTCTATAAGTAATCTGATTACTTGTCCTCCAAGAAATTTGATTACTTGGTACCCAAGAAAGTTTATTACTTGTTATTCAAGAAATCTTATTACTTGCTCTCCAAGTTTTGCATTAATTTGTTTTCAAGCAAGAAGGTAGCAAGAAGAGGGGATTTTAGATCTTTAAGAATAAGAGGAATTTTTTTTTTCTTGTTCTTATAATTCTAAAATAAGTTCCTTTTTATTCGTGCTTTGTTTCAACTAAATCCTACTTGTTCTAGGACTAGTTCTTTACTTTCTTTTTGTACCCCAAGATTCCATACTTTATTACTACGAACTTGATACACATTTTGGTTTAATTATAAATCTACAAAGTATTTTCGTTCAACGGTTATTTTGAGTGGAAAAAGGCAAGTGTGGGTGAGTTTAAAAGAGGGTAAAAGCCATATTGAAAGTGTGATACTTGATCATTTATTTATTTTAGATGTCTAATTCAGGTGTTGATAAGGAAAGGGCTCGTTTAGAAGCCGAGGTCAAGGGAAGGAACGACTTCACTCTTCAAGCTATGCACTAACAATTTGAGAGATGGACCCTTCAATTTCAAGAGATGAGAGATATGATTATCAAGCAGAATGACACCATAGCTGCAATTAGGAGGGAGAATGACGTTGTACCCCCAAATAATGTTAGACCCCAAGTTAGAAGGAATGTACCCCATATCCCTTTTGTAAATCCTGAATATGATAATGATGATTTTGATGTTGAATTTAATCTAGAAAGAAGAGAAAGGAGGGGACAAAGAGGTAGAGTAGAAGATGATAATATAAAGATGAAGATGCCATCTTTTAGGGGGACAAGGGATCCAGACTTGTACCTTGATTGGGAGAGACGAGTTCAAGCCATCTTTGATTGCCATAACTACTCTGAGGGTAAGAAAGTTAAACTTGCTGTTGTTGAGTTTTCTGATTATGCTGCTTCTTGGTGGAAAAAGCTTGTTATGGACAGATTGCAAGAGGAGCTACCACCTATTGCTACCTGGGCAGAGATGAAGAGGGTAATGAGGAAGCAATTTATTCCATCATACTTCCAAAGAGATCTACAGTCTCGCCTTCAACACTTGAAGCAAGGCTCCATGTCAGTGGATGAGTACTTCAAAAGCATGGATATGGCTATGATCCAAGCTAACTGCATTGAGGAAGAAGAGGCTACAATAGCTAGATTTTTAAATGGTTTAAATACAGAAATAGCTAATATACTAGAGATACAACAATATGTAACTTTAGATGAGTTAGTTGATTTGTTTGTAAAAGTTGAAAAACAAATTGAGAAAAAGCAGCAAAATAACTCATGGAGAAGTCGACCAAACACTATCTCTAAGAATCCATGGTCAACTCAAGAGGGGAAAGCTCCTTCCAAACCACATGATGATGGAGGTAAAGGTAAAGTTGAGGAGGGAGGTAAAACCTTTAACTCTAAATTTTCTAAACCTTCAAGTTCTATTCAATGTCACAAATGTCATGGAAGGTGATAGCATCCAAGGAAGCACTACTCCTTTGAAGGACAAGGATGAAACTTTAGAAACTCCAAGGAGGCCCATAACAAGATCTCAAACCAAGGAGTTCAATGATAAGCTCAATGGGCTTCAATCGCTGATCCAAAGGTGTTTTATTGGGGAAGAAGAGCCTAAGCCCAAGGAAGAGGAATTGTCCAAATGCTACAATTATTTGGTGGCCCAAATTCAAGCCCAAGATGAGGAATTTTAAGGCCCAAATTTCATGCAAATAAGGTCCAGAAGAGTCCAAGAATCAGCCACAACAAGAGTTTCTTTCTGCCCAAGTTTTGAGAGAAGACTAGTCAAATTTTCCAAGATTGTCAAGATTCTTTTCCTAGTTGGGATTTACCTTATTTATTTATTTATATATAGGTTATTAATATTTTCCTTAGTCTATTTATGGTCTCCTAAGTACCATTTAATGCTTTTCTAGAAGTACCAAATTTGTTCCTAGTTAGGTTACTTTATTTCCTTTCTAGAGTAGGATTCCTTGTAATTGTTTTTTTAGAGTCATGGACGTTTTTCCCCCTTCTCCTATATATAGGGGTCCTTTTTATTCATTAAAGACAATTTAGATTGATATTAATAATATTTGAGAAAGTTCTTTGAATCTTTGTGACTTGTTCTTTGAGAATTTATCTTTAAACCTTTACTAGTTTCATAGTTTAAGGTATAAAGTAACTTCTTCTATTGATATCTTTGGTTTCTTTTTGGTATTCTTTAGAAGGTGATTAGTTTCTACATACTAATTATTGTCTTTAGTTACTCATAAAGCGGTCAATATCCGAATCTATTGTTTTGATTTGTTTTCTCAAGTAAAGGCGTTAGATTTCTTCCATAAATCTATACTTTGTTACTTGGATCTTTTCAAGACCTTAGAACATCTAATCCTTGGAAATTCGTGGATCTTTCCTTCGAATTTCCCATATCTTTAGCTAGTTTTTTTCTTTTTTTTCTTTGTGCTTCCGCATTCTAATATTCCGTTCTCTATTTGTGATCTCCTTAACCTTTCTGTTATTAGAAGGGGGCATATGATGCATGAATGTTCAAGTAGAAGAAACATCCTACTTAGAGAGAATGGAGAATATGAGAGTGAAAAAATGAGGGGGAAGAAGAAGAGGGAGAAGGTCTAAGTGAGGAAGATGATTTGGAACTGCCTAATGATGGTATAATTGGGGTGGTTAGGAGAATTATGACTATCAATTAGGGTAGTGTTGATGAAGGGCAGAGAGAGAATTTGTTTCATACTAGGTGTGGGATAAAAGGGAAGACTTATTCTATGATTATTGATGGGGGAAGTTGTGCAAATGTTGTGAGTTCATACTTGGTGAATAAATTAGGAATTGCATGCATGAAGCGCTCTACCCCATATAGGCTCCAATGGTTGAATGATAGTGAAGAAGCAAAAGTAAACAAGCAATGCATGATTTCATTCAATGTTGGTAGGTATGAAGATGAAACTTTTTGTGATGTAGTTCCAATGCAAGCATGTCATGTTTTACTTGGACGGCCTTGACAGTATGATAGGGATACTACTCATCATGGGTAAAAGAATATGTATAGCCTTCTGCATAATGGTAAGAAGTATACTCTTGCACCATTATCTCCTTCTCAAGTGTTTGAAGATCAAAAACGATTGAGGGAAACAATGGGAAAACAAAAGGGAGAGGTAAAACATGAGCTTGATGGAAAAGAAAAAGGCCAAGAGATAGAAAGAAAGAGAGATGGCTGAGAGAAAGAGAGAGAGGGCAGCGATCTAAGTAAAGAGGTAAAAGAGGGTGTGAGTAAAAAAATAAAATATTTTGGTGAGAGGAAAGAGGCTAAGGAAAAGAAAAATGAGAGCCTTTATATAAAATCCAAAGAGTGTTTGAATGCTAGGAGAGAGGGACTGCCCATAATACTACTTACTTACAAAGAAGTATTGATTAATTTTGAACAACTAACTCCTTCTTTGCCAAATAGTGTTTCTTCTCTTTTGCAGAATTTTGAAGATATTTTTCCTGATGATACTCCAAAGGGATTGCCACCTTTGAGAGGGATTGTGCAGCAAGTAGACTTTGTGCCTGGGTCTCAACTTCCTAATAGGCCTGTGTGCAGGAGCAATCCTGAAGAGAGCAAAGAATTACAAAGGCAAGTTGAAGAATTGCTTGGAAAGGCATTTGTTCGAGAGAGTATGAGCCCATTCTCTGTTCCAGTCCTATTGGTCCCCAAAAAGGATGGAACATGGAGGATGTGTGTAGATTGTCGAGCTATCAACAAGATAACAGTAAAGTATCGCCATCCTATCCCTCGTCTTGATGACATGTTTGGACTAGCTGTATGGTTCCAAAATCTTTTCTAAAATTGATCTAAAGAGTGGTTACCATTAGATTCGTATGAATCCCGGAGAGGAATGGAAAATTGCTTTGAAGACCAAATATGGACTTTATGAGTGGTTAGTTATGCCCTTTGGCTTGACTAATGCACCAAGCACTTTTATAAGACTAATGAATCATGTTTTTAAAGATTTCCATGGAAAATTTATTGTGGTGTATTTTGATGACATCTTGATCTTTTCTCAAAATCTGGATGAACAACTAGAGCACTTAAAACAAGTTTTTGAAGTTCTTAGAAATCAGTGCTTATTTGCTAATCTCAAAAAGTGTACTTTCTGTGTGGATTGTGTGGTTTTCTTAGGTTTTGTGGTCAGTTCTAAGGGAGTTGAAGTAGATGATGAGAAAATCAAGGCAATAAAAGAATGGCCTAAATCTAATAGTGTAACTGAAGTTAGGAGTTTTCATGGACTTGCTAGTTTTTAGAGGAGGTTTGTGTGAGACTTTAGCACCGTTACTGCTCCTTTAACTGAAGTTATTAAAAAAGATAAGGTTTTTAAATGGGGAAAGGAACAAGATGATGCATTTAACTTGCTGAAGGATAAATTGTGTTTTGCTCCTCTTTTGCAATTGCCTGATTTTTCTAAGTCTTTTGAAGTTGAGTGTGATTCCTCTGGTAAGGGCCTAGGTGCAGTTTTGATGGAAGGCTCCAAGCCAGTTGCCTACTTTAGTGAAAAGCTAAGGGGACCAACGTTGAACTACTCAACTTATGATAAGGAGCTATATGCCTTGGTAAGGGCGTTAGCTACATGGCAGCACTACTTGTGGCCTCGAGAATTTATGGTCAAGACTGATCATGAGTCATTAAAATACTTGAAGAGCCAAGGTAAACTTAGTCATCGTAGGCATGCTAAATGGGTAGAGTTTATTGAAACTTTTCCTTATGTAATTGCTTACAAACAAGGAAAGGAGAATGTGGTTGCTGATGTACTCTCAAGAAGGTATGTTTTGATCTCTACTCTTACTTCAAAGTTGTTGGGTTTTGACCAAATCAAGTTCCTTTATGCTAATGATTCTGATTTTGGTGAGATTTTTGCTGAATTCAAGTTAGGTCCTTTTGAGAAATTTAATCTTCAAGATGAATTTCTATTTAAGGAAAATAAATTATGTGTTCCTAATTGCTCGTTGCGTGAACTATTTGTTAGGGAAGCACATTGTGGAGGGCTAATGGGACATTTTGGTGTACCCAAAACACTGGAAATACTTTCTGAACATTTTTATTGGCCTAGCATGAGAAAGGATGTTGAAAAAGTGTGTTCTTATTGTCTTGAATGTAAACAGGCTAACTCTAGAACATTGCCGCATGATCTTTATACTCCTCTACCTGTTTCTAATTCCCCTTGGATTGATATTTCTATGGATTTCATATTGGGGCTGCCAAGGACTAAGTATGGTAAGGATAGTATATTTGTGGTAGTAGATAGATTTTCTAAAATGACTCGTTTTATCCCATGTAAAAAGACTAATGATACATTTCATGTGGCTGACTTGTTTGTAATGGAAGTGGTTAAATTGCATGGAATACCTAGAACTATTGTTAGTGATAGGGATGCCAAGTTCTTAAGTCACTTTTGGAGAATTCTTTAGGGAAAGTTGGGAACTAAATTGCTATTTTCTACATCTTGTCACCCACAAACGGATGGGCAAACGGAAGTGGTTAATAGAACTTTAGGGAACATGTTGAGGGTTGTTTTGAAAGGAAAGTTGACTTCTTGGGAAAATTACTTACCTATTGTAGAATTTGCTTATAATAGGACCTTCCATTCTTCTACTGGTAAGACTCCTTTTGTAGTTGTATATGGATTCAACCCCCTTACCCCCCTTGATTTATTGCCTTTGCCTACAAATGATTTTGCTAATCTTGATGGTAAGAAGAAGGCTGATATGATGAAGAAAATTCATGAACAAACAAGGCTTGCAATTGAAAAGAAGAATAAGTAAGTTGCATTGCGAAGGAATAAGAGCAGAAAATATGTTGTTTTTAAACCTGGTGACTTGGTTTGGGTGCATATGAGAAAGGAAAGATTTCCTTCCAAAAGAAAGACCAAACTAGATCCTAGAGGAAGTGGGCCATACAAAGTCCTTGAAAGGATTGGAGACAATGCTTATAAACTTCATCTTCCGGGTGAGTTCCAAGTTAGTGCTACTTTTAATGTTTCTGATCTTTCCCATTTTGATGCAGATTTGAATTCGAGGACGAATTCGCTTCAAGAAGAGGGGAATGATAGCATCCAAGGAAGCTCTACTCCATCGAAGGACAAGGATGAAGCTTTATAAACTCCAAGGAGGCCCATAACAAGATCTCAAGCCAAGGAGTTCAATGATAAGCTCAATGGGCTTCAATCGCTGATCCAAATGTGTCTTATTGGGGAAGAAGAGCTCATGCCCAAGGAAGAGGAATTGTCCAAATGCTACAATTATTTGGTGGCCCAAATTCAAGCCTAAGATGAGGAATTTTAAGGCCCAATTTCGTGCAAATAAGGTCAAGAAGAGTCCAAGAATCAGCCACAACAAGAGTTGCTTTCTGCCCAAGTTTTGAGAGAAGACTAGTCAAACTTTCCAAGATTGTCAAGATTCTTTTTCTAGTTGGGATTTACCTTATTTATTTATTTATATATAGGTTATTAATATTTTCCTTAGTCTATTTATGGTCTCCTAAGTACCATTTAATGCTTTCCTAGAAGTACTAAATTTGTTCCTAGTTAGGTTACTTTATTTCCTTTCTAGAGTAGGATTCCTTGTAATTGTCTTTTTAGCGTCTTGAACGTTTTTCCCCCTTGTCCTATATATAGGGGTCCTTTTTTATTCAATAAAGAAAATTTAGATTGATAATAATAATATTTGAGAAAGATCTTTGAACCTTTGTGACTTGTTCTTTGAGAATTTATCTTTAAACCTTTACTAGTTTCATAGTTTAAGGTATAAAGTAACTTCTTCTTGTGATATCTTTGGTTTCTTTTTGGTATTCTTTAGAAGGTGATTAGTTTCTACATACTAATTATTGTCTTTAGTTACTCATAAAGCGGTCAAGATCCGAATCTATTGTTTTGATTCGTTTCTCAAGTAAAGGCGTGAGATTTCTTCCATAAATCTATACGTTGTTACTTGGATCGTTTCAAGACGTTAGAACATCTAATCCTTGGAAATTAGTGGATCTTTCCTTCGAATTTCCCATATCTTTAGTTAGTTTTTTTTTAGTTTTTTTCTTTGTGCTTCCGCATTCTAATATTCAATTCTCTATTTGTGATCTTCTTAACCTTGTTGTTATCACTTTAACTTGGCCATTTGTTTGGGGATGATATGGGGTTGCTTGTTTGTGTTTCACCCCATATTTGCTCATTGCCATTGAAAACCACCTATTGCAAAAGGGGGACCCCCCATTGCTAATGATTACCCTCGGAGTGCCAAATCTTGCGAAGATGTAGCGTTTCAAAAATAGGACAACACTTTTTCCTTCGTAGTTTGGAAGTGCAATGGCTTCCATCCATTTGGAAACATAATCTACAGCCACCAAGATATACTTATTTTCAAATGAGCACACAAATGGGCCCATGAAATCGATCCCCTATACATCGAATAGCTCAACCTCTAAAATAGAAGTGAGAGGTAATTCGTGTCTTCAAGTCACTCCGCCTTGCTGCTAACATTGAGAGCATTTCTTTGGAAACTCATGTGCATTCTTGTATAAGGACAACCAGTAATATCCACTCTGGAGAATTTTAGTGGTGGTGCAGATACCACCATGCTGACCTCCCACTGGAGATGTATGAAAAGCATGGAGAATTTCCACCGCTTCTTCTTCCAGAACATACCTTATAATGACATGGTCACCACACTCTTGAAACAAGTATGGTTCATCCCAAAAGTACTTTTTAACATTGAACATGAACCTTTTTGTTGGTAAAAAGTCAACTCATCCAGCATTAGCCCACACACAATGTAATTTGAAAAATCTGCATACCATGGCGTATGTTTGAGAGATATTGCAAACACCTGTTCATCGGGGAATGAGTCATCTATGTCAACCTCATGCTCATTATTTTCCCTTACTTCCAACCTTGATAAGTGATCAACCACTAGGTTTTCGCATCCTTTTTGATCTTCTACCTCAAAATCAAATTGTTGTGATAGTAGAACCCATTTTATCAATCTTGGTTTTGCATCTTTCTTTGCCATCAAGTAATGGAGTGCAACATGATCAGTATGTATGATTACTTTAGTGCCTAGAAAGTATACCCGAAACTTTTCAAATGCATAAACTACCGCAAGTAACTCTTGTTCAGTGACCGTATAATTTTGCTAGGCACTATTTAGAGTCTTGCTTGCGTAATAATTTGGGTGTAATAGTTTCCTGCGCTTTTTCCCCAACACAACCCCCAATACCATACTACTAGCATCACACATTAATTCAAAAGATTCGGACCAGTTAGGACTGATGATGATCGAGGTGGATACTAGTTTCTCTTTCAAACACTGAAATGCAGCCAAACAAGCATCATTAAAATAGAATTTCACTTCTTTCTCTAAGAGTTTGCATAATGGGTGTGCAATCTTTGAGAAGTCTTTAATGAACCTTCGGTAGGACCCGACATGCCCCAAGAAACTGTGAACACCCTTAACTACAATCGGCGGGGGTAATCTCTCAATGACCTCAATTTTTGCCTTGGCAACTTACTGCCCCTTTTGCGATACCTTGTGCCCAAGAACGATACCTTCTTTCACTATAAAGTGACATTTCTCCCAATTGAGAACCAGATTCGTTTCCACGCTTCTTTAGAGTACCTTCCCTAAGTGTGTCAAGCATTCTTCAAATGTATCCCCTACAACTGAGAAGTCGTCCATGAATACCTCCATAGAGTCTTTAACCGTATCTACAAAAATAGACAACATACAATGCTGAAATGTAGCTAGGGCATTACATAGCCTGAATGGCATCCTTTTGAATGCAAATGTTCCATAAGAGCAAGTAAAAATGGTTTTCTCTTCTACTTCCAGTGCAATAGAGATTTGATTTTAATCGGAGTACCCATCCAAAAAATAATACCACACTTGTCTTGTCGGCACAAGTTCTCCTTTTGCATTTGGGATTACGGTTATACCTCCCTTTTTAGGTATACATTGCACCGGACTTACCCATTTATTATATGCAATAGGGTAGATCACTTTCGCATCTAGCCACTTGATGATCTCCTTTTTCACCACCTCTTGCATTGGAGGGTTCAATCTCCATTGATACTCCACACTAGGTTTACATTCACTGTTGAGCTGAATCTTGTGAGTACAGATGCCAGGAGGAATTCCTACTATATTGACTATTGCCCATCCAATAGCTTTTATATCCTTCCACAGTACTTCAATGAGCAATTTCACCTGCTTTTCAAGAAATTCGGCTGCGAAAATCACTGGTAAAGTATTATTAGCTCCTAAGAAGACATATTTGATATGAGAGGGTAGGGCTTTTCACTCCAAATTTGGTGGTTCTTCTGTTGATGGCTTTGCAGGAGGACTTTCTCTGTTTTTCAGGTCAATATCCAACTTGATTAGATTCCTTTAATATACTACTAACCCCAATAAGGCAGCTACCACTTCCTCATAGCCTTGAACTTCGGATTTATCATAATTGGCAAGTACAAATTTAAGGGGTTCATTCTTTTGCATTAAGTGGCTCACCCTTGCCACTGCCTCATCTATAACATCTTTATTAGACACCACATGGATATTACTTGGTTGCTTCATGGATTTACAGATATTGAACGTCACCTCATGATCGTTCACACAGAACTTTAATTTCCCACTTTCGACATCCACCAATGCTCTCCCGGTACCTAAGAATGGCCTTCGCAAAATAATGGGTATTTCAGCATCAATGTCACAATCTAGAATCACAAAATCAGTCGGAAAGATGAACCGATCCACTTTTACCAATATGTCATAGAGTATCCCCATTGGGTGCTTGATTGATCGATTAGCGATAAGGAGTCTCATTGTGGTTGCCTTTGGTTCACCCAAACCAAGTTGCTTGTATATTGCATAGAGCATCAAGTTAATGTTTGCTCCTAAATCGCACAAAGCTTTAGCGAATTGGAGCATGCCAATTGTGCAGGGGATTCTGAATTCCCCAAGATATTCTCTCTTATTGATTGACTCATTTGTCATAATTGCACTGTAACTATGGGGCACCTCACTCGTTTCATAGTCCAAGCTCCTTTTCTTTTTAACCATCTCTTTCATTAATTTGGTGTATCCCGACATTTCAAACAATGCTTCCACCAGAGGAAGGTTAATCACTAAGTTCTTCAAAACTGACAAAAAATTTCTGAACTTCTCATCTTCATTCTTCTTTTTCAAACGTTGGGGAAATGGTGGAGGTATCTTGGGTAAAGGCTACATGATTTTTGGAACTTGAACTTGTTGCTCCGCTTCCTTATATGGTTCTTTGGTAAGGTTTTATCGAACATGTAATTCTTGTTCTTCCACATCTTGGCTCTCTTCATGCTTTTGAGGATCCTCGTCTTCCATCACATTCCCTATTGCCAACCTGCCACTACGGGTAACTACAACCAGCTCTCTTTCAATATCTTCCATCAGTGTTTTGGGCGTTAATTAAGCTGATAATAGACTCAATTTACCTTCCAACATTTTGATGGCATAAGCATGAGAATTCACTTTACTTTTCAATGATGAAAATTCATCTTTCATCCCCTTTAGCAAATCATCAGAGCCTTCAACTTTATCGAACATGCGTGATAATAAATCATTTACTCGAAAACTACTTGCACTCCCTTTAGATTTTGGGCTTTCACTCAAGTGAGTATGGTCCTCCTCATGATCATCTTGCTTAACCCAATCTTGCCAATATCTCTTTGGTTTTTCACCCTTATAATGGTTCTAACCTTGATTTTCGCCTCACGGTTGATAGCGTGGGTGGAAACCCTCCTCGTATCTTCTAGAGTTCCAACCTTTATCCTCCCTTGGTCTTGATTAATTGGAAGAAGAACCCTCTTCAACTAGAAATACTGCATGTGTCCCTTTCATATGTTCTTGTAGAATCTCCATTTGAGACAACATCTTTTTTATGTTATTGTCCCTTTCCATTTCTTATCAATTAGTTCTTGCGTTAATAGGAAGCACAGTGGGGAAACTTGATCATCTTTGGCGTATCATGCCTGGTTTACTTTAGTCATACAATCTAGGAGAAATAAGGCTACTTTAAATGATTATAAGATGATTCCTCCTTGCACCAATTGATCAGATATCCTTTTATTAACCAAGTCCAGACTATGGTAAAAATATTAGAGCAACAATTCACCTGGCAATCAATGCATTGGGCACTTACGCAAAAACTCTTGAACCTTGTCCATGATTCATAAATTGGTTCACCCTTCTTTTGCTTGAAATTCTGAATGTCGTCTCTCAGTTTCATCATTCTTGATGGCGGAAAGAATCTTTCGTGAAATGCCATAACCAGTTCCTCCCAAGATTTAAAGGAGTTGTTTAGACGCTGGACCAACCATTTAGTAGCTCCCCCAGTTAATGATAATGGAAATAAGCCAAGCTGTATGGATTCTTGAGATAGATTCTTGAATAATAAAGGGGTGCACACTTCCACAAAGCTTCGTATATGTTCGTGCATATCTTTATGCTCTTACCCTCCAAATAAACCTCTTGAATGTATAAGTTGGAGTGTAGCATTGGTAACTTTGAACAATGCATTTCCGTTTGCTTGTGGGGTGCAAATTGCACCCATCTCGCCCACGTGAGCCGGCTTATAAACACTATTAACATCATAGATGTTGTCTCGATGAAAAGAACCATCCGCTGGGTGACCCGCTTGGCAACTATTCTCCCTGTTTGCACTATATGTCCTGTTGTGACACACAGATACTCAAAACAAAACTGAAGATTAAGTGAGTAAACTACAACTAAGAAGAACAAAAATTTTATCAAGCTAAAAATTCTCAAATAACACCACTCTCCGACAAAGGCGCCATTTTGATGTTTGCGTAATCAAGACACAACATTCAATGAAAGTGTCTACAATCGTACAATAGTTTAGTAACCCAACCAAGGGTTGGGATCGTCCCAAGAGAGTGGTTTTGAGAATATATATAAAAATAAAATTTAGTTCTAACTAGTCGTAGCTAAAAACATTAATGAGTAAAAATATTGTATATGAAAGCGGGGACACAAGAGTGTCAATTAACAATGGTGGAGTTTTGTCACAAGTAAGGTAAAAACAGCAAAATAAACAAGATTTTAAAAAAATAATAGGGGATCCTTGGGATGTGATGGGAATACGGGTTAAGCTACATTATTGGGTACATGCTTTCGATAGAAGATTCATACAGTAATAGTGACTATGCTAGACTTTAAGGAGGATAAGTTCTCTCTTGAGCAAATTACCCCATTTAAATGAGTTCCTCTCGGACACCCATGTGCCGCATGAAGACCAACCTACCCCTCAAACCACTCACTATCTCGAGATGAGTGTATGGGCATGGGACTACGGTTCACCCTCTCGAGTTGAACCTCATGCGGACCCACTCACACTTACCATCAATTTAGTAGTTTTAATTTTACGACCTCTCTCTCGAGTAAGCCGAAAATTCATAAATAAACTTGTATTTGCAACTTCAAATTCATTAAATTCATCCACAACCACTAAATGAAATCACAATTAAACTACGATTAAACTATCACCATGAAAGACCCAACAATTATTTTAACCCATATTCGCTAAATCACACCCCAAGAATTGGTGTTTTTAGCTACACATCAAGAGATAGAAATCTATATCTAAATAAGCTTGCATTCAAATGGGTATGAAAATTTAAGTCTTTTTACAAGCCAAGAATAAAGAATCCAAGAGACCCAAGTCCAAATCCTTGGTGATGAAACCCTCTTCTTTAAGTCTTCAATACCCTCTCAAAGTTAGAGAAAAAATATCAAAAAGAACAATTCTTTATGAAAATTATAATATTTGTTCCACTCTAATTGAAAATTATAATAATTGTTCCACATTTAAAAATATAACTATAACTAGTATTTATAGTTTTCACTGATTTGTGCTGCAGTGGATCATTCAGCGTCGTTAGTCGGAATCGCCGATCAACTTGGTGATTCACCCTTTGGTGTAGTTCATTGCCGTCTTGCACCAGCCCTCAAGATCATCATGCTCTAGGTCATTGGGAGACATGGTACTGCTTCGTGTAACTTCTCGACGATGCACCGGCTGCTCCTTTTTTCCGCCTACTTGATCCTTTCCTTTAGGGATCAACACACTGGAACAAAAGGCAAAGTAAGACCCTCTGGTGGCTCGCCAAGTGGACTCGGTGATCCTCAGGCCTTCATTTCTTCGTTCTTTTTAGCCTTTTTATTCCTTTTTGCGACTAGTGTTCATACTTTCCTTAAAACTTCAAATACCTGAAACTAAGGATTTTCATCAGATATTGAGATAAAATAAGCATTTGAAGACATAATTTCTATTAAAATATAGCTCTAAATGAGTCTAATTTGCGAACTCATCAACTAGACATCATAAAAATGTAAAAACCGTTACCAAATTGATTATCCATCAACTGGGTAAGAGTAGATTCGTCCTTACAATTCTCAAATTTAGAGAATCTCAAAGACCCACTTCCAATTTCTCAGAAGTGAAAAACTTCAATTCTTCAAAATGTAGGAAAAACTATAGAAAACTTGTCTCAAAGTTCAAAACTCGAAAATAAATTACAAAATATATGAGCTAAGATAAGATACTAAACTAAATGTTCAAAAAATGTATTTATAGTAGCTAAATATATACTGCTAAGATTCACTTGAAGAAGTAAGTTAGGATAGCCGAACCACTCGACGAGCCGCCCGTTGGTCACTTCCATCAACTTACTGCCTTGGCATTCAACATCCTCAAGGTCTGTAACTTTGGACGATCCAGTACTGCATCACAGAACTACTCGATGATCCACCGACTGCTCCTTTCCATCGCCGACTTGATTTGCCTCCTTGTGGCTTGGCACACTGGAACTTTAGCGGTTTGGTAGCCATTTGGCGATCACAAGGTTTCCTTTCTTCATCTTTTCAGCCTGTTTGGTTCCTTTTTTTCTTGTTAGTGTCCTTGCTTTTTTTCCTGAATCCATAAACCTGGAATCAAGGGTTTTACATCAGTTATTGACACAAAATGAGCATTTGAGGACAATGAATCTATATTTAAAAAATCCCTAAATGAGTCCAAATCTTGAACCTATCAACATCCCTAACTTAAAATTTAGCTGGTCATGAAGTAAAACTCAAGTTCAGCAGTTCAACAAGGATATCTTAAAAGTGCTACAAATGATGCAATCATGAATGCACACAATAAGTTCAACTTACTCATGCAAGGATAAATTGTGCACTAAAAGATTCAAGTTGTGACTCACTATTATCAAAGATTCTCAAGTTCATAATACTTGCTTCAAATGAAAGTTCAAGCTCAACAAAGGTACTCAAAAGCCATCACAACAAAGATCATTCCATATTCTCACACATTTGTTCAACCATTTATAGTTTCGAAATTAGATACAACTGTCCCACTCACAAAGATGAACAGCTAGTCACAATGAGATGCAAAAAGTCCATATATTGTCTAGGAAATTTCATTTGGCCTCATCGTAGACGAGTATTCATTTTTGTTTGATTAAGAGGACTATTCAAGTCATCGGTATTGATCATAACCAATACTCAAATTTGCACAAGAACAACCACATTCAAACACAACAAGAGGTTGCAAATTTCTTTTTAGATGAGTCACAACCATTCTTATTCAAAACAAGGAGCCATAAGCTCAAACATCCACAAAATAGTATCAAAACCACAATTTACATCACAAAACCCCAATTTATACAAAAGATGTAGTCACAAGAGTTAGGTATGGAAATACCTCCTATTATAAAATAGCTAGATATTAGTGAGTAAGCTAGGCTATAGAGGAGATAAACTTTCTCTCGAACAATTTACACCGAATAAAGTTGATTTCTCTCAAACATCAATAAACATGCAAAATTAGAGCATCCCACACCTTAGTCCAATCACTCTCTCCAGCTGAATATATGAAATTTGGTTTAGGATTCACTCTCTCGAGGTGAACCCAGGTCAACCCAATACCCACTGACCATCAACCAATAATTTTGGTTCTTAAACCTCTTTGTCGAGTAAGACAAGAACACAAAGCTAGAACTTCATTTGCAACTATAATTTTTTAAATTATGCCACAATTAATGATTAAAATTACTTCTAAATAGCATTTAAACTAACAATTAGAAATATTCATAAACTAAATCAGCCCATAATCACATAATCACATTTAGCTAGACATCATAAAAGGGTAAAAACTATTACAATTGCTGAGTTCGAGATTTGGACTCATTTATGGCTTTGTTTATATATATTTGGTGTCCTCAAATGCTCATTTTGTGCCAATAACTGATGTAAAACCCTTGATTTTTAGGTTTATGGATTAAGGAACAAAGCAAGGACACTAACAAGCAAAAAGGAAAAAAACAGGCTGAAAGGATAAATAAAGGAAACTCGATGATCGCCAAGTTCACTTGGTGAATTGCCGAATGGCTACCAAACCGCCTAGAGTTCCAGTGTGCCAAGCTTTGAGGGAAGAAATCAAGTCGACGAAAGAAAGGAGCAATCCTAAATTTTAAGGGAGAAAGGCGATGTAACTGACCAAAGGGCATCTCACCGAGTTGTTTGGTGAGCTCGAGAGATGTCTAGCTAAAGCCCCAAATCTTGGGGTGTGATTATATGAGTATGGGCTGATTTAGTTTATGGGTATTGCTAATTGTTAGTTTAAATACTATTTATAAGTGAGTTTAATCCTTAATTTTTGTTTGATTTAAGAATTGTAGTTGCAAATGAAGTTCTAGGATTGTGTTCTTGGCTTGCTCGAGAGAGAGGTTTTAGAACCCAAATTATTGGTTGATGGTCAGTGGGTATTGGATTGACCTGGGTTTAGCTCGAGGGAGTGAATCCTAAACCCAATTCCAAACATTCAGCTCAATAGAGAGAATGGACTATGGTGTTGGTTGTTCTTATTCTGCATGCTTGTTGATATTTGAGAGAAATCAACTTTATTCGGGGTAAATTATTTGAGAAAAAAGTTTATCTCCTCCATAGCCTAACTTACTCACTGATATCTAGCTATTTTCTAATAGTTGCAATTACTCATTTGTCTATATTAGCCTATAATCGAATCATATCACAAAAACCCATCTCATTATTGTTATTTCGTATTGTTTTCAACTATTTGTAGTAGCTAATCAAAACAACCACCTCCCCCATTTGACATTTGTGTCACCTTCTTTTTTGAATGATGTTTTTATTCGATAATATTTATTCCTATGACTGATTTGATCATGTTCGTACTTCCCAATTTACACTCAAACACGTACAACTCCCTGTAGGATTCGACCCCAACTCATTTAGTTAGATTATATACTGATTAATGATCGTTCACTCTTAGAATTGGACGAAGTGTCTTTGAAATATTATTAATCAAAATGACACCGCTGTAGGAGAGTAGTTTTGTTTGAGATTCTTTTGGTGAAGTTGAATTTAGTTCTTTTTAGGCGTAGTTGAATCTACTTACTTTTTGTTTTGTTTTTTTGTTGTATTTTTAAATAGAGGAAATGAGTGTTAATGATTAGTCCACAGATTGGACTCATTTAGGGATTTATTTTAATAGAAATAGTATCCTCAAATGCTTATTTAGTCAAAATATCTGATGAAAACACTTAAGTTTCAGGTATTTGAAGTTTTAGTGGAAGCATGGACACTTAGGTGCAAAAAGGAACAAAAATGCTGAAAAGAACGAAGAAGTTGAAGCCTAAGCATCGCCAAAGGGACGCACTCTACCCTTTCTTCCAGTACGCGAAGCCCTAAAGGAGAAGGATAAAAAAGGTGATGAAAGGAGCAGTCGGCATTTCACTGATTAGTTCTGCGAAGCATAAGTATACCACCCAATGATTCTGAACGCACAGATGTTGAAGGCCAAGCACAATTGGCGATGAACTAGAAGAAGGGAAAATCGCCGAGTCATTAAGCGTTTGAGATTAACCTCGCCGAGCAATCCACCAGCACTATTTTCTGAAGTCTATAAATACTAAACTATTTACTAGTTTTTAGGGGGAACATCATAGTAAAAAAAAACATTAGTGTAATTTTCACTTTAGCTTTAATATTTTCTCTCCTGTTTGGAGAGGGTTTTGTGGGAGGCTTGATGAAAGGAGTTCAGCTACCCCAAATTTGAAGTGGGTCTTCTCTATTCTTCTTTCTTTGCTTAAATCAAAGTTTAATTTACTATACCCATTTAATTTCTCTATCATTTTAGGTATAATTACTTATTTCTTTATGTTTGGCTAAAAACCCCCATTCTTATGGTGTGACTTAACAAATATGTGTTGATATTATTGTTGGGTCTTGCTTGCTTATAAGTTGGATGCATTTTAATGGTGATTTCACCTAGTGGTTGTGGTCTAATTTAATGTGTTCGTAGTTGGAAATACATAACCATCCATGTGTTTTTGGCCTGCTAAAGAGAGAGAGAGGTTGCAAAACCAAGACCGCTAGACTGATGGCCTAAGGAGTGGGTCGACAAGAGGTTAGCCCGAAAGGGTGAGACCTAGACCCATATCCTAACACTCAGCTCGAGAGAGTGAGTGGGGTAAGGCATAGGCTGGCCTTCATGCGGCAAATGGGTGTCCCAGAGGAACCTATTTGAAATGGGGTAAGTTGCCCGAAAGGAAACTTATCTCCATCTAAATCTTAGCCTAGTCACTATTATTTTGCAAATTTCCTATCAAAAGCATGTACACAATGATTTATATCAATATATATTGCGGTCACACCCTAAGAAGTTCTCCCCATACTTGAATTTTCTCTTTATTTTTATTGTTTTAACTATATTTGTGAGAAATCCCAATTTATATTTGACACTTTGGTGTCACCCACTTGAATTTACTTTGTTTTTATTCCATAATTTCTCAAACTACAGGTAACTAGAACAAAATTCTAGCCTAACTACTATTTTCACTACCACTCCCTTAGGACACGACCCCACCACTTGGTTGGGTTTCTATATTATCGACGATTGTAGACACTCAAACCGTAGGTTAGTGTCGTTGGTTACGATAAGCATCAAAATGGCACCACTGTCGGGGAGTGGTGTTACGTGAAGATATAGTTCTTGTAGAGTTTTTGTTCTTTTTAGTTTAGCTTTTACTAATTTTAGTTTTAGTTTTGTTTTTGTTTGTTTATTGTTTGTGTATGTAGGTCCTCTAAGCATGACAGAGGGAGTGGGTGGCAAGCCAGTTGAGGAAGATCAAGAAGTCAACGGTGACTTCAAGATAGCTGCACTGGTATCTCAACTAAATGACTTGACCACCAAAATATCTGAGGTGGAAAACTAGTGCAAACACCAACGGAGGTTCATACCTCTTCATGTGTGAAAGAAGTCTAGACAAGATGAGAAAAGTCGTGTTGAGGACACACTTCAAATCCTTCTCCAAAAGATCACCGATCAAGATCGAGTGTTGAACGAAATGAGAGAGAATGTTAAAGCGTTGAATTAACTGATTGAATCTCAATCTAGATCAATCCAGCACATTAGATCACTCCTCATGTTTGCAATGCCTCAGCTCCATCCAAACGATATATTGGGGTTACCTAGTGACACTAAGCCTAGCTCCAATAATATAGAGTGAGGCCAGACCTACGTCGAACCACGACGTTAAATAAGACGCTTCTTGGGAGGCAACTCAAGGTTGTAAATGTAGGATTTTACTTTTATAAATAATGGTCTGTTAATGTGGCAGGTAAAAAAATGAGATAAGTGTGGAAAATTTTGAGTTGGTGATGAGTCCTCAAATTGGACTCATTTAGGGTTTTATTTTAAAAAATTAGTGTCCTCAAATGCCTCTCGTATCAAATATCTAATAAAAAAGTTTTAGCTATTTGAAGATTTAAGGAAAGTATGGACACTATGTCACAAAAAGGAACAAAAATAGTGAAAAGAATGAAGAAATGGATGTTTGAGCATCGCCAAGGAGCCTTACTACACCTTTTGTTCCAGTGTGTTGAGCCCTAAAGAAAGATGATCAAATCGGCAGAAAAAAGGAGCAGCCAGCGTGTCACTGAACAGTTTTGCGAAGAAGTACTATACCGCCCAATGATCCATAACGCATAGATATTGTAGGAAAGCAAGGAAGGCGATGAACGAGACGATGGGTGAATCGCCAAGTTGATCCGCGATTCCCACTAACCTCGCCTAATGATCCGCTACAACAATAATTTTGCACACTATAAATACTAGCTCTATATTAGTTTTAAGTATCAAGCTTTATTATAATACTCACAATAAGATATTTTATTTTGTAACTCTTATTTTCTCTGAAGTTTGAGAGGGTTTAGAAGACTTGAAGAAGAAAGGGTTTCATCTGCCCAAAATTGGAAGTGGGTCTCCTTGATTTTCCTTTGCTTTCCTAAAACAAGAATTATTTCTATATACCAATTTTATTTCAACATCACTGAAGGTATAATTTTCTATTTCTTGATGTGCGGCTTAAAGCCCCATTCTTATGGTGTTATTTAGCAAATATGAGTTAATATTGTTGTTGGGTCTTTCCAGTTGATGGTTTAAATGTGGTTTAACCAGATTTCACCTAGTGGTTGTGGTTTAATTTAATGGGTTTGTAGTTGCATATACAAATCCACCCATGTTTTTTCGGCTTGCTCGAGAGAGGTCACAAAACCAAGACTGCTAGACTGATGGCCTAAGGAGTGGGCCGACATGAGGTTTAGCCTGAGAGAGTGAGCCCTAGTCCCATATCCTAATACTCAACTCGAGAGAGTGAGTGGGGTAAGGTGTAGGCTGGTCTTCATGCAGCAAGTGGGTGTCCGAGAGCAACCCATTTGAAATGGGGTAAGTTGCTCGAGAGAGAACTTATTCCCATTTAAATTTTAGCCCAGTCACTATTAATCTACATAGTTTATATCAAAATGTTGTACCCAACAATCTAGATTTACATGAATTGCGGTCATACCCCAAGAATCTCCCCTCATACTTGATTTTCCTTTGCATTTTACTATTTTTATTTGATTTTTTGACAAAACCCCCAAATCAATAATTGACACTTTTGCGTCTCCCATTGATTTATAATGTTTATATTCAAAAATCTCTTTAGCCATGACTGATTCGAATGAAATTCTAGTTGGCTACGTATTCTCAAAACCGCTCCCTTGGGACACAACCCTAACCTTCGGTTGGATTAATGTATTATCGACGATCGTACACACTCGAACCATAGTAAGTGTCGTTGGTCATGATAAGCATCAAAATGGCGCCGCTGCCGGGGAGTGGTGTTACTTGAGAATATCGACTCGAGTCAAATTTTGTTTTTGTTAGTCATACTCTACTTACTTAAGTTTTAGTTTTGTTTTTCTTGTTTGTGTACTAAAACACAAACGATGAGCATGAATGGTAACTATGGGTACCAAATGCAACAAGGGTTATCTTCTGTCTATCTTGATCCAAAAGAAGGGTGGCATCATGAAAATAAGGCAAACCTCACTAATAGAACTTGAGTGAGGAGTTTCGTTGTGCCACGACGTTAAATAAGACACTTCTTGTGAGGAAACCTGATAGCATCCAAGGAAGCACTACTCCATTGAAGGAAAAGGATGAAGCTTTAGAAACTCCAAGGAGGCCCATAACAAGATCTCAAACCAAGGAGTTCAATGATAAGCTCAATGGGCTTCAATCGTTGATCCAAATGTGTCTTATTGGGGAAGAAGAGCTCAAGCCTAAGGAAGAGGAATTGTCCAAATGCTACAATTATTTGGTGGCCCTTGTTCAAGCCCAAGATGAGGAATTTTAAAGCCCAATTTCGTGCAAATAAGGTCAAGAAGAGTCCAAGAATCAGCCACAACAAGAGTTGCTTTCTGCCCAAGTTTTGAGAGAAAACTAGTCAAACTATCCAAGATTGTCAAGATTCTTTTCCTAGTTGGGATTTACCTTATTTATTTATTTATATATAGGTTATTAATATTTTCCTTAGTCTATTTATGGTCTCCTAAGTACCATTTAATGCTTTCCTAGAAGTACTAAATTTGTTCCTAGTTAGGTTACTTTATTTCCTTTCTAGAGTAGGATTCCTTGTAATTGTCTTTTTAGGGTCATGGACGTTTTTCCCCATTCTCCTATATATAGGGGTCCTTTTTATTCATTAAAGAAAATTTAGATTGATATTAATAATATTTGAGAGAGTTCTTTGAATCTTTGTGACTTGTTCTTTGAGAATTTATCTTTAAACCTTTACTAGTTTCATAGTTTAAGGTATAAAGTAACTTCTTCTTGTGATATCTTTGGTTTCTTTTTGGTATTCTTTAGAAGGTGATTAGTTTCTACATACTAATTATTGTCTTTAGTTACTCATAAAGCGGTCAAGATCCGAATCTATTGTTTTGATTAGTTTTCTCAAGTAAAGGCGTTAGATTTCTTCCATAAATCTATACGTTGTTACTTGAATCTTTTCAAGACCTTAGAACATCTAATCCTTGGAAATTTGTGGATCTTTCCTTCGAATTTCCCATATCTTTATTTAATTTTTTTTGTTTCTTTTCTTTGTGCTTCCGCATTCTAATATTCAATTCTCTATTTGTGATCTCCTTAACCTTGCTGTTATCAAAACCCAAGGTTTTACTACTTTATGTTTTGCTTTAAGGAATAGTGGTGTGTTGTTTGTGTAGGTCAAAGTATCAAAAGTGAGTAAAACGTGCAAATTGGCGAGCCAAAGGTCCAGTAGGCACATCGCCCAAGAAGTCGGCGTCCCTTACTTAGACCGCCGTTGGACTAAAGACAACTTCAAAGCGGAGTCTGTAAAACTCGGCGTTTGTGATCTAGTTTGCTGTTTGGAGCCTTAGTTTAACCGGAGGTCCAGTAAAACTTGACGAGGTAAGTATCTACTCGGTGAGTCACCGAATGGATCGGCGACCATGACTGTCGCCGAATGGATAAGAACTGGACAGTTTCTTAAAAGGCCAAAGGTTTAAACATTCAAACTCTACACTTTCCCTCACTTTAGACCTTAACAAACTCGCACCCATTTAGTACTTTAAATATTTTTTGCATTTTTACTGTATTTGAGTTGTTAATTGGTGCTCGGAGTTGGATTGCATTGTCACGTAGCATTTCAAAATTATTTTAATCGGCATCGAAGGTTGGTTTCCCTAACCCCGAATTTATATTTAGAAATTTTTTACTCATTTGCAATGATCTTATCTTAGTAATGTGTTTTGGGCCTCTCTGATCTTATTTGTTTTTGCTTATGCCTGTTAAAATCTTGCCTGTAGTGTTTGTATTGTTGAAATCCGTTATTTTTTTCCCCTTAAAATTGGTTAAATCTTGTGGGGTTGTGCTTGCATGTTGTTGATTCTAGTAGGGAGAAGTCTGAGTATCCCGAAGATATGGTAAAAACTAATATTGTCATGCCACCCCGGAAAAGAGCAAGGGATATCACAATAAATGAAGGGGGGTCAAATCCTCCCAAGAAGGGAAGACAAGAATCTCCACCTGGAAATAAAGGAAAGGGCAAGAGGCCCATCTGATAGGAAAACCAATATTAGAGATCCTAATGTTCCTTCGTGGGTCTGGGGATTCTATGCAGTTGTGCAGGCCATTTTGGTGGAAACACCCTTGGCAGCTCCTAGTGGGTCTAGTACTGCTGTTTCTTCTGAGGCGACCTGGGTACTGAGGACCGAGACCAGCACTTATGCCCAGATAGATGGAATGACTGCATAGATAGAATCTCCTCTTTTATCTCCCTCTCTGCCTTTATTTTGACTTTTGGATAATTTTGTTTGTATTTGAGGACAAATGCTTTTATTTATGGTGGGGTGAGGCCCCCACCTATTGTGTGCTACTTCTGCTTTGTGTTGATATTTGTATTGTTTTGTTTAAATTGTTTTTACACTGCTTTTTGTGGATGTTTGACCTTATGGCTCCCTTTTGTTTTAATTGAAAAATGATTTCGACCATTCCGAAAAATTTCCGCAAATTTTTGCGACCACTTGTATGCACTAGAATGTGGCTGTTCTTTGGCAAATTAGAGTCTCGGTTTGGATCAATACTAATGACTTGAATGGTTCTTGCATTTGAAAAAACATAAATTTACGGCTACGATGAGGCCAAATAAAGTTGCATAGACAATATGCTAACTCTTTGCATCTCGTTATGACTAGCCTATTGTCGAATTGAGTATCTTGTGATGACTATTGCACACTAGCGAAAGTGTGGAGTCTTGTTTGACTTTAGTGTCGATGCCTTGTGTGATGAGCTTACCTTGAACCATGCATGATGGATCCTAGAATTTTCCCCGTTAGTCTGGATGACTAAGTATGGCTTTCTCTTGACATGATCTTAGGCAACTTTTAAGAGTGTGACCCAATTTGACATATACCACTTTTGTGACCTACCTTGTGAGTGTGTGAACCGCTTTTGAACTCCCCTTAAGCCTTACCTTTCTTTGAAAGAAACATTGATGAAAACAATGACCTTTCTTTATCCATTACCCATAATCCTTATGAAGTTGTGGTTAGTTGAATAGCCAACTTAGGCCAAAAGCTTAAGTTGGGGGTATGGTGAAAAGAAAAGGAAAAGTCAAGAAATGCAAGAAAGTCTCGCCTACCCATGGTTTTGAGGAAAATGACACCACTCCAAAAGAAAAATTAATCAAAAAAAAAAGTTGTGAAATAAAGTTGAACAATGAAAGGGGGTGCCCGAACAATCCATGGAAAGTGAATAATAGGATGACTTATGAGAACTAATAAAAATTATGAAGGAAAAGGAAAGAATGTGTTGTCTGAACCACATTTCATGAGGATGAAATCACTGAGTCTAAACGACCATACCTTTGCACTCAGCCCCATTATAAGCCTTGAAAAGACCTTTTGATCTTGAGTGAGCTAAAACAAATGTTGCTTGGAAAATATGGGCAAGCCTATGGGTGAAAGCATGCATTATGTTCTTTCTTGTGAGAATGAGCGTTGCATATGATTCCAAAACATTAAAATATGAAACCATGGTATGAATACAAAATCATTCTTTGTGTGAGGGCATTTGAACACTATAGTTGTGCTTGAACTTGCATTTGAAGCAAGTATTGTGAGCATGCGAATCATTGTTATTGGTGAGTCACAACTTGAATCTTTAAGTGCACAATTGATCTTTGCATAAGTAGTCTGAGTCTTGTTGTGTATGTTAATGACTGAGTCTTGTATAGAACTGTTTCAGACATCCTATTTGAACTGCTGAACTTGAGTTTTACTTGAGGACAAACAAAAGTTTAAGTTGGGGGTGTTGATGAGTCCTCAAATTTGAATCAATTAGGGTCTTATTTTAATAGAATTAGTGTCCTCAAATGCTTCTTTTATCCCAATATTTGGTAAAAACTCTTAAGTTTTAGGTATTTGAAGATTTAAGGAAAGCATGGACACTATGTTGCAAAAAGGAGCAGAAATAGTGAAGAAATGGATGCTTGAGCATCGCCAAGTCCACTTGCCATATCGCCAAAGAGCCTTACTCCGCCTTTTGTTCTTGTGTGTTGAGCCCTGAAGGAAGAGGATCAAATTTGTGGTGAAAAGGAGCAGTCGGTGTGTTGCCAAACAGTTCCGTGAAACAGTACTATAATGCCCAATGATCTAGAATGTAGAGATGTTGTAGGCAAGTAACGAAGGCGATGAACTAGACGATGGGTGAATCGACGTGTTGATCCGCGATTCCCACTAACCTCGCTGAATTATCTGCTGCAGCATTATTCTACACACTATAAATACTAGCTCTATATTACTTTTAAGTCTCAAGCTTCATTATAATACTCACAATAAGATATTTTATTTTGTAACTCTTATTTTCTTTCAAGTTTGAGAGGGCTTTGAAGACTTGAGGAAGAAAGGGTTTCAGCCTCCCAAAATTGGAAGTGGGTCTCCTTGATTTTCCTTTATTTGCCTAAATCAAGACTAATTTCTCTATACCCATTTGATTTCAACATCATTGAAGGTATAATTTTCTATTTCTTGATGTGTGGCTAAAAACCCCATTCTTGGGGTGAGATATAGCAAATATGAGTTAATATTGCTATTGGGTCTTGCTAGTTGATGGTTTAAATGTGGTTTAATGGTGATTTCACCTAGTGGTTGTGGTATAATTTAATGGGTTTGTAATTTGAAATACAAAACCACCAATGTGTTTTCGGTTTGCTCGAGAGAAAGGTCGCGAAACCAAGACTACTTGACTGATGGCCTAAGGAGTGGGCCGACATGAGGTCCTACCCAAGAGGCTGAGAGCCCTAGTCCCATATCCTCACACTTAGCTTGAGAGAGTAAGTGGGGTAAGGTGTACGTTGGTGTTCATGCGGAAAGTGGGTGTCCGAGAGGAACCCATTTGAAATGGGGTAAGTTGCTCGAGAGAGAACTTATTTCCATTTAAAGCTTAGCCTAGTTAGTATTAATCTACAGATTTTCTATCGAATGCTTGTGCCCAACAATCTAGATTTACTTGTATTGCGGTCACACCACAAGAATCTCCCCTCATACTTGATTTTCCTTTGCATTTTACTATTTTTATTTGATTTTGTGACAAAACCCCCAAATCGATATTTGATACTTTTGTATCCCCTGTTGATTTATAATATTTTTATTCGCAAATCTCTGTAGCTATAATGAATTAGAACAAAATTCTAGTTGGCTGCATATTATCAAAACTGCTCCCTTGGGACACAACCCAACCCTCGATTGGGTTACAGTATTATCGATGATTGTAGACACTCGAACTGTAGTTAGCGTCATTGGTCACGATAAGCATCAGTTACCGAGCAATAGGTCCATTCAGTGATTCACTTAATAGGTCAGTGAGCTCGGCTGAATCCGCCATTGGGCTCAATGTTAGTGCAATGCAGAGTCTTTAAAACTTGGCGAACTCAAAAAGCAGCTCGGCACATCGCTAACCTGTTCGGCAATCTGGATGCAGACCACCGATTTTGCCCCTAGAAAATTGAGGATTTTAAGTAAGGGTGGGATAAAAGACCACTCGGCACCTTGCCGAGTGGATCGACGAGTGCGACTAACCTCGCAGAATGAACAAGAACTAGACGGTTATATAAACACCAAAGGTAAAATTTTTGTATCTCTCACTTTCCCTCGTTTCAAACTCTCCAAAATCACACCAAAGGTATTATTTTCTAGATTTTTTCTTTAAATTAGTATTTTAATCGGTGATTAGTGCTTGGGGTTGGATTTATTTTCTACCTAGCATTACAAAAAGCTAGTTGATCGGCATCAAAGGTTAGTCTGTAAAACCCCGAATTTATTTTTGGAAATTTTGCACTCATTTGCAATTACAGTATCATGATGATGTGTGTTGGGCCTCTCTAATAGAAGCATCGCATCCTAAGACGTCCACAGCAGCCCCTATAGGACCTAGCACTACTGCTCTTGATGTCACTACTCAGAGTTCTGATGCCCAATTACCGACTGCAACTCAGAGTTCTGATGCCTCGACAAAAGGAGAGGTCGCGTACACATGATTTATATTTACCTCTCTCCTTGTCTTACTTTAATTTTATTTTTAGATACTATTAATCGCATTTGAGGACAAACACATTTCTTTTGTGGTGGGGTGCGGCTCACCTTGTTTGCTTGTTTTGAATGATGTTTTTTGTATATATTTGGGTTGTCTGTTTTTAATTGTGTTTTTAAAAGTACTTTGCGATTGTTCGAGCTAATGGCTATCTTTTGTGTTTAATTGAAAAGTAATTTTGACCGTTCCGAAAATTTTTCATTTTTTGAAAATTTTCGCCACCTCTTGTGTTGAAAGTGGATGTTATTGTTCAAATTCAAGTATCGGTTTTGATCAATACCAATGACTTAAATAGTGCTCTCAATCGAACAAACATGAATGTGCGGCCATGACGAGAACAAATGAAATTGCACAGACAATATGTGAACTCTTTGCATCTCATTGTGATTAGCCATTATCAAATTGATTCTCCTGTAATGACTGTGCACACTAGCGAAAGTGTATAGTCTTGTTTGACTTAAGTGTCGATTCCTTGTGTGATATACTTACTTTGAACTTTGCATGAATAAACCTAGAATTTGCCCCGTTAGTCTGATAGATTTGGTAAGATGTGCTCTTAGGGAACTTTTGAAGAGTGTGAGCCAATTTGACATATACCTCTTTTGTGGCCTACCTGTGAGCGTGTGAAACTCTCTTGAACACCCTTTGTTCCTTACCTTTCTTTGAAAGAACCTTGATAAACCCTAGACCTTACTAAATCCACTACCTATAATCCTCTTGATTTGTGGTTTAGTTAATTGCCAACTTAGGCCAAAAGTCTAAGTTGGGGGTGTGGTGAAAAAGGAAAAGGAG
Source organism: Solanum commersonii (assembly GCA_029007595.1). Lineage (NCBI taxonomy): Eukaryota > Viridiplantae > Streptophyta > Magnoliopsida > Solanales > Solanaceae > Solanum > Solanum commersonii. Next base: position 9,050,138 of record JAJTWQ010000002.1, on the reverse strand, counting down.
AAGTCAAGAAGTGCAAGAAAAGTCTCCCTTAATCCATGGTGTTTCGGAAAAATGGAAACCCTCTATATAAAAATGAAAAAAAAAGAAGGGAAAAAAAGAAAAGAATGAAAAATAAAGGTTTTGGAATAGCAGTACAAAAGAAAGTGGGTTTCCAAGCAATCCATGGAGATGAATAAAAAGATGAAATAGAAGCACTAGAAAAATAATTGATTACGGAAAAGAAGGAATTGCCTTGAGAATACCACATCTCATGAGGAAAAATTCATTGAGCCTAACTAACCATAACTTTGCACTCAACCCCATTACAAGCCTTAGAAAGACCTTTTTAATCTTAAGTGAGCCGAACCGAAGATCGATTGTAAAATATGGGCAAGCCTATGGGTGAAAACAAGCATTGTGTTCCTCTTTTTGAGTGTGAGCGTTGCATTTGATTCCTGATCTTGAATTGATTAACTTCTGTGTGATTAGGGAATCATTGTTTATGTGAGGGCATTTAGATACTTTTGTTGATCTTGAACTTGCACAAGTAGCAAGTATTGCGAGCATGCGAATCTTTGGTAATGATGTGTCACAACTTGAATCTTTGAGTACACAAATGTACTTTGCATGAGTAATTTGAGTCTTGTTGGGTATGTTCATGATTTAGTCTTGTTCAACACTATTTGAGACATCCTATTTCAACTACTGAACTTGAGTTTTACTTGAGCACAAGTAAAACTTTAAGTTGGGCGTTTTGATGAGTCCACAAATTAGACTCATTTACGGATTTATTTTAATAGAATAGTGTCCTCAAATGCTTATTTAGTCTAAATATTTGATGAAACCACTTAAGATTCAGGTATTTGAAGTTTTAGTGTAAGCATGGACACTTAGGAGGCAAAAGGAACAAAAAGGTTGAAAATAATGAAGAAGCTGAAGCCTGAGTATCACTAAGCATGCTTGGCGATTCGCCGAAGGGATGCACTCCGCCCTTTGTTCTAGTACGCGAAGCCCTGAAGGAGAAGGATCAATAAGGCGATGAAAGGAGCAGTCGGCATTTTGCTGATCAATTCTGCGAAGCAAAAGTATACCACCCAATGATTCAGAATGCACAGATGCTGAAGGAAAAACACAAATGGCGATGAACTAGAAAAAGGGCAAATTGTCGAGTCATTCAACATTCGCGACTAACCTCGCCCAGCAATCCGCTAGTACTATTTTCTGCAGTCTATAAATACTAAACTCTTTACAAGTTTTTAGGGGGAACATTAGAGTAAATAAAACATTAGTGTAATTTTCACTTTCGCTTTCATATTTTCTCTCAAGTTTGGAGAAGGTTTTGTGGGAGGCTTGAAGAAAGGAATTCATCTTTCCCAAATTGGAAGTGGGTCTTCTATATTCTTATTTCTTTGCTTAAATCAAGGTTTAATTTCTTATACCCATTTGATGTTTCTATCATTTTAGGTATAATTGCTTATTTCTTAATGTGTGGCTAAAAACCACCATTCTTGGGGTGTGACTTAGCAAATATGTGTAGATATTACTGCTGGGTCTTGCTTGCTAATAGGTTAGATGCATTTTCATGGTGATTTCACCCAGTGGTTGTGGTCTAAGTTAATGGGTTGGTAGTTGCAAATACAAAAGCAGCCATGTGTTTTCGGCTTGCTCGAGAGAGAGAGGTCGCGAAACCAAGACCTCTAGACTGATGGCCTAAGGAATGGGTCGACATGAATTTCAACCCGAGAAGTTAAGCCCTAGTCCCATATCATAACACTCAGATCGAGAGAGTGAGTGGGGTAAGACGTAGGATGGCCTTCATGCGGCAAATGGATGTCTGAGAGGAACCCATTTGAAATGGGGTAAGTCGCCCGAGAAGGATCTTATTTCCATCTAAAGTCTAGCCTAATCACTATTATCTTGCAAATTTCCTATCGAAAGCATGTACCTAATGATTTATATTAATATATATTGCGGTCACACCCCAAGAACTTCTCCACATACTTAAATTATCTCTTTATTTTTGATGTTTTAGCTATACTTGTGAGAAACCCCCATTGATATTTGACACTTTGGTGTCACCCACTTGAATTTATTTTGTTTTTATTCGATAATTTCTCAAACTGCAGCTAACTAGAACAAAATTCTAGCCTAACTACTATTTTCACTACCACCCCCTTGGGACACTACCCCAACCCTTGCTTGGGTTACTATATTATCGACAACTGTAGACACTCGAATCGTTGGATAGAGTCGTTGGTCATGATAAGCATCTGTCAACAGAAGCTATGGTAGCCAAGTGGGCCACCAAGATGGCATCGAAAACCTAAATGATGTCAATGAACCGAATATCAATGACCCAAATCTAGTGGATGGAGTTAGTGCCATTCGCTTGCCTCCGGCTGAAGCACCATGTTGCAGCTCTTCCAATTGAAAGGGTAGTTTGGTGGGTTGGCTCATAAGGATCCTAATGAGCATATAAGGAACTTTGTTGATTTTTGCGGCCCTTTCTATTAAGAACGTAGCTCAAGTGGTGGTCCAGTTGAGGTTGTTCCCATTTTCTGTAATGGGAGAAGCATGTAAAGTGGTTCGCTTAATAGCCAAGATATTCGATCACTTCGTTGGAAGAACTGTCACCACATTCCAAGTGCCATTTTTCCCTCCTTTGAAGATGATGACACTTAGGGGCAGCATCCAAAGCATCAAGAGTTTGGAGGGTGAGCCAATCCATGAGACTTGGCTAAGATTTAAGAAGTTGGTGCTGCAATGCCCAACTCATGGTTTACCCGATAACATTTTGCTGCAATACTTTTAAGGAAGGCTTGATTCGGTAGGTATAATTTAATAACCTTACATTATAGAAGCCCAACTCTTGGATGGTATGACCAAAGTTAACCGGGCATGGTAAACCCGTGAAGATTAGGTCTCCCCTCTAACATTTAAATTGACAAAGGAGCAGCTTCAGAAAGATCAAGAGATGAGCAAAACATGGAAAAGATGATAATCCAACTTGACATTTTAGAGAAGAATGTCATGGGAGTTGGTGTTAGAAGTGTAAATATTGTGGGTGTTGGGTGTGTAAACCCCGATGAGGCCAAGTTTGAAGAGTTGTACAACGAGGAGGTGAACTTCCTAGCCAACCAAAGAGGAGGTTATCGTGAAAACTACCCATGGAAGGGTGGTAACCAATGTTGGAATATGGATGAGGGCTGGAGAGATCTTCATAGAGAGTGGAGGGATTGTTACCCCACCTGGAAGGAAAGAGAATGGGAGAAGGATAGGTATGTTCCTCCCCACAAATGTCAAAAGACCAAAGATTCTGAGGGTGGCGGGGTTGAGGATATGCTATCACGTATTCTCAACAAGGTTGAAGGGTCCGATAAAATTTAGAAAGGAGATAAAAGAAGATGTATCGACCCTTAACTAGATGGTGACCTCTCATTCAATCTCTATCAACTAGTTGGAGACCTAAATGGGACAGTTTCTTCTCATTTAAACCTGAGACAACAAGGGGGTTTCCTAGTGATACTATGAAAAACCCCAAGAATGAAGTTTGAGTGGGGACTTGTGTCGTGCCACGACGTTAACTAAGGCGTTGCTTGGGAGGAAACCTAAGTTTTTATTTTCTTTCTTTTTGTTTTTGGAATAACATGTGTTGATTGTGCAGGTTGAAGTGTAGAATGTGTTTGAAAAGTGTAGGTTGACGAGTAAAATGTTTGGTCGGCGATCCCGACTTGGACCACCGTTGAGCTCAGGAATATATCAAGTTGGAGACTGTAAAACTCGGTGAGCCCATGGAAAAGTCGGCGAGCTCGATTTGTCTGCAGTTCGGACACTCACAACAACTGGAGGTCTTGTAAAACTCGGTGAGGTAAGAAACCACTCGGCGTGACTGAGTGGTTCGGCGAGGAAAAATAATATATCCGAAAGGGCACGAACTGAACATTTTGAAAAGGCCAAAGGTATAAACTGTCAAACTTTTAATATTCCCTCATTTTTAACTTCATACAATCACACCCATTCTTTAAATTTTGTACATGTTGCATTTTACTACTTTTTGGTCGTCCCTCTCATTCTGCAGTGGAAGTATTTGTCTCCTAGCATTACAAATTCTTATATTCGACATTAAAGGTTGATTTTCCATACCCCAAACTCGTAATTAGAAGGTAAACTCATTTGCAATCGTGTTGTTCTTATTGATGTGTGCTGGGCCTCTTTGAATTTGTGAATGTGTGCTAGTATGCTAATTTTAATAGAGGCATCGTACCTTAATTGCCTAAGTTGTTAATTTCATGAGTTGCATGCTTTTAAACTCATCATAATCATGTGGGTTATGGTTTATTGTTGTTGAGTCTAGTCAAGTTAAGTCTGAGTAACCCAAATTGTGCTAAATGACGTGCTTTACCCATTGATGGAGTGTTTGACGTCATTCTGAAGGGCTAAAGACGTCAAATGGCAAATTTTGGCCAAATCGGGGGAAATCTGAGTACCCCAGTGGCATGGGTCAAATGGTTCTGGTCTTAATTGAGAATGTATGTTGTTTTATTTTGTTTTCGGGGGCTGCGGGGTTGGTTATGGAACTTGGGGTTGAAAATAGGCACGTTGGGCAATTTAAGGAGCTGGGTCGAGCTCGCCAAACCACTCAATGTTTCACCGAAATCCCCATTTATGGCCTTTAATTTCTTGTAAATGTTAACTTTAGTTCCGTAACTTTCAGTGAGAATCCTTAGCTCGCCTAGTTCACTCGGTGAATAAATGAAAGTCTTCTTTGATCGCCCTTTTTGCGTCCCTAACCCCTAAAATGCATTGTAACTTTCGGTGAGCTAGTCTGAGCTCGCCAAAAGGTGTTGGCAATTCGCCGAAAGGCCCTGTGTTTCGCTGACCTGTGCATTTTCTGGATATTTTTTGACCAAGTTAATTTGGCGAGCCCGATCTGGCTTACTGAAATGACTCGGTGACTCACCAATCGGTTCGTCAAGTCTCTATGCAAACTATTTTCTGCATTTTTCTTGAACTGTTTCTACCTAATTGCGATGTGTGTAGCAGATATGACTAGACTAGAAATAGTAGGTCGAGACATGTCACCCCGCAAGAGGTAAAATGGAATCAACATAAATGAGGATGCAGCTGTATCCCGAGCAAAGGCAACAAAACTTCCTACTATAGGTGAGAAGGGAAAAGGGAAAGGCAAGGCACCTGCTCCTGCGTCACCGGAGTGTTGTCAGAAATCATCGGAGCCAACCAACCCTTCAAGTCATCCAGGGACTGAACAATCGGCAACCCCTCGTAGGGGAGTCCAGAGTTCAGCGGCCTACCTAATACAACATTAATATGCTCGTTGTGGCACTCTACCTCTTTACCTTTGACCATGAACGATTTCACTTGTCAAAACTCACTTGCCTTCTTCTTGTTTTTAGGCACTAACTCTCCATAGGTTGTGTAGAATTCTCTTACCCTGGAGGGAATGTATAGGTCTCGGGGCCGTGTGAACAGTTCGAATCCATGGTATCGGAGAGTTTCAAGCACAACAGGATGCTTGGCTTCCAGACCCTCCATAGATAGCAACTTCTCCTCTATGATAGTCCTGACTCCTTAAACGTTTAATTTGTAGAACATTCTAGGTGGAGGAGCAATAGGTACTGCAGGAGTTATTGAGGGTACCTGAGTTTGCAGTACATCTGATTCAGGAGGGGATCTAGCTGAAGAAACTCTGGTGGGGGTAGGCTGAGATCTAGTTGGGTGTTTGCTACAGCGGTGAACCAAGAGCTCCTCATCATTCGGTTCTGAAGAATCTGGCTCAGTAGCTGCCCCTTTCTTAGCGATATGCTTCCTTCATTTGCCTTTATTTCCCAGTGGGAGAACTTGCTTTCTTTTCTGGGAAGGATGTGATCCTCATTCATTTATCGTAATGCCCTTTGACTTTTTCTAAGTTGGCTCATTTAATTTTGTGCATACCATACCTGCAAGATATCGAGATAAATTAGGAGAAACTCAACACAATCACAAAGAATATTAATGCAGATAGACTCACCGATTCAGTCGGCGAGTCGCCCAACATCATTGGTGAGCAACATTGAGCTCGCCAAAGGGATTGGCTAAATGATTAAGACAAGTTGACAATAGGGGAGGGTCTTTCGGCGAGCAAGCAGTGTCCGCCGAACTTTACAGTGCACAAGGGATGCAGATAAAGGGCGATAATAATACATTTAGTGAGTCACTGAGTTCTTTCGGCGCCCTTAGACGTCTCGCTAAAAATTACATAATCAAATTAAAATAGAGAATTAAGGATTCTAATCAGACTAGAGACGACCAGCACACAACAATACGCTACTATTACTGCGAAAGAGTTCAAAATTTTAAACAATAAACTCAAGGTTCGGGAACCAACCTTTGATGCCGATTAAATTGCGACTAAAAAGCTAGGCGGCAAAGTATTCCAACTTCGTGCACAAATCAACAAACTAAAATGCTAGTAAAGGGATCAAATAAGGAAAATACTACCTTAGTGTGAATATAGAAGGTTTAAAAGCGAGGGAAAGTGAAGAATTTCAAATTTGAAGTTTCTTGGCCCATTATAAGCCATCTAGTTCGTGCCTGTTCGACGCCGTTAGTCGCACTCGCCGATTCACTCAGAGATTCGCCGAGTAATCACTTGCCTGCTGATTAATAGAGTTCTTTTCAGTTTCTTGGTAGTCAAGATGACGATCTGTTTCGAGGTCACCGACATGGTCGGCGACACGCCAAACTGCTTCGTAAGTCCACTGAGTTTTATAAGGTTTTACTCAACCGTAAATTCAACCAAATGGCAGGTTGAGTAGGGCTCAAAAACTTCTTCGGTGATCCGCCGACTGAGCATTTTCTCCCCAATTTACATTTTTTGAACACTTCTTGCATTTAAACCTACACAATCAACACACCATTATTTCTAAAAGTAAAATAAAGCATTTAGAACCTTGGGTTGCCTCCCAAGAAGTGCCTTATTTAATGTCGTCGCCCAACCCAAGTCTTTATTCACTCCCCATTGGTTAGGTTGGCCCTAGTGCTACTAGGTAGCCCCAATAGTTCATTTTAGTGAATAGGAGGCACCACATAATTCATAGTGTCCTGATCAGCTGGATCAATCTAGAGTGAGAGCCAACCATTTGATTCAACACTTCAATATTCTCCGTCATCTCTTCCAACATTCAATCTTGTTTGGTGATCTTTTGGAGAATGATTTGAAGTGTGTCCTCGACACGATTGTTCTCCCTGTCTCTAAACTGCTTCCTCTCGTGAGGAGGTATGTACCTCCCTTTAATCTTGCACTGGATTTCCACCTCTGTTATTTTGGTGGATAACTTGTTCAGCTGAGTTACCAGTGCAGTTAACTCGAAGTCCCTCTTGACTTCTTTGCTTATCTTAGTTGAGTTGTCACCATTTCCCCCAGCCATGCTTATGGTACCTACCTAAATTAAGAAATTCAAAGGAAAACAAAGCTAAAAATAAGGTTAGTAAACTACAATTATTAAAAGCAGAATTCAATTTCAACCAAAAACATTCACGTAACACCACTCCCCGGCAGCAGCGCCATTTGGATGTTTGCGTAATCAAGACACAACTTTTGATGCAAGTGTCTACGATCGTACAATAGTTTAGTTACCCAACTAAGGGTTGGGATTGTCCCAAGATAATGGTTTTGAGAATTTATAGAAAAATAAAAGTTATTTCTAACTATTCGTAGCTAAAGACATTAACGAGTAAAAACATTGTAAACCTTAAAAAAAGGGACACAAGAATGTCAATTAAAAATGGGGGGTTTTGTCACAAGTAAAGTAAAAACAGCAAAATAAACAAAGGTTTCTATGTAATGATAGGGGATCCTTGGGATGTGACGGGAATACGGGTTAAGCTAGATTATTGGCTACATGGTTGCGATAGAAAATTTATAAAGTAATAGTGACTAGGCTAAGCTTTATGTACGAATAAATTCTCTCTCGAGCAACTTCCCCAATTTTAAATGGGTTCCTCTCGGACACCCACTTGTCGCATGAAGACCAGCCTACGCCTTACCCCACATACTCTCTCGAGCAAGGGGTTAGGTTATGGGACTAAGGTTCACTCTCTCGGGCTGAACCTCATGGCGATCCATTCCTGAGGCCATCAATCTAGTAGTCTTGGTTTCGCGACTTCTCTCTCGAGTAAGTTGAAAACACATAAATAAACTTGTATTTTCAACTACAAATTTGTTAAATTCATCCACAACTACTAGATGAAATCACAATTAAACTACATCTAACATATCAGCATACAAGATTCAATAACAATCTTAACCTATATTCGCTAAATACAGCCCAAGAATAGAGATTTTTAGCCACACATCAACAGATAGAAATTTATACCTAAATGAGATTGCATTCAAATGGGAATGAAGATTTAAGTGTTGTTGCAGGCCAAGAATAAAGAATCCAAGAGACCCAAGTCCAAATTCTTGGAGATGAAACCCTCTTTTTCTTCAACTCTTCAAAACCCTCTCAAACTCAAAGAAAATTACTAAAAAGTACTATTCTACATGAAAATTATAATACTTGTTCGACACTTAAAACTATAACTCTAAATAATATTTATAGTTTTCATAGATTTGTGCTGCAATGAATCGTTTGATGTCATTAGTTGGAATAGCTGATCAACTTGGCGATTTGCCCATTGGTGTAGTTCATGGTCGTCTTGCACCAGTCCTCAACATCATTGTGCTCTTAGTCATTAGGCAACATGGTACTACTTCGCGAATCTTCTCGATGATGCGCCGACTGCTTCCTTTTTCCGCCAACTTCATCCTTTCCTTCAAGGCTCATCATATAGGAACAAAAGGCGAAAATGTGATTTGTTGGCAATTCGCCAATTGGGTTCTGCAATTCACATATCTTCATTTCTTCGTTCTTTAATCTTCGTTTGCTCCTTTTTGCTCGATCGTGTCCATGATTTCCCTCAAATTTCAAATACCTAAAACTTCAAGGTTTTCATCAGATATCAAGACAAAACATGCATTTGGGGACACATTTTCTATTAAAATATAGCCCTAAATGAGTTGAATATGTGGACTCATCAATACACAATATGTGGACATTTTGCATCTTGTTGTGACTAGCTTGTTATCGAATGGAGTCTGTTGTGATAATCATTGCACACTAGCGAAAGTGTGTAGTTTTGTTTGATATTGGTTAGCTATGCCTTGTGTGATGAGCTTACCGTGAACATTGGGTGATGACACCTAGAATTTTCCCCGTTTGTCCGGTTGACTAAGAATGCAAACTCTTGAAATGATCTTAGGTTATAATTTGGAAGAGTGAAACAATTTGACAATTTACCTCTTTTGTGGCCAACCTTGTGAGTGTGTGAACTTTGCTTGAACACCTTTCGAGCCTTATCCTTTTCTTGAGCCAAAATCCTCATCAAGTGTGGTTTGTTTGAATAGTCAACTTAGGCCAAAAGCCTAAGTTGGGGATGTGGTGAAAAGACAAGGTCAATTAAGAAGTGTGAAGAAGTCCCTTCTGATGCATGGTTTTGAAAAATGATGGAACCCCTCCATACCTAAAAAAAGAAAAGAAAGAAGAATGAAAAACTAGTGATAGTTACAAAAAAAATGGGGTGTTCGGTATTCCATTAGAAGTGAATAATGGGGTGAATTTTGAGCATGAGTTAAAACGCTAAAGAAAAGGAAGGAAAAATAATGTTCATACCACATTTCATGATGATAGCACTCACTGAGCCTAAATAACCATACCTTTGCACTCAGCCCCATTACAAGCCTTGAAAAGACCTGTTTGATCTTGAGTGAGTTGAAACGAATGTTGATTGGAAAATAAAGGCAAACATAGAGGTGAAGTCATGCATGTGTTCATCTTTGTGAGTGTGAGAGGTGTATGTGAATCCAAAAATATAAATGGTTGAACATCTATGTGAGAATATGGACTCATATTTGTTGTGCTGGAATTTAAGTACTTTCATTGAGCTTGAAATTGCATTTGAAGCAAGTATTGTGAACTTGAGAAGCTTTGATAATAGTGAGTCACAACTTGAATCTTTGAGTGCACAATTGATCCTTGCATGAGTAAGTTGAGTCTTGTTATGGGCATTCATGATTGAGTCATTTGTATCAATGTATGAGACATCCTTGTTGAACTTGAGTTTTACTTGAGGACAAGCTAAAGTTTAAGTTGGGGGGTGTTGTTGAGTCCAAGATTTGGACTCATTTAGGGCTTTGATTATATAAATTTAGTGTCCTCAAATGCTCATTTTGTGCTAATAACTGATGTAAAACCCTTGATTTTCAGGTTGATGTATTTAGGAATAAAGCAAGGACACTAACAGGCAGAAAGGAACAAAATAGATTAGAAGGATGAAGAAAGGAAGCCTAGTGATCACCAGGTTCACTTGGCGAATCGCCGAATGTCTACCAGACCGCCTAAAGTTCCAATGTGCCAAGCTTTGAGGGAAGAAATCAAGTCGATGATGGAAAGGGGGTTTCGCGATGCAATACTGGATTGCCCAAAATTACAGACCTTGAGGATGCTAAATGCCAAGGCAGAAAGGCGATGAAACTGACCAAAGGGCGGGTCACGAGTGGTTCAGCGAGCCCGACTTAGTTCGCAGAGTGAACATTTAGTTTAGTATCTTATCTTGGCTCATATATTTTTAATCTATTTTTGAGTTTTAAATTGTGAGACAAGTTTTCTCTAGTTTTTCCTAAGCTTTGAAGAATAGAAGTTTTTTCACTTTTGAGAAATTAGATGTGGTTCTTTGAGATTCTTCGAATTGAAACATTGTTAGGACGAATCTACTCTTACCCAGTTGATGGATAATCAATTTGGTAACGGCTTTTACCTATTTATGATGTCTTGCTAAAACCTCAATTCTTGGGGTGTAATTATGTGATTATAGGCTAATTTAGTTTATGGATATTGCTAATTGTTAGTTTAAATGCTATTTAGAAGTGAGTATAATCATTAATAACGTTTAATTTAAGAATTATAGTTGCAAATGTAGTTCTATCCTTGTGTTCTTAGCTTGCGAGAGAGAGGTTTTAGAGCCAAAATTATTGGTTGATGGTCAGTGGGCATTGGATTGAACTGGGTTTAGCTCGACAGAGTAAATCCTAAACCCAATTCCAAAAATTCACCTCGAGAGAGTTAATGGACTAACGTGTGGGCTATTCTAATTTTGCATGCTTGTTGATTTTCGAGAGAAATCAATTTGATTTGGGGTAAATTGTTTGATCGAATGTTTATCTCCTTCATATCCTAGCATACTCATGATATCTAGCTATTTTCTAATACTTGCAATTACTCATTTGTCTATAGGAGCCTATAATCGAATCACATCCCAATAACCTATCTGATAACAGCAAGGTTAAGGAGATCACAAATAGAGAACTGAATATTAGAATGCGGAAGCACAAAAAAAAGAAACAAAAAAAACTAACTAAAGATATGGGAAATTCGAAGAAAAGATCCACGAATTTCCAAGGATTAGATGTTCTAAGGTCTTGAAAGGACCAAGTAACAACGTATAGATTTATGGAAGAAATCTAACACCTTTACTTGAGAAAACGAATCAAAACAATAGATTCGGATCTTGACCGCTTTATGAGTAACTAAAGACAACAATTAGTATATAGAAATTAATCACCTTCTAAAGAATACCAAAAAGAAACCAAAGATATCACAAGAAAAAGTTATTGTATACCTTAAACTATGAAACTAGTAAAGGTTTAAAGATAATTTCTCAAAGAAAAGCCACAAAGGTTCAAAGAACTCTCTCAAATATTATTAATATCAATCTAAATTGTCTTTAATGAATAAAAAGGACCCCTATATATAAAAGGGGGAAAAAACGTCCATGACCCTAAAAAGACAATTACAAGGAATCCTACTCTAGAAAGGAAATAAAGTAACCTAACTAGGAACAAATTTAGTACTTCTAGGAAAGCATTAAATGGTACTTAGGAGACCATAAATAGACTAAGGAAAATATTAATAACCTATATATAAATAAATAAATAAGGTAAATCCCAACTAGGAAAAGTATCTTGACAATCTTGGAAAGTTTGACTAGTCTTCTCTCAAAACTTGGGCAGAAAGCAACTCTTGTTGTGGCTGATTCTTGGACTCTTCTTGACCTTATTTGCATGAAATTGGACCTTAAAATTCCTCATCTTGGGCTTGAATTTGGGCCACCAAATAATTGTAGCATTTGGACAATTCCTCTTCCTTGGGCTTGAGAGGCGTCAAAATTCCTCATCTTGGGCTTGAATTTGGGCCACCAAATAATTGTAGCATTTGGACAATTCCTCTTCCTTGGGCTTGAGCTCTTCTTCCCCAATAAGACACCTTTGGATCAGCGATTGAAGCCCATTGAGCTTATCATTGAACTCCTTGGTTTGAGATCTTGTTATGGGCCTCCTTGGAGTTTCTAAAGCTTCATCCTTGTCCTTCGATGGAGTAGAGCTTCCTTGGATGCTATCATTCCCCTCTTCTTGAAGAGAATTCGTCCTCGAATTCAAATCTGCATCAAAATGGGAAAGATCAGAAACATTAAAAGTAGCACTAACTTGGAACTCACCAGGAAGATCAAGTTTATAAGCATTGTCTCCAATCCTTTCAAGGACTTTGTATGGCCCACTTCCTCTAGGATCTAGTTTGGTCTTTCTTGTGGAAGGAAATCTTTCCTTTCTCATATGCACCCAATCCAAGTCACCAGGTTTAAAAACAACATAATTTCTGCCTTATTCCTTCGGAATGCAACTTCCTTTTTCTTCATTTCAATTGCAAGCCTTGTTTGTTCATGAATTTTCTTCATCATATCAGCCTTTTTCTTACCATCAAGATTAGCAAAATCATTAGTAGGCAAAGGCAATAAATCAAGGGGGGTAAGGGATTTGAATCCATATACAACTTCAAAAGGAGTCTTACCAGTAGAATAATAGAAGGTCCTATTATAAGCAAATTCTACAATAGGTAAGTAATCTTCCCAAGAAGTCAACTTTCCTTTCAAAACAGCCCTCAACATGTTCCCTAAAGTTCTATTAACCACTTCCGTTTGCCCATCCGTTTGTGGGTGACAAGATGTAGAAAATAGCAATTTAGTTCCCAACTTTCCCCAAAGAATTCTCCAAAAGTGACTTAAGAACTTGGCATCCCTATCATTAACAATAGTTCTAGGTATTCCATGCAATTTAACCACTTCCTTTACAAACAAGTCAGCCACATGAGATGCATCATTAGTCTTTTTACATGGGATAAAACGAGCCATTTTAGAAAATCTATCCGCTACCACAAATATACTATCCTTACCATACTTAGTCCTTGGCAGCCCCAATATGAAATCCATAGTAATATCAATCAAAGGGGAATTAAAAACAGGTAAAGGAGTATAAAGACCATGCGGCAATGTTCTAGACTTAGCCTGTTTACATTCAAGACAATAAGAACACACTTTTTCAACATCCTTTCGCATGCTAGGCCAATAAAAATGTTCAGAAAGTATTTCCAGTGTTTTGGGTACACCAAAATGTCCCATTAGCCCTCCACAATGTGCTTCCCTAACAAATAGTTCACACAACGAGCAACTAGGAACACATAATTTATTTTCCTTGAATAGAAATTCATCTTGAAGATTAAATTTCTCAAAAGGTCCTAACTTACATTCAACAAAAATCTCACCAAAATCAGAATCATTAGCATAGAGGAACTTGATTTGGTCAAAACCCAACAACTTTGAAGTAAGAGTAGAGATCAAAACATACCTTCTTGAGAGTGTATCAGCAACCACATTCTCCTTTCCTTGTTTGTAAGTAATTACATAAGGAGAAGTTTCAATAAACTCTACCCATTTAGCATGCCTACGACTAAGTTTACCTTGGCTCCTCAAGTATTTTAATGACTCATGATCAGTCTTGACCACAAATTCTCAATGTCACAAGTAGTGCTGCCATATAGCTAACGCCCTTACCAAGGCATATAGCTCCTTATCATAAGTTGAGTAGTTCAATGTTGCTCCACTTAGCTTTTCACTAAAGTAAGCAATTGGCTTGGAGTCTTGCATCAAAACTGCACCTATGCCCTTACCAGAGGCATCACACTCAACTTCAAAAGACTTAGAAAAATCAGGCAATTGCAAAAGAGGAGCAGAACACAATTTATCCTTCAGCATGTTAAATGTATCATCTTGTTCCTTTCCCCATTTAAAAACCTTATTTTTTTTAATAACTTCAGTTAAAGGAGCAACAATGGTGCTAAAGTCTCGCACAAACCTCCTATAAAAACTAGCCAGTCCATGAAAACTCCTAACTTCAGTTACACTATTAGGTTTAGGCCATTCTTTTATTGCCTTGATTTTCTCATCATCTACTTCAACTCCCTTAGAACTGACCACAAAACCTAAAAAAACCACACGATCCACACAGAAAGTACACTTTTTGAGATTAGCAAATAAGCACTGATTTCTAAGAACTTCAAAAACTTGTTTTAAGTGCTCTAGGAGTTCATCCAGATTTTGAGAAAAGATAAAGATGTCATCAAAATACACCACAATAAATTTTCCATGGAGATCTTTAAAAACATGATTCATTAGTCTCATAAAAGTGCTTCGTGCATTAGTCAAGCCAAAGGGCATAACTAACCACTCATAAAGTCCATATTTAGTCTTAAAAGCAGTATTCCATTCATCTCCAAGATTCATACGAATCTGATAGTAACCACTCTTTAGATCAATTTTAAAAAAGATTTTGGAACTATACAGTTGGTCCAACATGTCATCAAGACGAGGGATAGGATGGCGATACTTTACCGTTATCTTGTTGATAGCTCGACAATTTACGCACATCCTCCATGTTCCATCCTTTTTGGGGACCAATAGGACTGGAACAGAGCATGGGCTCATACTCTCTCGAACAAATCCCTTTTCAAGCAATTCTTCAACTTTCCTTTGTAATTCTTTGGTCTCTTCAGGATTGCTCCTATAGGCAGGCCTATTAGGAAGTTGAGACCCAAGCACAAAGTCTATTTGGTGCTCAATCCCTCTCAAAGGTGGCAATCCATTTGGAGTGTCATCAGGAAAAATATCTTCAAAATTCTGCAATAGAGAAGAAACACTATTTGGCAAAGAAGGAGTTAGTTGTTCAAAATTAATCAATACTTCTTTGTAAGTAAGTAGTATTATGGGCAGTCCCTCTCTCCTAGCATTCAAACAATCTTTGGCTTTTATATAAAGACTCTCATTTTTCTTTTCCTTAGCCTCTTTCCTCTCACCAAAACATTTTATTTTTTTACTCACACCCTCTTTTACCTCTTTACTTAGATCGTTGCCCTCTTTCTCTTTCTCTTTCTCTCGGCCGTTTTTTTTTTTTTCTATCTCTTAGCCTTTTTCTTTTCCCTCAAGCTCAATTTTTACCTCTTCCTTTTGTTTTCCCATTGTTTCCCTCAATCGGTTTTGATCTTCAAACATTTGAGAAAGAGATAATAGGGCAAGAGTATACTTCTTACCATTATGCAGAAGAGTATACCTATTCTTTCTCCCATGATGAGTAGTATCCCTATCATACTGTCAAGGTCGGCCAAGTAAAATATGGCATGCTTGCATTGGAACTACATCACAAAGAATTTCATCTTCATACCTACCAACATTGAATGAAATCATGTATTGTTTGTTTACTTTTACTTCTCCACAATCATTCAACCATTGGATCCTATATGGGGTAGAACGCTTCATGCATGCAATTCCTAGTTTATCCACCAAGTATGAACTCACCACATTTGCACAACTTCCCCCTATCAATAATCATAGAATAAGTCTTTCCTTTTATCCCACACCTAGTATGAAACAAATTCTCTCTCTGCCCTTCATCAACACTACCCAAATTGATAGTCATAATTCTCCTAACCACCCCAATTATACCATCATTAGGCAGTTCCAAATCATCTTCCTCACTTACACCGTCTCCCTCTTTTTCTTCCCCCTCACTTTTTTCACTCTCATATTCTCCATTCTCTCTAAGTAGGATGTTTCATCTACTTGGATATTCATGCATCAAATGCCCCCTTCCATGACATTTGTGGCATTGAATAGAACTTGAAGGTTTAGAAGATTTAGGATTAAAGGTTTTACCTCCCTCCTCAACCTTACCTTTACCTCTATCATCTTGAGGTTTGGAAGGAGATTTCCCCTCTTGAGTTGACCATGGCTTCTTAGAGATAGTGTTTGGTCGACTTCTCCATGAGTTATTTTGCCGGTTTTTCTCAATTTGTTTTTCAACTTTTACAGACAAATCAACTAACTCATCTAAAGTTACATATTGTTGTATCTCTACTACATTAGCTATTTCTGTATTTAAACGATTTAAAATTCTTGCTATTGTAGCCTCTTCTTCCTCCATGCAGTTAGCTTGGATCATAGCCATATCCATGCTTTTGAAGTACTCATCCACTGACATGGAGCCTTGCTTCAAGTGTTGAAGGCGAGACTGTAGATCTCTTTGGAAGTATGATGGAATAAATCGCTTCCTCATTACCCTCTTCATCTCTGCCCATGTAGCAATAGGTGGTAGCTCCTCTTGTAATCTATCCCTAGTAAGCTTTTTCCACCAAGAAGCAGCATAATCAGAAAACTCAACAACAGCAAGTTTAACTTTCTTACCCTCAGAGTAGTTATGGCAATCAAAGATGGCTTGAACTCGTCTCTCCCAATCAAGGTACAAGTCTGGATCCCTTGTCCCCTTGAAAGATGGCATCTTCATCTTTATACTATTTATATTATCATCTTTTACTCTACCTCTTTGTCCCCTCCTATCTTTTCTTTCTAGATTAAATTCAACATCAAAATCATCATTATCATATTCAGGATTTACAAAAGGGATATGGGGTACATTCCTTCTAACTTGGGGTCTAACATTATTTTGGGGTACAACATCATTCTCCCTCCTAATTGCAGCTATGGTGTCATTCTGCTCAATAATCATATCCCTCATCTCTTGAAATTGAAGGGTCCATCTCTCAAATTGCTGGTGCATAGCTTGAAGGGTGAAATTGTTCCTTCCTTTGACCTCGGCTTCTAAACGAGCCCTTTCCTCATCACCACCTGAATTAGACATCTAAAAAAAATGATCAAGTATCACAGTTTTAATATGGCTTTTACCCTCTTTTAAACTCACCCACACTTGCCTTTTACCACTCAAAATAACCTTTGAATGAGAATACTTTGTAGATTTATAATTAAAACAAAACGTGTATCAAGTTTGTAGTAATAAAGTATGGAATCTTGGGGTATAAAAAGAAAGTAAAGAACTAGTCCTAGAACAAGTAGGATTTAGTTGAAACAAAACACGAATAAAAAGGAACTTATTTTAGAATTATAAGAACAAAAAAAAATTCATCTTATTCTCAAAGATCTAGAATCCCCTCTTCTTGCAACCTTCTTGCTTGGAAACAAATTAATGCAAAACTTGGAGAGAAAGTAATAAGATTTGTTGAATAACAAGTAATAAACTTTCTTGGGTACCAAGTAATCAAATTTCTTGGAGGACAAGTAATAAGGTTTCTTAGAGAGCAAGTTATAATTTTTTTTTTGTTCACACTACAGTAATTTTTTTTTCACGCTACAGTATTTTTTTTTCACGCTATAGTTTTTTTTTCCTGCTCTAATATTAGAAGAAATCCCAAGATTTATCAAGAACGGAATCTTGATAAAACCGCTCTGATACCACTTGATAACAACAAGGTTAAGGAGATCACAAATAGAGAACTGATTATTAGAATGCGGAAGCACAAAGAAAAGAAGCAAAAAAAACTAAATAAAGATATGGGAAATTCGAAGGAAAGATCCACGAATTTTCAAGGATTAGATGTTTTAAGGTCTTGAAAAGATCCAAGTAACAACGTATAGATTTATGGAAGAAATCTAACGCCTTTCCTTGAGAAAACGAATCAAAACAATAGATTCGAATCTTGACCGCTTTATGAGTAACTAAAGACAATAATAATATGTAGAAACTAATCACCTTCTAAAGAATACCAAAAAGAAACCAAAGATATCACAAGAAGAAGTTACTTTATACCTTAAACTATGAAACTAGTAAAGGTTTAAAGATAAATTCTCAAAGAACAAGTCACAGAGGTTCAAAGAACTCTCTCAAATTTTATTAATATCAATCTAAATTGTCTTTAATGAATAAAAAGGATCCCTATATATAGGAAAAGGGGGAAAAACGTCCATGACCCTAAAAAGACAATTACAAGGAATCCTACTCTAAAAAGGAAATAAAGTAACCTAACTAGGAACAAATTTAGTACTTCTAGGAAAGCATTAAATGGTACTTAGGAGACCATAAATAGACTAAGGAAAATATTAATAACCTATACGTAAATAAATAAGGTAAATCCCAACTAAGAAAAGAATCTTGACAATCTTGGAAAGTTTGACTAGTCTTCTCTCAAAACTTGGGCAGAAAGCAACTCTTGTTGTGGATGATTCTTGGACTCTTCTTGACCTTATTTGCACGAAATTGGGCCTTAAAATTCCTCATCGTGGGCTTGAATTTGGGCCACCAAATAATTGTAGCATTTGGACAATTCCTCTTCCTTGGGCTTGAGAGGCGTCAAAATTCCTCATCTTGGGCTTGAATTTGGGCCACCAAATAATTGTAGCATTTGGACAATTCCTCTTCCTTGGGCTTGAGCTCTTCTTCCCCAATAAGACACCTTTGGATCAGCGATTGAAGCCCATTGAGCTTATCATTGAACTCCTTGGTTTGAGATCTTGTTATGGGCCTCCTTGGAGTTTGTAAAGCTTCATCCTTGTCCTTCAATGGAGTAGTGCTTCCTTGGATGCTATCACTATCTCATTATTGTTATTTTGTATTGTTTGCCACTTTTTGTAGTAGATAATCAAAACCAAAACCTCCCCATTTGACATTTGTGTCACTCCTGATTTGAATGATATTTTTATTCGATAATATTTATTACTATGACTGATTTGTTCATGTTCGTACTTCCGAATTGACTCTCAAACACGTACCACTCCCTGTGGGATTCGAACCCAACTCATTTAATTGGGTTATATACTAATTAACGATCGTTGACACTTAGAATTAGATGAAGTGTCTTTGAAATGTTAGTAATCAAAATGGCGCCACTGCCGGGAAGTGGTGTTGTTTGAGATTCTTTTGGTGAAGTTGAATTTGGTTCTTTTTAGTCATAGTTGAATCTACTTACTTTTAGTTTTGGTTTTCGTGTTGCTTGTTGAACAGAGGAAATGAACATATCTTGTAGCAACGGTGGCCCTGTGGACCACCCTGTTTTAAAAGTGATGATTCATAAGGATAACATCCTAAATTTCAAGCAATTGGAGGGTGAGACAATCCATGAGTTGTGGCTGAGATTTAAGGCTCTATTGCTGCAATGACCAACTTATTGAATCCCAGATAAGATGTTATTGGACTCCTTCTATAGAGGTCTTGGTCATGAAAATAGAGGAGTGGCTGACCAACTTTCTCTGGATGGTTTAATACGACAACCCTATGCTAGTCGCCCAACTCCTCGATGTCATGACTAAGACCAACAGTGAGAAAAAAAGGTACCAGAATTTGGCCAAAATGTTGACTTAGCTGGATCTCTTGGCCAAAAGATCATGGAGTTGGAAGTACTGTACAAAAAGAAAGATAGGTACATTCCCCCTCACAAGCGTAGAAAGCCCAACGAGTATGAGGGTAGGCAGATAGAAGAGATACTCTTACTCATTCATCACAATGTCAATAAACACGACAGAATGTTGAGAGAGATAAAAGAGAATGTCTCGATGCTAAATCATATGTCTGCCTCTAATTCCATGTCGATTCAGCTACTGGAGACCCAAATGGGTCATATGTTGTCTCATCTCTACCCAAGATAAAAAAAAAGGGGTTGCCTAGTGATACTATGGCAAAATCCAAGAATGAAGCTTGAGCGAGGATTTGTGTCATGCCACGATGTTAACTAAGGAGACCTGGGAGGCGACCCAAGTTATTATTGCATTAATTTTGTTTTTGGAATAATCGTTTATTGATTGTGCAAGATGAAGTGTAGGATGTGTTTGAAAAGTGTAGGTTGGCGAGTAAAATGTCAAGTCGGCGACTCGCTGAAGAGGTCGACGAGCGTGACTTGGACCTTTCAAAGATGTCTCTGATCCCATGTTTATCATAACCCAGGGGTACCCCCTAGATGTAACACGGCGTACTCGACTCCGAAGGGGTCTCATACAAGCCTTTAGCATATCATAGACATAAGTAATAGAAATGATGTGGAATTTAAAATTTTTTACAATCGAAGTGTTTTTATAAAATCAAAGGAAGTCTAGACATTGTCTCATTAACCATCTAATACAATTAAGTATCAATAAGGGTCACGACCCTTTTCAACATAGTCTCAAACGAAAGTGAAAGAAAGAAACTAGAAAAGAACAACTCTCGTCCTTGAACCATGAGGACTCACCAAATGCGTGGAGAATAATCAATCAAAGTCTTTGATCAAGAAGGAAGTACATCTCAACAACCGGGACCCTACACTTATAGGAAATGTAGAAAATATGGGTTAGCACAAAATCGTACTAAGTATGGAAGCCATGCATAAAAATCCTTAAAACATGCAAAAAGGGACAATTTAGTTGAAACCATGCATCTTGAGGTCCATCTTACCACAACCATAGCAACCATCTATGCCAACTATACACTTATCCTCGTGCCTCTTTCCACACCTAGCACAAGAAGGAAATAGGAATCTACTACCCTTTCCTTGTCCAGATAATCATTGTTGAAATCTAGGATGACTATGTCCATCAGACCTTTCATTTGATTAATTATCATCATGAATCCTATACCTTTTTGTCTCTTTAGACCTCTATTTAAGTTTCTCTTCTTCAATATGTTGGGTATAAATCATAAGGTGAGGAATATCCATATCATTATAGAGCATAGAGGTACAAATTCTTTCTCTACCAAATAGGACACACTCGACACAAGCTTACTCATTCTCGACCTAGGGTCGGCCACTATAGATGGAGCATATCTCCTCCACTACTGAACATCAAAGCATATTCCTTAACACTTATATTACCTTGCTGAAGGTTAATAAAGTCAAGTATCATAGCCTCTCTCATCTCCAGAGGGCATAACTTACCAAGAAAACCATTGTTAAACTTTCCCACTTCATGGGACCTGCTTCTATGGACCTTGACTCTATCCATTTGTTGTACCACCCTTGAGAAACACCATCCAATTTATATGCAACAAATTCTGCCTTCTCTACCGGAGTCACTCCCACAAAGTCCAACCCCTTAGAAACCTCATCTATGAACTCTTGAGGATCTTCCTCCATCATTGACCCATATAATTTCAGGGTTTTTATCCTGGCTTGAGTCAACATTTGAAAACCAAACCTAAACTCTGTATTTGTCAATTGATTGGTCACAGGGTCGACTAGAACTTCATTTGCTTAAGGAGGAGTTCCTGGATCAACATTGTCTCCCTCAATTCCAATACTGAATGCTCCTTGAGTAGTAATGTCATGTAGACCACCGGGTAAGTATTATGAGAAAGTCCTTTTAGATTTAATCTCTATCTAATAACTTAAGAGTAATGAAGAAGTGAAGTTTCCTAAACAACTTATAGCCTCTCAATCATAAATGTGGTTGCGCTTCAAACTTATGAACAAGACTCTACTAGACTTGGTTTTTGAGACATCATCCTAGGACCATTCTAAACCTTGTGCTCTGATTACAAAGTTTGTCATGACCCAGGGGTACCCCCTAGATGTAACATGGCATATAGAACCCCAAAGGACTCTATACAAGCCACATAGTTCTCATAACATAAGAAATATAATAACTTAGAGTAAAACAATATTTCAAGTCTAGAAAGTTTTTCATAAAAGAAAGGAGAAGTCTAGACACTTTGTGTCATCATAGCCATCTATTACAACATCGAATGAAATTGGGCCTAGCCCATACATCTTGTTGAAAAGGGGAATACAATGAAAATGAACTAAACAATAAAACTCCATCCTCAAAGTATAAGGACTGACAAAATCTCAGAATCAGAAGATCAACATTTAGCCACGAAACTGAATATGACTGTCGGACCCTACATTTTGGAAAAATGTAGGAAAGAGTATGCGTTAGTACAAAAATTTACCAAGTATGATAAATATGGATAAAAAACATTTAAAACAAGCTAAAAGTGAAATTTCATTTCATGACATGCAATTTAGGAAGCTAAAACATCATATGAGAGAAAGTTGGAAATCATAAGTCATAAAATAAAAGTCAACATAAGCTAGCATCATCTTAAAAACCTTTAAACACTTGCGAGATACTTTCTTAAGCGTGCCTTAGTTAATTATTAGTCTTGTGATGGTGGGAATTAGCCTTAACCGACATGAGACCGTGTGAGCTATAACATGATCACCCAGTGTAACCCACACCAAAAATGGTTGTCCTACTTTCTTAAGGTAGAACCATGGTTTGTTAGCTTAGGTTGATGCACTAGCTACATATCCTACGGGGGCACGTAGTTTATGGGATAATGATTGTTACTAGAAACCTGACATTTCTATCGGGGGAGCTTCTATCTCAAGAGATTGCTTCTAGAGACCCCACCTTTTTGTTGGGGGAGATTCCATCTCAATACAATATCCACTCGGTGCTAAGAATAAATCCCACTGAGTATCTTAACTCATATCTTATGGAAGGAGGTCCCTTGGACAACCAATCCAAATATTTCATTAGGATAGCTCATAAGATCATGCGTTAGATAACCCTTCACTGTCCATGTCTACAAGTAAGTATTAGATTCAATTAGGTGAGAAACTCTTTCATCCTTAGAATCTCCATTATGTGAGAAAATCTTTCACATCACGTTCATATGTGTTCATGAGAATGCCCTTTCAATTAAAACAACAACAATATCATAATCATTCACACTTTACTGTCAAAGTGTCCTTAAAGCAATTTCATAGATTTCATAAAAATATGCATAATTTCATACTTTTCTCTATCAAGGTTCAAAACCTACTTTCAATCACCACTTCTAGAATTCAAGCATTAGATATAGATATCATCATAATTCATGTGAACGAGTGTTGCCACTATATGGTGTGGTCTTGGTAAAAGTTCAGGAAGGATCTACTTGTTGGTACAGTCATGGAGTGGAGTCCCCTTAAATTTTGATTGTGAGCTCATTTTGAGCATCTTAAATGTAATGTTAGTAGGAACTCACGGGGTGTTGATCGGAAACCGTGAGTTCATATTGTTACTTCTACATTGTGATGCTTAGGGACTGTTTTGTGTATCATAAAATAAGGGGGTCTGGCCGGACATGTGCAAAGAAGTCATGGGAACTGGTTAGAGGATATAACATTGAACGTGTAGTGTGATACACCACTTAATTGAATGTTGCATGAGCTTACTTCCTGCCAATCCTTTAATATTGTTTTTCAGATGTGATGAAGCTCGAGGAGTTTTTGAGGACCTTATAAGAAGGATGTATAGTATATTAATTTTTTTAGAGGAGAATGGATGGGAAGAACACTCTTGATGGGATGAATTATAGATATACTGCCAATTACTGTTTCAGTCTTATCAAGTAGCCCAAACTTGTTGATCAACTACTAATGCTAGTTTTATTATTTACTCCATTGTAGATAAATAATCTGAAAGGAAGATGGTTAAGTCATTGTAATATCCAATGTTGTGCAGCAGGGTATGTAAGGCTATTCGATTTCCTATTTCTTTGGCATGAATCCAGTATTTGTAATACAAAGTAAGCTTTCTAAGTGCCCTTGGTAGTGACTGATCCATAGTTGTAGCTCCTACTCCCTAGGGAATTAAAGTGAGTACTCTAATATGAGTTTATTACTAAATGTGTCTGATTACTCTACCAAGTATTAGCATGCAAGGTTTAAACTTATTTCATCGTCAAAATACCCTTGGCACGTATTCCCCTTATATAAGTCAAAATGATCCCAAATTACACATGGTACATATGTTTATATGTTGGATATACAATCTGCCCATCTCTTGCCAACTTGCTTCAATTGTTTATTCCATCATATATGTGATATTTTCACATGTTCATATGCTTTCTTTATTGGTTATTACTCCCATTATGTTAGACTTATAATGTTACCTCACAAGATCCGTACTTGCTCTATTGTATATTTTATATGTAATTACTTACAATATGTATCCGTCCTTATGTTGAATCTGTCCACATTCTCCCTTGGTTCTACGTTCCTGTATACCTTGTATTTGATAATAGTTAGTGAGTACTTGGCTCTAATATAGAGTTAAAATCTCTTGGCTGAATATTAAATGTCTTCACTTGATATATGCTTCAATTTAAGATGGCAAAATGCTTACTGAGTCATATAAGCTCCTAAGTTAATTTGGTGTGACATTTGCTTCCCATGTCATTGTCATTATCATAGGTCCATATTCGTATGTCTTCTACTACTGGTCCATAGTTCCGAATCTTAGCATTGATTATGACCACAAAATAAAAACAATCTCAAAAGAGTTATGAACATAAAATACAATAATCTCAAAGATTAAAGAATATAAGTGAACCAATCTGTATAATTATGGGTGGCAGCCTAGGGGTAAATGCCTCAATTGGTATAGAAGGGTGGTAGCTCAGGGGTGAATGGGAAAAGCCCTAGCTGAACATTAGGATCATGGGTTTGGTCTTGGGTTATTATGTGTGTTATGACCAAGGTAAATGAAACCTTGTTTATTATTGATCCTTGCATTAATTACTTGTTTATAGACAAAGAACAAGCTAAAAGACTTCGAAAAGGGAAGGCTCACGTGTCTTAGGAGTATTTAAGCTTAATTTTGATGAAGGTGATTAATATACCATGAGTTTACGATATTTTTGATACATTTCACTTAAGAGTTGTGTGTGTCTAGGGCCATTTTGTATTGGAAATATTGTTTTTGCGTCATGTTTGTAGGAATTAGGATTGGACGCAATTGAGTCAAATGACAACTGAAACATCTGCAAAAGTGGCCACCCACAAAGGGACCCATGGACCATAGGTCCTATGACGGTCTGTCAATAGGTAGGCATAGATAGGAGCATCAGGGAAGTCTGACCAAGTGTTGAACTATGAAAGGACCTACGGACTGTAGGTCGACTTATGGGCCACCCTGTACATCCGTAGAAGGTGTTTTGAGAGTTGAAGTTGTAGTACCTGATGAAAATCTTAAGTGTGGAGCCACGAAAGAGGACCCATGGACCGAGGTCAACCTCAGATCCGTCCTGCATGTTCGTAGAAGTTGATCAGAGAATGAGGGTTCCAGGCTTTTGAAGAAAAAGTGCAAGTGTTGACCAACACAGGGGACCTACGAACCGTAGGTCGACCCATGTTTCGTAGGTCGAGTCGTGATCAAAGCTGCGTCCAGAAAGTTTATGTCCTTATTTTGTTTCCTTTTTGTTTACGACATGTTTTTTTTATAAATAGGGTATGTGAACCTCATTTTTGGGGGTTAGACATTATTGTTTACTTTTAGTTCTTGATATTTACTTGGGGAATTAACTTGCTACTTTGGCAATTTGATATTCGGATTTTTGTTTGTAAGATTTAGGTTTCAAAAATCAGTTGGAGATTACGGGTTTCTTTTACTATAAACGTAAGTTCGTGATTTCTTCTTATCAAAGTATGTATTTATTTCTTTCAAGCATGAGTAACTAAATCAATAACTAG
This sequence comes from Solanum commersonii, assembly GCA_029007595.1. Taxonomy (NCBI): domain Eukaryota; kingdom Viridiplantae; phylum Streptophyta; class Magnoliopsida; order Solanales; family Solanaceae; genus Solanum; species Solanum commersonii. The sequence goes on along the minus strand of JAJTWQ010000002.1, from coordinate 9,024,399 downwards.
GGTTGTGGGAACTATGAGCAATTAACAACGTATGAATAATAACTAAGTAATTCTTGAATAGTTTTTATGCATGTATTGGTAATTCTTTCGCCTAGCAGTCTTTTTAAAGAGTGCACGCGTTGAAAATTGCCTCGTTCCTACTTGTCGAACCAAAGAGGTAATGAACGAGAAAAGAATTATCAACGAAGATTTAGTGTGATCCTATCTAATAGTCTAATGTCAATTGGTGTGAGGGTGAAAACTAAGCCGTATAATTGATGTGATGTCTAATCTTAGGTCAAGGTAAGGGTTAGTAAATTATACACATGTAGCCGGACCAAGGTGCGGGCTGAAATTCCCTATTTGGAGGACCAATCACATAGGGATACCTAACTTACCGACTTTTCATGCACTAGGAAAGGATTACTATTACTAGGATTACCACGTTAAGAGCTTATGGGGAACAAAAATACACCTTAGTTTCTCTCTCTCATTGATAACTCGAAAGTTGAAATTGTAATATCCCGGAAACTAGTAAGTTGAACTAGAGAGTTCTAGAGCTTTTCGTAAAACTTTTCGAGTGTGGTATGAACATTAAAAATCACAAAAATGTTTCCCGTACTTATAATGGAGGTTTTAGGGGTTATACGTTGAGGTACGACCACCTAAGGGGTCCTTGAGGAGCACCCTTAGGACAACCCAAAAGATGTCAAATTTTAGCAACTCACGCTTGCCTTCTACTGGCCGTGAGTGGACCCACGCCCCATGGGTTGGGGTCATGGGTGGCCTTTCATGGCCTGCAAGTTTTAAGTTGCAGACCTCACCTACAGAGGTTCAACACGCTCATTAGGTCCACCCACGGTCCTGGGTGGAGGAGTCGTAGGTCAAGCAGATTTTTCAAGTTTTAGTTTTAAGTTGGGGATTTGGGAATTAATTAGTAATTAATTAGGGGTTAAGGGAGGTCAGTTAGTTAGGTATTTAAACACCTATATAATCTTAATAAGACCACTAAACTAAGTTATTAACTCATTCATCCAAGAACCCCAAATTTATCCAAATAATTCTCTCTCTAGAGTGAAGAAGAAGTAGAAGAAGAAGAAAAGAAGTTTGGGCAGATTTTCCTCCATTGTTTCAAGATTGATTAGGGATTTGTATTGAGGTATGCTAGCTTAATAATCTATGGGTTCTTACACCCATAGAGCCCCTTAGGTTTTCCCCCAATTGTGAAGTCAAAAACCCAATTCTAGCTAGGGTTTCCATCTACATTGTGGGTAGGGCTTAGGTATGATTATAATCTAGTGGATAATACCTAATTATGATTGTATTAACATTGAATTATGATATTATGATGAATTCATGTGATCTCTATGGTAAACCCTAGTCTATTTGATGAATGTGATATTTTGTGGGTTGATGCCATTAGAAGTGAAATTGAAGGTTCATAGGTGATCTTCTTAAATCAATGACATGTGTAGTAATTGTTCAAGGTTAGGAACATAAAATCATGAATTGAACTAGACTTTATTGAATATGAAGGATGATGACTTGCAAAGATGAAATTAAACCTTTATGATCAATTATTACTAGAATCACCTAGTAATGAAGAATGTGATTAGAATACATTGAAATCTAGGTATAACGAAGGTAATAAGAAGTAAATCTTTGAGTATAAGGTTTGTAATCATGAAGGTTGATCACTAGGGTTTTGAGAGTAAAGCCAGTGTGATGATCTAGATGTGCTAAGGCTTTGAGAGTAAAGTCTAAATGAGAATAGAAGCTTAAATGGATAGAGTTATGGTGGAAGTTCTTTGCCTACCTAATCTACCTAATAAATGCTTGAATATGTGAAGTGATAGATTCACTTGAGTCATGAGGATACCAATGTCTATTATAGAATTCTAGATATTGTATTATGCATGAATATATCATGACATGAAAGGTCCCCTCACATAGAATGATTCTAGGTTGAAAGGTTTTGTCACCTAAAATGAATATAACTCCTAGGACTATGAAATGTGATGAGGCTTGTTGTGATTCCCCTAAATGACCTTTACATGATAGGAATGTGTAGTGATTACCCTTATTCCTAATTAGTTAGTCATGGGAGTGTGAGGTGATTACCCTTCATATATGTGTGACTCCCAAAGCAAGCAGTGAATACCCATTAGCCTTTAGTTTGAACAAGGAGGCGATTACCTATGATCCTTATGTCATGATATGGAGGCGAATACCTACATTATACATTAAAATTGATATGGAGGCGAATACCTATATCACCTTAAAATGGACATGGAGGTGAATACCTATGATTCTTTAACTTGTATGACTTGTGGAGACTCCCCTTGTCTTTATGATTTATTAGTATGTGTGACTAGAGGTGATTACCCTTGTTTGTATGATTCCATGATATATATGTCTTGAGGTGATTCCCTTGTCCTTCATGATGAACTAAACATATATTCCTTGAGCTGATTCCTCTTGCACTTGTGAACATGACCATGACTAGTTTGGTTTGTAGTTCTAAATAGGGAAAATGCATAAATTGCCCCCCTAACTTGTGCCGTAAAGGCAGTTACATGCTCAAACTATTGTGTTGACCTATTACACACTTAATCTTGTTCAAAGTGATATTTATACCCCTTTCCGAAGACAATTTCAGTTTTGTGTAAAAAAAGTGTTGTACACGCGTTTTCACACATAAATAATATTATTTTAAAATTTTAAAACTTTTATCCTTGATATTTTCTTAAACTTTTGCAAAGAATTAAAAATCTGAACATTTTCCTTCTTTCACCATACATATCTCTTTTTAAAATTTATTTCTTCTTCATTCTCCATTGTTCATAAATTGAAGGGGGGGATAAAAATTTGAACAGAAAATAGGAGTCAGTAAGTCGATTATGAAGTATAGAGATGTTGGCGGCATTGATAGGCAATGGGAAACACCATTGTTGCCGATGAAACAAATAAAAATTTCAAATCTGTAAAGTTCTTAAAGAATCTTGCTAACTATGTATGTAAATCAAGCATTTCATTAGTGTTTTTTTGTGTGTAATTGATTAATCAAATATGCTATTGATGATATGAGACATAAAAATGATATTGTGATGGTTGTTGGTAGTTCTCCGACGAGAATAGAGAAGACAAAGATTGAGAACTCATTTTCTTCGGTGAACTTTTGATAATTTTAGGCAATATAATTATGAATTTTATGTATAAATGTCATAAAAGTTTCAATAGAAATCATATCATTCTCATAATTCTTTTTCAGCGATCTTCTTTGGTGAATCCTCCAGCGAGTTCGAACGGATAAATCATGAACTTTAAGTTGAAAATTATTAACTTCTTTATGGAAGTCATCATCTTCTCCACTCCTTTCTACTTTTTAAGAGTTCCTCTTTATGGGTAGAGTGTTAAATGTGCTTATTATAAACAATCAATGGTGACAAATGCAGTGGTTCCTTAAGAAGAAGTAGAACTCAAAATAAAGAAAAATGTAAAAACTTTAAAGAAATTGGGCCACCAATAAAAAAAATAAAAATGAAGGAAAATTGAAATAACTACTATTTTAAAAATTATAATACATAATTATATAATGACTAATAAAATAGTGCCATGTGTTGAAATGTGTCATTTAAACATATAATTTTTTCTTCTCACGCACCTTAAGGAAGGTGAAGACACTCCCTTTGCCATGTCACGTTCTAAGGGGGTATTAATATCACTTTGAACAAGATTAGGTGTGTAATAGGTCGTCACAATAGTTTGAGCGTGTAGCTGACTTTTCCGCACAAATTTAAGGGGGAATTTATGCCTTTTCCTTTCTAGATAACTCTCCAATACATGCATGACTAAGAGGTGATTACTCTTGTCTTTATGATGTTAATAGATGATAAACATGAATGATGAACCTAAAGTGTCTAGCTTAGCATGGGTAGGATTATGGGGTCTGGTTCATGCATGGCACAAGCTTGCCTTAAGGTGACTCATGAGGTGTTTCTCTTATATGATGTATGCATAGATAGGATTGTGCCATAGTTTCCTTCTTTGACATTAAATGATTGACCAAAGGTGATAGCTATTTTGTCTATATGAAGTAATCTAATAGTGAGACCAAAGTATGGTAAATATGGCTATGATGACTTCAAGGTTATGCATAGTGTGAAGGGTAGTTGGGATGCCTTTCATGCATTGCACAAGTGTTCTTTGAGGTTACTTAGGAGTATGGTGCCCTTATGGAAAAAAAGCTTAAGACTTGACCATGTATATAGACTATGATTAAGATGACCAAAAAGGGATACTTGGCTTGGGTGGTATTATGGGATTCTATTCATGCTTTCCTCATGTATGCTTTTGAGGTTACTTAAGAATGGTTCTATTATGGTATAGATGACTACGAGTCAAAGAATGTCTATATGATGCTTATGTTGGAGACTTTGCTTATTATGATGATATTGTCTCTTATGCTTATTGTTTATGTTTCATGAAGTGTTTCATATGATTTTGGATTATATCTTTTATTGACTGACCCTTGTCTTATACCCTTATGGTTATGCTAGCTAACATATTTAGTACATTTTGTACTAACGCATACTTTGCCTACATTCTAATCAAATGTAGGGTTTGGAGTCTTGAGTGCTATCTTGAAGCTAGGTTTCTAGGGAGCTAAGGAGTGGAAGACTTGGTGAGTCCTCATAGCTTTGAGGATAAACCCATTGTTGCTTTATGTCTTTATTTCACGTTTTGAGACTATTGAATGGGATGTGTCCCAAACACTTATTCTAAAGTTGTATTAGATGGTTTGAGATAGTATTGAAAGACTTTCGCTTGCTTTTATGACAATGACTTTGATTGTAAAAAGTTTTAAATTTTCCGTATTTTCTATTATCTTATGTTCATGATATTCTAAGGGCTTGTTTGAGACCCCTTCGGGGTCAAATATGCCGTGTTACTTCTAGGTTATGCCACTGGGTCGTGACAGAAATCCTGCTCACTTGTTACTTAACAACAATTGGTTATTTGCAATCAAAATACCCCTTTAATTAAACTTGTCTCAAAAATAGTTTGACTAATTAAATGAATATAATCGTGAGATAAGTTTAAGTCCGAACCATATTGCTCATGGAATCGACCCCAACCTCTAAGTTGGGTACTTTATTTGACGACGACCGCTTATACTTCTTTAGAGAAGTGTCATTTGAGTGTATCAAATTTTGGCGCTACTGTCGGGGAATAAGGCTTTTGGATTAAGTTTAACTACATTATTAAACTTTGGTCAATTATTTCCTTTTCTTTTGTTTTTGTCTTCTACAGTTTCTACTCTAGTGTATGCCAAGTACATAGAGTGAAGGCGAACCATTGACCCCATACGATCCTGAACTAAGCAAAAGTTAAAGAAAAATGGAAAACCAAGGGTTCAATAATAATCTACTTATAAATGAGCATGTGGAACAAGTGAATGATGAGAATGCTCAAGATCATGATGGTAATCCACTTGGAGATGCATTGAGGGTACATAATCCACCAAACCCAATGTTGCGTGATAACTATAGGGTCAACTTCAATGTCGTTGAATCCGAAGGACCACATGGGCACATGGCCAGTTGAGAATTGTTTGCAAAAGTTGTGTGGGTCGACCGGAGTTGGACATGAATGTCATAGGGTTGAGAGTCTTCCCTCTATCATTGACCGGTGATGTTGTGGTGCGGTTTTCTGAGCTTCCATAAACCTCAGTTCATACATGGGATCAATTGCATAAGTTGTTCATGGCGAAGTACTTCCCATTACCTAAGAGGCTGAAACACAAGGACCAACTAAACAACTTTGTTGCACTACCTAGAGAGTCTATGAGCAGTTCATAGGATAGGTTCATTGCATTCATAAGAAGTGTCCCAAATCACCGCATTGTTGATTAACACTGAAGGAATACTTTTATAGAGGTTAGGAGGACAATACTAAGGTTGTGCTTGATAGTATCACTGGGGTTCAAATGATCAGTGCACTTTTGAGCAGATCACTGAGAAATTGGAGAAGATTTCATGAAATAACAAAACTTGAAGCACTAGAAAGTCAGAAACTAGGAGAAGCACATTTGCAGTTCAATCTGCACCTAGTCAATATTCTAATGACATTCGTGAGGAGATGGTTCCAATAAGGACCAAACTGGGGTTGGTGTTGAAGCATGTGAACGGTGGTGCCAAAAAGGAAAATGCGGTAAATTACCTAACTAGAACTTCACCACCACCAGTTGAGGAATGCTACTATGAGAAGGATGTTTATTTGGTAAATGATCAGACGGGGGTTTTTTTGAGCCAACGCCCAAGCTTCCAACTCGGATATTTGATGCCAAGGTGAAGGAAACCAAGGTCGGAACTTTGGTAACCACAATCGAGAGGGTAACTATGTCTGGGATGGGAACTACAGTCGCGACAACAATTACAATCGGAAGAACTACGGCAACAGAAACTACATAGTTGGGCCTTATTTTCCACCAGTAAATTGGGAATCTGGTAATAGGGAAGCTAGGGGTCGTATGTCACGGATTGAGCATATGATGGAAAAATGATGAAGAGGTTCGATGCGACTGATGATAATGTAAAAGAGATGTGGAATGACTTGTCTGGAATCGGTCAAAAGGTTGATGCCCATGAAGTATCTATAAAGCTACTTGAGTAGCAGTTTAATCCGTTGTCCACCACTGTGAACCCATGTCAACCCAGAACAGTTCCTAGTAACACCATCCAGAATTTGAAGAATGATGGGCATTGTATGGCAATCACGACTCGAGGAGGTAATGATAGAATCCAAGGAAGCACTACTCCATTGAAGGACAAGGATGAAGCTTTAGAAACTCCAAGGAGGCTCATAACAAGATCCCAAGCCAAGGATTTCAATGATAAGCTCGATGGGGTTCAATCGCTGATTAAAAGGTGTCTTATTGGGGAAGAAGAGCTCAAGCCCAAGGAAGAGGAATTGTCCAAATGCTACAATTATTTGGTGGCCCAAATTCAAGCCCAAGATGAGGAATTTTAAGGCCCAATTTCGTGTAAATAAGGTCAAGAAGAGTCCAAGAATCAGCCACAACAAGAGCTGCTTTCTGCCTAAGTTTTGAGAGAAGACTAGTCAAACTTTCCAAGATTGTCAAGATTCTTTTCCTAGTTGGGATTTACCTTATTTATTTATTTATATATAGGTTATTAATATTTTCCTTAGTCTATTTATGGTCTCCTAAGTACCATTTAATGCTTTCCTAGAAGTACTAAATTTGTTTCTAGTTAGGTTACTTTATTTCCTTTCTAGAGTAGGATTCCTTGTAATTGTCTTTTTAGGGTCATGGACATTTTCCCCCTTCTCCTATATATAGGGGTCCTTTTTATTCATTAAAGACAATTTAGATTGATATTAATAATATTTAAGAGAGTTCTTTAAACCTTTGTGACTTGTTCTTTGAGAATTTATCTTTAAACATTTACTAGTTTAATAGTTTAAGGTATAAAGTAACTTCTTCTTGTGATATCTTTGGTTTCTTTTTGGTATTCTTTAGAAGGTGATTAGTTTCTACATACTAATTATTGTCTTTAGTTACTCATAAAGCGATCAAGATCTAAATATATTGTTTTGATTCGTTTTCTCAAGTAAAGGCGTTAGATTTCTTCCATAAATCTATACGTTGTTAATTGGATCTTTTCAAGACCTTAGAACATCTAATCCTTGGAAATTCGTGGATCTTTCCTTTGAATTTTCCATATCTTTAGTTAGTTTTTTGTTTTTTTTCTTTGTGCTTCCGCATTCTAATATTTATTTCTCTATTTGTGATCTCCTTAACCTAGTTGTTATCAAGTGGTATCAGAGCGGTTTTATCAAGATTCCGTTCTTGATAAATCTTGGGATTTCTTCTTATATTAGAGCAAAAAAAAAAACGTGAACAGTAGCGTGAACAAAAAAAAAATACTGAAGCGTGAACAATTAGAAAATTTTATTCATATCATAACATCTTCAGGAATAAGTTTAAGCAAGAAAAAAGCAGAAATAATGAAAAATCAAATATAATTTTTAGGAATACAAATAGATAAGAATGGTATAAAGATGCAAAATCATATAGTACAAAAAATAATAAATTCTGAAGAAAACATAGATACAAAAAAGAAATTGCAATCATTTTTAGGATTAGTAAACCAAGTAAGAGAATATATACCTAATTTAGCAGAAAATCTTAAACCATTACATAAAAAATTTAAAAAGTATGTGGAATATTATTTTAATAAAAGAGATCAAGCCCAAATACAAAAAATAAAACTATTGTGTAAAAAACTATCAAAATTATACTTCCCAGATGAAAATAAAAAATTCATATATATAGTAGAATCAGATGCCAGCGAAATAAGCTATGGAGGAGTATTAAAATATAAATATGATAAAGAAAAAATAGAACATCATTGTAGATACTATTCAGGAACATTTACAAACCCTGAAATAAAATGGGAAATAAATAAAAAGGAACTATATGCTTTATATAAATGTTTGTTAGCCTTTGAACCATATATTGTTTATAACAAGTTTATTGTAAGGACAAATAATACGCAGGTGAAATGGTGGATTACAAGAAAGATACAAGATTCAGTAACAACTAAAGAAATACGAAGACTAGTATTAAATATACAAAATTTCACATTTACGATAGAAGTAATAAGTACTGACAAAAATGTTATTGCAGATTACATATCAAGACAAAGCTACTCAGACGGATCTAGACAATGAAAATACAATTGAAACAATATTGAATACAATGACATTGTTTCATACAAAGCTAGATACAATGGAAAAAGAGCTACAACAGATAAAAAGTCAGCAGCATGACGCTAAACATGCGGAGCTAAGTCCATCGGACGACTCAAAAATTCCAAAGCTAGAAGGTGACGATGGGAAACACCGAAAAACCCAACCTAACAGTTTGTTAAATGTAGCTACAGGAATAACTAGTACCTCTGCAACAAAAGAGGAAAACAAAACAACGTATGTCAATACAAATATGACCAAACTATTTGATAAATCATTTATACCAAAAGCCCAGAAAGATATATTCATACCCCCTCAAGTCAATAAATACAAGGAAAGTCTAGGGCAGCATAAACAAATATACAATCATATAACCCGCACCTATATAGAAAACATCCATAAGATACAAACATTTTTGAACCAAAATACTAGATCTACAAATACAAAAAACCCTCATGAAGACTATATTACCCAAAACTTACAAGGATACAACAAATTAATTGCACAACCAGGTACAAACGCCAATCTAGTAGGAACTTGTTACCATTATGGATTGCTAAACACAAGATATACCGCAACGAGAGACGAAATAGCTACAATTCCGAAACTACATAAATCATTTATGCACTATAAACGAATTACCAAAGGAACGTTATTTTACATAAAATTCTATTTAGCACCAACAGAGATACTATATGACAAAATAAAGCAAATTATACAAATAATAAAAATAGGCTTGACAAGGGAGATGATCATCCTAGAAAAAATAGAGAAACAAAATGAAATCCAAAAGATAGAAATACCCGAGTTCTATGCAAGAAAACGAGTTATTGGCCTAGCTACAATATTAAATGAGCTAGCCACAAATTATTTAAATGGAAATACAATATGGAACTACTATGCTAGAGAACAGACGATGATATATTCAAATTGTAGAGAAACAAGACCAGTAGATATGGAAGAAATAAGACAGTGGGTATTAAGCCTACTAAAACTAGAACAAAAACCAACAACAAGAGCTATAAGGCAAAACTTTATTTCAACGGAGCTAATGGCAAATTATTGCAAAACTATCGGACACAAATATCTAGATCACCACTGTTCAAAATGCTACAGAGAAGACAATATAATTCCAGCTGTCAACCTGGAATAGGAGATATCCGACAAGATAAAAAGAAAGAAAGAGGAAAGGAAAAGACGAAGATAGTGGAAGATAGTGGAAGAAAAGATAAAGAAGAAGATATGTAAAGTTGTTTGTCATTTTGTAAAGTTAGGATATCATGTAAATTAGTGTAGACATAAAGTAGTGATAGGAATAGTATTAGACAAAATATAAAGTAATCATAGTTAGATAAAGTAACTATAGGTTAGAAAAAGTAACCATAGAAAGGTTACTTATACTTGTATAAATAGAGAGCCATTAGGCAAGATAGAGGCAAGACTTTCTACACGGAAAGCACTGCCTTTGTAACAAATATTCTCTCAATAAATATTTTTCTCAAGCTAAACTTTGTTTAACAATGGATCAACATACTCAAGATACTCCACAGGTATCCATCATTATATTTATAATCATGATTATGAATAGCTAAATTACTTGATTCCTGAATATCATGATACTGATAAGATAAATTTATATTAAGTCATTATATACTAGAATTATTGTCAAATGTTTTTAAGTTTTTTAACATGAGGAAAGAAAAGAAAACTTCCGACTATGCCATCCTAAAGTTGAAACCGCAGGCAGGAGAAGCCGTGAGGGAGTAAACACAGTTGAGGTGCTGTAGGAAGAAAGTATTTTCGAAAGTACGGTGTTAACAGTGACAAGAAAATGTTTGAAAATAATCTACTTATAATAATCTGATATAAATACTATCTGTCAGGATTATGATATGAGGGAATTGTATTAAATTGCTATTGTGATGATTGTTATGACTTATCTACATGATGAAATGACTTTAGTACATAAGATATTAATTTTGTATATACTCAAAACTATACCAAAGGAAATAAGCTAGATCATATGGGAAAATATATTTGAAGAAGAAGAAATAGAATTAATGAACCAAGTATAGTATGAACTAGATGAAATAAATAGAATAAATAATGAAATTATAGATTTTAATCTAAGTGACTTAGAAATTCAATATTCAGATTAATGATAAATCAAGAATACCTAGAATATTGGCAACAAACAATGACAGATATTACCTTGCTAAGTAATATGATAAAAAATAACATAGAAGCATTCCAACAAACTCACGACATATAATATATAGAATATATATTGGAAAATATAAAAGAAATCATAAGATTAATACCTTTAGAAAAAATATATTATGAACGAATCCATGAATAAAACAGACCCCCCCCCCAAAATTGATATCAGAGCTAGATAATAAAAAAACAAACATGGATAATAATAATGAAGTTCATAGATACGAATTAATCAAGACAGTAATAACAAAACGACAAGAATAGAAACATAAAAAAAAAAGACTTGAATATAATATATATGCAGGTGCATGTCAGAAATCTTTGTTAGCACAAAGAAAAATGATATTTACACTACAACATGAAATACAAACGATAGAGTATAAAATAAAACATAATTTAAAATGAATAAGGAAGAATTTGCTATAGAAGAAAAAACTTACGAAAACCCAGAAGGATTAAAAATAAAAATAATATTTTCAAACTTAGGAAGGAGATATAAAAAGATAGGTGATAGTTTACATTTAATGGTAGAGAAAAAAACAGTAAGATTAGAAGATAGCTTAACTGCAATGATACGAATAACCAAAGAAAATGAAGAAATAGACAGGAAAAAAGAAATAGAGACAATAAAACAACAAACAAAATTATAATTACAACAGTTAGAAGAAGTAAAAAATGATAGAATACTTGCATTAGAAAAGGAACTAGCCATGCTTAAAGAATTATACGCCGCTAAACAAAAAGAAAAAGAAAAAGAAATAGAATTAGAAATAGAAATAAAAAAATGTAAGGAACAATTAAACCCAGATATAAGCATTGATAATGTTGATATAGATGAAAATTGTTCAGAACAAGGTTCAAATATAAGTGAAACATATACAGAAATATTAGAAAAAATAAAAGGAACCGAAATAAGTACTAAAATAGAGATAACTACCGAAGAAATAGAAAATAAAGCAAGTACAAGCACAAGAACAAGTCAAAAATCCAAGAACAATGAGTCCGAATTATTACACAGTCAGTTATCAAGAATCAGATAGATATGATACTTTATGGAATAAAAGATTAAATAAAAAGTGGACACTATCTACAACAACCAGAAATAATAGTTTTCTAGATTTAGATTGTGTAGTAGACGTAAATAAAACAATACAATTATGGGTAGGCTACATATCAAAACAACTAATAGATAATAAAATTGGAATGTCAGAAGTACCAGGATATATAGAAAGAACATCTATAGGAACAGTAAAATTATGGTTACAAAATCTAGCAGAAGAAAGTACCAAAATATTAAGAAACAGTAAAAAAATTAATGGAGAAACTGCAACTACACCCATTGATATATTAAATAAATATGAGCTTGCTATACTTTAGGATGGCATAGTCGGAAGTTTTCTTTTCTTTCCTCATGTTAACAAACTTAAAAACATTTGACAATAATTCTAGTATATAATGACTTAATATAAATTTATCTTATCAGTATCATGATATTCAGGAATCAAGTAATTTAGCTATTCATAATCATGATTATAAATATAATGATGGATACCTGTGGAGTATCTTGAGTATGTTGATCCATTGTTAAACAAAGTTTAGCTTGAGAAAAATATTTATTGAGAGAATATTTGTTACAAAGGCAGTGCTTTCCGTGTAGAAAGTCTTGCCTCTATCTTGCCTAATGGCTCTCTATTTATACAAGTATAAGTAACCTTACAATGGTTACTTTTTGTAACCTATAGTTACTTTATCTAACTATGATTACTTTACATTTTGTCTAATACTCTTCCTATCACTACTTTATGTCTACACTAATTCACATGATATCCTAACTTTACAAAATGGCAAACAACTTTACATATCTTCTTCTTTATCTTTTCTTCCACTATCTTCCACTATCTTCTTCTTTTCCTTTCCTCTTTCTTTCTTTTTATCTTGTCGGATATCTCCTATTCCAGGTTGACAGCTGGAATTATATTGTCTTCTCCGTAGCATTTTGAACAGTGGTGATCTAGATATTTGTGTCCGATAGTTTTGCAATAATTTGCCATTAGCTCCGTTGAAATAAAGTTTTGCCTTATAGCTCTTGTTGTTGGTTTTTGTTCTGGTTTTAATAGGCTTAATACCCACTGTCTTATTTCTTCCATATCTGCTAGTCTTGTTTCTCTACAATTTGAATATATCATCGTCTGTTCTCTAGCATAGTAGTTCCATATTGTATTTCCATTTAAATAATTTGTGGCTAGCTCATTTAATATTGTAGCTAGGCCAATAACTCGTTTTCTTGCATAGAACTCGGGTATTTCTATCTTTTGGATTTCGTTTCGTTTCTCTATTTTTTCTGGGATGATCATCTCCCTTGTCAAGCCTATTTTTATTATTTGTATAATTTGCTTTATTTCGTCATATAGTATCTCTGTTGGTGCTAAATAGAATTTTATGTAAAATAACGTTCCTTTGGTAATTCGTTTATAGTGCATAAATGATTTATGTAGTTTCGGAATTGTAGCTATTTCGTCTCCTGTTGCAGTATATACTGTGTTTAGCAATCCATAATGGTAACAAGTTCCTACTAGATTGGCGTTTGTACCTGGTTGTGCAATTAATTTGTTGTATCCTTGTAAGTTTTGGGTAATATAGTCTTCATGAGGGTTTTTTGTATTTGTAGATCTAGTATTTTGATTCAAAAATGTTTGTATCTTATGGATGTTTTCTATATAGGTGCGGGTTATATGATTGTATGTTTGTTTATGCTGCCCTAGACTTTCCTTGTATGTATTGACTTGAGGGGGTATGAATATATCTTTCTGGGTTTTTGGTATAAATGGTTTATCAAATAGTTTGGTCATATTTGTATTGACATATCTTGTTTTTTTTCCTCTTTTGTTGCAGAGGTACTAGCTATTCCTGTAGCTGCATTTAACAAACCGTTAGGTTGGATTTTTCGGTGTTTCCCATCGTCACCTTCTAGCTTTAGAATTTTTGAGTCGTCCGATGGACTTAGCTCCGCATGTTTAGCGTCATGCTGCTGACTTTTTATCTGTTGTAGCTCTTTTTCCATTGTATCTAGCTTTGTATGAAACAATGTCATTGTATTCAATATTTTTTCAATTGTATTTTCATTGTCTAGATCCGTCTGAGTAGCTTTGTCTTGATATGTAATCTGCAATAACATTTTTGTCAGTACTTATTACTTCTATCATAAATGTGAAATTTTGTTTAATACTAGTCTTCATATTTCTTTAGTTGTTACTGAATCTTGTATCTTTCTTGTAATCCACCATTTCACCTGCGTATTATCTGTCCTTACAATAAACTTGTTATAAACAATATATGGTTCAAAGGCTAACAAACATTTATATAAAGCATACAGTTCCTTTCTATTTATTTCCCATTTTATTTCAGGGTTTGTAAATGTTCCTGAATAGTATCTACAATGATGTTCTATTTTTTCTTTATCATATTTATATTTTAATACTCCTCCATAGCTTATTTCGCTGGCATCTGATTCTACTATATATATGAATTTTTTATTTTCATCTGGGAAGTATAATTTTGGTAGTTTTTTACACAATAGTTTTATTTTTTGTATTTGGGCTTGATCTCTTTTATTAAAATAATATTCCACATACTTTTAAAATTTTTTATGTAATGGTTTAAGATTTTCTGCTAAATTAGGTATATATTCTCTTACTTGGTTTACTAATCCTAAAAATGATTGCAATTTCTTTTTTGTATCTATGTTTTCTTCAGAATTTATTATTTTTTGTACTATATGATTTTGCATCTTTATACCATTCTTATCTATTTGTATTCCTAAAAATTCTATTTGATTTTTCATTATTTCTGCTTTTTTCTTGCTTAAACTTATTCCTGAAGATGTTATGATATGAATAAATTTTTCTAATAGTCTTATATGTTCTTCTTCTGTTCGTGAATATAATAATATATATATCATCTATGTAGACTATGCAATTTTCTAATTGGTTAAAATAATTATCCATAAAATGTGGATATCTTCCTGGTGCATTTTTATATCCAAAAGGTAATACATTCCATTCATAGAATCCTTGTGGTACTGTGAAAGCTGTTAATTTTTTAGATTCTTCTTCTAATTTGAGATGGTAGAATCCTGATTTACAATCAAATTTGCTAAAATAATTATAACCTTGTATTTGTCTTACTTTTAATACTTTGTTTGGTGTGGGGTAATTATATGTTTTTGTCTTCGCATTTAGATTTCTGTAGTCAATAACCATACGGCTTTTTCCTCGTTTTTGTTCACTATATTTATTTACTATAAATGTTGGGCTTGTGTGTTTACTATAACTTTCTTGAATATACTTATTTTCTAATAGTTCATTTATATGCATTTTAAATTCTTTTAAATCGTCGAAATTATATTTTAATGGCTTTTGGGTTATTATGCTATTTTCATTAATTAGTTCAATTTTTACCTTTGTTTTATGTTTTTCCCATCCTATTAAGGGATCTTCACTATACAATAGTTCTAATTTTTCTTGAATTACTTTTATCTTGTCTATTGAAAATATTATTAATTCTATATTATGGGTGCTTTCTTTGATATTTTCTAATTTTTGTGTTATTTTTCACTTCCTTTAATCCATGGTGTAGATTTTCTATTTTTATTTGTTACTCTTTTTGCTCCTACCTTTTGTTTACATGGTGTGGTAAACCACCAATGTGTTTTTGTTATTATATGAGGATATAGTTTTTCTAAAAACGGCATTCCTAAAAACATATTTTTATTAATGAATTCATAACTATAAATTTCTTTTATAGTTAGTATTTTATCCCATATTTGTTGCTTTATATTTTTTGCTTTATATGTTATCATGCTCCCTTCATTATTAAATCCTGTTACTACTATAGGGGTCTTTAATTTTTCCCATTTTTCGTCTGGTAGACAATTATGTTTACACATATTTGCTTCTGTTCCTGTATCTAACATCGGAGTATAGTATCTGTTATAATAATTTTCTACTATTATTTTTGCAAGTATATAGATTTTCATAATGCTCTTTATATTGTGACCTTTTTGGTTTTATAAGTTATAATTAATTGTGTATTGTCTAGATTATAAGGCTTCATTTCTTCTAACCATTTTATTCCTAATATTATATTATCACCTTGGTATATTGTAAATTTTATTAATATAATTATTCCTCCTATAATGACTTCTTTTTTTCATCGTGTCTTCTATGTATGATAATTCTTTTGGTAATTCAGGACATACTTGTTTTTTAGATATTATCTCTTCTTCATCTACTAGTTCTTTTGGTATATAATTTTCTTCTTGTCCAGTATTTATTATAATAATATGTTTTCTTTGTTCGATTATTCCAGTTATATAATAATGATATGGTTCAATTTCTTTTATTATTGGGTATTCTAACGATTTTCGTTGAGGTTGAGAGGTATTTTCTATTTTATCTACATTTTTCATTCTTTTTGATGTACTTATTCTATCACTTACTATTTCTAAATCTTCCTCTATATCTATTTCTTTGTAACTATAATCATTATTATTTATCACTGTTATAATTTGTTCAAATGGGTCTTCTATTTTTATCTTATTTATTTTATTTTTAGCTGTTATTTTGTGTTTTGTTGTTAGTACATATAGGTTCTTACAGCGAGATGTGAATATTTTGCTGCCTGGGGCTAACTCTATTCCTGACCTTTTCTAATATAATACTAATGATTTATCTATATTTTTATCAGCTATTGCTACTGAATAGTTTGCACTAATTATGAATTTAAATTTTTGGTATATTAAATTTCCTTTTACTGCACTTATAATACTTCTTTCTATTGGTTCTATTATTCTATCATCTGCTAAGTATATTTCTATTGGTGTATCTATTCCTTCTCTAAGACAGGCTTTTATTAATATCTCTGTTCCTCCTAAATGTACGTATTTTATAGGGTCTTTAGCTTTAATTGCTTTTTATTATACGTTTATTTATTATAGGTATTCTTGCTTTTCCTTTAGTGTATTTGCCATCTATTATATGTTCTTTCTGACTTACTACATAATATTCTTCTTTTTGTCTTTCAAAAATATTTCTTATAAGAGGTAACTTAAATATTTTTTCTACACTGAGATCTAATTCCTTTCCTTTTATTTGTTCAAATATATTAACATCAAATATTATTTTTTGTTTTGTAGATTCTTCATTTGTGTATTCTTCTTTTATTATTTGTACATCTTTGTCGACCATTATAATTATTATCTTCTTCTATTTCATTTTCGGGTTGTTCATCTTCATGTTCAAATTCGTTTAAGTCTAATTCGTATATGCTATCATCACTATCTGGCTCATAGTCTATATGATCTAATTGTGTATATATGTCATCATTAATTATTATTTCTGATATTTGTTTTCTTTTTGGATCCTTAGGTAATTTACCATCTTTAGCTAAATGTCCTAGCTAAATGTCCTAGTTTTCCGCAATTATAACATGTACATTCTTCAAATAATAAAACAAAAAGAACTTTTAGACCAAAGAAAAAAATAACAGAATGTACATGTTATAATTGCGGAAAACTAGGACATTTAGCTACAGATTGTAAATTACCTAAAGATCCAAAAAGAAAACAAATATCAGAAATAATAATTAATGATGACATATATACACAATTAGATCATATAGACTATGAGCCAGATAGTGATGATAGCATATACGAATTAGACTTAAACGAATTTGAACATGAAGATGAACAACCTGAAAATGAAATAGAAGAAGATAATAATTATAATGGCTGACAAAGATGTACAAATAATAAAAGAAGAATACACAAATGAAGAATCTACAAAACAAAAAATAATATTTGATGTTAATATATTTGAACAAATAAAAGGAAAGGAATTAGATCTCAGTGTAGAAAAAATATTTAAGTTACCCCTTATAAGAAATATTTTTGAAAGACAAAAAGAAGAATATTATGTAGTAAGTCAGAAAGAACATATAATAGATGGCAAATACACTAAAGGAAAAGCAAGAATACCTATAATAAATAAACGTATAATAAAAAGCAATTAAAGCTAAAGACCCTATAAAATACGTACATTTAGGAGGAACATAGATATTAATAAAAGCCTGTCTTAGAGAAGGAATAGATACACCAATAGAAATATACTTAGCAGATGATAGAATAATAGAACCAATAGAAAGAAGTATTATAAGTGCAGTAAAAGGAAATTTAATATACCAAAAATTTAAATTCATAATTAGTGCAAACTATTCAGTAGCAATAGCTGATAAAAATATAGATAAATCATTAGTATTATATTAGAAAATGTCAGGAATAGAGTTAGCCCAGGCAGCAAAATATTCACATCTCGCTGTAAGAACCTATATGTACTAACAACAAAACACAAAATAACAGCTAAAAATAAAATAAATAAGATAAAAATAGAAGACCCCTTTGAACAAATTATAACAGTGATAAATAATAATGATTATAGTTACAAAGAAATAGATATAGAGGAAGATTTAGAAATAGTAAGTGATAGAATAAGTACATCAAAAAGAATGAAAAATGTAGATAAAACAGAAAATACCTCTCAACCTCAACGAAAATCGGTAGAATACCCAATAATAAAAGAAATTGAAACATATCATTATTATATAACTGGAATAATAGAACAAAGAAAACATATTATTATAATAAATACTGGACAAGAAGAAAATTATATACCAAAAGAACTAGTAGATGAAGAAGAGATAATATCTAAAAAACAAGTATGTCCTGAATTACCAAAAGAATTATCATACATAGAAGACACGACTGAAAAAGAAGTCATTATAGGAGGAATAATTATATTAATAAAATTTACAATATACCAAGGTGATAATATAATATTAGGAATAAAATGGTTAGAAGAAATGAAGCCTTATAATCTAAACAATACACAATTAATTATAACTTATAAAACCAAAAAGGTCACAATAAAAAGAGCATTATGAAAATCTATATACTTGCAAAAATAATAGTAGAAAATTATTATAACAGATACTATACTCCGATGTTAGATACAGGTAACTGTAGAAGAAATTTATAGTTATGAATTCATTAATAAAGATATGCTTTTAGGAATGCCGTTTTTAGAAAAACTATATCCTCATATAATAACAAAAACACATTGGTGGTTTACCACACCATGTAAACAAAAGGTAGGAGCAAAAAGAGTAACAAATAAAAATAGAAAATCTACACCATGGATTAAAGGAAGTGAAAAAATAACACAAAAATTAGAAAATATCAAAGAAAGCACCCATAATATAGAACTAATAATATTTTCAATAGACAAGATAAAAGTAATTCAAGAAAAATTAGAACTATTGTATAGTGAAGATCCCTTAAAAGGATGGGAAAAACATAAAACAAAGGTAAAAATTGAACTAATTGATGAAAATAGCATAATAACCCAAAAGCCATTAAAATATAATTTCAACGATTTAAAAGAATTTAAAATGCATATAAATGAACTATTAGAAAATAAGTATATTCAAGAAAGTTATAGTAAACACACAAGCCCAGCATTTATAGTAAATAAACATAGTGAACAAAAACGAGGAAAAAGCCGTATGGTTATTGACTACAGAAATCTAAATGCGAAGACAAAAACATATAATTACCCCATACCAAACAAAGTATTAAAAGTAAGACAAATACAAGGTTATAATTATTTTAGCAAATTTGATTGTAAATCAGGATTTTCAAGATGTAGTTGTTAAAGTGGAGTTGTTTATCTTTCTGGCAAATTTTGTGTTACTTGATTGTGAGGTTGATTTTGAGGTTCCTATCATCTAAGGCAGACCGTTCCTTGCTACTGAGCGCACCTTGGTTGATATGGAGAGAGGGCAGATGAAGTTCTAATTGAATAATGAAGAGGTGACTTTCAACATATGTAAGTCTATGAAGCAGGTAAGCAATCTCAAATCAGCATCAGTGGTGAATCAAATTGGGGAGTGAGGTTCTAATGTGTCTATTGAAGATAGGTTGGGTGTTGATGCACTGGCAGAGGTAATGATGAATTTTAAGGGTGATGCTATTAAAGACTATGATTAACTAATCACCACACTTGATAGGTTCGAATTCTATTCCAAACCAAAGAAATTAGAGTTAGACATGAAGAATCGCGATTCTCCACCCGCAAGACTGTTTGGGGAAGAAGCTCCAAAATTGGAGCTTACGACTCTATTATTACATTTGAGGTATGTATTCTTGGGGAGAGATGGCACCTTATCGGTAATCATTACGGCATATTTGAGTGCAGTACTCGTAGAGGCATTGGTTTCTCTGTTGATTAGGTTCAAGCAGGTTATTGGATGGACTATTGCAGACATTATTGGGATTCCTCGTGGCATTTGTTCTCATAAAATCCAACTCATGCCGAACAACAAGCCTAGTATTGACCACCAAAAGAGACTAAATTCGCCTATGCAAGAGATAGTGAAAAAGGTAATCATCAAATGGTTAGATGCTGGGGTCATATACCCCATTGCAAACAGTAGTTGGGTGTCATGTTCAATGTGTACATAAGAAAGGTGGATGACTGTAGTTCCTAACGCGAAAAACGAACCTGTTCCGATGAGGCATGTGACCGGATGGAGATGTAACACCCCATATTCTACGTGTTATAGTTCTATGTATATGACACTTATAAATTGCATTGTGGTATAGTTATGGATTCGGTTTCCTATGCGACTAGTGAAAATAGAGTAGGTTTAAAGTTGTAATACCCCGTTCCTTCCAACACATATACAACTAAATGAACTCAAAAACAATTCAAACCTTGGATAGTAAAAGGTGGTATTCGGTATAAAAGTCAAAGTGGTCAAGTGCATATTAGTGCTATGTTCTTGTAAAGATAGTAAGATTGGGAAAATGGTGTAAAATTAGTGAGGTTCTTGCTTAAATAAATTATTCTAGTAGGTGACATGTAGGTGATGCACCTACTTAGAATTAGTGGACTAAGTTTTAAATTAAAGGGGAAAGTAGGTGATGCACCTACTTAGAATTAGTAGACTGAATTTTAAGTTAAAGGGGCAAGTGGGTGATGCACCTACATAGAATTAGTGGACTGAATTTTAAGTTAAAAAGGGATAAGTGGACTGCATTTAAGTGAAAAGAGCAAGTAGATGATGCATCTACTTAAAAACTTATGGGCAGAAATTAAGGAGGTGATGCACCTACTTGCTTAAGGTAAAGGACCATATTATTTCTCCATTTTGTGAAGTGAAAACGTCCAGAAGGCACCTGTAAAGCACTCAAGCTCATCATATCTCCTCCACTTATTCTCCAGAAAATTACTCCCAAGGAAAGCCATAGAAGCTCCAAGAGTTCTGGTCTACAGCTTCACCATTAAAATCTGAAGGAAATAGGTGTTTTTAAAGTACAACTTCATAGAACATTTCCCATCTTAAGGAATTCAAGTGAATAGTCTGATTTAACATCAATGTAAGGCGGAGAGGACAACCTCAACCTTGAAGAATCCAAGTCTTAGCAAGTGAGGTTTCTTTCTAGAAAGGTAAGCTATGGAAATTTTCATCCCTCTCTTGTTCATCAACAAATTTTCATTTCTCGTTCATCAACAAAGACCCACAGTATATGATCACAATTGACAAATATGGGAATTACATGGGTTCATGGAGGAACTTCATAAAAACCATAAGTAATCATCAATTCAATAAATTAAATCAAGTTTGAATGGAGTCCATGACATTTGATTCAACCCTAACAATTTGGGATTTCTATCTTTAGAAATTGGAAATTTTGAAGGAATTCCATGGATGGAAGGTATCCATGGATGAAAGCTACCATACCTTAACTCCAAATGCAAGTCTTCAATGGAGGAATTAGAATCCTAGCTTGAACCCATAGGTTGAATCTCCTTCTTCTTCAAGGATCTTGAGAGGGAAATATTTTGAGAGGAAGAAGTTAGGAGATTTATTTGGGTTTTTGAAATAATAACTTGAATGGTGAGTTTAAAAGGTTAAAATCACTTATATAGGTTTACTAGGCTTGGGTAAAATGACCTAGCTTTATTTAAAATATAACTGGAAAACCACATTATACCCTTCCCTTGGCAGTGTACTGCCTCATCTTCACAGAGGGCTCGATGAGTTGTGGTCCCTATGACGAGTCGTGGTCTCTCTCATGGTCATGATACAGTAGCTAGGCCACCCTCCCATTAAATCCGAAACATTAAATCCCCTCCACAAGCTTTCCCACAACTCGTGGTCTTCACCACAAACTGTGAAGTGGCTCGTGATGAGAGGCTATTTTGGGCAGTGTTCAGGAGGCTGCTGCATAGCCCACCGCGAGGCACAACAGATCCTTCATCCGCACCACAATACGTTGTGGTGGGCGTGGAGGGTGAGGAAGTTTCTATGGAAGAGTGGCAGCCCTAGCACTCTTCCTTGGCTCTTTCCCTCCTACTTTGACCTGGCCCTCACACACCTAGCCCTAGATTAGTCTACTAGTTTTTGGGGTGTTACATAATAAATAATTAATTTGAGAATAGTGTACGCATGTATTGCTAATCCTTTCGTTTAGAATGATTTCTAACGGTGCGCAACATTAGAACTCACATCATTCGTACTTGCCAGACAAAAGAAGTAATGAATCAGAAAATGATTTAACAACAGAGATTTAGATGAGTTAAGCCACTATCTAATTGCCTTACCTTAATCATTGTGATGCGAGGGATAATTCGTGGTTAAATGTAAGGGTTAGTTAAGCACACACCCGTAGACGGACCTACTTTGAAGGTGAAATTCCCCATTTGGAGGACCAATCACTTAGGGATACCCAACTTATCAACCTTGCATGTTAAACCTAGGATCGAGTTATTATTATTAGGAATAGTGCGTTAAGAGATTATGGGGAACACTTATACCGTAGTTTTCATCTCATATTAATATCTCATACTGCAAATCCTGCTTACCTATTACTTAGTGATACAAACCAACAAATTGTTATTTTATTTACAAATCCCCCCTTTGGTAACTTTTCTCGAATATTATTTGACTAAACATAGATAATCCTAACTTAGCCTAAGTTTGAACCATATTCCTCGTGGGATCAACCCTAACCTGAAAGTTAGGTTCTTTATTTGACAATTTCACGACCCGAGCCTACATCCTAGATGTGGATGGCACTCGAGAACTATTATTGGTCCCCAAGCAAATCCTTATCTTGGCTGGCTACAAGCGGAAGACTAAGTTAAGCATACAAAAGCTTAAAGCTGAATTAAATTCATTGAACTCTAATTGTGAACTTTATGAAAGTCTGAACAATAATCAAAAGAAAGTAAATACAGAAAACTCCTCAACTTTGGCTATCTATGAAGCCTCTACTATTACTAAAATATATCGGGACAAGACCTATGACATCTCAAAACTACTAACTGTAAGGTAATGATAAAGTTCTCCAGAATATAAGAAGGCTCACCAAAGCTGACAGGAATATCACATGACCTCAACGAAACGCCTATTGATAATCCTGAATACTTGTATCTGCATCATGAAATGATGCAGGCCAAATGGCTCAGTATGTGGAATGTACAAGAATGTAAGGGGAATTCTAAAGCATAAACATAGGGTTGAACTTGATAAGAGGGAAATATACTTACCACTTCTGAACTCAATCAACTAAACTCAACTTAGCCATAAGATACTCAACTCAAGTTACTCAACTTTAAATACTCAACTCTAGATAAAGCAACAATAAAAGATGCAATATATGGAAAGATTTTAAAATAATAGAAATCAACTCAATGTATTGAAGAATACAGTAAAAACTCAGTTCGTATATACAAATAAACTTTAACTCTGTAGGAGTTTCTCTAACCGACCACCATCAATATGATCTATGTGATGATACAACGTCTCATCCACGCTGCTAAAACTGTTTCATACTTTGCCAGGGTATAAGACCTACTACTAAGTGGATCTACTATTATATGCTAAAAGCATTAAGGAATCATTTAAAAAATATATGACCATTTCTACCCACGTTGGCTACATGGTTTATAGGGGTTGTGAGTTATCTGAACTCTCCCTCATATTGGTGCTCAATACTACTCCCAATATATCCTAGCTCATATGTTTAAAACCATAATTCTTTCTGTGGTATTAGATTATTAATCAAATATCTTTCTCTTAAAAGCGATTGTACGCAAACTTCTCAAAACACTTTTCAAAATCTTAGTTTCTCCTCTTTTAAATGTGAAAACATTTACTCTTGGGAATACTTAGTTCCCATATATTCATTTTGAAAAATGAATTCAACTTTACTCTTGGTCAACTTATGCTTGAAAGCTCTTTCTCAAAAAAATATTAAAAATTATATTTTAATATGATCATTGATGACTCGGGAAGTCATACTGCATAAACATTGATGGTATATCTAGATACCATACGGCTCATAAATTGATAGATTACTCGATTGTCATAGTAGTAATGTTTTAGAAAACTCTTTTCTCAAAACTCATCTTTAGTTTCTCAAATCTCAGTTTAAGAACTCAAGTGTTGGCTTTAAAAAACTTTTCAAAATCTATAACTCAAAATCATACTGCTCAAGTGGAATTATGAACATGAATGACTCAATTCAAGGTTTTCAATAACCATACATAGAACTCAATACTTGAAATTCAACAACTCTAGAACTCAAGGACTCTATGATACTACTAACCTCTAGACTGCTCGACTCATAAGGTTCGTGCTGAATTAGGGGAATGAACAACTCAACACAAAGGCTTAATGGGTAATATGTAGTTGTCCCATAAGTAGGAATATAATCTCAAAAGGATTAGGAACTCAATGCTTAAAGACTAAGAACTCGAATACACTATTCTTCTCAAAGAAGCTCAATGTATGAAGTTCATGCAGAAATTATGGGCATGAACAACTCCACTCTACGATCTACATAACAATATGGAACTCCTATATATGACTCCTCTCAAAGGGAACACTAGGTTTATCCCTTCTTCCTCTTCTTCAAGCTTTCTTGAGAGAGAAATGTTTTGGAAAAGAATAATTTGATCTTCTTTGGTAAATTTAAGAGAATTACTTTAATGAGAAATTTTTGGGATTGAAATCACTTATATAGGGGTTCTAGGTAACGGCAAAATGGCGTAGTATCAAGGTAGAATAATTATAAAAAGATCCAACTGCCCTTAACTTAAACGTGACGTGAACCTCTAAATGGAAGCCCACACAAGTTGTTTTAGGGTCCACGAGTCATCTCAGGGTCCTTGAGTAGGTTGGGCAGTCGTGACCTTGGACTAGTGGCTTGGGGGACAACCATGACCCATTTGGCTCTCCATGAGTCATCTGGGTGCTCGTCAGAGGAGCTTGGCTTTAGGGAGGACACTATCTACTTACAATAGGCACCACCAAAAGTCGTGGTGCCCTTCAAGGCCTGTGAAGGGCTCCATGAAGGGTGCCATGGCTCAGTGGAAGGTTGGTGACCTCCCCCTTGACTCTCTTTTCTAGGTTTCTTAATTCTGGGGTGTTACATTATCTCTCCCTTGGGAACATTCATCCTCGAATGCGATCCTGGATATCACTTGAGAAAAGAACTCGAAACTAGCAATACATCATGTATGCAATCACATCAATGCACATCTGTGAGGAGGAATTATCAACTCTAAGCTAAAGCATTTTTGAAACATCGTATCATGAAGTCTATATGAAACCCATACTCAAATACAAATAAACATGTAGAAATCAATAAAATTTACTCATTTTCTAAAAACATAATCTTTTCCATGAAAATGCATAAATGAGGAAATCAGCAGAATATCTAACACACATGACACCGGAAGAATAAACCATGAGGAACTCATTAGCTCAAGCTAGAAAAGGGGTAAAAGGAAAGGGATGAGGAAATCAGGACATCACATTCGCCTCAGCCTCCCATGTAGCACCCTCAACTAACTGATTCCCCAATAACACCTTCTTATGAGTTTGGAATTGGGACTCATTTAGGGCTATTTATATAGATTTACTGTCCGAAATGCTTATTTTGTTCCAATAACTGATGTAAAACCCTTGATTTTCAAGTATATAGATTAAGGAACAAAGAAAAGACACTAATTTGCAAAAAGGAACAAAACAAGCTGAAAGAATGAAGAAAGGCAAGCCTGGTGATCACCAAGTCCACTTGGCGAGTCGCCAACTGGCTATCTGACCGCCTAAAGTTCTAGTGTGCCAACCCCTGAGGGAAGAAACCAAATTGATGACAAAATAGAGCAGTCAGTGGATGGTAGAGTAGTTCCATGATGCACTGCTAGATTGCCCAAAGTTACAGACCTTGAGGATGTTGAATGTCAAGGCAGAAGGGCGATGAAAGTAACCAAAGGGTGGCTCGCTAAGTGCTTCACTGAATGACTCTTCTTCGCACATTTTTGGGGACTATAAATACATTTTTGAACATTTAGTTTAGTATCAATTATATTTTAGAACAATCTTTAGTTAAGCTTGTAGCTCTAGAGATAGTTTTCTCTAGTTCTTCCTAAGCCTTGAAGGATTAAATAAATTCACTTTTGAGAAATTGGAAGTGGGTCTTTGTGAATTTTAAAATTGTAGCATCGTAAGAACGGAATTACTCTTACCTAATTGATGGTTAATCAATTTGGTAACTATTTTTACCTTTTTATGATGTCTAGTTAAAACCACAATTCTTGGGGTGAGATTATGTTACTTTGGGCTGATTTAGCTTATGGGTATTGCTAATTGTTAGTTTAAATGATATTTAGAAGTGAGTTTAATCATTAATTGTGGTTTTATTTAAGAATTGTAGCTGCAAATACAGTTCTAAGCTTTGTTTTCTTGGCTTGCTCAAGAGAGAGGATTTAGAACTATGGTTTTTGGTTGATGGTTTGTGGGTATTGGGTTGACGTGGTATCACCTCAAGAGAGTGAACCCTAAACCCAATTCCACACATTCAGCTCGAGAGAGTGAATGGACTAAGGTGTGGGCTGTTGTTATTTTGCATGCTTGTTGATGTTTGAGAGAAATCGACTTGCTTCGGGGTAAATTGTTCGAGAGGAAGTTTACCTCCACTATAGATGAGCTTACTCACTAATATCTAGCTAATTACTAATAGTGGAAATTACCCATTTTTCTATATTGGCCTATAATTGAATCACATCCCAAGAACCCGTCTCATTATTGTTACTTCGTATTGTTTGCTGGTGTTTGTAGTTGATAATCTAAAACCAAAATCCCCCATTTAACATTCATGTCACCCCCTAATTTGAATGATGTCTTTATTCAATAAATTTTTTCCTATGATCGATTTGACCATGTTCATGCTTCCTTATTGAATCTTAAACATGTACCGCTCCCTGTGGGATTCGACCCCAACTCACTTAGTTGGATTTTATACTAATTTATGATCGTTGAACAACTAGAATTGGATGAGGTGTACTTGAAGCGTTAAATCTAAATAGCGTCGCCGCCAAGGAGTGGTGTTGTATGGGATTCTTTTGGTGAAGTTGAATTTTGTTCTTCTTTGTCATAGTTGAATCTACTTACTTTTAGTTTGGTTTTTGTGTTGCATGTTAGAACAAAGTCAATGTCTGTCAACGGAAGCAATGGTAGCCAAGTGGGCTACCAAGATGACATCAGAAATCAAAATTATGTCAATGAACCAAATGTCAATGACCCAACTTTAGTGGGTGGAGTTGGTGCCATTTGCTTGCCTCTGACTAAAGGGAATGCTATGGTACACATTACAAGCACCATGTTGCAGCTCTTTCAATTGCAAGGGTTATTTGGTGGGTTGGCTCATGAGGGTCGCCATGAGCATATAAGGAACTTTGTTCATGTTTGCGGGCCGTTCTCCTTTAAGAACATATCCCGAGAGTTGATCCGGTTGAGGTTGTTCCTATTTTTTCTAATAAGAGAACCGTGTAAGTGGTTGGCTGAGTTTCGAAGAGATTCTATCACTTCGTGAAAAGAGCTTATCACCGCATTCCAAGTGCAAATTTTCCTCATTCGAAGATGATGGCATTTAGGTACAGCATCCTAAGCTTCAAGAGTTAGGAGGGTGAGTCAATCCATGAGACCTTGCTAAGGTTTAAGAAGTTGGTGCTACAATACCCAACTCACGGTTCACCCAACAATGTTTTGCTACAATACTTTTACCAAAGCCTTGATTCGCGCATCAAGAGAGTGGCTGATCATTATTCTCTGGGAGGTTTAATGCAACAACCTTACATTATAGCAGCCCAACCTTGGATGGTATGACCAAAATTAACCGTGCATGGTACACCCGTAAAGATCAAGTCTCCCCTCTCACTTTTAAATTGACAAAGAAACAGCTTGAGAAAGATCAAGAGAGAGACCAAAACATGGCAAAGATAATAACCCAACATGACATTTTAGCCAAAAATGTCATGGGCGCTGGTGCTAGGAGTGTCAATGTTGTGGGCGTGGGTTGTGTAAATATTGATAAGACCAATTTTAAAGCGATGTACAATGAGGAAGTGAACTTCCTAGCCAACAAAGGGGGAGGTTAGCGTGCTAACTACCGAAGGCCAGGTGGTAACCAAGGTTAGACCAGAGATGAGGGCTGGAGAGATCATGATAGAGAGTAGCGAAATAAGATTGCCACTTGGAAGGAAAGATATGCGGAAAAGGATAGGTATCTTCCTCTCCACGAGCATCAAAAGCCCTAAGATTTCGAGGGTGGTCGGGTTGAGAATATGCTATCTCGTATTCTCGACAAGGTTAAAGGGTCCGATAAAATTTTAAAGGAATTGAAGAAAGATGTATGTCTTTAACCAGACGGTGACCTCTCATTCAGTCTCTATCAAGTAGTTGGAGACCTAAATGGGTCAAATTTCTTCTCATTTAAATATGAGAAAACAAGGGGGGTTGCCTACTGATACTGTGGCAAACACCAAGAATGAAGTTTGAGTGGGGACTTGCAACTTGCCACGACGTTAACTAAGGTGCTTCTTGAGAGGCAACCCAAGTTTTTATTGTTTTTATTTGAATTTGGAATAACGGGTGTTGATTGTGCAGGTGAAAAAGTGGAATGTGTTTGAGAAGTGCAGGTCGGTGAGTAAACTGTCCAGTCGGTGACTTGCCGAAGAGGTCAGTGAGCCCAACTCGGACAGCCGTTGGCCACAAGAAATTATGAAGATGGAGCCTGTAAAACTCGTCGGGCCCATGGACAGCTCGGTGACTCTCCAAACAGGTCGGTGAGCCCAACTTTGTTCGTCGTTTGGACACCCAAGTTAACTGGAGTTCTTGTAAAACTCGGCAAGCTAAGTAACCACTCGGCGTGTCACCAAGTGGTTTGGTGAAGTCGACTAATATCGTTGAAAGGGCATGAACAGGACGGTTTTTAAAAGGCTAAAAGTTTAAAATTTCAAAGTCTTTCACTTTCCCTCATTTAGCTTGAGAGAGTGAACCATAGTCCCATGTCCACACACTCATCTCGAGAGAGTGAGTGGGGGTAAGGCGTAGGCTGGTCTTCATACGGCAAGTGGGTGTCCGAGAGAAACCCATTTGAAATAGGGTAAGCTCCTCGAGAGAGGAACTTATTCCCATATAAAGCTTAGCCTAGTCACTATTACTCTATAAATTTTCTATCGCAAGTATGTACCCAATAATCTAGCTTAACCCATATTCCAGTCTCATCCCAAGGATCCCCTCTCATTACTTTGAAACCCTTGTTTATTTTGCTGCTTTTACCTTACTTGTGACAAAACCCCCCATTGCTAATTGACACTAGTTTGCCCCCCTTTTTAATGTACGATGTTTTTACTCGTTAATGTTTTTAGCTACAACTAGTTAAAATTAAATGTCATTTTTCTATAGATTCTCAAAACCACTCTCTAGGAGGATCCCAACCCTTGGTTGGGTTACTAAACTATTATACAATCGTAGACACTTGCATCAGAAGTTTTGTCTTGATTACGCAAACATCAAAATAGGGCCACTGTGGGGGACTGGTGTTATTTGAAAAAAATTAGATTAATAGAATCTTTATTCTTCTTAGTCATAGTTTACTAACATTATTTTTAGTTTTGTTTTCATTTGAATTTGTTGATGTAGGTAGGTACCGTAAGCATGGCTGGGGAAATGCTGACAACTTCGCTGAGATGAGCCAAGAAGTCAAGAGGAACTTCGAGTTAACCGCACTTCTAGCTCGTTGAACAAGTTGTCCACCAAAATAACATAGGTGGAAAACCAATGCAAGAGTCAAGGGAGGTACATACCTCCTTATGAAAGGAATCCGTCTAGAGATAGGGATAACAATCGTGTTGAGGACACATTTCAAATAATTCTCCAAAATATCACCTAGCAAGATCAAATGTTGGGAGAAATGACAGGGTGTATTGAAGTGTTGAATCAAATGGTTGGCTCTCACTCTAGATCGATCCAGTTAATTACGATACTCCTGAATTATGCAGTGCCTCATATTCACTCAAGCAAACTATTGGGGTTACCTAATGGCACTATGGCTAACCCAACCAATGGGGGAGTGAGTAAAGACTCGTGTCGTGCCACGACGTTAAATAAGGTGCTTCTTGGGAGGCAACCCAAGGTTCTAAATGCTTTATTTTGCTTTTAGATAGAATGTTGTGTTGATTGTGCAGGTTTAAATGTGAGAAGTGTTCAGAAAAAGCAAATTGGCAAGAATACGGTCAGTTAGTGGATCATCAAAGAGGTCTGCGAGCCCATCTCGACCAGTCATTTGGCTCAATTCAAGGTTGAGTCAGAGCCTGTAAAACTCAAGGGACTTACGAAGCAGTTTGGCATATTGCCGACCATGTCGGCGACCTCGTTATAGATCGTCGTCTTGACCCCCAAGAAACTAAAAAGAACTTTAAATTAGCGGGTAACTGATCACTTAGCGAATCACCGAGTGAATCGGTGAGTGCAACTAACTTCGCGGAACAGGCGCGAACCAGATGGTTTAAATTGGCCAAGAATCTTCATATTTGAAATTCTTCACTTTCCCTCTCTCTTAAAACTTGTAAATTCACACTAAGGTAGTATTTTCCTTATTTTATCCCTTTACTAGCATTTCTGTTTTTTGATTTGTGCTCAGAGTTGGAATAATTTGCCGCCTAGCTTTTCAATCGCAATTTAATCAGCATCAAGGGTTGGATCCTGAACCCTGTGTTTATTGTTGAAAATTTTGAACTACTTTGTAGTAATAGTATCATATTGATGTGGTATGGGCCTCTCTGGTAGGATTAGAATCCTTAATTGCCTGTTTTAATTTGAAAGAAATCTTGCCTATATGGTTTGACTGTCAAATGCCCATAACCTTTGTCCTTTTTAATGAGTTGGTCATTATTGTGCATCGTTAGATTGATTTGTTGAAGTCTAAGTAGCCCATGTTTGTGCTAAAATGTCAAAAGTTTGCTCAATCATAGAGCCAGTGATGCCGCTCTTCAGATCAAATATCATGAAATGGCCAAATGCGGCAAATTGAGGAAAAATCTGAGTATCCCGGGGTAAAGGGTAGTATGGGTCTTGTTTGAATTCCATGAGTATGTGCTTTGATTTAATTTTTGGGAGTTGCAGGATTGAAGTCGGAAAGATGAGTCAAAATAGGCATATTGGGTCGAATACTGAGCTAAGTTGAGCTCGCCGAATGACTCGGTGGATTGCCCAATGTTCCCCTCACACCTATGATTTGGCGCGTTGATTGATATATTTTGTTTTGTAATTTTTGGCGAGAAGTATGAGGGCACCAAAAGCACTCGGTGACTCACCAAAAGTATTCTTATCGCCCTCTATCTGCACCTCTGGAACCCTTATGCACTGTAACTTTCGGCGGACAAACCCATGATCACCGAAAGTAGTTAGTGATTCACCAAAAGGACCTTACCATCGCTGACCTATCTTAATTGTTGAGCCAATCCCTTCGGTGAGATTGACTCAGCTCGCCAAAGAGGTTTGGCGACTCACCAACTGGATCGGCGAGTCTATCTGCATTAACTTTACTATGCTTGCATTTGTGTTTCTTCTCGATCTTTTGCAGATATGGTACGCACCAATCTAACTGAGCCACCTCAGAAAAAGGCAAAGAGCATTACGATAAATGTAAGAGGATCACGTCCTCCAAAGAAAATAAAGCAAGATCTCCCACAGGGAGATAAAGACAAACGGAAAAAGCATATAGCTAAGAAAGGAGCAGCTATTGAGCAATATTTCTCTGAACCAGAGGATGAACAACCTCTGATTTACCGAAAGGATGCGCTCAGGCCCAGATCTCAGTCCACAGTCGCCATTACTCCCTCAGCTGCCACCCTACCATTATTCCTATAGTTCCTCCACCGAGGCTATTAAATAGATTGAAAGGTGATTGTTTACGGACCATCACAGAGGAGAAGCTACTATCCTTGGAGGACCTAGAAGGCAAGCATCCTGA
This sequence comes from Solanum commersonii, assembly GCA_029007595.1. Classification (NCBI taxonomy): domain Eukaryota; kingdom Viridiplantae; phylum Streptophyta; class Magnoliopsida; order Solanales; family Solanaceae; genus Solanum; species Solanum commersonii. Next base: position 8,991,986 of record JAJTWQ010000002.1, on the reverse strand, counting down.
TGTGCTTGAAACTCTTCGATTCCATGGATTCATGCAATTCACATGACCCTGAGACCCCTACATTCCCTCTTGGGTAAGAGAGTTCTACACTGCTTATGGGGAGTTGGTGCCTAAGAAAAAAAAAGAAGGGAAGTGAGTTTCAACTGGTGAAGTCAGTCATAGTCAAACGCAAGGAGGTGGAGTGTCACATCGAGCATATTAGTGTTGTATTTGGTAGATCGCTCCACTCTGCACTCCCTTACGAGGGGTTGCCGATTGTTCAGTCTCTAGATGACTTGAAGGGTTGGTTGGCTCCGATGATTTCTGACACCACCACGAGCTGGATGCATGCAGGAGCACCCATTGAGAAGAGGGACATGAACATCGCCTCCAGATTCTGGTTTGGCTTCATCCGCAGCACTATCATGCCATCCCATAATGAGTCTATTCTGCGCCATCCTAAGGAGGCTTTCCTTTGTTCTATCATGGTCAAGAGGTGGATCGACATAGGACTATTGACTTTGCAGGAGATGGCCATGAGAGTCAAGTAGAGACTTACCTCTCTGCCATTCCCGGTCTTGATCACTGAGTTATGCCGGCAAGCTAGAGTACCCCGGGATCCTGTGAATGATATAGAGGTCATCCCTTCATCCTCCACAGACATCCGGTGTATTGAGGTCGAGTTCACTCGAGAGGAGGTTGACATGAGGAGAGCAGCTCCAGCAGACACTTCTCCAGAGGTCAATATTGACTCATTACCATCAGAGGCATCTTCTCCTACTCCAGCTTCTGAGCCCTCAGGTATACCCGCTCCTTCTTCCTCTTCCTCATACGCTTCAAGTGCTTTCTAATCCTCTCAGCCTGCCAGGATCACTCAGGCCATGATCCTGAAGATGGGGCAGTTGGCCTATTCAGCTGATTAAGAGCCACCCGACTGGAGAGGTCTGCTCCGGAGATGATCGAAAGGGCCATACTAGCAGCACTTAACCCCTTCAAACTTCTATTGATGCGTTGATAGTGAGAGTTATTGCTTGTGAGATCAGACATGGGAAGGCCTCTGAGGTGACGACTTTAAAAGCCGAGATTGTGAGTTTGAGGAAGGACGTAAACTATCTTAAGTCTACTAACTTCACTTCATTATTAAAGAGGGCAGATGATGAGGGTGCTCCTGAGACCACTGGATATATGCAGGAGGATGGCGCTGCCCATACAGAGTCGGATGGAGAGACCGACGAGGAATTGTTATCAGTACATGCTGAGGAGAAATGTGAGATCAGAGATGAGGGCATATTCAAAGACTTGCCAGATATTATAGAGATGATTGTGCAATCGGTGATCTAAATATTGCCGACTGAGATGTCCACAACAGCTCTTAGTTGATCTTGCATCGATATTCCATCTGAGTCTACTCTGGGCACAAATGCCCATATACAGATTGTTACACCAGTTACTCAGACCCTAACAGAGGGAGAGACTGCGTAGACAGGACCTTTCTTTACCTCCCTCTCTGTCTTATTATATTTTTACTATTGATACTTTTATTTGCATTTGAGGACAAATACTTTTTAATTGTGGTGGGGTGAGGCCCACGCCTTTTGTGTTGATAGTTATGTTTTTGTGTATATATTTGGGTTATTTCGGTTAAATTGTTTTATCTGCTTTTCGTGGATATTTGAGCTTTTTACTCCCTTTTATCTTAAATTTGCAAAATGATTTTGAACCCTTCCAATTTTTTTTGAATTTTTCCCACCTTTTCGCCCCCCTTTATATGCTCTTGAATGTGGCTATTCTTTTGCTAAAATTTTGAGTCTCGATTCCAATCAATACTGATGACTTGAATAGTGCTCTCAATCGAACGAACATGAATGCACGGCTACAATGGGGCCAAATGAAGTTTCATAGGCAATATGTGAACTGTTTGCATCTCGTTAAGACTAGCCTTGTATCATATTGATTATGTTGTGATGATTATGCACACTAGAGAACGTGTGGAGTCTTGTTTAACTTGTAGTGTCAATGCCTAGTGTGGTGAGCTTACCTGTGAACTATGCATGATAGATCCTAGAATTTGCCCCGTTGGTCCGGTCAACTAAGTGATTCTATCTCTTGATATTATCTTACGAAATTTCGAAGAGTGTGAACCAATTTGACATATACCTCTTTTGTGACGTACCTTGTGAGTGTGATTCCCTCTTGAACACCCCTTGAGCCTTACCTTTCCTCGGAAGAAAACTTGATGAAAACTAGAAATTTCTTAATACATCACCCATAATCCTCATAAAGTTGTGGTTAGTTTGAATAGCCAACTTAGGCTAAAAGCCTAAGTTGGGTGTGTGGTGAAAAGAAAAGTGAAAGTCAAGAAGTGCAAGAAAGTCCCTCCTACCCATGGTTTTGAGGAAAATGGAACCCCTCCATATAAAAAGGAAAGAGAGAGAGAAGAGAAAGAAAAATAAAAAGAATGAAAGAGAAAGTGAATAATAGGATGACTTATGAGCACCAATGAAAATGATGAAGGAAAAGGAAAGGAAGTGTTGTGTGAACCACATTTCATGAGGGTGAAAGTCATTAAGCCTAAATGACTATACCTTTCCACGCAGCCCCATTACAAGCCTTAAAAATACCTTGTTGATCTTGAGTGAGTTAAAAAATGTTGATTTGAAAATAAGGGCAAACCTATTGGTGAAAGCATGCATTATGTTCTTCTTTGTGAGAGTGAGCATTGCATCTGATTCCAAAGCTTTAAACTATGAAACCATGGTGTGAATATGGAATCATCCTTTGTATGAGGGCATTTGAACACTATAGTTGAGCTTGAACTTGCATTTTAAGCAAGTATTCTGAGCTTGAGATTCATTGATATTGTTGAGTCACAACTTAAATCTTTGAGTGCACATTTGATCTTTGCATAAGTAAATTGAGTCTTGTTGTGTGCATTCATGATTATGTCTTGTGTAGAACTGTTCGAGACACCGTTTTTGTATGGCTAAACTTGAGTCTGCTTGGGGACAAGCAAAATTTTAAGTTGGGGGTGGTTATGAGTCAACAAATTGGACTCATTTAGGCTATATTTTAATAGAAATTGTGTCCTCAAATGCATTTTTTATCTTGTTATCTGATCAAAACCTTGAAGTTTTAGGTATTTGAAGTTTGAGGGAAAGAATGGAGACGATCGAGCAAAAAGAAGCAAAAGAAGCTAAAAGAACAAAAAAATAAAGATCTGCGAATCCCCAACAGATCACATATTCGCCTTTTGTTCCAGTGTGATGAGACCTGAAGGAAAGGATCAAGTCGGCGGAAAAAGGGAGCAGTTGGAGCATCGCCGAGAAGTTTCGTGAAGCAGTACCATGTCGCCCAATGACCTAGAGCACGACGATGTTGAGGACTAGTGCAAGACGGTGATGACCAACACCAAAGGGCGAATCGCCGAGTTGATTGATAATTTCGACTAACGACGTCGAATGATCCGCTGCAGCACAAATTTGTGAAAACTATAAATACTAGTTAGAGTTGTAGGTTTAAGAGTCAAACAATTATTATAATTTTCATATATAATAGTACTTTTTTGTATTTTTGCTCTGAGTTTGAGAGGGTTATGAAGACTTGAATAAAAAAACGATTTCATCTCCACGGATTTAGACTTGGGTCTCTAGGATTCTTCATTCTTGGCCTATAACAAGAATTAAATCTTCATACCCATTTTAATGCAAGCTTATTTAGGTATAAATTTATTTCTCTTGATGTGTGGCTAAAATCCCCCATTCTTGGGGTGTGATTTAGTGAATATTGGTTAAGATTACTGTTTAGTCTTGTTTGCTGATAGATTAGATGTAGTTTAATGGTGATTTCGTCTAGTAGTTGTGGAAGAATTTAACAAATTTGTAGTTGCAAATACAAGTTTATTTATGTGTTTTCGGCTTGTTCGAGAGAGAATTCGTGAAACCAAGACTACTAGATTAATGGCCTAAGGATTGGGTCGACATGAGGTTCATCTCCAGAGAGTGAACCCTAGTCACATATCCTAACACTCATCTCGAGAGAGTGAGTGGGGTAAGGCATTCGCTGGTCTTCATGCGGCAAGTGGGTTTCCGAGAGAAACACATTTGAAACGGGGTAAGTAGCTCGACAAAGAACTTATCCCCACATAAAGCTTAGCCTAGTCACTATTACTTTATAAATTTGCTATCGCAAGCATGTACCCAATAATCTAGCTTAACCCGTATTCCCGTCACATCCCAAGGATCCCCTCTCACTACTTAGAAACCCTTGTTTATTTTGTTGTTTTTACCTTGCTTGGGACAAAACCACCCATTGTTAATTGACACTGTTGTGTCCCCCTTATTAAATTACAATGTTTTTACTCGTTAATGTCTTTAGCTACGACCAGTTAGAATTAAATTTCATTTTTCTATAAATTCTCAAAACCACTCTCTTGGGACGATCCCAACCCTTGGTTGGGTTACTAAACTATTGTACGATCGTAGAAACTTGCATCGGAAATTGCGTCTTGATTATGCGAAAATCACTCATCAACACCCCCAACTTAAACTTTTTTCTTGTCCTTAAGCAAACTGAAGTTCAGCTGTTCAAAAAGGGTATCTCGAACAGTGCTACATAAGACTGAATCATGAATGCACACAACAAGTTTCACTTTACTTATGCAAAGATCAAATGTGTACTAAAAGATTCAAGTTGTGACACACCATTACCAAAGATTCTCAATCTCGCAATACTTGCTTCAAATGCAAATTCAAGCTCAACAAAAGCCTTTGAATTCCCTCACACAAATGATGATTCCATTTTCACATGCAAAGGTATTATCAATTTAAAGTTCAGGAATCAGATACAACTATCACAGTCACAAAGAGGAAAACAATGCATACTTTCACCCATAGATTTCCCCGTATTTTCCAATCAACATTTGTTTTGACTTTCTCAATATCACAAATGACTTAACAAGGCTTGTAACGGGGCTGAGTGTAAAGGTATGATCATTTAGGCTTAGTGACTTTCTTCCTCATGAAATGTGGTGCTCAGAATACTTCTTTTCCTTTTCCTTCATCATTCTCTTTAGTGCTCATAAGTCATCCTATTATTCATTTTCCATGAATTGTTTGGGAACCCCATCTCTTTTGTACTTTATTCCACAACTTTCATTTTCATTCTTTTTTTTTATTTCTCTTTTCTCTTTTTTTTGTTCTATATGGAGGGGTTCCATTTTTCTTAAAACCATGGGTAAAAGGATACTTTCCTTGCACTTCTTGTCTTGCCCTTATCTTTTCCCCACACCCCCAACTTAGGATTTTGGCCTAAGTTAACTATTCGACTAACCACAATTCAAGAGGATTATAGGTAATGGATTAAGAAAGGTCTAGTTTTCATCAAATTTCCTCCAAAGAAAGGTCAGGCTCACGGGGTATTCAACAGAAGTTCACACATGCTCACAAGGTAGGTCACAAAAGAGGTATATGTCAAATTGATTCACACTCTTAGAAGTTTCCTAAAATTATATCATGAGAAAGTCTTACTTAGCCAACTAGACCGAAAGGGAAAATTTTAGGCGTTGTCATACATGGTTCCAGATAAGCTTATCACACAAGGCATTGATACTTAAGTCAAATAAGACTGCACACTTTTGCTAGTGTGCAATGGTCGTCACAAGAGAATCGATTTGATAAATAGTTAATCACAACGAGATGAAAAGAGTTCACATATTTTCTATGCAACTTCATTTGGCCTCATCGTAGCCACGGATTCATGTTCGTTCGATTGTAAGCACTATTCAAGTCATCAGTATTGATCGAGATCGAGACTTAAATTTTGCAAAAGAAAAACCACAATCAACACATGAGAGGTGGCACAAATTTTTCGGACGCAGACAGGTTTAAAATCATTTTGCAATTTAAAACAAAAGGAGCCATAACCTCAAACATCCACGGAAAGCAGTATTAACACAATTTTAAATAGAACACCCCAAATATAAACAACACACGAACATCAAATAGCATATAAAGATGGGCCTTACCCCACCACAAATAAAAGCAATTTCTCCTCAAATGCAATTAACGCAGAATCCAAAAGGTAAAATAAAGAAAGATAGGGAGGAAGGTAAAGAGGGGATCCTGGCTACCTGGTTGCTCCATATGTCTAAGCTTCAGTTCCCGGAGTGACCCCCAGAAGGACCAACTTAACTGATCTAGCAACATGTACTAAGAAAGCTTGCAAAACAACAATTATCATAATTGCTTCCATCATGGTCATGTATTCACTTGCAGCTCCCTCAGTCTCCTCATGTATCTCTTCCTCAGTATCTTTTTCTGACTCAGTATCGGCTATCTGCTTTGCTCCATCCCCCTGTCCAGTGTTGGTCAGAGGTATCTCAGGCACGTTGGAGTCTTCACTGTTCCAAAGACCATGGACACATCGATGGACTTCAGGTGGTCTACATCTTTTTGTAGTTCAGTAATGGCATCTTTTAACGTCGTCACCTCCTCTGTGGGCCCTTAGTTGTGCTCACACACCGCTATCCTGGTAGCTAGGAGATTAATTGTAGTGCTCAGAGGTGTCACACTATTAGTTAGGGCAATCTGGATCATGCGTGGAACATAGACCTCTATACTAGAATCCCGACAATAAGTAGAAAGGTCCAGCTGTCCCATCCAGAGTGGGGAAGCCTGGGTGATTGGAGGCCGGGAAATAGCAGCAACATTAGTGGGTCTTGGAGACCTTGCAGCGGCAGAAGAACCTGGAGTATCAGTGGGAGTAGCAGTGGTAGTGGATATACCTGAAGGCCCAGGGGCTGGAGTAGGTAGAGGTGCCTCTGCAGGTGATGATTCTGTGTTTCCTAACTCTACTGATGTTGCCTTCTTTCTTTCTGCTTCATCCTTAAGGTACTTGGGTTTGATCTTTCGGATATCAGTAGAGGCTGTGGGCATCACTTCCACATCCCTTTTGGCATCTCAAGGCACCTAGGCTCGTTTGCATAATTCTGTGATCAAGACTGGGAATAAAAGTGAGGTTTGGCTCTTCCTTGCACGCATGAGTATCTCTGAAGCACTAATTGTACCCAAGTTTGTTTGAGTCTCCTCTATGATACAACTCAGGCAAGCTGCCTTGGCAAGGTGAAGGATCGACTTTTTCTGGGATGGCATAATTGTGTTGCTGATAAAACCGAACCAGAACCTTGCGGCGATGTTTAGTTCTTTGTTTTCAATCAGGACTCCCTCAACTAGCTTATCTTTTATGATCAAGTGCTAGCAGTTATCCCCAATATTCGTGGACATCCCCAAGACTGTGTTGATTTTCTCACTATCACACTTCACCATCCTTTCTCTGATAACCATATAATCAACTTCTTTGAAGGTTGCTGCTAGCTACTTTTTCTCAAGGATTAGTGCACTGTATAGACTGTAGAACTCCCTTACCCAGTTTGGAATATAAGAGCCACGGGGTTTGGTGAAGATTTGGAACTTGTGGTACCTCAGGCACTCCATTATCTCTGGGTGACTGTATATAACCCTGTCTATGGACATACACTTTTCCTCCAGAATTGTCCTTAGTCCCTTAGCCTTTACTCGATTCACTGACTTAGGCGGGGGACCCTATACTGGAGGCGCTAATACCATTGCCTGTTCTGGAACTGGAGGTGTAGTGGTGGTGGGCTTGGGAGTCTTGACCATGGATGCATCATTCAGCTTCTTAGTTCACTGCTCAGCCCTCTGTGCTATTAACATATCATCCTCATTAGAACCCACACCTTTGCTTTCTGATTGGTGGGGTCATTTCTATAAAAGACATCACTTCTAGTGCTTGCATTTGATAATTCAAGGGTTTTGTCTTTGCCCTCGCCTTTTCCACCAATTGGGGAAAGTTTAGCAACCTTGCTTCTGGATGCAGGTGCGTCCTCGTTGATTGGAATCTCCTTTGTTTTACCTTGAGGTGTCGTGCTTTTTCCTGCACCTTTAGATCTAGCCATTTCTTTTAGGCATATTAAGTCAAGACTGTGATGCTAGGCAATAGATTAGTACAGATCCAAGCACTACAAATTCAGCTAAATACTCATGAGATGAGAAAATTTTGAAAATACTAGGTAGGTGTGATTTTGCAAAAAATGAGAGTGAGAGAATATGAAAAAGGTTGAAAGTTAGAAGCCGTGGCTTTATACAAACCATCCAGATCTGACCAATTCAGTGACATTAGTTGAATTCACTCCGCTACTCAGTGATTCGCCGAGTGTTTATCTGCCTCGCCTAGTTTTACAGAACCTTCGGTCACAGTGAGAATTTAAACTACGATCTTTGTTGGGGTCGCCAATCCAGTCGGCGATTCGCCAATTTGACTTGTGTAATTCATCGTGTACTTTTCACAAACTTTTCATGCCCAATCCTACAAAATCAAAACACCTTTATTTCAAAAATAACAAATTACAAACATTCAAGGGTTTTAGGTTGCCTCCCAAACAGTGTTATAGTTAACTTCGTGGCATGACACAAGTTAACACTTATATTCCAATGGTGAGGTTTGCCTCAACTTCATCAGGCAATCCTTCTTTAAAATTTGAAATAGAGTTCGGTTAGCACTTGATCCATTTGAGAACCTACTAGTTGCATGAGCATAGCATGGGAGGTCATCATCTGGTTCGATAGTGATATATTCTCCCTAAGCTCCTCTAGTACCCTATGTTGCTCACTAGATTTCTGGAGTAGAAGTGTGAGCATTTGTTTGTTCTGTCCATCCTCCTTGTTCTTAATCCTCCTTCATTCATGAGGAGGAATGTAGCATTCTTTCTTGTTGCACTAGATTTCAAGATCCTCAATTTTCATTGTTAGCTCATCTAACTAAGTTAGCAAGATCTCTAAGTAGAAATCTCTCCTTTTCATTTCCTGATGTGGCTCAGTTAAGTTCTTTAGCAATTTGGCTGCTTCCACATATAGTTGTCGTACTAGACTACTCGAGTTAATTTGATCAACCATCATTATATTTGCTAGACTAATACTTCGGTAGAAAGATTCCAAAATTACACTTTCGGGGATTTTGTGAGTAAGGCATTGACCCAGAAGTGTTTTGAACCTCAGCTATGCCTCATGATGTTGTTCGCCTTCCGATTGCCTAAAACTTAGGATCATATCTCGGAACATCATCCCTTGTAATGACGGCAACTCCTTTAGCTTTCAAGTACTGCTCGATATGTTCGACTCCCCTACTTCAAAACTCTAACACACAAAACAAAACAGAAAATTAAGTTAGTAAAAGTAAAACTAAGAAGAAAAAAATTCTACAAAACACTACTCCCCGGTAGCGGCGCCATTTTGATGTTTGCGTAATCAAGACACAACTTCTGATGCAAGTGTCTACGGTTGTACAATAGTTTAGTAACCCAACCAAGGGTTGGGATCATTCCCAAGAGAGTGGTTTTGAGAATTAATAAAAAAAATACAATTTAGTTCTAACTAGACGTAGCTAAAGACTTTAACAATTTAAAAGATTGTAATTTAAAGGGGGACACAATAGTGTCAATTAACAATAGGAGGTTTTATCACTAGTAAGTAAAAATAGCAAAATAAACAAAGATTTCTAAGTAATGAGAGGGGATCCTTGGGATGTGACGAGAATACGGGTTATGCTGGACTATTGGGTACATGCTTTCGATAGAAGATTCATAGAATAATTGTGACTAGGCTAAACTTTAAGGGGGATAAGCTATCTCTCGAGTAACTTACCCCATTTCAAATGCGTTTATCTCAAACATCCACTTGCCGCATTAAGACCAGCCTACACCTAAACATACTCACTCTCTCGATCTTAGTGTGTGGACATGGGAATAGGGTTCACTCTCTCGAGTTGAACCTCATGTCAACCTACTCACACTAACCATCAATTTAGTGGTCTTAGTTTTACGACCTCTCTCTCGAGCAAGCCAAAAACACATATATGAGATTATATTTGCAACTACAACCTCATTAAGTTCATCCACAACCACTAAACAAAATCGCATTTAAACTACAAATAAACTATCAGCAAGAAAGACCCAGCAATTATCTTAACCCATATTCGCTAAATCAAACCCTAAAAATTGGGGTTGTAGCCACATATGTATAAGAGATAGAAATTTATACTAAATTGAGCTCGCATTCAACTGGGTATGAAGATTCAAGTCTTGATACATGCAAAAATTAAAGAATCCAAGAGACCCAAACCCAAATCTTGAAGATGAAACCCTTTGGAACTTCAAGTCTTCAAAACCCTCTTAAACTTAGAGCAAAAATATCAAAAAGTACTATTCTATATGAAAATTATAATAATTGTTCAACCCTTAAAAATAGAACTCTAACTAGTTTTTATAGTTTTCACAAATTTGTGCTGCAGCGGATCATTCGGCATCATTAGTCGGAATCGCCGATCAACTCGGCGATTCACCTTTTGGTGTAGTTCATCGTCATCTTGCACTATCCTTTAACATCGTCGTGCTCTGGGTCATTGGGCGACATGGAACTGCCTCGCGGAACTTCTTGGCGATGCGCCGACTGCTCCCTTTCCTTGAAGGCTTAGCACCTGGAACAAAAGGCAAAGTAAGATCCTTCGGTGACTCGCCAAGTGGACTCGGCGGTCCTCAGGCCTTCATTTCTTCGTTCTTTTCAGCATTTTCATTCTTTTTTTCGACGTAGTGTCCATGCTTTTTTAAAAACTTCAAATACCTTAAAGTTAAGGGTTGTCATCAGATATTGAGATAAAATAAGCAGTTGAGGACAAAATTTCTATTAAAATATAGCCTTAAATGAGTCCAATTTGTGGACTCATCAAAAACCACCGCTCAATTGCTCTTCTTCTCTTTCCTTTGCTACTGTTCGTGCCTCTAGACCAAGCCTTAAACAACCCCCATTCTCTCCCTCATGACCAAAACCTCACCAGCAAGAACTATTAGTAAACAATAACCTTAGTTGCTTCATTTTTTAGGCGATCGCAGGCACCAAAACAAGGTCGCCACCACCTTTTTCTTCAGGCAAAACAGCCACCACAAAAACCCTAGAACTCCTCACCACCCAACCAGCCTCCTAAAACAGACCACCATCGAACCAGAACACCACCTGAAACCCTGATCTTTGACAAACAGCCACCACGCTACTCTCAGTTTTCTCCATTGTTTCCAGCAAGCCTTAGCTCCAGTGAACAGCGAGCTCCGATAAAACATGAGCCCAGCAGCTCAACAACAAACAAGAAACTCCAGCAAAATCACTAGCAACTGCAAGCTCCGGCGAAACCAGACAACCTCAAACTTTGACGAAGCTCAGAGACTAAACAACCAACTATATATGTTCCAACTCCGGCAAATGGTAGTTCTTTGTGTTTTTCTCTTTTGTTATTATTACTTTATTTATTATCAATGTTTCAGATCTGGTCGGAGTGGTTCAAACCCCGGCCATCGTTATTTTTCGATGAAATTTGTGACCTCTCCGATGAAGAAAAATGTTTCGCAAGTTGCTCCATTTTGCGAGTGCTTCCTCTTTTGACTTTCATATTATGCCATATTTTTTATTTGTATTTGTTTATTTATTTTCTCGGATGACTCGTTGTTTTCTCCATTTTTAATAGTTGTTGCCCTTATTTCTTTGCACATGTGTTTATTTTAAGTTTATTAAGGAATTCATATTTTTTTTAAAGAATTTTAAGTGAATTAAGTTGCTTTTGTTATTTTTTATTTGGTTATTATCATTGTGTGGCTTTTGCTTTTTTATTTGGTTATTATCATTGTTAGGTAGTTTATGTTATATTATCATTTGTTTATTTTATACAATTAATTGCGTCAAAAAAATATATTTAATTGGATACTTTGTTATAATTTACATTTATTATTCTTGTTTTTGGTGTTGTTTTACCATTTTCATGTTGATTTGCTTATTATTAATATTTTTCAGTTTCTTTCACTGTCTCTTGATTGTCTTAGCTACATATTACTTGAAATTAGACATAATTTTTGGCTACATATTGTTTTAAGGTGTTATTTTATCTTAATGTTGAAATTTATTGCTTGTGCACTCCTTGTGCCAATGTTAAAAGGTTTTCCAGTAAGTTACTTTCATTTTGTGATGAATATTCTCCATTTTGATAATACATTGAATTCCTTAGTGTTGACTTTGTCATTTTCTTTATAAAATGTCTTTTGTTATTTTAACTTTTTTTGGTTTTTTTTAACATTGTTCGATAAAATTTGCCAATGAAAAAATTTCTCCGTCAGTTTTCGAGGCGTCCTCATTTTAAAAGACGGAAATTTAGTTAAGTTCATATTCTTTATTTGTTAAATTGGCTGATGAAGAAATTAATGTCGATTTCCAACGCCTCCCATGTTAATAAGACGGGTTTTTATTTTTCAGTTATTAGTTGATTTATTTATTTTTATATTTATTTATTACTAACACTTTTACTAAGTGTCTTCACTGGTACCCGGAGCTGCTTTCCATTGAAACTATTCGAATGAAGTTTGAATTATACTTTTTTATCAATATTTTGTATATTATCGATGTTAGGAAAACCTTAGGCTGTTTTTCTATTATTATTATTTTTGTTACTTGTGTATATTGCATGTTTGTTTTAATTATATACTATTTTTATCTCCTCCTCAATTTGAAAAATGAATTCAGTCGAGACCCACAGCTATGGATTTCGAAGGATGCCTAACACCTTCCCTTCGAAATAACTTGAACCCCTTACCTAGAATCTAATGGTTTCGTAGATCACTTAAATGGTTTCGTATTTTTTTCTTAAAATTAGGTGGTGACTCCTTTAAAATTCGTTTACTCTTAAATTTCTATTAAAATCAACTTAGTTGATTATTTTTTGAGTCATCACGACATTTCACTCTATTTGAATACAGTACAGATGTAAATAGAATGACGACTCTGCTGAGGATTTAGAGGTTCTAACCATTATGAGTTCATTTTTTCAAATTTAGGAGCATTTTCTTTTATTGTGTTATACCTTGTATTTTATATATTTTGTTGATTATTTGTATATTGTACTTGTTTATTCATTTAACTATATGTATATTATCATTGCATTTCATGACATAATTTTCGCCAAATGGCAAATATAATGCATTAGGACAAATGCGGTTACGTGGCTTTCCACAGTTGTCCTTCAGAAAAGCACCTTCGAATTCTTTTGAAGTGATAAACGAATAGTTGGCTTGTGGTCATCAAACGCCGTTCAGTATACTTCACCCCGTAGTTTGTCTGACTCAAATAAACGGGTCTTTTCTAAACCACTCTTAGTCAGCTTGTGTAGAGCGAAGCCAAACCCCTGAATTTAGCACATTTGCTTGAGATGAGTCAACACACAAGACACATTTGTATAAGGCATACATTCATTGTTTGTGTATTGTGTGATATATTTTTTTAACGTTAATATGTTGTATGATAGTTTATTATTTTTTAAAAAATTAAATAGCTTCATAGACATAAATATCAAGTCATTTTCAAGTGACCTTTACCTTTCAAGTTGTTTTTTTGAAAGATGAAGGTTATAGCTCGTCCACAACGATAATGGACAGGGGACTCGCAAAATTTGAGTCTTTCTATTTCACAAGAAATTATTATCCACTGCAAAAGACAAATCAGGGGAGTCTTTGACTATGAGGTCACCCATTTATTTTTCGTTATTTTTCATGTTGGCCCAACTTTAACACATTTCTCACATTTTTGCAGGAAAACTGTTCCCGACAATAGTCGAGGATGGTGATAATAATGTATAGTTCTTGGGAATAATTTGGAGTATACACAGTTTGAAGAGACAAACAAAAAAGAATACACCAAGTGCTTACTATAGAAATTCAGAGGGTACATTCAATGGACAGTACAAAGATCGACAGTTAAAAGGATACAAATTATATTGGTGCAAGCAATCAGAAGACACTCTCTGACTATATATTTCAGTGGCACTTTACTTATGGGTCATCAATCTAAGTTTGTCCAAGTTTTTGAATTATTCTATACCTTATCTACCCGAACTACGCATACCTGATTCTCATCTCGGTGAGATACGTAAGCAACTCTTTTTGGGTTCGGTATTCATTTTTTCAAATTTCAAAAATAAAAAGTAGAATAGTTTTTGCATATTTTCAAAGGCATAGATGCACAAAATACGCGAACCTGATTCTCATCTCGGTGAGATACGTAGGAAACCCTTCTTGGGTTTGATATTCATTTTTAAAGAAAAAGTCAAAAAAATAAAAGAAAAAGGTTTGTGCATATTTTCAATGACATATATGCATGAACTACACGAACCTAATTCTCATCTCGGTGAGATACGTAGACAGCCCTTCTAAGGTTCGGTATTCATTCTTTTAGATTAAAAAAAAGAGTCGAATAGTTTGAGCATATTTTCAAAGCCATATATGCATGAGTTATGCACACCAAATTCTCATCTCGATAAAATACGTAGGCAGCCCTTATCGGGTTCGATATTCATTCTTTCACAAAAAAAAACATTGTGTATATACTATATGAGTCATGTCTTCAGCTCAGTTGGGACCAATATAGTTAGGACCATGCGAAATATTTGTATGATAGAGGGGACTGACTTTGTGGTAAACTATAGGCTCTTTTGGTACCTCTCATTTATACTTTTGTGATGCTTGAAAATTCTCTTGCATGCATTCAAGATAACAATAAAACCAACCTCATGGCTTTATGTGCATTGTGTGGTGAGATTTTAGATCAAAATTTAATTGCATTGCATTGTTGAAAGGATTGTAGGTCTTCATTTACCCGATTGTGCGTGTCAAAGCCTACCAAATGACATCGATCCCTAGGTTTCCCAATTTTGACCCTGAAGCTTTTCTTTGGACAAAGTTACATCTTAGCCATTACCCTTCTGAGTGCTTACATGTGCTATCCCTCTCTTGGCCTAACCTTATTGAGGGAATATAAGGGAAGATTCATGTTTGAAGTTGCTAAAGGCAAAAGATATTAAGTTTCCCAATGACTGCTAGAGAAAGAACAAAAAAAAAAGAAAGAAAAAATGTTGAAAGAAATAAAGAAAGACAAAAACACCCATACAAGGTCAGTGAAAAAAGAAATGGAAAAATACTCCAACAAAAGAGGAGAGAAATTCAAAAGAAAGGGGTGAAATAAAAAGAAAAGCTCCTAGAAATAATGACTCAAAAGAAGTCGAAACAAAGGGGTGAAAAAAGGAAAAACTCTAATAAATGAGAATTCAATAGAAGTCAAAAAAGGGAGGACAACGAAGAGGATCTGACGCTAAAGGCGTATTAATCCCCAAAAGTACAAATTCACTGTGATGCTAAAGGAGGAATTAAGTCACTCTTATCCTAAATATATATCCTACCCGTCCCTAAACCTACGTTACAAGCCAATGACATGCCCTACATGATCGTATTCCAAATATTCTCACATTAGTGCAGATTTACATAAGGGCAAAGCATGTGGTATTACAGTTGCATGCACTGAACATTCTTGTGAGTGTGAGTGGCCCTTGAAAAAGGTCCTCAAATCAAATGCTTCAAATATGTGTGAAATAGGACTTTTCTTATTGTGAGGGCACTTGAAACAAGGGATTGGTACAATTCAAAAACTTTGTTTGAAGCAAGATGAATAAATCTTGTTGATCATTAAGTATGTTTGAGGTATCACTTGAAGTTGTAGAAATTACTTTGAAGTCAATCTTAGTTAGAAAAATAGAAAAAAAAAGGACAGATTTACCTGCAATCCTAACTGTTGGTACCAATTGTAGTCAAGATTTGACTGTCTCATCACAATTTTTATTCTTCAACAAAAAAAAAAGGGTGAGCAAGCACCCACATTTTAAAATTTTCCAAAGCATTTTTTTAGATTCTTTCCATAAAAAAAAGAATATTGCATTTTCTTTTTGGGTTATCCATTGTAAAATGTGACATTAGGATAACCTCGTAAATATGGGAAGCCTATTTTACTTCATTGGGTTATCCGTCCCAAAAATGTGACATTAGGCTTTGAATATCACAAGGATTATTATTTTCCTATTTCATCATGTTCACATTATATGTTTTCTACTGATGATTTTATCTCAGATTCTTTGCAGCATTCGTCATCTACAGGATTTGAACTACATTTGACATGATCCTTAGCTCAACATGATATGTAGGTGCCACAACGGCTTGGCCATATATCCAGTGTGATTTTATTTTCTCCTTGGAAAAAAGACTGGGACAAAATTTTGAGTATATCTCAAAAATTCACAATACAGGTGCTATCTCCAGCAAGTCAAGATTGGAGATCATTTTGAGATTTGCCAAAAGATCTAACTGGGACAAAAAGTTTGAGGAAGACCTAAAAAATTTGAACAAGTACTATCAACTTCAAATGATATCCTGCATCACTTGAAGTTCAAAGTCGACTTCAAAATCTCCAGCATTTCCGTAATGGATAAAAAAGAAATTTAGGATACGAGCCACCGACGCCTCGTACAAATCCCCAATAGGACATGAGTAACAATAAACACAAAATGGTCAAGAGTAAAGCATTGGTTGCTGACATGTGTCAACATGATCAGGCATTTTGTACACATTCTCTTGTAAAGAATCTTTTCTAAAGGTTTCTTGACTTAGTCGCTAGCTAAGGTAACATTGTGTCTAGTAATTTTTCTTTTTCAAGTACAAGAAAAAGCGAAAGCATTGACGCGATGCTGCTTTTGAGACAATTATCGAGCAATCCACCTCATTACAGTTGGACAATCATCGAGCCATCCACTTCATTATAGTGGAGAATCATCGAGCCATCCACCTCATTACAGTGGAGAATCATCAAACCATACACCTCATTACAGTTGGACAGTCATCAACCCATCCACCTCGTTACAGTTGGACAATCATCAAGTCCTCCACCTCGTTATAGTGGACAATCATCGAGCCATCCACCTCGTTACAGTTGGACAATCATCGAGTCATCCACCTTGTTACAGTTGAACAATCATCGAGTCATCCACCTCGTTATAGTTGGATAATCACTGCATCATCCACCTTGTTACAGTGGAAAATTATTGGGTCGTCCTTTATTTGCATTTTTATAGTATTTTTTTTTTGCCAAGAGGGCTATTGAATTTTTTATTTGTCTATAGGACCATTGCATTTTTCATTTCCCGAGATGATCATTGCGTTTTTCATTTGCCAAGAGGTCCATTGCATTTTCATTCGCCAAAAAGGCCATTGCATTTAAGTGTCATCTATTCGTAGGTGAAGGATGTGCACCTTATCTATTCTACGTTCAACTCGGAGGAGACTTGCGTTGAAAGATATTTGCAACATCTATTCAGAGGTGAAGGATGTGTACCTTATCTATTCCATGTTCAAGTAAGTGCAGACTTGCGTTGAAAGATATTTGCATTTAAGTCACATCTATTCGGAGGTGAACGATGTGCACCCTATCTATTCCACGTTCAAGTCAGTGGAGACTTGAAGTGAAATATATTTGCATTTAAATTGCATCTATTCGAAGGTGAAGGATGTGCACCCTATCTATTCCACGTTCAAGTCGGTGGAGACTTGCGTTGAAAGATATTTGCATTTAAGTCGCATCTATTCAGAGGTGAAGGATGTACACCCTATCTATTCCACGTTCAAGTGGTTGAGACTTGCATTGAAAGCTTGCATTTAAGTCGCATCTATTCGGTGTTGAAGGATATGTGCTTTATCTATTCTACGTTCAAGTGGGAGAAGATTTGGGTTGAAGGATATTTGCATTTAAGTCGCATCTATTCGGAGGTGAAGGATGTGCACCCTATCTATTGCACGTTCAAGTTGGAGGAGACTTACATTGAGACATACTAGCATTTAAGTCGCATCTGTTCAGAGGTGAAGGATGTGCACCCTATCTATTTCACGTTTAAGACGGAATAGACTTGCATTGAAAGATATTTGCATTTAAGTCGCATCTATTCGGGGTAAAGGATGTGCATCCTATCTATTCCATGTTCAAGTCGAAAGATACTTATGTTGACAGATATTTGCATTTAAGTCGCATCTATTCGGAGGTGAAGGATGTGCACCCTATCTATTCCACGTTCAAGTCGGAGGAGACTTGCGTTGAAATATATTTGCATTTATGTCGTATCTATTTGGAGGTGAAGGATGTAAACCCTATCTATTCCATGTTCAATTCGAAGGAGACTTGCGTTGAAAGATATTTAGATTGAAGTAGTATTTATTCGGAGGTAAAGGATGTTCACCTTATCTATTCCGCATTCAAGTTGAAGGTGGCCTGCGTTGAAAGATATTTGCATTTAAGTCGCATCTATTCAGAGGTGAAGGATGTGCACCATATATAGTCCACATAGAAGTTTGAGGAGGCTGATGTTGAAAGATATACATTCAGATCGTACCAATGGATCATCTTCATTCGTCCTACCAATGGACATGCATTTATAACCTATTAACGAATCATCTTCATTGGTCGTATCGTAAGGGATGCTACATTTTTCTTTAATTTTTTCACTGATAATGTGTTTTATCTTTGTCTTTTCGAGAACATCCAAAATAATGCATTATCTATTGAGCCACAAGTGTGGATTACGTGAACAAGGACACAACACAACGTGGAAACTTTTGGAAGCAAGTTCAGGATCGACTTTCACCACATTCCCACCACGCTTTTATATGAATGTCATGTGTTTGGTCAAACTCGGGTTTGTCAAGTTTATTTGTCCATAATTTCTTTCATCAATCATATCCAACGGAAGGAACAACCGTTGACACCCATTTTTGGCCTAATATTTTCAAAATTTGGAACTTTTAAGTTTTATTTATTTAATAGTTCAAAATACATTTTTTTTTAATTTTAGGTAAGTTTATCGATATTCATCCTTATTTGTCAAAATTTTATTTTTTGTCAAAGATGGTTGAATACGTTCAAATATTTGTTCATTTTGATTAAATAGTTATTTCTGTTAAAATGCACTTTTTACATGTCATTAGTTACGTTCATTACTTTTTTTTTAATATGCATTTTATTTGTTACATATGTTAATATTCATTTTGATATTTTGCATAGTGTTGAAATTCATTCAAATATAGATAAGATTTTATACACAGATATTTTATTTAACTAGCGGTTTCGGCCCATGGTCCTAAGATAATGGTATTGTACTATCGGTGATTTTCAATTTCCTACTTAAATAATATCTTAGTCATTAAGTCAGGGGTGGTGAAATATTTTTACATTAGGGTTGAAAAATTTCAGATTTTTATCCACAAAAAAGTTTCACTAGTCACAAATTTTCCGGCTGCCATCACTCCGGAATCCGGTGAAGCTCCGGCCACCAAAAAACCCCAACCCCATTTTTACTTTTATTTCACTATTTCAAAAGATCCACCAGCCAGAAGCTCAGAAATGGTAACCAAAGCCACACTGGTTTTCCGGTGAAACAACCCACACCTCTCCTTTCTGCACCAAAATCACAACAGAAAACCACCGCTCAGTTGCTCTTCTTCTCTTTCCTTTGCTACTGTTCGCGCCTCCAGACCAACCCTTAAACAACAGCCATTCTCTCCCTCACAACCAGAACTTCACCAGCAAGAACTATTAGTAAACAATAGCCTCACTTGCTTCATTTTTCCGGAGATCTAAGGCACCAAAACAAGCTCGCCACCACCTTTTTCTTCCAGTAAAACAGCCGCCACAAAAAATCCAGACCTCCTCACCACCCAACCAGCCTCCTAAAATAGACCACCACCCAACTAGAACACCACCTTAAACCCCGATCTCTGAAAAACAGCAACCACGCTACTCTCCCCTTTCTCCATTGTTTCCAACAAGCCTTAGATCCAGCAAACAACGAGCTCCGATAAAACATGAGCCCAATAGCTCAACAACAAACCAAAAACTCCAGCAAAATCACTAGCAACTGCAAGCTCTGGCGAAACCAGACAACCTCAAACTCCGACGGAGCTTAGAGACTAAACAACCAACTATCCATGTTCCAGCTCCGGCAAATGGTACTTCTCTGTGTTTTTCTCTTTGTTATTTTTACTTTATTTATTATCAATGTTTCAGATATGGCTGGAAGGGTTTAAAATCCGGCCATCATTATTTTCCGATGAGATTTGTGTCTTCCCTGATGAAGAATAATGTTTGGCCTGTTGCTCCATTTTGCCAGTGCTTTCTCTTTTAACCTTTAGATTATGTCATATTTTTTATTTGTATTTGTTTATTTATTTTTTTGGTTGACTCTTTGTTTTCTCTTCTTTTAATAGTTGTTGCCCTTATTTTTGTGCACATGTGTTTATTCTAAGTTTATCAAGGATTTCATTTTAAAAAAAAAAAAATTTCAGTGATTTGTGTTGCTTTTGCTTTTTATTTATTTGGTTATTATCATTGTTAGGTAGTTTATGTTATGTTGACATTTTTTTATTTTATATGTTTAATTGCATCGGAAAAAAATATTTAATTGGTTACCTTGTTATAATTTACATTTATTGTTCTTGTTTTTGGTGTTGCTTTACCATTTTCATGTTGATCTGCTTATTATTAATATTTTCAGCTTCTTTCACTGGCTCTTGATAATCTTAGCTACATATTACTTGAAATTAGAGATAATTTTTGGCTATATACTATTTTAAGTTGTTATTTTATCTTAATGTTGAATTTTATTGGTTGTGCACTCCTTGTGCCAATGTTAAATGTTTTTCCAATAAGTTATCTTCATGTTGTGATGAATATACTCCATTTCGATGATACATTGCATTCCTTAGTGTTGACTTTGTCATTTTCTTTATAGAATATCTTTTGTTATTTTTACTTTTTCTTATTTTTTAAAAATTATTCGTTAAAATTGGCGAAAGAAAAATCTGTCCATCGGTTTTCGAGGTCTTCCCATTTTAAAACACGGATATTTAGTTAAGTTCATATTCTTTATTTGATAAAATTGGCCGATAAAGAAATTCCTGTCGATTTCCAAGCCCTCCCATGTGAATAAGATAGGTTTTTATTTTTAAGATATTATTTGATTTATTCATTTATTATATTTATTTATTACTAACACATTTAGTAAGTGTCTTCACAGGTACCCAGAGCTGCTTCCCATTGAAGCTATTCGAATGAAGTTCGAATTATACTTTTTTAATCACTATTGTGTATATTATCGATGTTAGGCAAACCTTAGGCCGTTTTTTATATTATTGTTTTATTTTGTTACTTATGTATATTGCATTTTTGTTTTAATTACATACTTTTTTTTATCTCCTCCTCAATTTGAAATAATGAATTCAATCGGGACCCACAGTTGTGGATTTCGAAGGATACCTAACACCTTTCCTTCGGAATAACTTGAACCCCTTACCTAGAATCTAATGGTTTCGTAGATCAGTTAAATGGTTTCAATTTTTTTAAACTAGATGGTGACTCCTTTAAAATTCGTTTACTCTTAAAATTCTTTTAAAATTAACTTAATTGATTATTGTTTGAGTCACCACAACTTTTTTCCATATTTGAATAGAGTAGGGATGTAAACAACTGCACCTGTCAAGGTGAGAATTCCAAACCAACCCAAATCATGAACATCAAGAACACTCAACGACCTTGGTATCCAAGCACATCATCTCCCTCTTGGGAGGTAGCCTACACTCTTTTAAGCATCATTTTTTCAATTCCAAGGTCGGAGCAAGTCATCACTAATCTTTCACATCTATCATAATTCACAAAGGATGATTTTAAATTGTGGTGAATTACATTTCCACCCTTCTTAGAGGAGTCTACTCACTCAACATATTTAGGCATTACATAAACACGCTATTCACCAATCTATCCACATTCCCCCAAAACTCATCATGACTATGTCGGGTTCTACCATCAAATACACATAACCATAATGCAACCCGTTTATACCAAAGACAACAACAAGGTTTATCATACCAAATTTAACAAGTCACAAAAGACAAGCAACACCGGAATCTAAATAAGCCTAAAACACATACCGGGAGCAATATTCGGAGGACACTCTTATTCACCTCTAGCTTGGAGAGCATAAAACCTAATTTGATTCTTCTCCCTTCCCTTGGCCATCATCCTTGGACAATTTTTCATCTTGTGGCCACTCTCACCACAACAATAACAACCCTTCATACCGTCTAAACATCAACCCTCGTGTCTCTTTCAACTCTACTAAGGTCGGATCAAGACCATTCTAAACCATGTCAACCCATATCATCACCTTTGGTGGGGTCTACCAACCAATCATATCTACGTATTATCTAAATACCCTACTCAAAAAGACCCTACTTAAGATCAATCTTAGAAGAAGACTAACTCTTTGGAGTTGGTCAACAGTTGAATTCTTCTCCCTCACCTAAACTAGCTGGTTCATGTAACCTGAAAGTCATTTTGAAGACAAGAAATAACCCAAACTTAGGACATAGACTTTTCCCTCCTTCCACTAAACAAATAGGCTCATTCGGGAACTAACAATTTGACTATATGGGTTTTACAATTACATTGGAATACAACAATAATACTACCAATCCATTCTAAGGATGACATCTAATACTAACACATCAAGTCCCATCTAGTCACATATCCATAATTGGCATTACAACCAACATTTTCTCCCCCGCTCCTTGTAGCATGAGCCCTTCGAGTAGTCATATCCTGAAGACCATCAGATAAAGAGAAAGACCTTTTAGAGTTATAGTCTATGGAACGACTTAGAAAATGAAGAAGTGAGATTTCCAAATCATCTAATTGTTTTCTATTCATAAATGTAGCGCGGTTCACACTTATGAACAAGACTATAATAGACGTAGCTTTGAGAAAATCCCTGAATCATTGTAAACCTTGTGCTCTGATTACCAAGTTTGTCACGACCCAAGGGTACACCCTAGATGTAACATGGCACATAGAACCCCGAAGGACACAATATAAGCGACTTAGAATATCATAACATAAAGCAATAGAAAAGACGGGGAAATTTAAAACATATTTCCTTACAATCGAAGTCTTTTATAAAACAAAGCGGAAGTCTTTAACACTTTTGTCTCAAACCAGCTAAAACAACTTTTGAATAACTCTTGGGACACAGCCCATACAATACCTCTAAACATAAAAGAAATACACAAAGGAAAGGTTATCACATCCTCGATGCTATGAGGACTCACCAAATCTTCAACTCCTTTTTCTACTAGAAACCTAGCAACGAGAATGGAACTCAATATCGTCGAACCCTACATTTGATAAGAATGTAGGCAAAAGTATGCATTAGTACAATACTGTACTAAATATGATGGCTAGCATAAATCATCAAAATGAGCATATAAGAGGTATTAGTCAACTTAAGACACATATCATAATCATAAGAGACAATAACATAAGTCATAAGTATAAGAGACATCATCATGAGACATAGGACATAACATAAAAGATGATAATCATAATTCGTGAGCATAAGAGATAAAATCATAGTCATAGGCATGATCAATGCATTTAGGAAAACATAATGTAAGAGAATCACTTCAAAAATCACCTCAAGGCAAGCTTGTCTAATGCATGGACACTACCCCATAATTCCACCCATCCTAAGCAAGTCACTTTAGGTCCTCATTTATCTTTATTACCTTTTTGATCTCATCCTTAGCTTATTTCTCATAGACAAGGGAGCATTCACCTTTAGTCAAACATATCAAGGAAATAAATTTATAGCAACAATCCAAGTTAAGAATACATCATAAGCATAAGCCATTAGCATATTCATTACATAGATCCCCATACCATAAGATAGACATACTATAAGTACCCTCAATGCATACTTGTGCAATGCGTGAATAAGATCCCACAATCTCATCTATACTAAGTAATGCTTCTTGAGTAGCCATAGTTCATAATTCATATTCTTATCAAAGTGGGAATAAGCCTTAACTGGCATAGACCATGTTAGCTTAGCATGGAATCCGGTGTTACTCATACCAAAGGTAGAACGATAGTGTTAGCTTTAGGTGGATACAATAACTAAGTAACCTACAGGGCACGTAGTTTATGGGATAAGGAGATTGCTAATAGAAACCCGTCTTTTCTAGCGGGGGAACATCCATCTCAAGAGATACTTTCTAGAAGCCCGCCCTTTCTAGAGGGGGAGCTTCAATCTCATATTCATTATCCACTCGGTGCTAAGAATAATTCACACGGGCTTCACTCTTAAAGTGTTAACATTCCTAGTTCATTCATATTAGCTTTTACACTCAAGGTCCTAGAAATCAGTTTCATACTACAAGCTAACCCTCAAGCAACATCTCACATGGTCATAATATATGCCTAATTCTCAAGATAATCTAACAACATGCTTCATTCTTAACCAATTATAGTCAGATATCATCATGTAAACTCAATCTATACACTACTAAATCATGATCACTCATATAAGACCTAATCTAATCAATTCATGTCTACAAGATTTACTTTTAAGCAATTCATACTTAGGTATTCTTATCTCAAGTAATTCATCAATCTTAGAAGGTCACAACCAAGCCCTCAATTTCCTCTTTCATGGCATAAAACTAAACTATACCAATTTCACCTTATATTCTTAGATTAATCAAGACTACATTTATAATCATACTAAAAACATATAATTACATCATAAACAACCATTATCAACTCAATTGGATCAACATACAACAATACCCACAATGTAGGAAGAAACCCTAACTAGAATTGAGGTTCATCTTCACAATTGGGTGAAACATGAGGGCTTCATGGATGAAAGGAGTCCATCAATGAATAAGCCATCATACCATGATTATAGAGCCTAGAAAGCTTGAAACAATGGAGTCTTGACCTAGATTGACTTTCTTCTTCTTCTTCTTGTTTTTCTTCTTTCTAGAGAGAGGATTTTGAGAGAGAATTAGGTTTCTTTTTGGTGAGTTGAGAGAATGATTTGGAATGTCTTAACTAAGGGTCTAAAGTCTTTACATAGGTCTTCTTAACTAGGGTAAAATAAAGTCACTAAATAACTGATTAATTCTGGAAAGTTCAACTAAGCCAACACTTAACTGTTTAAAACTTGACCACTGCCTTACCCACTAGACCACGCCCACGGTCCGTGGGTGGACCCATAGGGAATTCTGGTCATCCGTGGGTGGTGGACTGTAGCTTCTCTTTTGGTACCCTGACCACGACCCCTCACCCATGGGGAGTAGGTACCTTCCGTGAGTGGACGATTTTGGGGATGGTTTCGGATCCTCCTCAAGGACCCTTGGTTGGTCCTTGGGGAGTTGTATCTTGAATTCCTAACCTTCAACCTTTCATTTTTAGTATGGGAAGCTAAATTAATGACTCTAACCCTAACATCAAACTCTAGTTTAGCCTACTAGTTTTCGAGGTGTTACAGAGAATTTGCTACACAATCCTCAAATGATAAATATGCTCATCCTCACTTCTCGAATAGATCAATATATCATAAATGAACACAATCACAAACATGTCAAGGAATAATCCAAAAGCCCTATTAGCCAAAATTCATAATGAGAATAATGATTTCGGAAAGCAGTCGTCGGAATGTCATCTTTTCTCACCCTTAATTGGTGATAACCTGATCGAAGTTCAATCTTGGAAAAGTATCTAGTCCATTGAAGTTGGTCAAACAAGTCATCCATCCTTGTAAGGGGATACTTATTCTTAATGGTCACTTTTTTCAATTGAAGATAGTCTATACACATATGGTGAAAACCATCCTTCTTTCTAACAAACAAGATTGGAGCACCCCAAGGAGAGATACTCGGTCGAATGAAACCCTTATCCAACAAATCTTTCAATTGCTCCTTTAATTCATTAAGTTATGCTAGAGCCATTCGGTAAGGATGGATAGAAATAGGCTGCGTATCTGGGAGAAGGTCAATACCTATGTCTGTTTCTCCTTTTAGAGGAATACCGAGTAAATCATCTGGGAGAACTTCCAAAAACTCTATAACAACAGGGACCAAATAAAAAGTAGGGGTCTCAGAATCTACATCCATCACCCTAACTAGCTAGTATAAACAACCCTTAGAAATCATATTTCTACCTTTAAGACAAGAGAAAAACTAACCCTTAGGCATAGAATTTTACACATTCCATTCTAGGGAAGGCTCATTTGGTAACTGAAACTTGACTACACGAGTTCTACAATCAATAGAAGCATAACATTAGTATAGCCAATCCACACCAAAGATAACATCAAAATCTAGCATATAAAGCTCTACCAAATCAACAAGAGTAACTATATGGGACAAGGAAACGAGACACTTTCTATAGACCCTCTTAACCATAATAGAATCACCAATAGGAGAATAGACAGAAAAAGGATCTAACAACACATTCAAAAGAACATCAAACCTCATAGCTACATATGGCATCATAGACAAGGTAGCACCGAGATCATGTAAAGAATAGACATCAAGTTGGAAGAATTACAACATACCGGTAACCACATCTACAAAACCCTCTTGTTCACCACGAGTTTCAAGTGCATAAAATCGGTTTTGCTTGAGAGCATTAGAACCCGAACCACTAGAAGGAGCTTTCTTGCCCTCTCATTCTTTAGCCATAACCATTGGGCAATCCCTCTTAATATGACCACTTTTTCCATAACATGAAGCAACCATCCTTGCTGTCTAGGCACTTTACCTTATGCTTCTTTCCACAATTAGCATAAGTGGATAAAGGCAATGAAGATCCACTACCATTACTTGATTGAGTCTTAGGGCTATGCACCATATGTTTGTTGGAGCATTGGAGGAACCTTGGCCTGAAGAGCTTTGTCGAAACTTAGAAAAACCGTGCCCATTGGACCTTGAATGTGAGAATTTACCCTCACCGATCTTAGCCCTCTTTGCCATCATAGACATTTCCTTAAGTTTTTCCTCTACAATTTGTTGAGCACGAACCATGAGACGAGAAATTTCCATATCATCGATATGAATAGCAGTGCAACATTCTTTAACAACCCTTTCTGACACACCTGAAACAAACTTGCTTATCCCCACCATAGAATCGACAATCAAAGATGGGACATACTTAGATAATTATGTGAACTTCAGAGCATACTCTTTCACACTTATGTTTCCTTGACGAATGTTGATGAATTCAAGAACCTTTGCCTGCCACATCTCAAGTGGAAAAAACCTATCAAGAAATGCAACTTTGAACCTTTCTCAAACATCAACACCTTGTAAACCACATCCTTGATTGAATAAATTTTGTGCAACACCCTTAAGTTGATAAGAGGCCAACTCAACCTTTTCCACCGGTGTCAGTCACTCCCATAATCATCAACACCTTGTAAACCACATCACTGAATTCTTGAGGAACTTCCTCAACCCTAGAACCATGAAATTCTGGAGGACTCATCCTATTAAAGCCCCTCATTCTAGATGTCGATGTTCCCACATTTAGATTCATGGGAACCACAGCCTCCCAATTGTCTTGATCCTTCACGGCTTGGGCCAATTATGAGTCCATAAATTGGACTCATTTAGGGCTTTATTTTAATTGAAATAGTGTCCTTGAATGCTTGTTTAATCTCAATACCTGATTAAAATGCTTAAGTTTCAGGTATTTAAACTTTTACTGGAAGCATGGACACTTAGGAGCAAAAAGGGCTGAAAGAAATAAGAAATGAAAGTCTACGGATCGCCGAGTCCAACTTGGTGAGTCACCGAATTGACATGCACCGCCCTTTGTTCCAATACGCGAAGCCTTTAAGAAAGTGCATCAAAAAGCGAGGAAAGGAGCAATCGGCGAGTCACCGATTAGTTCCGCGAAGAAATATTTTACCGCCCAATGATCTAGAATATAAGGATACTGAAGGCAAGACACTAAAGACGATGAGCTGATTAAAGGGAGGATCACCGAGTTCATCAGTGATCTCGACTAATTTCGTCGAACGACCCTCCGTAACACAATCTGTGAAAATATAAATACTAGTTAGAGTTTTATTCTTAGTGTGGAACATTTTAGAGTAAAAAATATTATTAGTCTATAGTATTTTTCTCTCAAGTTTGGAGAGGGTTTTGTGGAGACCAGAAGAAGGAGTTAATCTTCCCCAAATTGGAAGTCAGTCTTCTTTATTCTTCTTCCATAGCTTAATACAAGGTTTAATTTATTATGCCCGATTGATTTCTTTATCATGTTTGGTATAATTTATTATTTCTTGATGTGTGGCTAAAAACCCCCATTCTTGGGGTGTGATTTAGCAAATATGGGTTGATATTCTTGTTGGGTCTTGCTTGGTCATATGTTAGTTGTATGTTAATGGTAATTTCACCTAGTGGTTGTGGTTTTATCTAAAGGGTTTGTATTTGCAAATACAAAGCCACCCATGTGTTTTTGGCTTGCCCAAAATGGAGGTTGCAAAACCATAACCACTAGACTGATGGCCTAAGGAGTGTGTCGACAGGAGGTTCAGCCCGAGAGGGTGAGCGCTAGTCCCATATCCTAACACTCAGCTTGAGAGAGTGAGTGGGGTAAGGCGTAGGCTGGTCTTCATGTGGCAAATGGGTGTCCAAGAGGAACGCATTTGAAACGGGGTAAGTTGCTCGAGAGGGAACTTATTTCCATTTCAATCTTAGCCTAGTAACTATTGTCTTGCAAATTTCCAATTGAAAGCATGTACCCAACAATTTATCTCAACTTGTATTGCGGTCACATCCTAAGAACCTTTCCCCATACTTGATCATCTTGTTTATTTTGTTGTTTTATCACTTGTTACAAAACCCCCATTTGATATTTGACACTTTCGTGTCACCCCCTTTAATCTACTATGTTTTTGTTCATTAATATCTTTAGCTACGACTAGTTAGATTGTAATTTTAATTTTCTATCAATTCTCAAAACCACTCCCTTGGGACACGACCCCAACCTTTAGTTGGGTTACTATACTATCAATGATCATAGAGAGTCATATGGTAGGTTAGTGTCGTCGTTGGTAATGATAAACATCAAAATAGCACCGCTGCCAGGGAGTGCTGTTATTTGGGCATTCCTAGTTAAGTAGAATTCTTGATTTTTCTTAGTTTAGCCTTACTAATTTTAGTTGTAATTTTGTTTTGCTTGTCCGGAGATTAGAGTAGGCAAACAAGAATGGATAATCACTATGGGTGTCACAAAGATTATCCTCTCCTGAAATTATTGAACCTTAGGGATAATCTACTAACATTCAAACAAGCAAGAGAGAAAACAATTTCAAAAATGTGGTTGAGGTTAAAAGCAATATTACAAAATCTCATCCCATGGAATGACTGATAAGACACTGTTGGATTGCTTCTATCAGGGTCTCGAACCTAAAAATAAAAGAATAGTTGAGCATCATTTTGAAGGAAGAATGCTAAACCAGCCCTACTAAGTTATCGCAACACTACTTGACAATATGGTCGAAGCCGGCAAAGAAACTCAAAAGAAATACGAATGGGACAAATTGGTGGCGCAAGTAGATTTCTTATCTAAATGGGTGATTAGATTGGAAGAACAAGCCCGAGAGAGGGAGAAGGACTTATCCCTTCGAGAGTGCACACATGGAAAGAAGTATGGGAGTGTGCAAAAATATGATGCCCTTTCCATCATTCAGTAAAAACTCGAAGAACAAGACAAGAAGTTAAATGACATGAAAGACAATATTGAAATGCTAAATGAAACGATCATCGCAAACTCCATGACAATTCAACTACAAGATGCTCAGATAAACCATTTAATGACAAGTCAATACCCACCATTCGTCGAGGACTCACCTAACCACGCCATGGGTGATTCTGAGGATGAATAGTAGTCTTTGACTTGCATCGTGCCATGACGTTAACTAAGGCGCTGTTTGGGAGGCAACCCAAAACCCTTTGTTATCTTCTATTTTGCCTATTGATTAAATATTAGTGTGCTAGTTTTACATACTAAATTGTGGAAGGCGATCAAAAGGAGCAAAAAGGCGAGCAACAGTTCCAGTTGGTGAATCACTGGAGAATTTGGTGATCAATTTTATTCCGCCGTTTGACTCAAGATATCTTCAAAATTGAGAGTCTGTAAAACCCGGCGACAGTTGGAAATCTTTGGCGAATCGCCAATCATTTCAGCGACCATAATAGAATTCATCGTTGGGACCCTCGTATAGCAGCGGTTCTATAACCTTCGGCGGATAAATCCATAGTCAGCATTTCGCTGAATGAGTTACCCGGTTTGACTAACGTCGCAAAGTGGATGATTTTTGCAAGCCAAAGCATCAATGTCCAGACAAATGGAGTAACCTATTAGCCAGGATCCCCTATTTCCCTCCCTCTTTGTATTTCATTATTTTGCCTTTCTAATTTCGTATTACCTGTATTTGAGGACAAATTACTTTTTATTTGTCGTGGGGTAAGGCACACACTTTTGTGTGCTGTTTATGATTCATGTTTTGGTGTACATTTGGGTTGTCTGTTTATAATTGTGCTAATTATTGTTTCTCTATGGCTGTTTGAGCTCATGGCTCCTGTTGTTCTAATTGAAATAATTTTGATCCTTTCGAAAAAAATTCTCCACCTCTTGTGTTGAAAGAGACAGTTCTTTTTCAAAAAAAATTGAGTCTCGGTTTCGATTAATACCGATGACTTGAATAGCGCTCCCAATTGAACAAACATGAATGCAC
Organism: Solanum commersonii; assembly: GCA_029007595.1. NCBI lineage: Eukaryota > Viridiplantae > Streptophyta > Magnoliopsida > Solanales > Solanaceae > Solanum > Solanum commersonii. Next base: position 8,961,395 of record JAJTWQ010000002.1, on the reverse strand, counting down.
GGCTATGACGAGGACAAATGAAGTTACATAGACAATATGTGTACTCTTTGCATCTTGTTGTGACTAGCCATTTATCAAATTGATTTTCTTGTGAGGACCGTTGCACACTAGCAAACGAGTCTAGTCTTGTTTGATTGAAGTATCGATGCCTTGTCTGATTATCTTACTATGAACCAAGCATGAATAAACTTAGAATTTGCCCCGTGAGTCTGATTGATTTAGAAAGGTGTCCTCTTGAGATGATCTTAGGAAACTTTTGAAGAGTATGAACCAATCTAACATATACCTCTTTTTGTGGCCTACCCGCTCTTTTGAATAACCTTTGAGCCTTACCTTTCTTTGAAAGAACCTTGATGAACCCTAGACCGTACTTGAACCACTACCCACAATGCTCTTGATTTGTGGTTTAGCGAATATCCAACTTAGGCCAAAAGCCTAAGTTGGGGGTGTGGTGAAAGGGAAAATGAGCAGTCAAGAACTGCAAGATAAGTCCCCCTTAACCCATGGTATTGCATAAAAATGGAACCCCTTCAATTCAATTCAATTCAAAAAAAAAATATTAAAAAAAATAAATATATATATATATGAAATGTGGAATAAAATACGAAGGGAATCAGGTTTCAATCAATCCATGGAGGAGAATAAAACAAAAAATGGTGACTTGGAAGCACTACAAAAAGAATTGATAAAGGAAAAAAAGGGAATGCCTTGAAAATGCCACACCTCACGAGGAAAAACTCACTGAGCCTAAATGACCATACCTTTGCACTCAGCCCCATTACAAGCCTTAGAAAGACCTTTTTGATCTTGAGTAAGGCGAATCGAAAGTCAATTGGAAAATAAAGGCAAACCTATGGGTGAAAACATGCATTGTGTTCCTCTTTTTGAGTGTGAGCATTGTGTCTGATTCCTGATCTTGAATTGATTAACCTCTGTTTGTGAATATGGAATCATTCTTTATGTGAGGGCATTTAGATACTATTTTTTAAACTTGAACTTGCACAAGTAGCAAGTATTGCGAGCATTAGAATTTTTGGTAATGGTATGTCACAACTTGAATATTTGAGTATACAATTGATCCTTGCATAAGTAAATTGTGTCTTGTTGTGTGCACTCATAATTGAGTCTTGTGTAACACTGTTTGAGACACCCTTTCTAAACGGCTGAACTCAAGTTTGCTTGAGGACAAGCAAAATTTTAAGTTGGGGTATTGATGAGTCCACAAATTGGACTTATTTAGGGCTTTATTATTATATAAATAGTGTCCTCAAATGCTTATTTTGTTTTAATATCTGATGAAAACTCTTAAGTTTCAGGTATTTAAAGTTTCAGTGGAATCATGGACGGTTCGGTGCAAAAGGGAACAAAAAGGTTGAAAAGAACGAAGAAGTTGAAGCATGAGCATCGACAAGAACCTTTGGCGATTTGCCAAAAGGACAGACTCCGCCCTTTGTTCTAGTATGTGAAGCCCTGAAGGAAGAGGATCAAAAAGGCAATGAAAGGAGTAGTTGGTGCTTCGCCGAATAGTTCTGCGAAGCAGTACTATAATGCCCAATGATCCAGAACATGAAGATGTTGTAGACAAGGAGTCAATGTCGATGAGACAAAAGAAGGACGAGTCGCCGAGTCATTCGGCGGACTCGACTAACCTCGTCGAACTATCCGACTGTACTAACTTTTGATAGCTATAAATACTAAACTCTTTATTAATTTTAGAAGTTCCAAACCATTATTATTATTTTTAGAATAGAATAGTACGTTTTTATATATTTTCTCTAAAGTTTGGAGAGGGTTTTGTGGGAAACTTGAAGAGAGAAGAATTTTATCTTCCCCAAGTTGGAGGTGGGTCTTCTCCATTCTTCTTCCTTTGCTTAAATCAAGATTTAATTTATTATACCCATTTGATTTTAGTATCATTTTAGGTGTATTTTGTTATGTCTTGATGTGTGGCTAAAACCCCCATTTTTGGGGTGTGATTTAGCAAATATATGTTGATATTGTTTTTGGGCCTTTCTTGCTGATAGGGTAGATGTATTTTAATGGTGATTTCACCTACTGATTGTGATTTAATTTAATGGGTTTGTATTTGCAAATACAAAAACCACCCATGTGTTTTCGGCTTGCCCGAGAGGGAGTTCGCGAAACTAAGACCACTAGATTCATGGCCTAAGCAGTGGGTCGACATGAGGTTCTACCCAAGAGGGTGAGCCCTAGTCCCATATCCTAACACTCAGCTCGAGAGAGTGAGTGGGGTAAGGTGTAGGCTTGTCTTCATGAGGCAAATGGGTGTCCGAGAGGAACCCATTTGAAACGGGTTAAGTTACCCGAGAGGGAACTTATTTCCATCTAAAGCGTAGCCTAGTCATTATTATCTTGCAAAATTCCTATTGAAAGCATGTACACAACGTTTATTCACAACTTGTATTGTAGTCACGCCCGAAGAACATTTCCCCATACTTGATTTTCTCGTTAATTTTTGCTATTTTTACTATTTGTGACAAAACCTCCAATTAATATTTGATACTTTCGTGTCACCCCCTTTAATTTACCATGTTTTTATTTGTTAATGTCTTCAGCTACGACTACTTAGAGCTAAATTTTATTTTTCTATCAATTCTCAAAACCACTACCTTAGGATACGACCCCAATCTTTTGTTGAATTACTATTCTATCGACGATCGTAGATACTCATACCGTAGGTTAGTGTCGTTAGTCACGATAAGCATTAGAAAACCATTGATGAAATCTAGGATGACCATGTCCATTGAACCTTGCTTGAGAAAAATTACGACCATCGATCTTAGCCATTCTACCTCTCTATACCTTTCCTAGAGATTCCCCTTCTCAATTTGTTGCGCATGTACCATGAGACGAGAGATGTCCATATCATGAATAAGCATTACGGTTTGGCACTGTTTAACTACCATTTCGGACGCACCCAAAATAACCTTACTCATCCTATCCCTTGAATTGGCAGCCATTGTTGGAGCATATTAAGACAATTGGGTGAAATTTATAGCATATTCCCTCACACTCATACTTCTTTGTCGAAGATTAAAGAACTCAAGCCCCTTTTCTTCTGTCATCTCAAGGGAAACAATTGATCAAGAAATGCACTATTAAATTTCTTCCAATCAAGAAGACCCGCATCTTCCGATATCCCTTTTTTCCATTGGTTGTACCACACCTGAGCAACACCTTTCAATTGATAAGCAGCCAATTCCGCCTTTTTGATAACAGCAGGGTTAAGGAGATTACAAATAGAGAATTGAATATTAGAATGCGGAAGCACAAAGAAAAGAAACAAAAAAAAAACTAAATAAAGATATGGGAAATTCGAAGGAAAGATCCACAAATTTCCAAGGATTAGATGTTCTAAGGTCTTGAAAAGATCCAAGTAACAACGTATAGATTTATGGAAGAAAATCTAATGCCTTTACTTGAGAAAATGAATCAAAACAATAGATTCGGATCTTGACCGCTTTATGAGTAACTAAAGACAATAATTAGTATGTAGAAACTAATCACCTTCTAAAGAATACCAAAAAGAAACCAAAGATATCACAAGAAGAAGTTACTTTATACCTTAAACTATGAAACTAGTAAAGGTTTAAAGATAAATTCTCAAAGAACAAGTCACAAAGGTTCAAAGAACTCTCTCAAATATTATTAATATCAATCTAAATTGTCTTTAATTAATAAAAAGGACCCCTATATATAGGAGAAGGGGGAAAAAACGTCCATGACTCTAAAAAGACAATTACAAGGAATCCTACACTAGAAAGGAAATAAAGTAACCTAACTAGGAACAAATTTAGTACTTCTAGGAAAGCATTAAATGGTACTTAGGAAACCATAAATAGACTAAGGAAAATATTAATAACCTATATATAAATAAATAAATAAATAAATAAGGTAAATTCCAACTAGGAAAAGAATCTTGACAATCTTGAAAAGTTTGACTAGTCTTCTCTCAAAACTTGGGCAGAAAGCAACTCTTGTTATGGCTGATTCTTGGACTCTTCTTGACGTTATTTGCACGAAATTGGTCCTTAAAATTCCTCATCTTGGGCTTGAATTTGGGCCACCAAATAATTGTAGCATTTGGACAATTCCTCTTCCTTGGGCTTGAGCTCTTCTTCCCCAATAAGACACCTTTGGATCAGCGATTGAAGGCCATTGAGCTTATCATTGAACTCCTTGGTTTGAGATCTTATTATGGGCCTTCTTGGAGTTTCTAAAGCTTCATCCTTGTCCTTAAATAGAGTAGTGCTTCCTTGGATGCTATCATTCCCCTCTTCTTGAAGAGAATTCGTCCTCGAATTCAAATCTGCATCAAAATGGGAAAGATCAGACACATTAAAAGTAGCACTAACTTGGAACTCACCAGGAAGATCAAGTTTATAAGCATTGTCTCCAATCCTTTCAAGGAGTTTGTATGGCCCACTTCCTCTAGGATCTAGTTTGGTCTTTCTTTTGGAAGGAAATCTTTCCTTTCTCATATGCACCCAAACCAAGTCACCAAGTTTAAAAACAACATATTTTCTGCCCTTATTCCTTCGGAATGCAACTTCCTTATTCTTCTTTTCAATTGCAAGCCTTGTTTGTTCATGAATTTTCTTCATCATATCAGCCTTCTTCTTACCATCAAGATTAGCAAAATCATTCGTAGCCAAAGGCAATAAATCAAGGGGGGTGAGGTGGTTGAATCCATATACAACTTCGAAAGGAGTCTTACCAGTAGAAGAATGGAAGCTCCCATTATAAGCAAATTCTACAATAGGTAAGTAATCTTCCCAAGAAGTCAACTTTCCTTTCAAAACAGCCCTCAACATGTTCCCTAAAGTTCTATTAACCACTTCCATTTGCCCATCCGCTTGTGGGTGGCAAGATGTAGAAAATAGCAATTTAGTTCCCAACTTTCCCCAAAGAATTCTCCAAAAGTGACTTAAGAACTTGGCATCCCTATCACTAACAATAGTTCTAGGTATTCCATGCAATTTAGCCACTTCCCTTACAAACAAGTTAGCCACATGAGATGCATCATTAGTCTTTTTACATGGGATAAAACGTGCCATTTTAGAAAATCTATCCACTACCACAAATATACTATCCTTACCATACTTAGTCCTTGGCAGCCCCAATATGAAATCCATAGAAATATCAATCCAAGGGAAATTAGAAACAGGTAAAGGAGTATAAAGACCATGCGGCAATGTTCTAGACTTAGCCTGTTTACATTCAAGACAATAAAAACACACTTTTTCAACATCCTTTCACATGCTAGGCCAATAAAAATGTTCAGAAAGTATTTCCAGTGTTTTGGATACACCAAAATGTCCCATTAGCCGTCCACAATGGGCTTCCCTAACAAATAGTTCACGCAACGAGGAATTAGGAACACATAATTTATTTTCCTTGAATAGAAATTCATCTTGAAGATTAAATTTCTCAAAAGGACCTAACTTACATTCAGGAAAAATCTCACCAAAATCAGAATCATTAGCATAGAGGAACTTGATTTGGTCAAAACCCAACAACTTTGAAGTAAGAGTAGAGATCGAAATATACCTTCTTGAGAGTGCATCAGCAACCACATTCTCCTTTCCTTGTTTGTAAGCAATTACATAAGGAAAAGTTTCAATAAACTCTACCCATTTAGCATGCCTACGACTAAGTTTACCTTGGCTCTTCAAGTATTTTAATGACTCATGATCCGTCTTGACCACAAATTCTCGATGCCACAAGTAGTGCTGCCATGTAGCTAACGCCCTTACCAAGGCATATAGCTCCTTATCATAAGTTGAGTAGTTCAATGTTGCTCCACTTAGCTTTTCACTAAAGTAAGCAATTGGCTTGGAGTCTTGCCTCAAAACTGCACCTATGCCCTTACCAGAGGCATCACACTCAACTTCAAAAGACTTAAAAAAATCAGGCAATTGCAAAAGAGGAGTAGAACACAATTTATCCTTCAGCAAGTTAAATGCATCATCTTGTTCCTTTCCCCATTTAAAAACCTTATCTTTTTTAATAACTTTAGTTAAAGGAGCAGCAATTGTGCTAAAGTTTCTCACAAACCTCCTATAAAAGCTAGCAAGTCCATGAAAACTCCTAACTTCAATTACACTATTAGGTTTAGGCCATTCTTTTATTGCCTTGATTTTCTCATCATCTACTTCAACTCCCTTAGAACCGACCACAAAACCTAAAAAAACCACACAATCCACACAAAAAGTACACTTTTTGAGATTAGCAAATAAGCACTGATTTCTAAGAACTTCAAAAACTTGTTTTAAGTGCTCTAGATGTTCATCTAGATTTTGAGAAAAGATCAAGATGTCATCAAAATATACCACAATAAATTTTCCATGGAAATCTTTAAAAACATGATTCATAAGTCTCATAAAAGTGTTTGGTGCATTAGTTAAGCCAAAGGACATAACTAACCACTCATAAAGTCCATATTTAGTCTTAAAAGCAGTTTTCCATTCATCTCCAGGATTCATACGAATCTGATGGTAACCACTCTTTAGATCAATTTTAGAAAAGATTTTGGAACCATACAGTTGGTCCAACATGTCATCAAGACGAGGGATAGGATGGCGATACTTTACCGTTATCTTGTTGATAGCTCGACAATCTATGCACATCCTCCATGTTCCATCCTTTTTGGGGACCAATAGGACTGGAACAGAGCATGGGCTCATACTCTCTTGAACAAATCCCTTTTCAAGCAATTCTTCAACTTGCCTTTGTAATTCTTTGGTCTCTTTAGGATTGCTCCTATAGGCAGGCCTATTAGGAAGTTGAGACCCAGGCATAAAGTCTATTTGGTGCTCAATCCCTCTCAAAGGTGGCAATCCATTTGGAGTGTCATCAGGAAAAACATCTTCAAAATTCTGCAAAAGAGAAGAAACACTATTTGGCAAAGAAGGAGTTAGTTGTTCATAATTAATCAATACTTCTTTGTAAGTAAGTAGTATTATGGGCAGCCCCTCTCTCCTAACATTCAAACACTCTTTGGCTTTTATATAAAGACTCTCATTTTGCTTTTCCTTAGCCTCTTTCCTCTCACCAAAACATTTTATATTTTTACTCACACCCTCTTTTACCTCGTTACTTAGATCGCTGCCCTCTCTCTCTTTCTCTCGGCCATCTCTCTTTTTTTCTATCTCTTAGCCTTTTTCTTTTCCCTCAATCTCACTTTTTACCTCTCCCTTTTGTTTTCCTATTGTTTCCCTCAATCGGTTCTGATCTTCAAACACTTGAGAAGGAGATAATGGTGCAAAAGTATACTTCTTACCATTATGCAGACGACTATACCTATTCTTTCTCCCATGATGAGTAGTATCCCTATCATACTGTCAAGGTCGGCCAAGTAAAATATGGCATGCTTGCATTGGAACTACATCACAGAGAATTTCATCTTCATACCTACCAACATTGAATGAAATCATGCATTGTTTGTTTACTTTTACTTCTCCACAATCATTCAACCATTGGAGCCTATATGGGGTAGAGCGCTTCATGCATGCAATTCCTAGTTTATCCACCAAGTATGAACTCACCACATTTGCACAACTTCCCCCATCAGTAATCATAGAATAAGTCTTTCCTTTTATCCCACACCTAGTATGAAACAAATTCTCTCTCTTCGCCCTTCATCAACACTACCCAAATTGATAGTCATAATTCTCCTAACCACCCCAATTATACCATCATTAGGCAGTTCCAAATCATCTTCCTCATTTACACCTTCTCCCTCTTCTTCTTCCCCCTCACTTTTTTCACTCTCATATTCTTCGTTCTCTCTAAGTAGGATGTTTCTTCTACTTGGACATTCATGCATCATATGCCCCCTTCCATGACATTTGTGACATAGAATAGAACTTGAAGGTTTAGAAGATTTAGGATTAAAGGTTTTACCTCCTTCCTCAACTCCACCTTTACCTCTATCATCTTGAGGTTTGGAAGGAGCTTTCCCCTCTTGAGTTGACCATGGCTTCTTAGAGATAGTGTTTGGTCGACTTCTCCATGAGTTATTTTGCTGCTTTTTCTCAATTTGTTTTTCAACTTTTACAGACAAATCAACTAACTCATCTAAAGTTACATATTGTTGTATCTCTACTACATTAGCTATTTTTGTATTTAAACCATTTAAAAATCTAGCTATTGTAGCCTTTTCTTCCTCCATGCAGTTAGCTTGGATTATAGCCATATCCATGCTTTTGAAGTACTCATCCATCGACATGGAGCCTTGCTTCAAGTGTTGAAGGTGAGACTGTAGATCTCTTTGGAAATATGATGGAATAAATCGCTTCCTCATTACCCTCTTCATCTCTGCCCACGTAGCAATAGGTGGTAGCTCCTCTTGCAATCTGTCCCTAGCAAGATTTTCCACCAAATAATTGTAGCATTTGGACAATTCCTCTTCCTTGGGCTTGAGCTCTTCTTCCCCAATAAGACACCTTTGGATCAGCGATTGAAGCCTATTGAACTTATCACTGAACTCCTTGGTTTGAGATCTTGTTGTGGGCCTCCTTGGAGTTTCTAAAGCTTCATCCTTGTCCTTCAATGGAGTAGGTGGTAGCTCCTCTTGCAATCTGTCCCTAGCAAGCTTTTTCCACCAAGAAGCAGCATAATCAGAAAACTCAACAACAGCAAGTTTAACTTTCTTACCCTCAGAGTAGTTATGGCAATCAAAGATGCCTTCAACTCGTCTCTCCCAATCAAGGTACAAGTCTGGATCCCTTGTCCCCTTGAAAGATGGCATCTTCATCTTTATACTATTTATATTATCATCTTCTACTGTACCTCTTTGTCTCCTCCTATCTCTTCTTTCTAGATTAAATTCAACATCAAAATCATCATTATCATATTCAGGATTTACAAAAGGGATATGGGGTATATTCTTTCTAACTTGGGGTCTAACATTATATCGGGATACAACATCATTCTCCCTCCTAATTGCAGCTATGGTGTCATTCTGCTCGATAATCATATCCCTTATCTCTTGAAATTGAAGGGTCCATCTCTGAAATTGCTGGTGCATAGCTTAAAGGGTGAAGTCGTTCTTTCCTTTGACCTCGGCTTCTAAACGATCCCTTTCCTCATCGCCACCTGAATTAGACATCTAAAAAAAATGATCAAGTATCATAGTTTTAATATGGCTTTTACCCTCTTTTAAACTCACCCATACTTGCCTTTTTCCACTTAAAATAACCTTTGAACGAGAATACTTTGTAGATTTCTAATTAAACCAAAACGTGTATCAAGTTCGTAGTAATAAGGTATGGAATCTTGGGGTACAAAAAGAAAGTAAAGAACTAGTCCTAGAACAAGTAGGATTTAGTTGAAATAAAACACGAATAAAAAGGAACTTATTTTAGAATTATAAGAACAAGAAAAAAAAATTCCTCTTATTCTTAAAGATCTAGAATCCCCTCTTCTTGCTACCTTCTTGCTTGGAAACAAATTAATGCAAAACTTGGAGAGAAAGTAATAAGATTTCTTGAATAGCAAGTAATAAGCATTCTTGGGTACTAAGTAATCAAATTTCTTGGAGGACAAGTAATCAGGTTTCTTAGAGAGCAAGTTATAACTTCTTTTTTTTTCACACTACAGTAAAGAAAAAAAATTCACGCTATAGTTTTGTTTTTTTCTATGCTCTAATATGGGAAGAAATCCCAAGATCTATCAAGAACGAAATCTTGGTAAAACCGCTTTGATACCACTTGATAACAATAAGGTTAAGGAGATCACAAATAGAGAATTGAATATTAGAATGCGGAAGCACAAAGAAAAGAAACAAAAAAAAAACTAAATAAAGATATGGGAAATTCGAAGGAAAGATCCACAAATTTCAAAGGATTAGATGTTCTAAGGTCTTGAAAAGATCCAAGTAACAACGTATAGATTTATGGAAGAAAATCTAATGCCTTTACTTGAGAAAATGAATCAAAACAATAGATTCGGATCTTGACCGCTTTATGAGTAACTAAAGACAATAATTAGTATGTAGAAACTAATCACCTTCTAAAGAATACCAAAAAGAAACCAAAGATATCACAAGAAGAAGTTACTTTATACCTTAAACTATGAAACTAGTAAAGGTTTAAAGATAAATTCTCAAAGAACAAGTCACAAAGGTTCAAAGAACTCTCTCAAATATTATTAATATCAATCTAAATTGTCTTTAATGAATAAAAAGGACCCCTATATATAGGAGAAGGGGGAAAAAACGTCCATGACTCTAAAAAGACAATTACAAGGAATCCTACTCTAGAAAGGAAATAAAGTAACCTAACTAGGAACAAATTTAGTACTTCTAGGAAAACATTAAATGGTACTTAGGAGACCATAAATAGACTAAGGAAAATATTAATAACCTATATATAAATAAATAAATAAATAAATAAGGTAAATTCCAACTAGGAAAAGAATCTTGACAATCTTGGAAAGTTTGACTAGTCTTCTCTCAAAACTTGGGCAGAAAGTAACTCTTGTTATGGCTGATTCTTGGACTTTTCTTGACGTTATTTGCACGAAATTGGTCCTTAAAATTCCCAATCTTGGGCTTGAATTTGGGCCACAAAATAATTGTAGCATTTGGACAATTCCTCTTCCTTGGGCTTGAGCTCTTCTTCCCCAATAAGACACCTTTGGATCAGCGATTGAAGGCCATTGAGCTTATCATTGAACTCCTTGGTTTGAGATCTTGTTATGGGCCTCCTTGGAGTTTCTAAAGCTTCATCCTTGTCCTTCAATGGAGTAGTGCTTCTTTGGATGCTATCACTTTTCTACCGGCGTCACTCCCATGATCATCAAAACCTTGTAGACCTCATCAATAAACTCTTAAGGATCTTCCTTAACTTTATAAACATGAAACTCTGGAGGGTTCATCCTTGTAAAGTCCCTCACTATTGAAGCCACCGTACTCACATTCGTTCTTATGGGAACCACAACTTTCCTATTGGCTTGAGCCAACACTTGAAAAGCAGCCCTAAACTCCACATTTGTATCTTGATTAGCCAAAGGATCGGCCGAAAATTGAGGAGCTTGTTGTTCCTCATTCTCCCTCACATTCCTTCTATTAATGCAATGCATACAATCAAGGAGGAACTATTGACTCCAAGCTATGACATTCTCAAAACATCATCTTATGAGTGGTGAACTAAGTCTAACAACCCATTATGCATGCAATGCACATAAACAAGGAGGAAACCTCAACTCCAAGTTAAACAAACTCAAATGCATTATATGGAAGTCGGAACTATATATAGCAACCCAATATGCATGAATTTACAACATTACTTATATTCAAGGAGAAACTACCTTCTCAAAGCAAAATCATGTTCGACACAATCTCATGGAGCTCATATGCAATTCACTCTCAAAAATCATATCTAACGCATGTTCATCAATTCATCTCATGAATTCTATAGGCAACTCATACTCAATGCACAACAACATGAGGAAAATAAATCATGGAAGTCAATTCTTTCAAAACCTAAGCTTTTTATGTACATGCATTACATATGGAAATCATCGTAACACATGAAACACACATGACTCCCAAAACATAGAACAAACCAAGAGGAACTCATTACCTCTAGCTGGAGTAGGAATAGAAAGAAATAACTGAGGATATCGAGACATCATATCGGCCTCGGACTCCAAAGTAGAACCCTCAACCAAAAGATTCCTCCGCAACACTTTCACGAAAGCAATTTCCTTATTTCTCAACTTCTTGACTTGCTGGTCTAAAATCTCAATCAGAACTTTCTCATAAGAAAGACTTTTATCAACCCCCAACTCTAAGGGAACTATGGATGTCGGATCACCAACAAACTTCTTCAACATTGAACCATGGAAATTGGATGCACCATTGCCAACTCATTTGGCAAATCCAACTCATAAGCAACCTTACCAACACGTCTCAAAATATGATATGGGCCTACATACCGGGGACTAAGCTTACCTTTCTTACCAGACCTCATTACAACATTCATGGGTGAAATTTTCAGGTAAACCCAATCATGAATATTAAACTCAAGATCCCTTCTTCTCACATCGGCATAAGAGTTTTGTCGACCTTGAGCCATTTTCAACCTTTCTTTTATAAGTCTAACTTTCTCAATGGCCTTATGTACCAACTTGGGACCCATCAAGGCAACTTCAGCCACCTAATACCAACCTATAGGAGATCTACACTTCCTACCATATAGAGCCTCAAATGGAGCCAATCCAATACTCGACTGATAGCTATTATTATAGAAAAATTTAATTAATGGCAAATGGTCACCCCAATTACCCTTAAAATCAATCACACAAGCTCTCAACATATCTTTCAACGTTTGGATAGTACGCTCCACTTGCCCATCAATTTGGGAATGAAAAGTCATAGTAAGCTTAACCCTAGTGCCAAGACCCATTTGGAAAAACTTCCAAAACTTAGAAGTGAATTGAGTTACCATGATCAGATATAATGGATAAGGGAACTCCGTGCAACCTTACCAATTCTCTCAAGTACAACTTAGCATAATCCTCTGTTGAATAGGAAACTTTGACGTTAAGAAAATGAGCTGATTTTATCATCCGATATTCTATAACCCAAATCGAGTCATGTTGTTGCCGAGTGCGAGGCAAACCAACAATAAAGTCCATGTTCAAATCTTTCGACTGCCAAGTAAGAATACCAATGTCTTGGCACATACCGTCTGATTTCTAATGCTCAACCTTTACTTGTTGGCAATTTGGACACTTAGCCAAAAATTCCTCAATATCCTTCTTCCGTCCATTCCACCAATAGGCCTTCCCTAAACCACAATACATCTTGGTGGCTCCCAGTGAATGGAAAACCAAGAACGATGGGTCTCTGACAAGATTTTCTCTCTCAAGTCATCAACATTAGGAACACCCAAACGACCTTGGTATCTAAGTGCACCATCTCCCCCTTGGGGAGAAAGCCTCACTAGAATTCTTTAGCATCATTTCTTTCAATTCCACCAAAATAGGGTGAAGACCATGTTTAGATTTCACATCTGCCAAAAAAGACGATTCAAACCCATTGTTAACCATAAAACAACCCTTGGTGCAGTCCACTAATTGAATACCTTGTCAGACAAACCTATAAACATTTCAAACCAACTCTTTCATACCATCATTAATATGAGAAACTACCCATAGACAACTGACTAAGAGCATCCGCTACAATATTTGCCTTACTGGGGTGATCGAGAACACTCATGTCATAATCATTCAATAACTCAAGCCACCTTCTTTGGCGAAGATTCAAATCCTTTCCGTTAAACACATATTGCAAAATCTTAAGGTCAGTAAATACATCAACATGTAATGCCTCAAAATCATTAAAACAAAAACAACCATCGCTAGTTCAAGGTCATGGATAGGATAATTCTTCTCATGAGTGTTAAGTTGCCTTGAGGAATAGGCAATAACTTTCCCTTTATGCATAAGCACACATCCCAACCCAATTTTAGAGGCATCACAATAAACCACAAAATCATTTGTTCCATACGGTAAGGTCAACACTAGAGCGTAAGTAAGTCTATTTTTCAACTCTTGGAAACTCTTCTCAGAAGCTTCGGACCATATGAACTAATCCTTCTTTTGAGCCAAAGTCATCAAAGGAGAAGAAATGGAAGCAAAACCCTTAATGAACCTTCTATAGTAACCGACTAAGCCCAAGAGACTTTGTATGTCTGAGAGAGTTAGAGGTCTAGGCCAACTCCACACTGCATCCATCTTCTTAGGATCTACCTCAATACCCTTGCTTGAAACAATATGACCAAGGAAAGCTACAAACCTTAACCAAAATTCACATTTGCTTAACTTTACAAAGAGTTGTTGGTCCTTTAGAACTTGCAAAACAATCCTCAAATTATCCATATGCTCATTCTCACTTCTAGAATAAATCAATATATCATCAATGAACAAAATTACGAACATATCAAGGTATTTTCTAAACACCCTATTCATCCAACCCATAAACACCACGGGAGCATTATTTAACCCAAACGACATTACAAAAATTCACAATGACCATACTGAGTTCGAAAAGCTATTTTTGGAATATCATCACCCTTCACCCTCAATTAGTGATAACCAGATCAATGATCAATCTTAGAGAAACAACTTGCCTCTTGAAGTTAGTCATATAATTCATCTATCCTTGGAAGAGAATGCTTATTCTTTATGGCCACCTTGTTTAGCTAACGATAGTCAATACATATACGAAAAGACCCATCTTTCTTTCTAATGTGCAAAACTGAAGCACCCCATGGAGATATACTTTATCAGATGAAAGCCTTATCCAACAAATCCTTCAGTCGGTCTTTCACATACTTAAGTTCTATCGGAGCCATTCTTTAAGGAGAAATAGAAATAGGTTGTGTATCTAGGAGAATGTTAATACATAAGTATATTTCCCTTTCTGGAGGAATACAGGGAAAATAATCTAGGAACACTTCCGAAAACTCATTTACAATGTGGACCGACTTAAATGTATGGGTTTCATAATCTACATCACTCACCCTAACTAGATGGTAAATGCAACCCTTAGAGATCATCTTTCTAGCTTTAAGATAATAGACAAACTAAACCTTAGGCATATAATTTATCCCTTTCCACTCTAGGATAGGCTTATTTCGGAATTGAAACTTGACTACACGAGCTCTACAATCAAGAGAAGCATAACAAGATTGCACCCAATCCATATCAAAGATAACATCAAGTATAACATATCAGGCTCTAAAAAGTCAACTTGAGTAACTCTATGGGATAAGGAAATGAGACACTTTGTATAAACCCTCTTAGCCAGATTAGAATCACCAACAGGAGAAAAGATAGAAAAAGGTTCTAACAACATATCCGGAAGAACATCAAACCTCATAGCCACATAGGGCATCAGAAAAGACAAAGTTGAATTGGGATCTAATAAAGAATACACATATATGTGGAAAACTTTTAACATACCGGTAACAACTTCTGGAGAACTCTCTTGTTTACCTCGGGTTTGGAGAACATAGAAGAAGATTTGCTTAGGAGCACTGGAATTTGAACCACTAGGATGAGTTTGCTTGCCTTCTTTTCCTTTTTCCGCAAGCATTGGGAAATCCCTCATTTTGTGACCACTCTTTCCCCAACTAAAGAAATCATCCATGCTAGCTAGGAACATACCCTCATGCTTCTTACCACACTTAACACAAGTGGACATAGGCAATGAAGATCCACTACTATTACCTCCTTGAGGCTTAGGGTTAGATATCCTATCTTTGTTGAACTTAGGGGGAGCATTGGAGGAACCTTGATCGGAAAATCATTACCGAAATCAAGGACGACCATGTCCATCGGACCTTGCTTGAGAAAAATTACCATCACCGGTCTTAGCCCTTTTTCCTCTCTATACCTTTCCTTGAGCTTCTCCTTCTCAATTTGTTGTGCATGTACCATGAGACGAGAGATGTCCATATCATGAATAACCATTGCGGTTTGAGACTATTTAACCACCATTTTGGACACACCTAAATTAAACTTACTCTTCCTAGCCCTTGAATTTGCAGCCATTGTTGGAGCATATTAAGACAATTGGGTGAAATTTAAGGCATATTCCCTCACATTCATACTTCTTTGTTGAAGATTAATGAACTCAATCACCTTTGCTTCCCTCATCTCAAGGGAAAATAATTAATCAAGAAAAGTACTCTTAAATTACTTCCAATCAAGAGGACCCGCATTTTCCGATCTCCCTTGTTTCCATTGGTTGTACCACACCTAAGCAACACCTCTCAATTGATAAGTGGCCAACTCCGCCTTTTCTACCGGTGTCACTTTCATGATCATCAAAACCTTGTAGACCTAATCAATAAACTCTTGAGGATCTTCCTTAACCTTATAACTATGAAACTTTGGAGGGCTCATCCTTGGAAAGTCCCTCACTATTGAAGCCACCATACTCACATTCATTCTTACGGGAACCAGAACCTCCCTATTGTCTTGAGCTGACATGGCTTAAGCCAACACTTGAAAAGCAGCCCTAAACTCCTCATTTGTAACTTGATCAGCCAAAGGATAGGCCAGAACTTGAGGAGCTTGGGGAGGACCTTCTTGTTCCACATTCTCCCTCACATTCCATATAGTATAAGCTCTTAGGTTGCCATATCCGAAAGAACATAGGATAAGGTATGGAGAGAGGATTTTTAGAGTTAAACTCTATCGCACGACATAAGAGTAATGAAAGAAGTGTAGTTTCCTAATAATCTTGTAGCATCTCATTCATAATAGTGGAACGCTTCACAGTTATAAACAAGACTCTACTAGATTTGGCTAATAAAATATCCTAGAACCATTCTAAATCTTGTGCTCTGATACCAAGTTAGTCATGACCTAGGGGTACCCCTTAGATGTATCATGGTGTATAGAACCACGAAGAACTCCATACAACCAACTTAACTCACATAACATACATAAGATATATAACAATAAGAGTAAAAAATCAATATTTCAAGTCTAAAACATTTTTTAAAGAAAGCAGAAGTTTAAACTCATATGTCATCATAGCCATCTAATACAATAGAATAAAATTGGGCCTAGCCCATACATCATGTTTAAAATAGAAATACATGAAAGTAGCTGAAAAAAATAAACTCCATCTTCAAAGTATGAGGACTCACCAAAGCTTGGGAATCAATAAAATAACCTACTAGCCACGAGACTGAGCACCCTGAATGTTAGACCCTACATTTGGGGGAAATGTAGGCAAAAGTATGTGTTGGTACAAAACAATGTACCAAGTACGATAGCCATGCATAAAACATTTAAAACATGCTAAAAAGGGAAATTTCATTTCATAACATGCAATTGACGAAGCTAAAACATCACATGATATAGTGAGAAAGCAATGCTACAGAGAAAGAAGCGGAGATAACCCAAAAAGTTATTTCCATGCATATGCCTTCACCTTCATTTCCACTGAGATTAGTGAAGAAGGAAAATACAGCAAGTTCATTACTATGTTGAAGTAGCTTTCCATCAATGTTCCGTTGATCGAAGCATTGGAGCAGATGCTTGGGTATGCAAAGTTTATGAAGGATTTGGTGACCAAGAAGAGGACGGTTAGCTTTGAGAATGATGAGAGGTTGCAACATTGTAGTGCTATTGCAACTAGATCAATTGTACAGAAGAAAGAGGATTTGCAAATGCATTCTGTGATTTGGGTGCTAGCATTAATCTGATGCAATTGTCTATTTAAAAGAAGTTGGGTTGATAGGCTCCAAAACCGACTGGAATGAGACTACTCATGGCCGATAGAACTGTGAAAAAGCCCATTGGTGTTCTCCAAGATGTCCTCGTGAAAGTGGAGTCATTTATTTTTTCAGCGAATTTTGTGATACTTGATTGTGAGGTTGATTTTGAGGTTCCCATCAACCCAGGGAGACCATTCCTTGCTACTGGGCATGCCTTGGTCGATATATGGAGAGAGGTCAATGAAGTTCCGATTGAATAATTAATAGGTAACTTTCAATGTCTGTAGGTCTATGAATAAGGAAAGCGATCCCAAATCAGTATCAATGGTGAATAATATTGTGGAGCGAGCTTTTGATGTGTCTACTGTAGAGAAGTTGGGTGTTGATGCACTGGCAGCGGTAATGATGGATTTTGAGGGTGATGTTATCGGAGACTAGGATGAATTTGTTGCCGCACTTGATAGGTTCGAATTTCATTCCAAACTAAAGAAATTTGAGCTAGATATAAAGAATCACGACTCTCCACCCGCATAACTGTCTATTGAAAAGGCTTCAAAATTGGAGCTCAAGGCGTTAGCGTCGCATTTGAGGTATGTATTCCTAGGGAGAAATGGTACTTTATTGGTCATCATTGCCGCCGATTTGAGTAAGGTGCAAATTGAGGCATTAGTTCTGTGTTGAAGAGGTTCAAGCGGGCAATTGGGTGGACTACTGCGGATATTATTGGGAATCGTCCTGGAATTTTTTCACATAAAATTCAACTCAAGCAGGAAAACAAGCATAGTATCGAGAACCAAAGGAGAATAAATCCGCATATGCAAGAGGTAGGGAAAAAGGAACTTAGCAGGTGGTTGGATGTTGGAATCATATACCCCATTGCATATAGTAGTTGGGTATGCCATGCTCAGTGTGTACCC
The DNA here is from genome assembly GCA_029007595.1 of Solanum commersonii. NCBI lineage: Eukaryota > Viridiplantae > Streptophyta > Magnoliopsida > Solanales > Solanaceae > Solanum > Solanum commersonii. Next base: position 8,943,211 of record JAJTWQ010000002.1, on the reverse strand, counting down.
AATAAAGGTGTGATTACTGTGGTTCCTAATGCGAAGAATGAGCTTGTTCTGAGCTGCCAGTGACTAGATAGAGAGTATACATGGACTACCGGAAATTGATTGCTTGAACAGAAAAAGGATCACTTCCCTATGCTGTTTATGGATCAGATGTTGGATCGCCTTACTGGTAAGGGTTGGTATTGCTTTCTTGATGGTTATTCGGGATACAATCAGATCTCCATTACTCTAGAAGACCAAGAGAAGACCACCTTCACTTGTTCTTGTGGGACTTTCGCCTTCAAACGGATGCCATTTGGGTTATGTAATGCTCCAGCGACCTTTTAGCGTTGCATGATGTTGATATTTTCAGATATGGTGGAGGACACTATTGAAGTATTTATGGATGATTTCTTTGTGGTAGGTGACTCGTTTGATGGTTGTCTGATGCATTTAGCTGAGGTACTAAAATGGTGTAAAGAGTGCAATCTTGTGCTCAATTGGGAAAAATGCCACTTCATGATGAAAGAGGGGATCGTTCTGGGTCATTAGATTTCTGAGGTGGGTATTGAGATTGATATAGCTAAAGTCAAGGTAATAAAAAAGCTTGCACCACCTATCTCTATTAAAGGTGTTAGAAGTTTTCTAGGGCATGCGAGATTTTGTAGGAGGTTCATCAAGGATTTCTCCAAAATTGCACACCCATTGTGCAATTTGCTCGCAAAGGAGTGTAAGCTTGATTTTGATGATGCTTGTTTAAGAGCATTTGGAGAGTTTAAAGCAAAGCTAGTTTCTGCACCTATCATTATTTCATTGAAATGGGGGAAATCGTTTAAAGTGATGTGTGATGCAAGTGGAGTGGCCGCTTGGTGTGGTATTGGGACAGAGGCGAGAGAAGATTCTTCATCCGATTTACTATGTAAGCAAAGCTCTGAATTTGTCTCAAATGAACTATACGGTGACTGACCAGGAACTCCTTGCTGTGGTTTTCGCATTCGAGAAATTTTGATCCTAGTTGCTTGGTACTAAGGTCATAGTGCAAACTGACCATTCTGAATTGAGGTATCTGATAGCTAAAAAGGATGCAAAGTTGAGGTTGATTAGATGGGTATTGTTGGTGCAAGAGTTTGATAATGAGGTGAAAGATAGAAAGGGGATAGAGAATCAGGATGCTGACTATTTGTCCATATTGGAGGAGGAAGCTATAATCAAGTTAGGAGATGGGGCTGAAATTAATGATGCTTTCCCAGATGAACAAGTATTGGCTTCTCCTTTTGACCTTATTCCTTGGTTCGCGAATTTTGCTAACTACTTGGCAAGTGATCTGGTTCCATCGAATTTGTCGTTTCACCAAAGGAAAAAGTTTATGCATGATGTGAAGAAGTTTTTTTGGGATGAGCCTTATTTGTTCTGTATTTGTGTTGATGGAATTATTCATTGTTGTGTGCCCAAGGTAGAGATGATGAGTATACTAGAGGTGTGCAATTCATCGCCTATTGGTGGGCAAATATTTAGATTACAAACTCTAGAAATCTAGGAATTGACCCCTTAATCCCTTCCCCCTTAATGTAACAACTATGTTACTCAATTCAGAGCAATAACTCTATTGCTCACTAGACCAACTAACTCTAGTCGATCTAGAATTTAAGAGCCAGACATATCTGACTCTAGCTATGATCCAAAATGATGAAGATAGATTGAAACTGATCTAATTCCTTTATAACTTAGGAATAGATCTTACAAGAATAAACAAAGATATATAATGCCTAATAACAACTCAGAACAAAGATAACTCTATCAGGTCCCTGTGTTATTCTTTGAGAAATATTTCCCTCAAGAATGGTGTTTGGTTCTATGAATTTTAGGATGCAAAAACTATGTTGTCTCCTTGCTAAAGATACTTATATAAGACAGACACAAAATTCTTGAAGCAATGCAATTGGCTGAGAGGATTGTTGCTTTGAAAATAGATGTGCACCAACCACAATAGTGACACTATTGAAACTTATAGACAATTGTCCTTTTCAAGTAATATAACTCTTAGTATCACCTAGGATCGAGTTACCTATTAGATTCCAAAGTTTGTTAAATCATCAAAACTTCTGAGTTAGCTCAAAATACATTTTTTCCTTTTTTAATGATGACAAACTTACTCAACTTCTTCCCTTTTTTATTAGTTCCCTATATCATTGTCACTATGCCCTCTTCAAGAAATTACTAACAGATCTTATACCCTTAACAATTTTCCCCCTTTTGACATCATAAAAAGAGTTAAAATAGTAAACCAAGTTAACAAAAAAGTAGTTCAAGAAAATTCATGGCCGCTTGGACAACACTAAGTATAAGTAAAAAATGGATAAAGTAATGAGACAAGTCAGTAGAACATTTTCATTAATAAAATACATCAACATACAAAACATTCCAATTAACACTACAAACAAGATCGGGGACAATTCCCATTGAGTTGCAATGAACTAAAGAGAAATGAAGGGACTTATATTAGAACTTAGGAGGAAGGAGGCTTGGAAAAGGTGGTTTGAAAAAGTAGGGATAAGCGAGCATCTACCTCAGCATGGTTCTTGAGAAGTTGTTCATTGAGCTCAACATTTTGGTTGTCATGAATTCATTTTGAACATTCAAGGTAGCAAGTTCTTCTCTATCTGGTCCCTCTGTTTTTGCTAATTGCACCTGAACAAGCAGGCAAGCAACCTCTGCATTTCTGTTGGTTAGTGTTACTACCATGGATTCCAACTTATGTTTGAGTTGCTCATGTTCAATCAACAGTTCAGACACCTTGCTCCTATACCCTGCCTTCCCTTCAACACCTTCACACTCAATAAGAGTGTTCAAAGATATAGTTTGCTTCACAGTGCCTCTTACTCCATGTTCAAAGGGAATTTCAATGTGTTTGAACACTTTTGTCAGCAAATACCCATAACACATGACATGTTTGCCATATTTAACAAACATGGTCTTCTGCATATTATCCAACATGATGGCAGGGATATTGATTAACTCAATTGTGCTCAAGTCCTTAATAAGGAACAAGTCTGCATCAGAGGAAACAATTCTCTTTTTAGACCTAGGCAACACCACCTTATTAATAAACTCAAAGAACACTTGATACTTATTTTTGAGATACTTCTTAGGAATACCTTCATAATTTTGATTGAGAACTGTGCTAATTTTGTGAAAAAAATTCTTTTATGGGGACTTTCTAACAACTACTTGGATTCCTTCCCTTGACACTTGCAGAATTTTCCTCAAAATATCCTCATTCAAGTGGAACTTCCTGTTGCCTATTTATAAGTTTAGAGAAGTAGATTGAAAGTAGTATATTCATTAATGAGACTCCAATGGAGTTTATAGACACATCAAACAAAACAGATTGTGCAAAGCTAACTCCTAAGAAATAGGACCATATTAAGTTACGTGAGCAATCCTACTTGACTCCTAAATAAACTATAAATAAACTGAAATCCTAATTTAAAGGTAGTGTCATAACGTGCACAACATACGTGCTCTGTTACGCCCCCCTCAAGGTATGTGTGAAGAGACAACATGTAACTTAGGAAGCATGAGCTGGAATTCTGTTTTAGATAATGGTTTGGTGAGTGGATTTGTAATTTGATCAGCGGAGTGAACGTGTGAGGCTTGAACTAAACCATTGCGAACAAAGTGAAGATCAACCTCGAGGTGCTTCATTTTTGTATGATGAACTGGGTTTTCAGCTATGTAGGTGACCCTAAGGTTATCGCAAAGTATTGTGAGAACGACAGAGAGCGGCACATGTAGATCCTTGAGCAAGTGAGTGATCCAGTTTGATTCAAACAACGCAGAAGCAACTGCCTTATATTCTGCTTCAGTGGAGGAGTGAGAGATAGTCGGTTGCTTACGAGAGCACCAAGAAATTGGTGTTTTACCGAGAAAGATAATGTAACCTGATATTGAGCGGCGATCATTAATATCACCAGCCCAATCTGCATCAGCATAAGCAGAAAGATTGGTGGACTGCTGTGGGGAAATATGGACACCATACTGGGATGTTTCTTTAAGATACTGAAGTAGCCGTTTAACTGCTTGCCAGTGAGCCACAGAGGGAGAGGTATTGAACTGAGTAAGCTTGTTTACTGCATAGGTGATGTCAGGTCGAGTAAGTGAAAGGTACTGGAGGTTTCCAAGTACACTTCTATACTCTGTGCCATCAGTTTTGGGAGCTTCGTTGTCTACCAATAGTAGTGCCGATGTACTCATTGGTTACTGGATGCCTTTACAGTCTTGCATCTTAGTGTCATGTAGCACCTCCTGTATATATTTAGATTGACTAATAAACAGGACATCACCATCCCTATGTACCTCAATTCCCAAGAAATAGTGCAGTAAACCAAGATACTTGAGAGAAAATGTTTTTGAAAGAGAGGTAACTACTTGTTGAAAGAGTACTTCATTACTGCCAGTAAGAATGATATCGTCCACATAAATTAGAACATAAATAGTTACTCCTAAATTATGAAGAACGAACATAGAATTATCATACTCAGACATGCGGAATCCCATTTGGACCAAAGAATTGGTGACTGCATCATACAGAGCTTTAGGAGCTTGGCGCAGTTCGTAGATTGCCTTTTTGAGATGGCAAACGTAGTCAGGATGTGCCGAATCTTCATAGCCAGGGGGTTGAGACATGTATATATTTCCGTGAAACTTCCCTTGAAGAAAAGTATTATTGACATCAAGTTGATGTAAGAGCCAATTTCTTTGTACAACAAGGGTGAGCATAGTACGAATTGTGGTGGGTTTGACCACTGGACTGTATGTCTTATGAAAATCAACCCCAGGCCTTTGAGTGAACACTTTGGTAACCAAATGTGCTTTGTACCTGTCAACAGATCCATCAGCCTTAGTCTTACTTCGGAACAACCACTTACATGGAACAACATTGCGGGTGTGCTCGGGTGGAACCAACTCCCAAGTTTGGTTCTTCATTAACACATCAAACTCAACCTGCATAGCATCTCTCCAATATGAAAATTTGTGTGCTTGTTTGTAGGTTACAGGGGTAGGAGGTACATGCGGGGTTATTTGGGCAGTATAGTCAAGAATTTTGTGTCGTTTGATGCTATTGTTTTGTGACCTTGTTACTACATGATTTTGCTCTATGTGGTGAACCTGAACTATGGGTGCTTGTGTTGGTATATTGGGTGATGAGGTTGGACGATGCCGATGAACATGAGTAATGGGTGGTCGGCCATGTAAGCAGAGAGGACAAGTTGAGAGAGTAGGGGGCGGGATTTGAAATATAAAGTGAGGTGGCGGGCTATTAACAACAGAGGATTGCTAAGGTATATTAGGAGAAGTAGTTGGAAGATTACCTGGTGTGTTAGTGATGAAGTGATCCGACTGTGGGGTGGTCCTTTGTGCGGTACGAAGTGAGCATAAATTGTGCGTGTGTCTCACATCAACAGAATAGTAAGGGGGAGCAGCTGGAGATGAGTAGGATTTGAAGTATTGTCCACAATAGTATTAGTAAAATTGGAAGTACGCTCCCAAGTCAAAAATGAAAAGTTCTGTTTTAAGGTAGAAAACATATCATCAAATGGAAAAATATCCTATACAAATTTTACATCCCGTGAGAGGAAAACTTTGGAGCTTTTGGGGTTAAAACACTGATGGCAATGATGAGTGACAAAAAAACCGAGATAGACACAAGGTCTGGAATACGACTTTAATTTGTTTTGGGCATATGGTCGTAGGCATGGATAGCATAAACAGCCAAATATACGAAGGGATTCATAATTTGGTAGTTTATTGAAAAGAATTTCAAAAGGAGACTTGTGATTAAGAGTGGAGGTTGGGAGTTGATTTATGAGAAAGGCGGCATGATGGCAGGCAAAGGTCCAAAAGTTTGAAGGTAGACTTGCTTGATGAAGCAGCATTTTGGCAGTCTCGACAAGGTGTCGATGACGTCATTCAGCCAATGCCACCCTTTGAGGAGTATGAAGGGGAGAGACAAGGTGTTTTATGCCATTGGAATTAAGGTATGGTTCTAGGACTTGATATTCTCCTCCTCCATTAGTGTAAAGTGTGAGTATTTTGTGACCAAAGTGTTTTTCAAGCACAGGATGTAAAGTTTGAAAATTTTCTGAACTTCATATTTGTTTTTAATTGTGTACAACCAAATGTATTTGGTGTGTTGAACAATAAATAAACAATAATATCTTTTTTTGTCAATAGAGAGAACCGGGGAGGGTCCCCATAGATCACTGTAGATAATTTATAATGGAAAATTACTGGACAAAGTGGTGGAATAAAATGAAAATATGTGTACTTTATTGCAACAACAAGAATTACAAGTAGTGATCTTGTCTTTGGAAGAATATCAAACACGAGAATTATTTAAAATGGTAAATAAAATGTGAGAATGGGGGTGGCCCAATCTGTGATGCCACATATGTAAGGAAGGTCCAGCAGTAGAGACGTTGATGTTTGTTTGAGATAGGGACCACCATTCATATAGTCCAGCTTTACTCGGGCCACACAGAAGAGGAGTTCCCGTAGTCAGATCCTTCATAAGAAAGGTAAAAGGAAAAAACTCAATGGAGGTTAGATTGTCTTCGCAAAACTGATTAACTGAAATAAGCTTGTGTTTGATGGCAGGAGCACACAAAATATTAGAGAGTTTGAAGGTAGTATGTGATGTATTTAAATGAGTATTACCAGTTTACGTGATTGGAATCACATTACCATTACCCAAGTTCACTTCCTTGGCTCCTTTAAAGTCATGTACATTGTGGAGGTAGTTGGTGTCAGCTGCAATATGGTGAGATGCACCCGAATTGACAATCCAGGGGTCATTTGGCATCGTGTGCGGAACAAAATTTGCCTTTGCTTCAAAGTGGTTATGGGACCGGGAGCGGCAAACATTTGTTGTATGGCCAAATTTGTCACAGAGTTGACAACGAATCCATGAGGATTGGTGTGGAAAGTTACTCCCTTGAGAGTAATCGTTTGGATGTTGGAAAGCGACACTCTAATTATGTGATCTGTTTGGGGGACGCCCATTGTTATTGGTGGATTGGCGGCGATGGTTGTTGCATTGGGCCGATGAAGTATTTGTGACACGGTGAGCTACAGATGTTGTGACCTGGGTGGTGGTCCTCTTGAGGTCTTCATGTTTGAGGAACAATTCATGATCAAGAAGCTTATTGAAAAGTTCAGCGTAGCTAATGGATGAGTCACGTGCCCAGATGACAACAGAGATCTCATGATATTCAGGACCAAGTCCACTCAATATTTTCACCACAAGGTCCTCATTATTGACAGGTGAACCTGCTGTGGCGAGTTCATCAGTGAGAGAGCAAATCTCTCGCATATATTCAACAATTGATTTCGTGTCTTTGCTTTCCCGACTGAGATGGTGACGGAGGCTGATGATGCGGGTTTGTCATTTGTTCCCAAATGAGGTGTGAAGTTGATCCCATACAGCTTTAGAATTGGTCGCAGAAGCTATAGTGGAAGTGATAGTGGCATCAACTGTTGACACCCAATTTTGGCCCTCCCCGATAACGATTAATTTCGGAGTTTCTTAATTTTTAAATGATTTAAAATAATAGACTTTATAAAATTCAAAATAATTTTCAAGTTAGTTTTAAATGGTTTTGTCACTTTTTATAATTTTTAAATAATAGGTGTATACTTTTGAACTTTATAAATATTCAAAAATCGTCTCAAAAGATTTTGTTTGATTCAATATTTGGTTAGTTTGTTCAGTTATTTAATAGTTTACAATTTTGAGTTAATTAGTTTGTAGTTAAATTAAGTAGTGTATGACTAAGTTAATTATTTTATTTCGTTAAGGATAAGAACCTCGTAAATTAATTATATTGATTCGTCCTATTTGAAACATAATCGAATCTAGAATCAACTCTTTTGGTTACCTTCTAAATTCGAATGGCTAAGTTGTTAACAATCTATCGCAATTTCAACCGAACCCAACCAATTTCTTATATTCATTCAAGGACCAAATTTGGGTCATTTTAATCCAGCCCCAACTATACAACCCCACTCTTAATTCTGAAACCCAATCCCAAACAAAATGCCCAACAATACAATACATACAGCAAACCCATATACCCAATCCCCTTTATTCACTCAATTCAACAAATTCAGTAAGACTAGCCAAGCCCAATAACCCATGACCCAGCCCCATCCCAACTCCTAAAAGAAACCCAGATGCTCACATTGTCTTCAACCAAAAGATGACAACAACTTCAATCGAAGCAGCATGAATACGGAAAAGTAAAATGACATTCCAACGTCCACTTTTTTTGTCCTCTTCTTCCAGTCCCTTTCAATCGTACTATCGCATCAACAATGAAGGCACACGGAATCATCCTCTAGCGTGAGATCACTCCGCGTGGCACGGCGAGGACGAATGAATCGATCTCACGCGTCTATCCCCCTTTCCTCTTTTGGAATAGGGGCAAAAATTTCAGAAAAGGTTATCTCTCCGAAATTGTGAAAGATTTCAAGTTTGAATTTTGGAAATGGGGCCTTGAATCCGAATCTAGCCGATTCGTCCCAAAAATCGGCCCTAGTTCTTCTTATATAGATATTATGTTGTCTTTGTTATGGAGGGGGGGGGGGGATTTTTTTTGAGTTGGGAAATTTTTAACTAAGGCACATAGAACAGCTGAAGCAAGTAGTCACAAAATCCATACGAAAAATAGCATTCAAAAGAGGAGAAAGGAGTTAATTTTGAGGCGCTCATTCTTCTAGCTTGTTCGTCGTCGCTCCCCTAAGTTGATTCGAGTTCGAGTTGCTGCTTGGGTCTCTCGTTTGTTGTCCATAATCCAACTTTCTGGTGGAATCGTTCTCGAAATCTCGAGTTCCAGTTTGCTGCACCGGAAGAAGTAATACTCCTTCCCCTGTCTCTTTTTTTTTAGTTCTGCTTAATATGATACGAATGTCTATTGTATTTTCACTTATTGTTCATTTTTGCTTCTTGTGTGCACTTAGCCGGTCTTTTGTTTATTTAGTTTAGGATTATGCACATCTATTTTTCATTCATTTATGTGCAACTTCTCACCTAGGATTGTTGATTTAGCTTTTACATAGCTTCAAGTAATGAAAGTGCTTCGTTATCTTCATAATTTTCATTTAAACTTGTGTTTTTTCCAATTCAATCGCGCTTAAAGTGACTTACCCCTGTCCTAAATGTATCGCTATTACATTTGATGGTTTGTTTTAGCCTTTATTTGGTTATTGCATGATCGTTTGTTGTGAAGTTCTGATAATATGATTGAAGTCCAGTTGGAATTTTTTATCCATTCCAGATTTACGGTTGTTTAGTTGTAATCTAGTTATCTTTGCTTAATTTCTTGACAAAGGTTTTTCCGTGATTCTGTTGATAACAATTTTAACAGGTTTTTCTTGATGTTTACCCTTTTGAATATTGATAACTAGATTTTATGGCTCTAAAGCACCACCTGTAAAGGGAAAATTATTTTTTGTTATTCATAAATGATATGTTGGCCATTCTTTATTTTGCTCGTGATTTGGTTGAATATCGTTTGAATGGAAAATATGAAAATACTTCACTGCTAGGCTGATTGATGTTGCTTTCCCTACTAGACTTGGTTCGGTACAGTTAATTGCAGTCGGTTCAGTGAAAAAATATGAAATGTATTCAAAATGGATATTTATCTCCCTCTTCTGCTTGCCTCTATTTAGTTTTAATGTTCAATGTTTCTGAGGTGTAGTAACTGATTTTCCAGCGTGTTATTGCTAGTTAAAATAGCAGTAGCTCTCGTACCTTTGTCAAAAATCTGAAAATGACCATACCGATTTTAACTTGTCGCCTATTTCAGTCCTTCGTGTGGTGTCTCTTCGCAACCATGCCCTTCTCTTCAGATGCTATATTTATTTGTGTATGCTTGTGCTTGTGTGCAACCTGTTAGCCTGAGAAATAAGCTTACTTGGCCTTGATTATCTATAATTATATTTAACTTCCCTTTAAAAATAATCTAGCAAAGTCCCCACTAGTTTCTCTTCCTTTGCTTTAAAAGATTGGGTTTGTTATTGCCTCCAACATTCAGTCTTTTGACATAATAAATTAGTATTGTTAGATTTCATTAAATTAATTGACTAGACTAAAGCACGTGATGTTTTATTTGCTAACTATGCGGCATGTTTCCTCTTAATATTTTGAATTATTGTTGGTTACTGGTTATGTATTCCATGTAATATAATATTATCACAAGTGTGTGTGTGTATATATATATATATATATATATATATATATATACATTCACATATATGTGCTCCTGTTTGGTGTCAGTTTGCTTATCAACTTTATCATTGTCACTTTGGTTCACTTGGTCTTCTTTAGAGTCGTATGCTTCGGTCCATTTTAAATTGCTTAAGTGGCTTCCATTTTAATAAAATTCTATCTTGTTTAAATTATATCTCATTTGTTCTATTTCTTCGTATGCTAACTCCTTACCATTTTGTTGAATGTGAAATCTGCCCAAGTTCTTCATGTACTCCTATCTCCTTCCCTTGCATTTTGAGAGAGCAACAAAGGCTTAAATCTTTTCCTCCCGAGTCAACCAGTTGTAAAAAATTGACGTACAAGTCCTGGAGTTGAAAGAGTATGCTACATATCGGAAAAATTGAACAGATTGAGCCAAAGGCCCACTCTTTATTACAAAAAATAAAAATAAAAATTGTATTTTGTTACTTTGGGCCTAAACCCCCCCCCCCCCCTCTTGTTATTTTTTATTACGATTATGTAGGACATGTACTAAAATCTTAGAAGTGGGCCTAAAGCCCAGCAGAAAATTAGTTCATCTTAGGATAGGTGCAAATGGGCCAAAGGTCCAAAACAAAAATTGGCCCAAGTACTGGCCCAGGCGGACATGAAAACCAGACCTTGGGTCCAAGCCTCTCTCTTTATTCATTATGTTTGTCTACTTGTTATCGATTTTAAGGTTACGAACATTCAAACCCTTAGGAGACACCCATTTTGAAACAATCATCTAAACTTGACTTAAAAACAAATAAATAAATAATTTTACAAAAATACTTCATTTAAATAATAATGCAATATTTTTCTATTTTCTCCCTTAAAATAGTCCTAACTATAAGATAGTTCAGTTTTGCAATTCAAGCTAAGTTAAAAATTATTTTGGCCAAATAAGTTAATTGTCGAATAATTGCGTATTAGCGGGCATTTTGCGTGCTTTCAAACCCTTCCCGAAATGCTAATAAGAACCCCGAACCCTTCTTAAATATTCACTAGATTTTTTGTTTTAGTCTTTTGAAAACAATAGTTTTTCTTGATTTTTCTTAAAAATTAAGTGGCGACTCTAAATCAGTCTAAATATATTTTCTTAATAAAACAGAATGGCGACACTGCTGGGGAATCGAATGATTCTAATCTTAAGATTAAGTTATTTGGCTATATGTCTTAATTGTCTACTTGTTTTATCTATCGCTTATATTGAATTGTGGCATTCATGGAACCCGATTCCGCCAAACAGCAAATAGATTGCATTAGGAAAAAAGGCGGTTACGTGGTTTACCATGGCTGCCCTTCAGAAACAAGTTGAATTCTTTGGAAGTGATAAATGAATAACTGGCTTGTGGTCATACAACGTCGTTTATTAGACTTCACCCTGTTGTTTTTGTTCGACTCGGGTAACCGTCATTTCTAAACCAATTCTAGACAACCTAGAGTAGAGCAAAACCAAATTCAAATCTAAGTATTAGCCTAAGACAGCTTAATACCCAAGGCGTATTAAGTCCATTAGTAAAACCGCCAAAAATCATGTCCAAAGTCCACGACTTAACGACATATCATATTATTTGATATTTGAAAGATATATGTGTGGAAACCTAATTGTTACCTATTTGGGGGAGCTTTATTTTGTAGGTATGGATCAATTTCTTAAATTCGACATGGTAGTAGAATCCCCGATTTTGCTCAAGATGCGGTACAATGACTTCACTGTGGTTCACAAAAGGCCCTCAACAAATATATAGAAGCCCTAACAGAACTCATCACTATGGTTGGGTGGCCTGAACTGATTGAAGTCCTCACAGGCTATTGGGACAATGAGAAAATGGTGTTCGATTTGGAATCATAGAGATCACCCCGACAATTAAGGAAATTTGGAACGAAAAAGTCATAGTCGGTACAGGGCTTGAAGGAAGAGTGAGAAAACGAGAAAACATCTTAATCCGTAACAAGCCTACCCTCGAGGATATTGTAAACTATCTTGAATTAAGAAAGGATTGCGCCTACTGGGTCGAAGTTTCTAGCGTTTCTTTTGTGGATCTCTATGTCAGATTCAAGCATGCGAGCTTCTATACGAATTACAACCAAGAGTTCAGGGTCACTTTCAAAGAATGAGACGAGATCAGACCTTTGACATTTACTATCACACTATTAGGCACCATGGTTTTCCCACATGGCCCGAACCTTAGTATCAACACCCGGGTAATAATTCTTGCACACGGTCTATTCCATGGACATATGAACCAAGGGCATCCTTTCCGACATGTACCGTGCTTTAGAAAAATGTAAGGAAGACCATCGTTACTTTCAGGGTTGCAACCTTCTCCTCCAATAGTGGATAATGAGTCACTTACTGAAGAGACGCGGAACTCAAGAACTCCATACCCTCGATGAGCATAATGCTCTTAAGAGTTTGAATGACATGTTGTTCTAGGCAAACTTAGGAAAAAGAAGAACCAGAGAAAAATGGGCTCAAATTTTTTCTGAGTTGGGAAAAGAAAATATCCAATGGATATTGGACCGTTTCATCTCGAAAGATGCCATAGTACGGGGTGATAGACAACTTGTGCTTCCTCTGCCAGGTATACGAGGTATTCGCCTATATGCATCCATTTGGGTCCTAAGGTAGTTCGGAAAAAGACAAACTACACCCCAGAAGCATACTACCTTATCTATGTGGTCGACATCGGGGATGATAGAGTGCCTGAGCCTTCAAAGATGCTGAAAGAATGGAAAAGAGTAGTGCGAATGAACAAGGACACCATTGCCATAAATCGATTTAATGTGAGGTACGATGAAACTTACAAAGCTTGGTTGAAGCGCAATATACACGGTATCTCCTTCTCAGTTCTGAACATTTACCGCAGTGTAGAGGACAAAGAGTCCAAAGCTTTGATAGAACTAAGAAAAGTAAGAAGAGAAGCCCAGGAAATGCACGAGGAATTTCTCTGAAAGCAAGAGGAAGATAAGTACACCCTCGAGAGCGTAACTCAAGATTTAGAAAGCTTGAGAAGCCATTTGGGAGAGCTTAACTTATGGATTGGAGATAAGAAAAATGGAATGTGTCTTGAAGACTGGGAAGAGAAAGGCCGCCGGATTGAAGGATACTTGATAATGATTCAATATAGGCTTCACCATGTCATGGCACAAAACAAGAGGAGCAGATCAGAGGCTGGGCGATTGGGAGCGTCTTAGCGGATTTCGCCCCTGCGTGTGTTTCGCTATATGTACTTATTGTTATTTGCCCCTGCGTGGGCTTGCTTTTCTTGTATTTTGGTACTCTTTTCAAATAACCCTGCGTGGGACTTTCCTTTGTGTTTTTTCATTAATTCCTTACTTCCCCTGCTTATTTTCTCTCCTTGAACATCATTTTATATGCAAAATTTGCTTTGGGGTAACAAAATGGTTCAATTATGCACATTCATCTCTCAAATACTCTAGGCCTACCCTTGGCACAAAAGGGCCCCCTACTTGTTTAGGACGTGCGATATATACTTATGTGCTTTAACTGTTTATGTGATATTGTTGCTTTGAATGAGGACATTTTTAGCCCACTCCTTTTCTAAAATTTTCTGAAAATTTCCCTATTACCAAATAGAAGTCACTACCAAATGTGTGACCAAATTTCCATGAGTCTTAAGTTTCTCAGCCAGAAATAAAATCCTACTACCAAATCCTAAAATATTACTCTATCATCTCAGGAAAGGTGAAATTGCTGCTAAGATGGAAAAAGGCAAGGGTATTGACATAGAGCTAACTGAGGAGGATTTGAGGATGGAATTGCAGCAGCTCAGGCAAGAGATCCAAGAAACCAGAGAAAGGAGAATAGAAGTGGAGTTTGCCACTGCGGTTGCACGAGCAGTAAATGCGGCACTAGACGCGAAATTGGCAGCAAAGATAACAAAATGCAATGTTATAAGTAAAAAGACAGTTGCTGTGCAGAAGGAACGCGATGTCTTCATCAAAGATATAACCATGACGCTTCGAAAGTCACATGGAAGATGCTCTTCCTTCAATCAAGAAGCTAATAGTGGTCCCAAAGACACTCACCTTGGAGCTACTGAAGAAGATACCGAGGAGGACAGTGGAAAGAAAGGAATGAGAAATTTCCCTCGAAGCATATAAGTTTACCCCCCCCCCATAATTAGTGCGACAATCAGAAGAAGAATGGCTTAGATGGAAGCACATTTTATCTTTTAGGAGTTTTATTGTCTGTTTTTCACTTTCCTATAATCAATCGAATAAAAGAATGAAAATGAGAATTCCCTTTTGTATTTGAACTACAAGATAGCATCCAAGGAAGCACTACTCCATTGAAGGACAAGGATGAAGCTTTAGAAACTCCAAGGAGTCCCATAACAAGATCTCAAATCAAGGAGTTCAATGATAAGCTCAATGGGCTTAAATCGCTGATCCAAAGGTGTCTTATTGGGGAAGAAGAGCTCAAGCCCAAGGAAGAGGAATTGTCCAAATGCTACAATTATTTGGTGGCCCAAATTCAACCCCAAGATGAGGAATTTTAAGGCCCAATTTCGTGCAAATAAGGTCAAGAAGAGTCCAAGCATCAGCCACAACAAGAGTTGCTTTCTGCCCAAGTTTTGAGAGAAGACTAGTCAAACTTTCCAAGATTGTCAAGATTATTATCCTAGATGGGATTTACCTTATTTATTTATTTATATATAGGTTATTAATATTTTCCTTAGTCTATTTATGGTCTCCTAAGTACCATTTAATGCTTTCCTAGAAATACTAAATTTGTTCCTAGTTAGGTTACTTTATTTCCTTTCTAGAGTAGGATTCCTTGTAATTGTCTTTTTAGGGTCATGGACGTTTTTTCGCCCTTCTTCTATATATAGGGGTCCTTTTTATTCATTAAAGACAATTTAGATTGATATTAATAATATTTGAGAGAGTTCTATGAACCTTTGTGACTTGTTCTTTGAGAATTTATCTTTAAACCTTTACTAGTTTCATAGTTTAATATATAAAGTAACTTCTTCTTGTAATATCTTTGGTTTCTTTTTGGTATTCTTTAGAAGGTGATTAGTTTCTACATACTAATTATTGTCTTTAGTTACTCATAAAGCGGTCAAGATCCGAATCTACTGTTTTGATTCATTTTCTCAAGTAAAGGCGTTAGATTTCTTCCATAAATCTATACATTGTTACTTGGATCTTTCCAAGACCTTAGAACATCTAATCCTTGGAAATTTGTGGATCTTTCCTTCGAATTTCCCATATCTTTATTTTGTTTTTTTTGTTTCTTTTCTTTGTGCTTCCGCATTCTAATATCCAATTCTCTATTTGTGATCTCCTTAACCTTGCTTTTATCAAGTGGTATCAGAGCGGTTTTATCAAGATTCCGTTCTGGATAAATCTTGGGATTTCTTCTTATATTAGAGCAAAAAAAAAACTGTAGCGTGAAATTTTTTTTACTGTAGTGTGAACAAAAAAAAAGTTATAACTTGCTCTCTAAGAAACCTGATTACTTGTCCTCCAAGAAATTTGATTACTTGGTACCCAAGAAAGCTTATTACTTGCTATTCAAGAAATCTTATTACTTTATCTCCAAGTTTTGCATTAATTTGTTTCCAAGCAAGAAGGTAGCAAGAAGAGGGGATTCTAGATCTTTAAGAATAAGAGGAATTTTTTTTTTCTTGTTCTTATAATTCTAAAATAAGTTCCTTTTTATTCGTGTTTTGTTTCAACTAAATCCTACTTGTTCTAGGACTAGTTCTTTACTTTCTTTTTGTACCCCAAGATTCCATACTTTATTACTACGAACTTGATACACATTTTGGTTTAATTATAAATCTACAAAGTATTCTCGTTCAAAGGTTATTTTGAGTGGAAAAAGGCAAGTGTGGGTGATCTTAAAAGAGGGTAAAAGCCATATTAAAAGTGTGATACTTGATCATTTTTTTTAGATGTCTAATTCAGGTGGTGATGAGGAAAGAGCTCGTTTAGAAGTCGAGATCAAAGGAGGGAACAACTCACCCTTCAAGCTATGCACCAGCTATTTGAGAGATGGACCCTTCAATTTCAAGAGATGAGGGATATGATTATCGAGCAGAATGACACCATAGCTGCAATTAGGAGGGATAATGATGTTGTACCCCAAAATAATGTTAGACCCCAAGTTAGAAGGAATGTACCCCATATTCCTTTTGTAAATCCTGAATATGATAATGATGATTTTTATGTTGAATTTAATCTAGAAAGAAGATATAGGAGGGGACAAAGAGGTAGAGTAGAAGATGATAATATAAATAGTATAAAGATGAAGATGCCATCTTTCAAGGGGACAAGGGATCCAAACTTGCACCTTGATTGGGAGAGACGAGTTGAAGCCATCTTTGATTGTCATAACTACTCTGAGGGTAAGAAAGTTAAACTTGCTGTTGTTGAGTTTTCTGATTATGCTGCTTCTTGGTGGAAAAAGCTTGCTAGGGACAGATTGCAAGAGGAGCTACCACCTATTGCTACGTGGGCAGAGATAAAGAGGGTAATGAGGAAGCGATTTATTCCATCATACTTCCAAAGAGATCTACAGTCTCGCCTTCAACACTTGAAGCAAGGCTCCATGTCAGTGGATGAGTACTTCAAAAGCATGGATATGGTTATGATCTAAGCTAACTGCATAGAGGAAGAAGAGGCTACAATAGCTAGGTTTTTAAATGGTTTAAATACAGAAATAGCTAATGTAGTAGAGATACAACAATATGTAACTTTAGATGAGTTAGTTGATTTATCTATAAAAGTTGAAAAACAAATTGAGAAAAAGCGACAAAATAACTCATGGAGAAGTCGACCAAACACTATCTCTAAGAAGCCATGGTCAACTCAAGAGGGGAAAGCTCCTTCCAAACCTCAAGATGATAGAGGTAAAGGTAAGGTTGAGGAGGGAGGTAAAACCTTTAATCCTAAATCTTCTAAACCTTCAAGTTCTATTCAATGTCACAAATGTCATGGAAGGGGGCATATGATGCATGAATGTCCAAGTAGAAGAACCATCCTACTTAGAGAGAACGGAGAATATGAGAGTGAAAAAAGTGAGGGGGAAGAAGAAGAGGGAGAAGGTGTAAGTGAGAAAGATGATTTGGAACTGCCTAATGATGGTATAATTGGGGTGGTTAGGAGAATTATGACTATCAACTTGGGTAGTGTTGATGAAGGGCAGAGAGAGAATTTGTTTCATACTAGGTGTGGGATAAAAGGAAAGACTTATTCTATGATTATTGATGGGGGAAGTTGTGCAAATATGGTGAGTTTATACTTGGTGGATAAACTAGGAATTGCATGCATGAAGCGCTCTACCCCATATAGGCTCCAATGGTTGAATGATTGTGGAGAAATAAAAGTAAACAAACAATGCATGATTTCATTCAATGTTGGTAGGTATGAAGATGAAATTCTTTGTGATGTTGTTCCAATGCAAGCATGCCATATTTTACTTGGCCGACCTTGGCAGTATGATAGGGATACTACTCATCATGGGAGAAAGAATAGGTATAGTCTTCTGCATAATAGTAAGAAGTATACTCTTGCACCATTATCTCCTTCTCAAGTGTTTGAAGATAAAAAAATGATTGAGGGAAACAATGGGAAAACAAAAGGGAGAGGTAAAAAGTGAGCTTGAGGGAAAAGAAAAAGGCCAAGAGATAGAAAAAAAGAGAGATGGCCGAGAGAAAGAGAGAGAGGGCAGTGATCTAAGTAAAGAGGTAAAAGAGGGTGTGAGTAAAAAAATAAAATGTTTTGGTGAGAGGAAAGAGGCTAAGGAAAAGAAAAATGAGAGCCTTTATATAAAAGCCAAAGAGTGTTTGAATGCTAGGAAAGAGGGGATGCCCATAATACTACTTACTTACAAAAAAGTATTGATTAATTTTGAACAACTAACTCCTTTGCCAAATAGTGTTTCTTCTCTTTTGCAAAATTTTGAAGATGTTTTTCCTGATGACACTCCAAATGGATTGCCACCTTTGAGAGGGATTGAGCACCAAATAGACTTTGTGCCTGGGTCTCAACTTCCTAATAGGCCTGCCTATAGGAGCAATCCTGAAGACACCAAAGAATTACAAAGGCAAGTTGAAGAATTGCTTGAAAAGGGATTTATTCGAGAGAGTATGAGCCCATGCTCTGTTCTAGTCCTATTGGTCCCCAAAAAGGATGGAACATGGAGGATGTGCGTAGATTGTCGAGCTATCAACATGATAATGGTAAAGTATTGCCATCCTATCCCTCGTCTTGATGACATGTTGGACCAACTGTATGGTTCCAAAATCTTTTATAAAATTGATCTAAAGAGTGGTTACCATCAGATTCGTATGAATCTTGGAGATGAATGGAAAACTGCTTCTAAGACTAAATATGGACTTTATGAGTGGTTAGTTATGCCCTTTGGCTTGACTAATGCACCAAGCACTTTTATGAGACTAATGAATCATGTTTTTAAAGATTTCCATGGAAAATTTATTGTGGTGTATTTTGATGACATCTTGATCTTTTCTCAAAATCTAGATGAACACCTAGAGCACTTAAAACAAGTTTTTGAAGTTGTATATGGATTCAACCCCCTTATCCCCCTTGATTTATTGCCTTTGCCTACTAATGATTTTGCTAATCTTGATGGTAAGAAGAAGGCTGATATGATGAAGAAAATTCATGAACAAATAAGGCTTGCAACTGAAAAGAAGAATAAGGAAGTTGCATTGCGAAGGAATAAAGGCAGAAAATATGTCATTTTTAAACCTGGTGACTTGGTTTGGGTACATATGAGAAAGGAAAGATTTCCTTCTAAAAGAAAGATCAAACTAGATCCTAGAGGAAGTGGGCCATACAAATTCCTTGAATGGATTGGAGGCAATGCTTATAAACTTGATCTTCCTGGTGAGTTCCAAGTTCGTGCTACTTTTAATGTTTCTGATCTTTCCCATTTTGATGCAGATTTGAATTCGAGGACGAATTCGCTTCAAGAAGAGGGGAATGATAACATCCATGGAAGCTCTACTCCATTGAAGGACAAGGATGAAACTTTAGAAACTTAAAGGAGGCCCATAACAAGATCTCAAGTCAAGGAGTTCAATGATAAGCTCAATGGGCTTCAATTGCTGATCCAAATGTGTTTTATTAGGGAAGAAGAGCTCACGCCCAAGGAAGAGGAATTGTCCAAATGCTACAATTATTTGGTGGCCCAAATTCAAGCCCAAGATGAGGAATTTTAAGGCCCAATTTCGTGCAAATAAGGTCAAGAAGAGTCTAAGAATCAGCCACAGCAAGAGTTGCTTTCTGCCCAAGTTTTGAGAGAAGACTAGTCAAACTTTCCAAGATTGTCAAGATTCTTTTCCTAGATGGGATTTACCTTATTTATTTATTTATATATAGGTTATTAATATTTTCCTTAGTCTATTTATGGTCTCCTAAGTACCATTTAATGCTTTCCTAGAAGTAGTAAATTTGTTCCTAGTTAGGTTACTTTATTTCCTTTCTAGAGTAGGATTCCTTGTAATTGTCTTTTTAGGGTCATGGACGTTTTTTCCCCCTTCTCCTATATATAGGGGTCCTTTTTATTCATTAAAGACAATTTAGATTGATATTAATAATATTTGAGAGAGTTCTTTGAACCTTTGTGACTTGTTCTTTGAGAATTTATCTTTAAACCTTTACTAGTTTCATAGTATAAGGTATAAAGTAACTTCTTCTTGTGATATCTTTGGTTTCTTTTTGGTATTCTTTAGAAGGTGATCAGTTTCTACATACTAATTATTGTCTTTAGTTACTCATAAAGCGGTCAAGATCCGAATCTATTGTTTTGATTCGTTTTTTCAAGTAAAGGTGTTAGATTTCTTCCATAAATCTATACGTTGTTACTTGGATCTTTTCAAGACCTTAGAACATCTAATCCTTGGAAATTTGTGGATCTTTCCTTCAAATTTTCCATATCTTTATTTTGTTTTTTTTATTTCTTTTCTTTGTGCTTCCGCATTCTAATATTCAATTATCTATTTGTGATCTCTTTAACCTTGCTATTATCACTTATTTCCCATCTTCGATATGCATTCTTGGGGGCGAATAACACATTACCCATAATCATTGTAGCAGATTTGTTTGAGTGGCAAGTGAAGTTGCTTCCTGAGGTGTTGAGAATATACATCAAAGCTATTGGATGGATTATCGCTGACATATTGGGCATGCTTCTCGACATTTCCACTCACAAGATTCAGATTGATAGCGAATGCAAACCTACTGTTGAACATTAAAAGAGATCAAACCCACTGATGCAAGAGGTGGTAAAAAAGGAGATAATAAAGTGGTTGGATGCATGTTTGATCTTCCTTATTGCGGATAGCAAGTGGGTAAGTCCGGTACAATGTGTACCGAAAAAGGGAGGCATCACAGCACTCCCAAATGAAAAGAGGGAGCGTGTGTCTATGAGATC